>JAVRXN010000013.1:7022874-8222874 GCA_033556935.1 Timema podura | reverse complement strand
CTGTACAGTACTTTTTTTAATCCCTGTAGGTGGGTGTTAGGGGTGCGGTTAATAATATGACGACTCTTAGCTGCACAATTGATAAGTTACCTGAGGGTTTTAACACTAAGCTATTAAGATTTATCAAATAGTTAACTAAGTATTGTGGATACATTTATTTGGGTGATGTAATTTGAACTATCATTCACTCAGAATTGATTGTGTATAGGTCTAGAAAATAATATTTATATTCAGATTACAAGATGATATATGAAATGAAAAAGATTTATTAAGTTTTTTTTAAATTAAAATTTCTGTTGACTTACACGATAGCACCTTGTCATGTGGTCAAGAAGAGTACTCTGCGATATCTTGCAGCTCATATGGTCGTAAACGACGTCACTCTTTCCTCGAATAAACTGAAATAATTTATTTTAGCACCGTGGCATACTACCCGTTCATGTTATACGCCTATGTACTAGTTACACTAATGGATAAGGGATTAGGAAGACGATATATAGGAAAATTCACACGCATTTGAATGGAGGGAGAGTGGAAAACCATTTAAAGAAAATTAACCTTAGATCATCATGCTGGGATTGAAGCTCAATCTCAGTCTTCGGCAGTCTAGCCCAACACGAGATTAGCATGTTAGGCTACGCAGACACCGAAGCGGGTTGGAAGGTTATGTCTGTACAAAGAACTGGAAAAGGAACCTTTCATCCCCGCTGACGTCATAGGACATAGCTTGTAAGTTGAGAACTGCTTCTCACTTGGAAGAATGTGTCGAGGCAGAGAATTGTCAGTGGTGGATAGGTTATATTGAATGTGGCAAAGTTGGAGACGAGGTAAGTTTGTAATGTTAAACTGATTCTATAGTTTATTATTTAGGAGGCTTGTTATAGTAGAAAGGTCTTGTGGTGCATCACACGCCCATCAAATCTGTGATGCAGTCGGCGATCACTATTGCATATGGATCATTTCTGATCAAACATTAATGGAGTTAAGAATTTAATAGATGTTCATAATAATGAACATTTATTAAATAGTAAATGATAATAGGATAAAAACTGCTTTGCAAAGGCCGTTTTTTTTTTACCATTTTAGAATGGCTTCACAGATAAGTATTGTGCACAAATCTTTATTGTCTCATAATATGGACATACTGTAATTATTAACAAGAAATTTTGTCGCTTCGTCCCCCATTGTCACCGCGGAAAATGTCGAGTAGGGCCTACCCATTTAAATACGAATGCACTGCACTCATTTCTGACAAATTTCTAGAAAATTATGCTTTTACAAAATATTTAATACATATATTAGTACCTAAATATATATATATACATAAATACGCATTTAATTTTTTACATCTCATTGAATGTCTAGTTACAATAAATTTCGGCCCCACACATAAACTACTTTCTTAACAATGTTACAAGTAAACATAAAATAGAAAGTTTGAACCCTCGTGAAATTTTATGATTTGAAATTATTGAATCTCTATTTATAATCTACAATTATGTAACTACCCGCTTCTGTGGCCACGTAGTCTAACGCGCTAATATTGTGTTGTACTAGACTATCAAAGACTGGGAGATTGGTGTTCAATCACAGTAAGGTGTACTGAGGCAGACTCTTCCTAAATTTTTCTATACTCTCTCTCCACGCAAATGCGGGTGGGCTGCCATTAAATGAATCCTTCCTAAACACTAGTCCATTAGTGTAATTAGTACATAGGCGTGTAGTCTGAACAGCTAGTAAGACGTGGTGCTAAAACAATTAAACTGATTAAAATTGTGGAATAAAATGTTAGTCGTCGAATGACCTCAAGGTTGCCAGTAATCGTTAAGACACTTTATTTTAGAAGTTTATAAGATTTTTAATATGGTTCACGTAGAAATTTATATTAAAGGTAGAGCAATATTTCTGTAGGATCAGACACCCACAATTAAATTTTAAAAATTGAAAAAATAATAATTATGAAGCAGTTAAATTAATACAATTGGTTTCAACTACCTTAAAGTGGAATTTTGACGTTCCTAGATTAAGGTAGATAAAAAAAAGTATTGTCAAATTTGTTTGAAAAAAATTAATTTATAGTCATGTAGGTAATCATAGTTCTTTTTGTAATTGAATGATCCGATATGTGAATATCCAATTGGTGTATTTTTTCAACAGCAAAGTTAAACATTTGTAGCAAATTAAAAAATATATATATTATGGTTTTTAATTAAGGTATAAATCGTGCAGAAAAAAATTGTTTATACAGTAATATCTATTCTCTATAAAAGGGCTAAGTATAATTAGTGTTCCTAAGCCATAAATGCTCAAAGAGGTTGTTCAAATTCTACTATATCAAGTATTTAAAATAAATGGTACGGCTCATCGCACAGACTTTCTCTCTCTTTCTATAAACTCGTAAGATTTCTGAACGGAATAATGTACATTGTATCATCACCACTCCACATAAGAACACGCATAAAATAATATACAATGATATAGAATCAATGAGAAAAGAGGCGCATCTTTGTCCACCTAAGAGCATTTCAAACAGTTTAATGGCTTCCACAAGGGTCAACACTTCGTATTAAAATTTCGATTTCTGGTTAAAATTTTAACATTTTATATGGTGTTGCAGATCTTCAAGTCATCGCATTGATATTTAATTATTTATTTATACATTTTGACCAATAAAAAATGTAAATATTGACTATTGAGTCTAAAATGGAGATAGATCATTGCTATGCAAACATTTCTCCTAAGAGATTTAAGGAAAAATAACATACTTTTTTAGATACATATATTTAATTACTCTATGGCATTGGAGCATTATTGCGTTAAGACTTAAGTAGTATATGTTTACAACTAAAGCTCACAAAATTGTATTAATATATTTGCAAATATCTCAGAAACTGCTGCTTTTATAAATATATATGTCAAATAAAAGTTTTTTATTTCTAATAGTCCTACAATTTTGCAATGATAAGTTGTTTAGTTTCTCCAATAGTTGTGGAGATACGGAAATTAACGCTTCTGTAATGTACCCTAAAAATCATTTTCATAGAAAAATGAAAATAGCCAGATTATTTATAATCTTAATCAACGCCTAGATACGAATTTTAATCAAAATCGTTTGAGCAGATTTTGAGAAAACCAAATTTTTCTCTTTTCACCCTTCAGTAAACTACCCTTAATTTTAAGTTTTTATAGACACACAGAGAGACGGCATTGCAAAGACTATTTTTTAGGGTTCGGGGGTCATGAGACGTCGACATCCATCAACATTTCAGGTTAGTTTTTTTTTTACGGTCGCAATACTTAAACTTTAATGTCCAAAAAGTTAAAAAAATTCATATAATTGCGTATATATTGAAAGTTATTGATTTTATAAAAATATGTTTCGAATAAAATATCTGTATTATAAATATATATACATATTTGTAATGCTAAGTAATTTCATATCTCAAATAGTTTCGGAGCTATTTTAAAAAATGTTAACTGACGCATCAGACCGGAGCCCTTAAAGCCCTTTTGCCGAAATATTGAGGGTAGCCATTTTGTTTGGAATATTTATTTATGTTTATAAATGAAATTTAATCGAAATCGTTTGAGCAGATTTTGAGAAAACCAAATTTTTCTCTTTTCGCCCTTCAGTAAACTATCCTTAATTTTAAGTTTTTATAGACACACAGAAAGCGGCATTGCAAAGACTATTTTTTAGGGTTCGGGGGGTCATGAGACGTCGAAATCCATCAACATTTCAGGTTAGTTTTTTTTACGATCGCAATACTTAAGCTTTAATGTCCAAAAAGCTAAAAATATATGTATAATTGCGTATAGATTGAAAATTATTGATTTTATAAAAATATGTTTCGAATAAAATATTTGTATTATCAATATATGTACATATTTGTAATGCTAAGTAATTTCATATCTCAAATAGTTTCGGAGCTATTATAAAAAATGTTAATTTACGCATCAGACCGGAGCCCTTAAAGCCATTTTGTCGAAATATTGAGAGTACCCATTTTGTTTGTAATATTTATTAATGTTCATAAATGAAATTTAATCAAAATCGTTAGAGCCGATTTTGAGAAAATCGACTTTTTCTCTTTTTTCCCTTCTGTAAACTACCCTTAATTTTAGGGGCAGATATCCAATTCCAAAACCCCTCGGGGCAACCTTATTAAAAACCTAGATATCAAGTTTCAGCTCAATCGGTAAAATAGTTTAGGCTCTAGTTGGAGGTACAGACAGACAGACAGACAGACAGACAGACGGAAATTCAAAAACCACTTTTTCGGATTCAGGAAGTCATGAAACGTCAAAATTCATCAAAATCTCGAGTTCGATTTTTTTGACGATCACAATACTTTCTCTACCTGTAAGACAGAGAGAAAGTAAAAAAGTTCAAACTTTAAAGATAACTTTAACTGACAACTTCAAAAATTGATTTGTAACTAGAAATGACAGATTCGTTAACCTTCCCAATAATCTGTCGAGAACTCATATAAAAAATAAGATTAAGGGTTGGGGAGGGGGGGGCGGTAAGAAAGTTTTTGGCCTCTGAGTCTGCGCAGATGATCACGCACCGAGACTTAATAAACCACCGGTTGTATAGGAAAGGAGGTTAGTAGAGAAGGTGGTGTTGGTGTAGGGTAAAGGGTTAAAGGGGGGGGTAAAGGGAGTGAAGGTGAATTTCAGGAGTGAATTACCACGGGAAATGACCGTAGTTAAGGCGATCATTGTGTACCGTACCGTAAATCTTTTTTCAAAGTCTCGCGCTGGCCGAAGCTTTTGGAAAGACGGACAGGCAGACGTGGAAGAGGGAAACGGGACGAGAGAAAAATGAAGAAGGATAGGTGTTTAAAAGAGAGAGAGTGATAAGGGCAAAGGGGTGTTTGAGTGGTGCTTGACTGTCCAGCCAAGGAAACTGAGGTTACAGAGTTAATACTAGGACGCTAATAAAAAGGACGTTATCTCCAAAAAAACTATTTTACTTTTTTTCCACGTAAATACTAATATTTTGATTTAAAATGCATTTCTTGGTTTATGGTATGGATTTTTAAGAATCAAATAACTTTTAAAAAACTATTGATTCTATTTACAAAGAAACTATTGAAATAATTTCAAAGAAAGAAACATGTAAATAAAACTTATTTTATAGAAATGCAGCTTCCAAATAAAATAATTTTAAACTATAAAAATGAAAACTGATATATTTTCAAAATAATTTTATAAGTATTGATATATTATGAATAATTTTCTATTTAAACATTTAAATATTTTCAAAAATGTTTAATTTTTAATGAAATATGTTAAATACACTAATTGAATATAGCTTAATTACGGTTTAATATTTGGAATTAAATCTTAAAGATATAAATTTTGACGTGGCGGAGTACCGAGTAATAATAGTTTTAGATGAAAAAGTAATAATATTTTGATTTTTGACCTCGGAGAGTGGAAAAATAATTTAAACTAAGACCAGTATTACGTGGATTAATTTTCAGATTAATCTAGTCTGGTTTGCAAGTGACGTTAGGATTATGATTCAAATTCCAGCTGAATATACTTATAATAATGTATTTTTTTTTAAGGTTTTCTACTTCTCTATCCTCTTCAAGCAAATTTGGGAACAAATACTCTAAATTCTACCTTATAACCTATATTCCTTTAGCGTAATTAATGTATAAAGCCCACATGGGTATTATTATTATTATTAGCACCACGTCTTACTACCGTTCGGGTTATACGCACTTACGCTAATGTGTAATGGTAGGGTGATTTTGAGATGAAATGGAGGACCTACAGTTTAACGTGGAATCCGAACCACGGTGGAGGCCTGGCATTCCACACATTCACAAGTTGTGATTAATACACAATTAATACAGTCAGAGGTGAAGGAAGGGTTTGGCAATCAGATAAATCTGTGTCGGGGCCGAGGATTGAACCCGAAACCCCAACACGGAAGTCTGACACCTTACCCCTAGACCCCAGGTCACCACACATGGGTATTACAATTGGGTGAAAATTAAATTCATCATCATAATAATAATATCGAAAAGATTATGAAAATCAAATATTAATAGCGAAAATATTGATATTCTTAAACTTTAACTCAGTTATTAAAATGTCTGTCTAAGGAGCAAAGGGCCCTTAGTTCGATTCATATAAAGGCCATAATTTATCTTTGCTGTTCTCACAGTTATGTATTGACGGATGAGAGAATATATATTGTGTCTATAATAGAGGTACGATATTTTGTAAATCATACACTAATTAAATCTTTTGGTTCATAAATTAAAAGTAGATTATCTCTAATCCCATGCCAGTGGATATGCCAGTGAAATGTCAGGCGCTTCTAGAATGTTTCTCGAATTTCAGCCTTGTGGAGTAAGGAAGGTGTCTTGTTAAAAGAATTCTCCCTATCTCTCAACGCTAATGGGAGAATATTTAATCTAGATTGTACCCTCCTCATTACTACTACACTAGTGTCATTAATAAATGATGTTATTTTACAACCTATTCGTGAAACTGCCCATGTCATGAATTGGACAAATTTCTGTCGATTCTGTGAAATTGAATCTTTTCTTACCCATTTAATAAAATATAAATTTTTGTCCTATTTCCAAAAATCATAAATAAAATTCGTTTTTAGATAATGGTGCATCTAATGATAAAACAATGACAGCGAAACCAAATATTAAAATACTTGACTAAACATAATCCCCCAAAAAAATCAATTACTAATCACTTTGGTAAAACATATTATAGTCTACTAAATGTATCTATAATCTTCAACATTGATATATATTTTACAACATATATATGTTTATATATTTAGGATGTATACATATATATTAGAACTTTTTTTTTTCAAAACGAATACATGAACATATAATTTGTAATTTTTAAAAAATTTTGAACATTGTATTTACTTATATGTTCAATATTACAAAATTAATTTGATAATATATATATAAATATTCTAAAATTAAATAAGGGGGTAGGAGAGGTTTGGTTGATAATTTTAGTAAATCAACACAAGCTAGATTTAACCAAGATGTATACAGTTATGCACTCTTTTAATATATTAAGATTGCAATATTTCGTTAATAGTATTGACACCTTCGTTTTTGAGGGTTACTAAATTAATTCATCATGGAATCTTTCTCTTCCCACCTCACCACCCCTGACGTAACCACCATGTAAGTTACGCCTATACAGTGAGCATATAAATCACAACATATATTTAAATCTATCGCTCACTAAAGAAAATTACACAAAATATGGTATGTTGTGTAGTATGTGTATGAAAGACTAAAGGGTGTAAGTTGAGCTTGTTTTTATAACCGAGTGGCTGGATAATATTGCTGGTCATAAGAAGGGATTACCCAACCCCCTCGTAAAAACCTTGAAAAGGATTTGCAGCATCTGAAGAGACTCTAGCGTCGCTTTTATAGAGCGTCCAGGTCGTTTGCCGTGTTTTGTTTATACCTGGGTGAGGGGATTCCCGATAACTATTTATCTTCTTACAGCTGGGAGTGATGGATTCAGTATGACGGTATTGCACTATTAATTATTAAAAGGATATAATAAAATATACAAGTTTTATATTAAGGTATGAATTATATAAAAAAATAAGATCAGTTTGGCATATAGTAGCATTCCTGTTAGAGTAAAGAGTAAAGAAGGTCGAGGTAATGTTTGTTTTTTTGTTAATTGCAACACTACCCATATGTATACGCGTAATTTTTTTAAACTTTATCTATTTAGTAGTGCGACGTACTACCCGTTCAGATTATACGCTGAATTATTTATTATTATTATTATTTAGCACCGTGTATTACTACCCGTTTGGGTTATACGTTTAAGTACTAATTACGCTAATGGGATAGAAATTGGAAAGGTTAAATATAGAGAAAGTGAACCCGTATTTGTGTGGAGGAAGAGTGGAAAACCATCTAGGGAAAAGTCACCCCTATCCTACACGACCGAGATTCGAACCTTGATCTCCCCGTCCTAGGCTATCAAGCTATCAAGCATGAAACTAGCGCGTTAGCTAAATACGCCCCCCGAGGCAGGTATACGCATAATTTACAAAGCTAGTTTGGTAGTAATGAGTAAGGTAGAATTGAGAGGAACTCTACTGACTTTTGAGTGAAGGCAGATTTATGAAAAACTACTCTCACTACACCCGGCTGGGGTTAAAGCTCAGACCTCAACATCATGGTAGCCCACTATAGATGAGCCTCACCTTTAGTGAACGTAATCAGTAATCACATATACGAACCAGGTCTTATCTTTGGTCAGGGAAGAGACAAGGTTCATCTAACTATAAATGTGTGTAGCTACAATATTACTCATCAGTACTTATTATTTTTTGAGCTAGTTTAGCTTGAGAATAATAATATATAAACCAATTATATCCTAAAACACTGGTTTAAATTTAATATTTATGTTTCCTCTACTATACCTATTATTATTATTATTATTATTATTATTATTATTATTATTATTATTATTATTATTATTATTATTATTAATAACAATGATAATGGCGTGTCTGGGCTACATCCCTCGTAGCCCAATTTGTGGAAAGATTAGCCAGTACTAATGTACCGTTGACCAGGGGAGGCCCGAATGTACCAATCGTGTATCCTTTCCATGGAGGTTCTTTCTATGTCCCGAATATGAGGTGATGGTGATAGTAATGTGGTGATAGTGAGTATAAGGGTGTGGAACCAGTGGAAACACTTAAACCTAACTTAAGCCTAACTAACCAAATCCTGGTGATCAGGGGAATTATTCCCCTTTCTTTCCAAATCTCTTGGGTACCATCTTGGAATCGACCCCGGTAACTTACGTCATCACCCAGAAGCTCTGATTACCATACCACGTGGCCAGCTCATGCGGGTGAAAAATCATGTTTGTTTGGGGTTCTAATCATTCGAATCAATTAAAAACACTATAATATTATAATTTTTGTATTTTTCCACACTATTAGTTTAGTGGTTACTTTACAATTGCCTCAAAATGTCAGCCTTCTAGCCCTCGATAAAAACGAAAAAGCTTCTATATACATAGATATTGGTCATCAATGGCGGAAATGATCAGGTATTCATTCGCCAAACCACATGATGTGTAAGACCATATGTTGACTGGCGGTGAAAACTTTCACACAAACAAAGAAGCTATTTTTAATTATTAACCGTTTTAAAAATATTGACTCACGAACTTGCAAAAATAGCTGTTTGGATGTGTGTTTTTTATGTGGAAGCATCAAATGTGGTTATTTAAAAAATGCTTAGCAAATTATGGCGTCTAGAATGCGGGTGCTTTTCTGAAATAAAGATGGTGGATCAGATGAAACAAGGGCAGGTGATAACGAACTCTATGCCAACTGTCTCGTGGTTGTGTTCTTGCGCTCTTTTTGAAATATTAAATTGTATTTTGAAACTAATATTATGTATTGCTCTTTCTTTCTAAGCTACACAAAATATTTATTATAAATTTTGCTGGCCAGTTATTGCAAGATATAAATGTGAATATAGTAATTCATAGCTTATTTCATAAAAAAATAGTAGGCTTACTATAATTTTTCTTCTTGCCACAGCCGCATAATAAATAAATAACAATTCTATTAATATATGCATATTTATATATATTAATATATGCATATTTTTATATTAATATACGCGTATTTATAATTAATGCGTATTTATATATTTAATATATGCATATTTATTAATTAATATTGCATATTTATATATATTAATATATGCATATTTATATATATTAATATATGCATATTTATATATATTAATATATGCATATATATATATTTCTCTCAATAGGCTCCTAAAACGACATTTATAGAGTAGACCTTAGGAAAGTTTTATTAGATTCTTTCGATAACATTTTTATTGATAATACTTACAGTATTACTAAGCAAATAATAATTACTACCAAACAGGTTGGCATTAGTTATCTTTCCCAGATTACCTTCATTCAAATAATGTTACCCTCCCTGTAAGTTATAGCTTCCTCATCCCTTACACACTAGCGTGATTAAAATATGCATGGTGTAATCAGGTAGTAAGACGAACTGAAAAAAACAAAGTATACATTTTATATTCAAGCAAACATGTTTTATAGACTGTGGCTCGTAACATGTCCCGAGTTAAGAATCTGGTTCTGTGATTAACGTGAATTTTAACTTTGGCTCTAGGCCAATCATTGCTGGTAAATATTTAATTTCTACAAATGGTTAACATTTGGGAATTCAAATGTAAATACTTATTTAGGTTGTCCTTCTACCTGTCTGCTAAAGTTTATAAAACATCAAAAACTACTCCTTTTTTTTGTTTCAACTTCCACATCCCCTAAATAAATGAATTCCATTATAAAACTTGTATTTTTAAAAAGTTTATGATTATTTATAGTGGTCCCTTAGCCTGCCTGCTGAATTTCTATTTCCTATCCTACTGAGACGTAGTTAATTCTATTATTTTTGCAATAGTTTAACACCCTATATTTTCTCCAACTCCAACTCACTCTGAGAAACTTCAAATGTTTATATTATTTGATTATTTTGTGTTGTGTATCTAATTGTCTTCCAAATTTTAAATCTCTACCTTATCTAAAAACAAAGGTCGTTTTCTAACTATATAGCCCCTCTCGCTAGTTGCAAAGCCCCATTTTTAACTATACAAAACCACAATTTTCATCTAAATTTATGTGGTTTTCTGAACACTTATTTCAACATAGTGTTCAGCGTAAGTTCATAATGAACAAAGTTTCTTACTTATTTTTATTTTTATTGTTATAAATCTTGATACGACATTTTTTTGAATACAGTAATAAATAATGCAATTTCACTGATTCCTTATAATAAAATTGAGTTTAAAGCAAATAAATAATACTATATGTATCTGTGTTAATGTAAACAAGAGTTTTATGTTAGTGGTTAAAATATTAAAGATTTGAGATGACCTAGGGATTTATTGATATATATATATATATAATATATATATATTATATATAATATTATATCCAAATATTACAATTGTATGTATCTATTTAAATTTGTCAAGTTTAATTTTTTTGTATTTCCTGGTCAAGTAAAATTGTAATTTTGTGAAATTGTAAAAAATATTTCATCAAGATAAAGTGTATTTTAATAATCACAATAAATATATACTGTTTAATATAATATGCATTTATGTTCTATCTAACTTGATCTCCAAGGAAATAAATTTGCTTAAAATTCAAAGAAAAATAATAAAATAAGATTTAGCTTGAACCCCAAAGAGAAATAAGAGAAGATTAGAGGGAATTGTCAGTTGAGATTAGCTCATGAATTTTGCAGAGTAGACTGGAAATACTTCTTTCGGCGAAATGGCAAAATACAATTATTATGCAAAGACATTTGTGTTTTGATTTAAATTAAATTAAAACAAATAAATTGATCGTTTTAACACAAAATAAAATACAGGCTTTTATATCTCAGTTTGATGTTGATGAATCGTTGTCATATTTAGTGTATGAAACGATTTTTTTCTTTATATAAATATAAAATTTAGAATTAATGGTAAAAGGAAGTTAGGGGAAATAACTCCTCTTAGCGTAAACAAACATTTCTGAAATCTAGGCTTTACGCTTATACAACGATGTCTGACAGTTATTTTTTTATTATGACTTTCCTTGATTCCTATTATCGATTCTGATAACTCAATTTGAACCCAAAATTTTCTATTCTTAATTCCGATTACATTTATAATATCAATATTTTTCAAATATTCCGAGACTACATTGAAACATATAATTTATTTATTTAGTTTCTGTAATTTATTAATAAAACATGTTTAAAATTAATAAATTGACTGATACACAAAGGATCATAGAATGCAAAGTTTATGTTGAGTACAGCTTACATATATTTAAGGGAAACGGCAAAATACCCAATAATGAACACAATGAAAGAAACTATCCTACCTTCACATTTTTCCTTTAAGTGTAGTGACAAAACTGATTTTCATTGATTCAAGAGCTAATAACCGAATAATAATAATGAATATTGTTCTAAAAAGATCGAATCTAGAATCTTTTGATACCGGTGAAATTTGAGATGGTCTATGATTGCGATATTTAGTTTGACTTTACTATACTTGTCCCTACTTGGTATTTCTGTAAAATAAAAAGAATACAAATATTAAACCAGACATTTAACTGGTTCATCCTTATTGAAGACATAGTTGGGAAATATAATTTTGTAGCGTTAAATTTAATCCTTTACATTTATTTGATGAGTACACAAGTATATAAAACAGAAAGAGGCGGGTGTAAAAAATAATCCCTCTATTTAGGAGGGATAAAAAACAGGTTTTATGATTGGACATGAACATAATTATTTCATATCACTGTAATTTCTATGACAAGTTGAGCCAATACGGAAATTGATTGCGTACAGCAGTTTTGATTGGCGATTTGTTAAGCACAATTATACAGACACATTAATAAAATAATATAGCGTCATAACACATAATTGACAAATACCTTGGATAATATTATAAAAAAATGAATATAAATAGTAACAAAAATGTAATGGTACTTTACTTTTAGGCCTATTAGGCAGTTACTAAAGCAAACACAAGGGATTTTATTCATAGGATAAGCGCTTGCACGTTCACTGTAGTAAAATTAATAATTAATGATCATTTTTACTGGGATTAGTGCAAACATTGTTTTCCGAGAATTTTAAATTCTAGTTTGAAATATTCATATATATATATATATATATATCTGTATTTGTATTTTTGAATTTAATATCACCCTTAATATCCAAGATGGACCCTAGGTTGCTTATGTGAATTATTCTATTTATCACCCAAGGAATAGCCTGCCAAAGTTTGATGCAATGTTTTAGATACACGTTTTATATCAATAATTACAACCTTATATCACATGACTTGAAGTGAAAATTGTTACAATAGATTCTCTGATAATTCTCTAATTATGAAATTAAACTGTTCAGGTATAGGACGACTTACTTTCAATATGTCAGATAGCTTAGCTCAGTCGGTAGAGTGTCTGTCTACTGAGCTAGGGGTCTAGGGTTCGATTCCTGGTATGGTCTAAAAATTTAGCATAGGCGAAATGAGGTGTCTTAATTCACAGTGATGAATTAATGGCTGGGGGCTGGATGTTGTGTCTGTTCTAGATTGGTCAGTTGGCTAGTCCTGTGGTGATATAATTAGTCGGTTCAGAAAGTGCGTGTTCATGTACCTCAGATAAATGAAAAAAACTTGATATATATATATTACACTTAGCACCACGTCTTACTACCCATTCAGGTTATACGTTTATGTAATAATTACGCTATTGGGGTAATGGTGAGGAAGGTTGAATTTAGATAAATTGAATCCTCATTTATTTAGAGAGAGAGAGAGAGAGAGAGAGTGGGAAACCCTTAAGGAAAAGCCACCCTCAGTACACCTAAGTCATGATGGAACCTCGAACCCCCCGTCATCAGCAGTCGTGTCTATTGTGAGAGTAGCGCCTTAGACCATGCAGCCACCGAAGCAAGATAATTGCAATAATCTGAATTACCGATTGCGGAGAGCTCAGGATTCGAATACCGATACTGATGGTATATTTTACAAATTGGTTTATTTTTCTTCATCACACACAAATTCGTGAAAATCTACTCTTTCTCTGCCCATTAGAGTAAATATGAGAACAACACGTATTGGGTAGTAAGACTCAATGGACGTTTGTGGTTCGGGCGGAAATAAAGTCATCCAAGTGTAAAAGGGACCATGGCATGGGGGGGGGGAACGATGACCCTCTTTCTTTTCATTCTCACACTCCTGTCCAACCCCCTTGTTATTTCAGACAGAAGGGTTGAAGGAAAACCACCCTTATCGTATAGTAGTGATAGGTCCGAATCTACCTCTACATCATTTTCTTACTCTCTTTTATTTTGCTTCTCTTGAATATTTGGTGACTTTTGTATTCGTATGTGCGTGCAAAAGAAAGAGAGGGATAGATAGACGAGGAAAGGGGGTGAAAACAGAGCAATTACCATACATTACCTACCCCCCACCCCCGTAAAGCCGGTCTTATGTATGAAGGGGGGATTGAGAACTGTGAAAAATAGTATTCAAATGTGCGTTTCTGTGTTATCAGAGGAAGTGATGTTTTTTAAAAGGGGTAGAGAGGGGGAAGTGCTCCAACAAAAGCACTTTGGCAGGTTAATCAAACGGAAATGGGTTTGTGTGAGGGACAGGAAGAATAGGAGGGTGAAATGTCGATAATGGAAAAAGTCCATAATAGTTCTTAAAATTACAATTTCTTTAGAACGGATACCATAGATGAGTTGAGTACTAGCAGTTTTGTAAATTGTGTTCTATTTTTTTTAAAATCAATCTTATTAATTATTTTATCTTCTTATCTATATAAAAAGATAATAATTTATTAATTAACAGGATAATATTAATTTATTGTAACTATTGAACTCTAAATAAAGTATCAAATAGCCGAAACTATTATTTATGATTTTTTTAAGGGATTCTCCATCAAGATATGATATTCTGAAAATTTAAAAATGACAAATGGACACGAGTTCCATTCCCATGTCCAGATGTCATTTTTCAATTTTCATAATCTAAATAAAGTGTTGAATTTTACTCTCTAGCTAAGGTGTGCTTGGATTAGCTAGGATTTGAGCTAACGTGTCATTTTAAATATTTTTTGCCAATATTTTCATTTAAAGTTATAATGAACAAAATTAACTATTCAAAAATGTTTAGGATATTATTATGTATAAAAATAACCAGCCGGTTCGAATTAAATAGTATACATATAATCTCTAATAAAAATAAGATAATATTAATTAATCTCAGTAATATTTGATTTGGCCTGTATTACACTAGGGCTAATTTTTCATCCCAACTTGTAGAAAATAAAATTACTGATGTAAGCTAGCAATTTGTTGAATCCGTATAAAATTAATTTTAAATGTTTTAGGATAGGGTCAGCATGCCCAATTCGTCAATAATTTTTCCGGAAAAAACTTTATATATGCCCAAAGTTGTCCGGAACAATCAAATTATGTGTTGGATTAATTAATCATAATTTTAATTATTATTATTGATTGTTATCACATTATAAAAATTATATATTAATATGATTAGTGTAAAGAGTATAACAAAAGTAGATTTTTTTTTCCACGGATCATATTAACTGTTCAGGATATCCAAAGCTAGATATTTAAAAACATTACTAGGAATAATAATAAATCACACCCCACAAATATACTTTTATTGTAATGGTAAGCATATAGGCTACTATCTTTGCACCCTTATAATATATCATGGTTGGCCAGAGGAAAAAAATAATATTAGGTCATTCGCCTGATACTTTGAGCACTGAGCTACAGTTTAATCAGCCCTGCATTAGGAGATATTTATTTAAGACTAAGTGATATTCAATATATTTCATTTTTAACTATGGATAAAAGATAATGTTAGATATTTATGAGCTACACAACCTTTACTAATCATCAAACATTGTTAAGTTAAGCAAATATCACAGGTTATGGTGGGAAGAACATGCAGCACAAATGGAAGAAACTAGAAACGTGTTTAGGTATTGAATGGTAAGCCCAATGGGAAGAGACAGTTGGGAAGAACTATACTCAAATGGGAAGATAACATTATAATGGACCTGAAAGAGATAAGGTGTAGTGAGATGAACTGGATAGAACTAGCTCAAAATAGGGATAGGCTGTAATTAGTTGGACTTGATAGAACTAGCTCAAGATAGTGATAGGCTGTAATTAGGTGTACTGGATATAACTAGCTCATGATAGGTATAGGGAGTAATGAGATGAACTGGATAGAACTAGCTCAAGATAGGGATTGGCTGTAATTAGATGGACTGGATAGAACTAGCTCAAGATAGGGATAGGATGTAATTAGGTGGACTGAATAGAACTAGCTCAAGATAGGGATAGGCTGTAATTAGGTGTACTGGATAGAACTAGCTCAAGTTAGGGATTGGCTGTAATTAGGTGGACTGGATAAAACTATCTCAATATAGGGATAGGCTGTAATTAGTTGTACTGGATATAACTAGCTTATGATAGATATAGGGAGTAATGAGATGAATTGAATAGAACTAGCTCAAGATAGGGATTGGCTGTAATTAGGTGGACTGGATAGAACTAGCTCAAGATAGGGATTGGCTGTAATTAGGTGGACTGGATAGAACTAGCTTATGATAGATATGGGGAAGTAATGAGATGAACTGAATAGAACTAGCTCAAGATAGGGATTGGCTGTAATTAGGTGGACTGGATAGAACTAGCTCAAGATAGGGATTGGCTGTAATTAGGTGGACTGGATAGAACTATCTCAATATAGGGATAGGCTGTAATTAGTTGTACTGGATATAACTAGCTCATGATAGGTATAGGGAGTAATGAGATGAATTGGTTAGAACTAGTTCAAGATGGGGATTGGCTCTAATTAGATGGACTGGATAGAACTAGCTCAAGATAGGGATAGGCTGTAATTAGGTGGACTGGATATAACTAGCTCAAGATAGGGATAGGCTGTAATTAGGTGGACTGGATAGAACTAGCTCAAGATAGGGATAGGCTGTGATTAGGTGGACTGGATAGAACTAGCCCAATATAGGAGTTTGGTGTAGTTAATATTAGACTGTATAGAACTATCTGAAAATTGATATATATATATAATAAGACAGTGTCGAAACACTGTACAATAATGCAAAGTAATTGAGAGTGAAGGAAGCCAACCTGAAAGGATAATTAGGTTAGGCTTATATATAAAAACACCCTTCTCTCTTCATTTCTTCTGTTTTTGAACTATTGCACTCATTACACTCTACACTTCACACAATGTTTTGAATTTTCGGAGATGTTCATTTATCATTAGAAGAGACATATTGAAAACACACAAACATAGATAGGCTATAGAACTAAATGTTTATAGAATGTTTCTCTGCATGTTTCTAGAATTATTCTAGAAACATGTAGTTCTATAGCCTATCGTCGTGTGTTTTCAATTCTTTGATTCAACTATTTTCTACATGTTTATAGAATATTATATATAATTTGAAAAGCCCGTTTCCAGCAATAAAAATAACGAGGAAATGATTGAACAGATTTTGACAAACGAATACTCATTTTAAATTTTAGGGAATGAGGATTACCGTAAAAATATTGACCTAAAACTAAAACCCAATTTTCCTAACAACCTTTCCATCATTTCCTTGTGTGTGGGCAAGGGTTCATCTGTACAATCATAATTGGTTTTCATCGACATGGAAACTATGATTTGTTTATAGCTGTATATTGGTAAATGAAATATTTATCTTTATTTAAAAATAATATCAGCCCAATCCTTACTTGAGTGGTTTGGTACAACAAATAGATAGAGTTCTGGGAGAGTGGTAATTTGAAGTTCTCTTAGGGGCATGAAGGGGGCTAATATACTTTTTTATGCAAATTACACACCGAAAACTAAATATCTAACTAAAGTTGATAGCCTTTGACGAGTAAGATTTTAACTAAATGTGGGTGAGGGCTTATTGTATGGATCCTTTCCCAATAAATAATTTAAAATGCATTTTAGTGCAATATTATGCAGCCATTGCTGCAACGACCCACTAGTTATTCTAGAAACATGTAGAGAATCATTCTAGAAACATTAAGTTCTATAGCCTATCTTTGTGTGTTTTCAATGTGTCTCTTCTAATGATAAAGGAACATCTCCAAAAATTCAAAATAACGTGTTAAGTGTAATATAGTGCAATAGTTCAAGAACAGAAGAAATGAAGAAAAAAGTGTGTTCTTATATCTAGGCCTAACCTAACTATCCATTCAAGTTGACTCCTTCACTATAAACTATTTTGCATTACTATACAGTGTTTCTAAACTGTCTTATTATACAGTTCCAAGCCATTAGGTACTTATCCATTTTACTTTTATTAAAATTTATATAGGTAGCGTTCTTTTATAAGTTTTGCAATTAACTTTCGAGTTCTTAATGCCAATAAATAAGGATGTTTTTTCTTAATACCCAAATATTTAATTATTTGACACATGGTATAATTTTTAATGTTAATCTTTATGTATTAGGTTATGATAGTAGATAACGCAAATATTAACTTTAAAATAACAATATGGAAATTTAGCATATTATTTCCAAACAAACTTCGGTTTAATCCGTTTAGTTTGTATCAATGATAGATAGTTATTTTGTAATTAGTTTATACAATGTTGTCAACGCATAATAGGTTTTACCATTGTTAACCACTTCTACCTGGTGCCATAAGCTTTAAAATTCACACCGACCACAACAATAGCGTGAAGAAAAACAACAACAAAAAATGCCCCCATTTTGTCCCTAGAACAAAGAACTATGAAAAATTACGTCTGATTTATGTACAGTGACATGCAGCATAGATTTAATAGGGATAACCCAACATAATTAACACAGTCAATATGAGGCTGCTTGAAGTGTTATAAAAAATTCAAGTTTTACATTTAAATATAGTAAAAATAGCATTTAGGCTATTCCAAACTTGACATTAAAATTAAACAGTGATTCTATAACTAGGATCTGTGAACTGTTTAGTAGATTCCTATGAGTGATATAAATTTGACAATAAAGTTTATAAAAGTTAATGTCTGATGAATACAGTGTTATTATTATCATAGAGGTACAATATACAATTTTGATATAGAAAAGGCATTAACTGACACCATCAAGGTTTGCAGGGGGTGAATAATTTCTAAAATTTCGGATCTTTGCTTGTGGTGGACAGACAATGCTCATGACAGATATGACATGACAAACAAACTTTTAGTGGTGGTTCCTTGACCTAACGGGCTGATTTAAATCTTATAACACAGTGATTAGTTAGTTTTACATAAGTTTTTGAAAATCAAGAAATCCCCTATTTCACCAACATCCACTTAAAAAATTCAAATACTTAAGATTTAATCAGGTATTTGGAGTAGTCCTACTAAATTCATGACATCTTAAAAACCATTTCCACGTCTACTTAAAGTATAGTGTTTAGGACTTGATTGAGCTTTAAAATGACAAGGAACATTTCATTTATATAAAAATAAATAAATCTTTCTATCTATTTTGGTTTTGAAGCTATTACGCCTACATACATTCAAACACACATACTAATACTAAATTTTACCCACATTCCCTTATAACCCACCTTTTAGTGTTTTATAATATTAAATATTATTATAATTGTTTTAATTATATTTTTTTACACACAAACTGATTATATATAAGGTCAAGACAGTTAATAAAGATAAAAAAAAAAGGGAATTGAAAGTCTTAAGTTTTTCTTACTCCTCCCTTAACACAACAAAAAAAAATGACAGCGAGAATGACAGAGTGAAAGATAAATAAATAAAAGCTGTACATACACTTTAAAAAAAAAAGAATAAGAAGAAATATATTTTTGTGTTCAAAAAGCTTGTGTGGTTTTACCATACCCCATATCAACATCCTCTTCTACAGTATAACACCCCCCTCCCCTCTTCAAGACTTCTGTGTTTCTGCCAACAATAGTTGTTTCTCAACCGGAGAAAGACACCCTCTAGCCATCTACTTTACCAGGAAAGGGGGAAAAAAAAAACTCTTGGTGACATCACTGCCATCTTGCGTTCAGATTTACAACTAGGATAAAACAAGTGGACGACCCTAGTGAGAAAGAGGGAGACAACATTATACAACTACTAATACTTCTACTATTAGTATAGTAGTACTACTATTCGCCATTATGCCTCCAGGATGTTACATGATCTGTTGTTTGGAAAAGAGGGACAGACGTATAACACTAAATACAAGAAAGTTCTTGTAAAAAATGTAAAAATTGTAAGATAGGGGGTGGGGGGTATAGGGGGACAAGGAGAAACTATGTGCCTCGGGTTTATTGGAGTTGCAAACAAATGGGAAAGAAGGGAGAGATTTCTAAGAAGGCCCACTTGTATTTTGGACGTAGCGAAAAAACTATATAAACGCACAACATAATGAGGATTTTAGTTTTTTCACCCTTTGGTATACCCTTTGGTATTGAATATAAAATGCATGACATTTGAGTAGAACCAATATTATAGGACTCTAACATAACTTATTTTTATTCTGACCAACCCTTGCTTATCTACACGTGGTGTAAAGCATCAATTCGCATTATACAAAATTGCGAGGGACTTAATCGTCCAGGTGGACTTTGGGTGTGTTTACACATGCAATTTAACACCATTTTTTCTCATTATATCGCATTGCTAATGTAGGTGCATTTATTTGAAAACTAGCTTCTATCAAGCTAGAGATCGTGGGTTCAATTCTCATGCCTAGGTGTTGTTTTAAATATATTCGACTTATTACATGGTTTTGTTGATCATTTATTGTTCAGGAAAACCACCATTCCATGTTAACTATTATTATATGTGCAGTTTTTATACATATTTTTATTAATTGTATAAAGTTGAGATTTACTCTACCAATGCCTAAATTTGACAACAACGTTGGAATATGGAAATATGTCTCCATTAGGCTGCAGATAGGACTTATTTTCTATAACTTTACTCTCCACATCATACTTACGTGCCAATATTTTTTAATTAAAATTGACAATTTTTTGGTTTTACTACCCAAAAATTAATTAGGTGCGAAATAAAAAGGATACTTTAGAAAGTAAAGTTTGCTAATGATTTATTAATATCTAACGATCACTGTATTTTATCGCTAAGAGGGCTATGTCACTTTTTGCATGGACACCTCCTCATATAAAAGCTAGGCTAGTGCCGAAAAGCATTTTCTCGGCAATTCCCATGGGCAATATCCCGTTCCGTTCCCATTCTACTCAGGAACGAAAATATGTGACCATAAAGTTGTGCACAGACCAACGACAATGATCTTAGAAAACCTACCAAGTGTTTTCCAATCACGTAACGAAAAAATAGAACACAAAAAAAAAAGACCTGTAATATATTTTTAAGAGCTACTTTACACAAGGTAGGGTAAAAATTAGGTTTAAACAATATTCAATACCTGAAAAAGATTTATATCTTCGAAGTTGATTTTGTAATTAGATTTATTGGTTTATGTGTAGTCTAATTCTTAGATATTTGTAGTCACAAGTATAATTTTCCACTGCAATATAAAATAATGAAATAAAATATTTCAATATAGGTAAAATGTCAGTAAAATAAAAATAAAATATTATTGTTCATGTTATAAGCCTACATTACCTCCGTGATTTCAACATAATTTCAAATAAAAATACTCTTCTAAATGCACAACGTTTGTATTTGATGTAATGTATTTTAACTTAAATTAGCTAATTGATTAATTTAATTATTTAACTGTATAGGAACACAATGTGTTGGTTGAGCTTTGTTAATTTAATTTTTAAATTTACTTCAAAATTTGAATAGAAATTATTTTCTCTTATTGAATAAGCCTAAATACCTTAGGACTTAAAACTAAAATTGATACTAAGGTATACACAATATTTTAATTAATCCAAAATAGTACTTTATACTAAATAAATGTTTATTTCACCACCAAAAGTACATGAATTTCTGATTGAATTACCATAAGAAGTTAATGACTTTAAATATTACTAATGTTTCGGTTATAAATATGTATTTACCTACTATTTACTTACTCTATGGCACTAGTAGCTTGAAAGATCATCGCTGCACATAAAAAGCAGCTAGTTCTATCCAGTCCACCTCATTACACCCTATCCATATCTTTAAATAGTTATTTCCAGTCCACCTCCCTACACCCTATATATATATTTTGAGCTAGTTATTTTCAGTCCACCTCGTTACACCCTTTCTATATCTTGAGCTAGTTCTATCCATTCCACCTCTTTAGAGCCTACCACTTTCAGGTATATTTTAATGCTAGCCTGCCACCTGTGTCTAGGTCTTCCCAATGGCCTTTTCACGTTAGATTTATCAGTTAATAACCTGGACATGGTTCTATATACTTACATTCGCGCTGCATGTCATATCCACCATAATCTTCGATATTTGATATCATAATGTTAAGATGAGTACAGGATATGTAACTTTGCTTTCTGTAATCTACTCTATTCCCCAGTATCTTTATCCCTTATTTGACTAAATATCTTCCTAAGCACCTTGTTTTCGAACATCCCAAATTTATTTGTATCGTGTAAGGTAAGAGGCCTTGTTTCACGACCATACAAAACCACCGGTAAAATAATTTTGTTGTATATTTTGAGTCTTACATTCTTTGACATCAGCCGAGAGGCTAAAAAGTTACTGACCTAGTATATCATTCGTTTCTCGACTCTACAATTTTATTATTTTCCACTCTAATATTGTTATCGATAGTTGAAAATATTTCTAATTATTAAAACTCAATAACCATATCCCAACATATTTTTTTTGCAATAATCTCTGAATTATGGTCCTCAATTTGTGTTATTTGTGTGATAATAGTAAATACGTAGTGTTCACAGGGTCCTCTTCAAAATCTATATCGTTACTAGCCTCTAATATAATATCACCATTTTTAAAGCAACTTCCTGACTATTTCCCAACAAAGCTAAATCATCTGCATATCCTAATAGCTGCATTGTACCATTTCATGTCAACCCTTCCCTTTTATCTTGCTTTGCCAAAAAAATATACTCTAATGCTAGATTAAAAAGTAATAAGGGAAGTGCAGCTCCTGGTTTCAATCCATTATGAATTTGGAGTGTATCTGATAAGTGGTATCTAACCCATTTATATACATATATTCCTTAGTATCGAGGTGTGTACAATTTTGAAGATATGACCATTTGAAAAAATAATGTTTGATACAACAAATTTAATACTTTGATATCCTAGAAAGACAAATATTGAAACATAGTACATAAATTCGTCTTCATTATGATATATTAAAGAGGAATTTTCTATCTTACACGTTGAAAGTAAACATTAGTTTAAATTAAATCAATGTAATAGTAAATATGTAACAAGATAATCATGTCCTACGATCTTTATTATGATATTATTTAGTTGAGAAATAAATATCTATATTCAGATCTTTCTTTAAGAGAATGTTTTTTTGATTTAGAAATTTTATATTACAATCTAAAATAATATTTTAAAAATATTAATAAACACCAATAACTCATGTGTATCCCGTAATTAAGGTTTTATCAGATAGCATTATGGTTACAAATTGATTATATAATATTCAAATAAGTGGTAAACGACGACCGGGATATTGGAATCGAACGTGGGACCTTTTGATTTGCACGTCCTGGTTCTACCACTAAGTCCTCGTGGTTCGTCTCGTATAAAGGTCTTTATTTCACTAGATGCTGCTGTATTGAATCTATATGCGGTATCTGGTGAAATTGCAAAAGGTAATGTATGATAATAATTATGTAATAATAAGTATAAAAAGTTGAAATAAATTAAAAATAAATTCTAGAGTAAAAGTAAGAAAATACTTAAATATATTATTATCATCATCATCATAGCCAAATATTACCCGTTCGGGTTATACACACTTTCGCTAATGTGTAATGGTAGGTTGATTGTGAGATGAAATGAAGGATCTACAGTTTAACGTGGGATCCGAACCACGGTGGAGGCCTGGCATTCCACACATTCACAAGTTGTGATTAATACACGTCTTGTCAGAGGTGAAGGAATGGTTTGGTAATCAGATAAATCTGTGCCGGGACCGAGGATTGGATCCCGGACCCCCAGCACAGAAGTCGGACACCTTACCCCTAGACCGTCTTGTCACCGAGTTAAATATAGAAATTGAAAATAATTTACTCAAACCATTTGAGCTTATCTTCATACAGACTATTAATGTAAACTAAACTTTAGTAGTGTAAATTCATATTTTTAAGAAATAAATCTTAATTTTTTTCTATCCAAGTAAATACATTTCAATATAAATTTATTTTAATATTATTACAATTAGTTTCATCTATTAATTATACATTCATAGGGATTTTTCATAAATATTAAACGCATAACGTAAAATAAATCTCTATCCATTCTTAACCCTTGACATTTTCCCTCTTACAGCCCAAAATTAAAATATTATTTCTTAAGTCATGTGAACTTTCACAATATTACAGGTATAAAGAATTAGACTAAGTATTTTTTTATATCAAAGTTTTATTTAAAGAAATAAACTCTTACTAGTTATGAAAACCTCTATTTTGTATAATTTTTTCACGATTTAACCGTCTTTCTTAAAAGTATAATACCAGAAATAATGGGGTGAGGACGAGGGGGGAGGTTAGGAGGGAGTAGGGAGGAGAAAAAAAACTTTAGGCAAGAGAGATTATGTCTTTTTTAAAAAGAGGAAAGAATAAAATTAGTCACCTTGGTGAAAGTAATGAGCTTAAGTAGGCAAAACTTTTACTACCCTTTTTTTGTTAGTTTTTTCCTCTCTATCTTTTTTTTTTTTAGCTACTCATCAGTTTATATCGCCCCTCTAATAACATTATTCTAAGAGATTAAGGTGATTATTATGAACTAATTTTCTTTCTGTGGAACGTAAACCAACCTCCCTTACCCTGCCAATTTGTGCCCCGAATTTTTTTTAAAGCTCATTTTACATAAATCGATGAAATATCGAGAAAAATTCAGTAAAGTTTTATTCATCCTAGTGTCGTAGGGTGATTTAGGAGTCTAAGGTTAGTTTCCCAGGCGAGAACAAAAGTTTTTTTTACCCTGATCACGTTTTCTTGTGGTCTAGCTTCAGAGAGAGAAAGAGAAAAAAAACTTTTATACAACTTTAAAAAGATGGTCGAAATGGTTACCTTTACAAACCATCATTTAAGCCAGATTGACACACAGAGATAATAGAATCAAATACATTTTGTTTACACAATCAAATGTTACATTAAATTTGTTCCATAAATAAAGCATCCTGTAGTTTTTTTTTGTTTCTTATAGCACCACTTTTACTAAGTGTTGAGGCAATTCGCATATTTATTAATAATTACGGTAACGGGTCAAGGATGAGGAAGGTTGAATTTTAGAGGAATTGTGTCCGCATTGGTGTGGAGGGAGAGGGGAAAACTATTTGGGGGAAAAAAACTCTTACTAGACCTTATTGTAATTTGAACTCCTATATCCCTGTCATACACATTCTAGTCTAACACGTTAATGACGCCTTTGACTATGCGTCCACTGAAGTATATGATCCTGTAGTGTACATTAAGTTTGCATACAAATATTTTGGTTTTATATCACGGTATCTTTGACAAATAAGATGAGAATATATATATTTTTTAATTTTTTATAATCAAATAGTGTCTTATATAAAGTAGCCCTAGATTTTTAACACGGTCATTAAATTATACATATATAACTTAACAAAAAAAATTCAAACTATGTCACACTTTATAACACTATTTTATTTGGGGCGGTAGCAGAAGAGGGGATGATATGGTATTGAAATAAATATAATTTTTGATAAAGGGGAGAAATAAAAGGGAGGAGGATAAATTTAAAAAAGAATCAAAGGCTTTGAAAGTAAATGAAGGATTATCATGTCTGCGAAATTGATTAAACTGACCTTTTATTTTTTTTAATTTTCTTTGGTTATACATTTTTTTTTAAAGAAATTTGGGATAAGACCTCTATAGACATTTAAGTTTAGCTATAGATCAAATAAATGGTACGGCGCTACGCACAGACTTTCTCTCTCTTTCTATAAACTCGTAAGATTTCTGAACGGAATAATGTACATTGTATCATCACCACTCCACATAAGAACACGCATAAAATAATATACAATGATATAGAATCAATGAGAAAAGAGGCGCATCTTTGTCCACCTAAGAACATTTCAAACAGTTTAATGTCTTCCACACGGGTCAACACTTCGTATTAAAATTTCGATTTCTGGTTAAAATTTTAACATTTTATACGGTGTTGCAGATCTTCAAGTCATCGCATTGATATTTAATTATTTATTTATTCATTTTGACCACTAAAAAATGTAAATATTAACTATTAAGTCTAAAATGGAGATAGATCATTGCTATGCAAACATTTCTCCTAAGAGATTTAAGGAAAAATAACATGCTTTTTTAGAAACTTATATTTAATTACTCTATAGCATTGGAGAATTATTGCGTTAAGATTTAAGTAGTATATGTTTACAACTAAAGCTCACAAAATGGTATTAATATATTTGCAAATATCTCAGAAACTGCTGCTTTTATAAAAATATATGTCAAATAAAAGTTTTTTATTTCTAATAGTCCTACAATTTTGCAATGATAAGTTGTTTAGTTTCTCAAATAGTTGTGGAGATACGGAAATTAACGCTTCTGTAATGTACCCTAAAAATAATTTTCATAGGAAAATGAAAATAGTCAGTTTATTTATAATCTTAATCAACGCCTAGATACGAATTTTAATTAAAATCGTTTGAGCAAATTTTGAGAAAACCAAATTTTTCTCTTTTCGCCCTTCAGTAAACTACTCTTAATTTTAAGTTTTTATAGACACACAGACAGACGGCATTGCAAAGACTATTTTTTAGGGTTCGGGGGTCATGAGACGTCGACATCCATCAACATTTCAGGTTAGTTTTTTTTACGGTCGTAATACTTAAACTTTAATGTCCTAAAAGTTAAAAATTCATATAATTGCGTATAGATTGAAAGTTATTGATTTTATAAAAATATGTTTCGAGTAAAATATCTGTATTATAAATATATATACATATTTGTTATGCTAAGTAATTTCATATCTCAAATAGTTTCGGAGATATTTAAAAAAATGTTAATTGACGCTTCAGACCGGAGCCCCTAAAGCCATTTTGCCGAAATATTGAGGGTAGCCATTTTGTTTGGAATATTTATTAATGTTTATAAATGAAATTTAATCAAAATCGTTATAGCCGATTTTGATAAAATCGACTTTTTCTCTTTTTGCCCTTCAGTAAACTAAACTTAATTTTAAGTTTTAATAGACACACAGACAGACGGCACTGCAAAGACTATTTTTTAGGGTTCGGGGGGTCATGAGACGTCGAAATCCATCAACATTTCAGGTTAGTTTTTTTTACGATCGCAATACTTAAGCTTTAATGTCCAAAAAGCTAAAAATTAATATATAATTGCGTATAGATTGAAAATTATTGATTTTATAAAAATATGTTTCGAATAAAATATTTGTATTATAAATATATATACATATTTGTAATGCTAAGTAATTTTATATATCAAATATTTTCGGAGCTATTATAAAAAATGTTAATTTACGCATTTGACTGGAGCCCTTAAAGCCATTTTTCCGAAATATTGAGAGTAGCCATTTTGTTTGGAATATTTATTAATGTTCATAAATGAAATTTAATCAAAATCGTTAGAGCCGATTTTGAGAAAATCGACGTTTTCTCTTTTTTCCCTTCAGTAAACTACCCTTAATTTTAGTGTTAGATAGCCAATTCCAAAAATCCCTCGGGACAACCCTATGAAACCTTTAAATACCAAGTTTTAGCCTGATCGGTAAAATAGTTTAGGCTCTAGTTGGAGGTACAGACAGACAGACAGACAGACAGACGGAAATTGAAAAACCACTTTTTCGGATTCAGGAAGTCATGAAACGTCAAAATTCATCAAAATCTCGAGTTCGATTTTTTTGACGATCACCATACTTTCTCTACCTGTAAGATAGAGAGAAAGTAAAAATAGATTAAACATAATCCCTTACGAATATTTTATTTTATGAAAGTTTGATAGCATTGTTGGTAGTTTTAATTTGTTTATTCGTTTGCAGACAGATATTAGATTCCTAAACTTTATCTAGAGTTGAAGTCAGAGTAAAACCAACACTTAAACCCATCAATACTCTGCTAGATAAAACTACTGTATTTAGATAGAACCAATGATTAATTTATTGAAGAGAATTGATAATTATAGACTTAAGTGAGTGTACAAACAATTTTACAACCCTTTAGGGCTATCCACATATTTACTCTAATGGTTCAAATATGAGGGATTTAAAATTAAGGGGAAACGAACTTACATATGTGTGGAAACAGAGGGAAAGATTATTTAGGGGAAATAAGCCTCGTTACATCCGACCTGAATTCTAACTCCAATTTCCTCATCAAAGACAAATTATATTTATATGAATTGCACTTCCTTGGCTAACAATAATTATTCTACTGATGCCGAAAGGGACAATAGTTTGTGTTTTTTACACCGTGTCTTACTACCCGTTTAGGATATTCGCAATCATTAAAATGACGCTACTGGAATAGGGATGAAGAAGTTTGAATTTAAAGGAAGTTTCCTTACATTTACATTAGTGAGAGTCGAGGATCCTTCTCGTAGGGGTGATAATTCACAAGGTAACCAGGGTTTGGTTTGGTTAATAAGGTTTAAGATAGGTTAAAATCTACATTGGCTTCACCACGTCTTATTTACTATCACCATCATCTGATCGTGATATGGAAAGAGACTCCACCGAAAGGATTTACGATTAGTACATTCAGGTGTCCCCTGGACAACGGTACACTAGTACTGGCTAATCTTCCAGCAAACTGGGCTACAGCTTGGTGTAACCATAATAGCTCCACTTAAAACCGACCATGTCAGGTAAACATTACTAGCAGGTTTAACTCATTTCTGACATTCCTGCAAGTCAATATTTAGTTAAAATTCACATAATATCAACTTGTAGTTTTTACGCATTGTGTTTTTCATATACTTCTTTTAGGTGACATTTAAATAAATCAACACGGACGCATGAAACGCATCTATAGTAACCTGGAATAAGGGTGGGTTCACACTTGTTTGATACCCTTCTATCTCTGCCACGATCAGGGCTGGAGCAAGTGACGACACACATGAATATGGTTGATACCAAATCTTGGAAAAACCAATCCTCGTTCCGTCATAATCAATGATTTGACCCATAATTTCCAAAATTCACGTGTTCTTGATCCGAGACAGTGTTTTGTTCTGCAAAAGTCCAGATAGGTCGTATCCTCATCCTGTAGGTATCTTTGATGCGTAGGCAAGATACCGACTAGAAGCGTGACGCAGCAACCATTCTCAAGATCACATCGAAGATACCAGGGTCCCATCCAAACCAACGATTTCAAGATATGCATCAAATCGGTTTGATGGCCACATAGTATAAGGCGTCACTCTGGTAGTAAATTAGATTGCCGACGATGGGGGAGATCAAGGTTTGATCTTGTTCAGGTGTACTGAGGGTAGCTTTTCCTAAATGGTTTTCCACTCTCCCTTCCACGTGAATACGGGTGTATTTCTTCTAAATATAACCTAAATAATCCCTTAATCCATTAGCATAATTAGCACATAAGCGTATAATTCGAACGAGTAATATGCAATGCTAAAATAAAATATATACGTGCGTCGGGGATACGATAAGATCTTATATGAGTGTGAACCAGGCTTAGGGTGTCATGTTTGAAAAATACTGAACATACAATTATTTTTAATAGAAACTAGCCTTTTATGTATATATTAACCTGGATTAACCAGACTTATAGAATAATTTCTCTTATTTCATGTAAAATATATAGTAATAATTTATCTTAATTAATATTATATAATTAAAAAATAATGTGTATCTAAGTGTAACATTAGAAAATACATTGGAATATTTAATCTTAAGATTAATAATCAAATACCTAGTATTTTATGTCCATATTTAATTAACTCTCTTTCTTTCCATAAAAAACAATAATGAACCTATAGGATAGTATGAAGTTAGCTTCTAACCCGACATTAATTTCGTAAATAAAATACTATCTATTGGTTTTAAGTTATGAAATTTTTTTGAGGTTAAAAATTATTTACCGTTATAAAAAGAACATAAAATAATAGCTATATTAAACCAATGGATATTTTTAGTTGTACCATATTTTTTTTCTTAAAGAAGCAGCTATTAAATTACTCCTAGAAGTTATGAGCTTGTTATATATAACGACACAAACAATATATCTCAGAATATTAAAACTGTTTTATCATCGTTGCGGACAGAAAACAGAAGCAGAGCTACGTGTTAAATAAATACATCATCCAGTCCAATATTACAACATGCCTCGGTTTGTGAGCAATTTGTTAACGCGGAGCATTTTTTGGGTGGTTACGAGACATAGAAACAAGATTTCTAACTACTGCCAAACCCTATCTGGTACACAGAAAAAATTTTTTTTTTTGGAACCGGGTTCTACAACATATGAAGGTTTTACGCATATGTACTCATTTCATTAATGTGCTAAGAATTAGGAAGTTTGAATTTAAAGAAACTGTACCCGCATTTGCATGGAGAAAGAGTGTAAAACAATCTAGTCAAAACTAACTAACCTTAATACTCCTGACTGGGATTCTAACCCCAATCTCCCTGTCATCAGCAGTCCAGTCTATTACGAATGTAACGCCTTAAACCATGCTGCCACCTATGCATTTAGAAAAAGAATGATCCATCTTTCATTTTCTTGAAAAAAAAATTCAAAATTATTTTAAAATATTTTATCAGTAAACTCGATTCTTGATATATTCCTTAAATGTAACAATTTTGTTTATATTAACTATTCAATTACCTATGGGCAATAGTTTTTCAAACATTCATTTTTTGTAGTATAAATTTTCATTGTTTTACTAAAAGAAAAAAAAAATTCTCAAATTTGTAAATAATAAATATTTCTCACAACAGCAAAATAGGGGGCAAGCTCGTATAGTCTATTTTCCAGTCGAATGAAATGTTAGGGATTGAATCTCAAAACACGTGTAGGGATGTGAAAAAAGTATCGATATTCTCCTTTCGATATTAGTTTTTTTACTCGATACTTTTACTGATATTAGTACTCACACTCTGGTATCGGATCGGTATCGAAAGAAACAACCTTTTCGTTATTTTCACTCATGCTGAGATTAAATGTTTACTAAGGTGGACTGTGGAGGGAGAACAAATTTAATTATTTTTCAATTCTCACTCATTTTTTGTATGACAAGCGAGAAGAACTTTAGCTGGTATGGTAAAACCTTTTATAATACCCATATATAATACTTTCTATCATATCTTTCAGCGTATAACCCGAACGGTTAGTAAGACGTGGTGCTAAGTATTATTATTATTATATATTACCTTTCAAGTTCCAACACAGAACAAAGACGCGAAAGACCTAAGTATAATTTGATTAAATCATTATTATTTTCAGTTTTTAAATAAATATGAAAATACAATTATAATGAAAAATTTGAAATTATTATTACTAAATAAAAAAATTAATACATAATTAAAATTTCGATACCGATACTTAACTGCTATCGATACTTTTATATCGATACCACATCCCTAAACACGTGTAAAAAAATAAGGTTTTTCTTTTAATAGTTTCCCAATCTTCCTCCTCGTAAAAGAAGGTGAGCAACAACTAGATAGGACACATCCCTAGCAGGAACTGTCTTCTGCATGACGTCATAAAGGTAAAGGTTGAGGGAAAGAGGAGCATTGGAAAAAAGGAGAATTCAAATAGTGGATGACTTTAAGGAATTAAGAAAATTATGGGAGCTGAAGGAGGAGGAAGAGGAGAGAGTGAATTGGCTGTATAAGTTCACTGGCAAAAGGAACGGGCCTGTAGTGAGACCGAAACCTAGTAATAATATAAATAAATACCCTAAGATACAGTCTAAGACTATTCCTGGTATGGTTTCCAAGTCCCTATTATTGAGACACATGATTATACATTTATCAAATCAAACGTAGTACCTACGTCACTACCATTGTGGCCAAGATGTATAGGTTGTTATAGACTGAGTTTATCCTGACGGGGGGGTCAATGTTCGAATCTTATAAGAATTCAATAAGAGTAGTTCCCAAATTCCAACTCATAACTTTAATTTTCCATAATCTCTACATTTTTATACTTGCATATTTATTTCAAGCTACCCTCATAATTCCTACCCTTTATATTTTATATTTTGATCCAAAGTTTATATCCCTACCAGGTCTATACTCATTTTAATACTAAATTTGGCAGGGATGAGAAGGTGTAATATAGATTAATTAATATACCCATATCTACGCCAAGGGTGAGCGGTAAGTCTTTGAGGAAAAATCTCCCTCGGTACTACGGACTAGGATTACAACCTTAATCCTCCATCGCCGCCAAACCCGACAAATAAGAATTTGACATTCAGTCCGTGTGCTTACTTGTGAGAATATCTAATATTAATTTATTAATATTATTGGTAGGTATTTAAAACACTGATAGTTAAAAATAAAAGTCTCGGGAGCCACAAGGTTTAATGCACTACTCTCGTGTTAGACTAGACGTCCAATGACGGGAAGATCTAGGTTCAAATCTCGGTCGGGTGTACTAAGGGTGGTTTTTTATAAAATGGTTTTCCACTCTCCCTCCTCGCGAATAGGGGTACGCTTCCCTTTAACATAGTAAGACGCGGTGTTAAAAGAAAAAAGTCAAATCCTATTTAAAACTGTATTATGACTATCTACAATGAAATTGTTAAAATGTTTGGTCGAGTACCAAAAAAAATGATCATTTAAAACGCAAAAAAAAAAAGGACATTATAAAATAAAAGAACCTCTACAAAAAAAACTGATTCCAACGTGTTTTTAAATCAAACCAATACAACGTCGTAGATTTTCTTAGGTAAAGCAAAAATAAAAATAAAACTTCGTAAACGAATGTACAAAGTAGAAACGGGGGAGTGTAAAAAGGATAAATAAAGAGAAAGCTTAGACAACAAAGAAAGACCTGTAGGAACAGAGGACTGTGTGTGTGTGTGTGTGTGTGTGTGTGTGTGTGTGTGTGTGTGTGTGTGTGTGTGTGTGTGTGTGTGTGTGTGTGTGTGTGTGTGTGTGTGTGTGAGGGATAGTGGGGTGAGGGGGAGAAAGTTAATGAAAGAAGAGAAAATGAGTAGGGAAACAAAAGGATTTTGGTTTGGGTGAGAAAGGAGGGTGTTTTGATCTTAAAAGAAACTGAGCCCTTGTCATGCGTGGTGTAAATGGGTGAAGGGTTTGAGGGTGGGTCAGAAAGGAAAGGGTGTGAAGAGATTTCTGGGGGGGTTGTTGGAGAAGGGGGAGGGTATCATTCGTGTGTGTGTATATGTATATGGAACATGTAATTCTCGTCTGAGTAAATTATAATTTGATAGCCATGGTGTAAGGGAGTCTACACAGTGGTTTACATCTTTAAAAGAGTACGGTGCTACACATGATATTGGGTTTATGATGAGAATAAGCACTTTAACAAACGTTATAAAAATTATTTCCCAATAACCACTAAGAAAAATTATATTACATTTCACTTAAATTCTACCTTTTTATCCCTTAATCAGTTAGTATGATTATTAGGATATACTGACTGGTATTAAGACGTGAAACATTGGATTGGACGGTAAAAACTTTTCAGATTAGCTTTAATAAAATTTTTTTTGTTCTTAGCTCAGAGCTTTAAGAAATAAATTGTGTGGTGCACCACAGAACTGTTAATAAGCGTAAAGGAAACTGCAAATTTTTTTCATTTTACTATTTTTAAAATGCGTAATAAAATTCCCGAAATAAAAAAAAAAATTTATTTATTCAAAGTATTTGTACTTAACACATCTCTTTAATCCAACAGGGTAAACGTTGTCATTTGTGAAACAATTATTAAAATTATGATCTTTCGACAATGCTTTGTAGAATAAATTGGACAGTTTAAAGGGCTTGGAAAGGTTCTTGAATAATTATCCAGAAATTGTTTGTGTAATGAATAGCAGACCACTATTGGATGAACAAATATAGACTGGAAAATATTTAGAATGTGTCCAGAGTCAAAAGTGGTAAATAAAGTTATATTTAAAAAAATTAACACACCCTCTTTGAAAATGTAGCTTAACTTCCTCTAAGCTCTACCTTTATCCAATCCAACCATTAATGTTACTAACTGTCTGGAGAGTTCAGTATTACGACTAGGTTCAGTTTAAGAAGGTAGTTATTTTAAAAGAAAGTTCTTCCCCATCAAAACTACTATAGCTACGTAAATGATCCGCTTCAGTGACCACATGGTCTAACACGCTACTCTAACAATAGACTAGACTGCCAATGATGGGGAGATCGAGGTTCGAATCTCTGTTGGGCGTAGTGAGGAACGGTTTTCACAAAGTGGTTCCCCACTCTGTATCCACGCAATTGCGAGTACATTCACTTTAATTTAACCTTTGTTATCCTTAAAACCATTGGCTTAATTAGTATATAAGAGTATATTTTGAACAGAAGATCTGGGGCTAAAAAATGTTACTGAAGTGACTTAGTTTGAACCACCCTATAGCAGAGGACATATATTAGTGTTATTATGGTAACGGGTCAGAGGAGCTGTGTAGCTACATGTTGCCGTGTAATTTACCATAGTTAAAGCAGCGACGAGCTGGGCGTCAGCATGCTAAATGGCTCAATTTCCGTCTTTATCTGGGAAACTAGCACACAGACGTAAAGTCTCCCCCATGGATAGCTTTTTAAAGGTGAACTAAAATAATAAATAATAATAATAATAATTAATAATAAATAATAATAATAATAAAAAAGACACCTGAAAACGTTTTCGCAATCACAACATTCTGCTCTTTGAGAATATTCTTATAATCCTAAAGTTTTACTATTGCTTTCATTTTTACGAGCTAAAAAGAACTTTAGTTTAGTTTGATATCAGATTGATAGTAATAAATCTCCAGGATAATATGAAACCTTTTTAGTTATAATATCGATTAAAAACCCCTTCTCCCAAAAGAACTTTAGAAAATATTTCAACCAGTGTTAAAGTGAGTTTTACAATATTTCTTAAAGTCATTAATAGAATGATTCTAGCTTTTAAAATATTGTTAAAATATCATGTACTGTACTTGATTATTTACTTTCAAAGACGAGAACTAATTGTATCACAAATACACTCAACGTTCATATATAGAATACTTGGTATCTTTACAACAGTTACTTTGCTTCAATACCGAACAAATTAAAAGTTTAAAAAACTCTATGCACATAAGAGCTCAAATGTTTCAATTAAGTTTTTATAAATAAAATTGTTAAACTTCTTTACTTTCTTTTAAAGTATCTCGAAAGTTTGACTAGATTAAATTGAAATAGAAACTTTTAGTTTTTAACAATATTTACAAAAGTAATGGAAAGAAACCTAATTACTTATAAGTTAGATATTTATTTCTTCAAAGAAGAAAAGTTTCTAAAAGTACATATATACATCAAAATCATACTAAGGTACTTAGGGTAGCATATAGCTTCAAAAAAAAAAACCAATGACTCTTTACTTAATCCATCCTCACTAACTTTCCAACACTTCCCTATCCTTCCATAATCCCTTCGTTTCAACAACATCCATACACCGAGTCATAAATGCTCTTTTATTTTAAAACTATTAATATTTCTTTTTTACACATTCCTCTACAACAATAATTAGCATATCTTACATGGCCAACCATCATCCTTTGATCCACACACTCTACCTTCATATATTTGCTTCAACACTCGATCCAAACTCATCCTCTCAACATGCCCAAAACAACGTAAGATGTTTCTTTCCAATGACATATTGGATTCCCTTTCAAATCACACTCTTTAAACACACATTCAGTACTTTTTCTGTAGATATGAGTGTTTCCGCATAAAGTTCTTAGATATATATTTCCAACCGCATTCACTTTGCTCTTGTGTTTATTCTGACAAAACCAGGTTTCACATTCTTAAACAATGTTGGCGTTAACACACCTTAATATACTGACGTCTTTGACTCTAGCGATACTACTTTATACTTGGCAATAGGCCGCATGCATCCAAATAATCTGTGAGATGCTTTCACCCTTCTGTCGATTTCACCATCTATCCTTCTATTTTTACAAAACATTTTGCCCAAAAATACAAAATCATTCACTTGTTCTAACGCTTTTCCATTAATTTTTGGCGGAGAATCATTTCCTGACCAGTTGTTATCAACAACTATCAACTTAGTTTCTTAAGATTTTTTTAAAATTGGATTTATTCTTCCTCTAAATATTAGTTAGATTAGTTTAATATTGTTGATATTACCATAAATGCTAATATCAACAATATTATTAATATATATACACTATACTAAGAAGTAACTAATGTTAATGCTAAAAATATTTATGAAATTCTTTGAGTTAACCAGAAATCAACAACAAATCCAATTATCCACAAAACCAGTTCAACCTATTTTGACTGTTCTGGACACTGGAAAGTCCAAATATCGGATGAAACAATTCATTTCACATTCCTAGTCAGGAGGCTCATCTGTAGGGATGCGTGGGTAGAGGTGGGTTGTGCGGGGGCCGATCTCCCCCTCCTCCCATCCCTTCTATCACCCCTTCCTTGCCATCAACCACTCATGAGAATCCTCTCGCTTATCTCGTAGCAAAGCCACATAGATCGATAATGACGTCACCCACCGAGACTAAGCAGTTTCCGGTTCTTCCGGCTTGATTCGATCAAACGTTGGAGGCTGAAACGTCACCCCCCTCCCCCCGACCCCTCCATCGTTTCACTTGGTATTCCATTTCGTTACTTTGTCTCCCTTCCCCCTTTTACCGTTTTCTCTCTCACTCCTTCTCCACTCACTTTATTGTCATCTCCCTTTATCTGTGAGGACAGTATGTTTAAGCTGTATCCGATGACTTTTCGTGGAAAGCATTCACTTAATATGTGTGTGTTTTTTTCCAAGCACTACGTCTTACTACTCGTTGGACTATACGCTTATATTATAATTACGTTAATTATTTTATGGATTAGTAAGGTTATATTTATAGGAAGTGTATTCACATTTGCGTGTAGGGAGAGTGGAAAGACCATTCCCAGTACACCCAACGTAGATTCGAACCTTGATCTCCCCGTCAAAGGCAGTCTAGTCCAACACTAGAGTAGCGCATTAGGCCATGCGGCCTCCATAGAGGGTGCTTTGTATGTTAATTTTGATTTTGCTATTGTTGTTTTGCTTTGACTGTTGTTCCTTTTAACCATATAGGTTGGGTGACCTGGTGGTCTAGTAAGGTTATATTTATGGAAAGTGAGTTCAATTTCGGTCAGAGTTATGAGTGCAAAACCATCTCCCTGAAACCTATTAACACAATTCGAACTTGGAATCCCTCTCCGTCCGTGAGTCTGGGTCTAAACTGAGGTACGCATTAACTCCAATCACCAACAAAACATTACTTTGATAAACCCAATTGGGTTTGTTTGACCGTGTATATAATATTTATATATACAGGCTAAGAAACAAGATAATTAAATCAACTTTGATTATTTAGATTTTTTTAAATATATTTTTAATCTAAAACCACTTAAGTGGCCGCATGTTCTTAGAAGCTTTAAGGCATCACTTTTGTGATAGATTAGACTGCTGATGACGGGGAGATCCGGATTTAGATCCCTGTTGGGTGTACCGAGGGTGGTTTTAACCAAATGGTTTTCCATTCTCTCTCCCAGCAAATACGGGTACACCTCCTTTAAATTCAATCTACCTTATTCCTAGAAACACTAGCTAATTAGTACATATGTTGTAACCTGGACGAGTAGTGAGTAGGTGAGTAGAAGTACTAAAATTATAAGTATATCTATTTTTTAAACAACTGTTTTGACCAAGAATGGGGAAACAGGAAAAAAAAAAAAATGGCTTATTGGGACTAATCAATGAGTGGTTATCATGAAAGAATTATAGATGGAATGCATCTACATTCACATGGGAAAAGGCTCTAACAAAACTTGATAATAAATCACATTTGAAAACTTATCTTTATTTATCGAGATTATAAGATAGTTATATTCATAGGTGACAATATAATATGTCCTGAGCCTGATGCCTTAGTCCATGTAACCATCGTTTTAGAGGCTGATATTAATCTAATACCATATTCATAGTACCTGCTTGTTCAGCTCTGTAACATTCATATAGAATTAAATATAATTTATATTAATTATACTTTTTTTACGGGCTATATAAAACAAAATACTAAACAAATCTCCAATCAGTGTTTTCATATTATATCTATTTTAAATTAGGAAAATGCATAGTTATTTGGCGAGTTAATTCCTCCCTACCAAGTCTTTGACCATGAAAATCAAGTAAGCATCGCTTGAAGAAAGGTATATCTTATTCTTAAAGAGATTGTACGACATAGGATTAGCCTAAGACATCAGGTAATTAGAGATTTTAATATTTTAAGCAGATATCTAATTCAAGCCCATAATTTTATGTATAATTTTATAGATAGATCACCAGACCGTATTATTTAATATATATAATCCGTTTGAATATTAGCGTTAAACCTTCACTGTGGAAATTACAATTATTTCTTCTTAACACTTTTGTGTGAATTTTCATATCTTTTTTATGTCAATTAAACTAAATCAGTAATTAACTTAGGTAATCCTTCATCAAAGTTCAATAAAATTGTAAAATTAAACGCATGACTTTAGCAGATAGAATTAAATTATCTAGCTACGATATGATTCAAAAAACCGGGAAAAAAATTAATTATTTTACCCATTGTTTTTAGTGAAACTCAGGAATCGTAAAAATTCTAGAAATATTTTTAGCTATTATTCGAACCCTTAAAATGACAGGTATCAAATAACGTCGAATATCACAGAATGTATTATCTTTAAATGAGAGTTTCTCTACCTTTGTATGTTCGCTTATAATGAGAGAACCACTTTATATTATTTAGATTTTTACCGGAAAGTTATTAGGCTTTTGATCAAACTAGTTAAACTAAATTAAATTAAATTGATGTTTCTCAAAGAGGTTTTCTTAAAACATGAGCTCTATGGTTATTCTCACATTGAATGTAGAATTAATTATTGTTCTGTATAACTTGATCACCAAATCCAAAGAGAAATTACAGAATACATTTAATTAGTACATCCAAAGATAAATCACATTTTAGTTTCGTTGGTTGTCTTGAATTCACAGATCCTTATAAAGGAGTTTCTGTACTTATTATGTTCGATTATAATTAGAAACCTACTGGATAGATTTAGATGATTTTTTTTTAAGTTATGGATTATATTGCTGGAAAGGTTAATCTACGAGTTAATCTACGAGTCACGCCAAGGAGAAGCTATAGGAGATACTCCAATATTTTATGCAAAGAGAAAGACTAGCTTTATTTTCTTTGTTTTCTTATATTCAGATTAGTCGGTAAAAATTATAAAGTGATGATTGTAAACATACAAGAACCAGGACATTTAGAAAGATTGAAATTTGTATGAGAACTATAGGAACCCTAAGTGTGTAAGCCTTGATCATTTCTATTTATTTTTGAGAGCCTGACATCTTAGATTACTTGACCACTAATTATGTTAGTACATAAATAAAAAAATCATATAAAGCATCAATTTGACATAGTCTTATCTGCTATAGAATTTTTAGTGTGTAAATATTAAATGATTTTTTATTTTTTATTTTATCAGTTGTTAATCAGTTATTTTAGATTATTCATTTAACAACAGTGAGGTTGAAATCAATTTGATAGTTTTTTCATTTTAGAAAAGATATTTTTCAATTTTTTTTTAAATATGTTAAAATGGTTTTATTAGTGTTAGTTCTATGGTTTAATTAGTAGACTATTATAAAAACTCAACATGACATTACACCTGGATCCAATATTGTTTCACCTACCTAATCCAAACGCTATTAGGAGTTTTTTTTTCGTATGGCATATTTGACCGTGAGAGATGCAATATCTAGTTTGTATCTGTATGTAGACTTTTAGCCGCTCTGTGGGAACAAAACATTGACCAGTGTATACCTTGGAGGTTTTCTACAAGACACACCCACAATTAGATGATATGATGATTGTGATTATGATTTTGTGGAGACTGTGGAAATCTTATCTCTAACTTAAGTCTAACTAAACAAACCATGATGACCAAAGAAACAGTTTTTCTTTCAGGAAAAATACCTATTGTACCACAATAATCAAAGCTGGGACATATAGATAGCTATTCAGGAGTGCTAACCACTAGACTAAGAGTTCCGTCATATGTATGATGATACGGACACTTAATACATATCTATCTCATTAAGATAAATTTAATGGGGATATCAAGGCTTAGATTGGGATCGGGTTTACTGATGAATTTTTTTACCACTAAAATGGTTTATTACTCTCTCTCTCTCTTTCTCCATTCACGCAAATGCGGACACATTTACAGAGAGCTTATAGCTTTATTCCAAACTCCATAAGTGTAATCTATCGCTGATTTCCCTGATGGGAAGTAAAATGAGGTGCAAAAAAATTTTTTTTTAACATTTTTACGTGAACGGAAGACTTTGGAGGACTAGAAAAAATATTCACGTTTTCGGTAGCAACCTAAGAGGACTGTTGATTCCTTCTCTCTTCTACTTCTTTTTCTCCGTTTCAAGTACAGTCGCGTACTCTCTCTATCTTTCTCAACCTCCTCCCCCCCCCTTACACACACACAACACACTCACGTGGTGTCTCTGGTACTGTCAAGTGGCTCACTCCACGTTTTGTAACAATCTCATTAGTGATTGGGAGGGTTGAATGTGGTGGAACTGTGGGTATATGAAGTTTACTCACATTGAAACTTACTCATGGTGTGTAAGAAACAGATCCTCCCTTTCAGGAGAGTAACACTTTAAGCGGCCGTCGAACTTGGAATACAGAATGCTTCATTTTCCTAACGCAAGTGATGGCCTTCAATCGTTTCCTTTTATATCTTTAAGAGGAGAAGATGTCAGGGTGATAATAATACTACTAAAGGATAAAAATGTCCACTTTATAAACACACACGCTGGTTTTTGTCATACATTTATGCACTAATCACGCTATGGGTTAGGGATGAGAAAAGTTGATTTTATAGGTGGTTGACAAGCATTTGCGTGGAGGGAGAGGTTGAAAGATCATTTAAGAAAACCACCTTCAGTACACCGTACTGGGATAGAATTACTATCTCCCCATCTTTGTCAGTCTATTCTATTGTGAGAGTAGCACCTTGTACTATGAGGCCACCGAAGTGTCACACGATTATTAATATTATTATTTGATATATTTAACAAACACTTTCTGAATCTACTAATAGACCTGCTTTGGGAGCCGCATGGTATAAGGTGGTAGTCAGCAATCTACAATCTGTGGGCCATATCCGGCCTACCATCTGATTTTATCTGGTCAGTGATAGAATTAGGAAACAAACAGATGAGTTAGTAAAAATAGACAAATAGCTAATTACAATATGACAAATAAAGATTTGAAATTTTTTTGCTCAATCTTATTTTAAAAACCAGTCCACCAAAAACTTTCTTAAGCTCATATGGCCCATGAAATCAAACAGGTCTCCAGCCTCTGGTCTAACACGTCTCTCTCGCTATAGACTATAATACCGATGACGGGGAATTGAGAGTGTTTTTTTTCCTAAATGATGGTCCAATCTCCCTCCATGCTATAGTGGGCGCACTTCCTTTAAATTAAACAATTTTCATTCCTAGGACATTGAGAACATATCAAACTCAAAAAAGTAATTGAAAAATTTGTCTCCATCAGGCTCTGTCACGTTTTCATCTAGCGGCTGCTGATAGGTTTGGAAAGACACACACTTCTAGGTCATCTAGGGGCTTCTGGTGGGTGTGGAAAAACAAACACTTCTAGGTCATATAGGGGCTGCTGGTGGGTGTGGAAAGACACACTTCTAGGTCATCTAGGGGTTTCTGGTGGGTGTGAAAAAACAAACACACCTCTAGGTCATCTAGGGGCTTCTGGTGGGTGTGGAAAGACACACTTCTAGGTCATCTAGGGGTTTCTGGTGGGTATGGAAAAACAAACACACCTCTAGGTCATCTAGGGGCTTCTGGTGGGTGTGGAAAAACCAACACTTCTAGGTCATCTAGGGTTTCTGGTGGGTATGGAAAGACACACTTCTAGGTTATATAGGGGCTTCTGGTGGGTGTGGAAAAACCAACACTTCTAGGTCATCTAGGGGCTGCTGGTGAGTGTGGAAAGACACACTTCTTGGTCATCTAGGGGCTTCTGGTGGGTGTGGAAAGACACACTTCTAGGTCATCTAGGGGCTGCTGGTGAGTGGGGAAAGACACACTTCTAGGTCATCTAGGGGCTTCTGGTGGGTGTGGAAAGACACACTTCTAGGTCATCTAGGGACTGCTGGTGAGTGAGGAAAGACACACTTCTAGGTCATCTAGGGGTTTCTGGTGGGTGTGAAAAAACAAACACACTTCTAGGTCATCTAGGGGCTTCTGGTGGGTGTGGAAAGACACACTTCTAGGTTATATAGGGGCTTCTGGTGGGTGTGGAAAAACAAACACACCTCTAGGTCATCTAGGGGCTTCTGGAGGGTGTGGAAAAACAAACACTTCTAGGTCATCTAGGGGCTTCTGGTGGTGTGGAAAAACAAACACTTCTAGGTCATCTAGGGGCTTCTGGTGGGTGTGGAAAGACACACTTCTAGGTTATATAGGGCTTCTGGTGGGTGTGGAAAAACAAACACTTCTAGGTCATCTAGGGGCTTCTGGTGGGTGTGGAAAGACACACTTCTAGGTTATATAGGGGCTTCTGGTGGGCGTGGAAAAACAAACACTTCTAGGTCATCTAGGGGCTTCTGGAGGGTGTGGAAAGACACACACATATTAGGAAATAATAATATCTTGGTGTCCTATAAGATATTGGACAACAACAGTGGCCAGATTTATTTGTTAAGGAAAATAATATTTTTGTTTTATATTAGTCCGTCGACTTCAGTGGTCTTGGGGTAAAGTTTTCACCTTAGTACCCGATGTCCGTGAGTTCAAACCCAGCTGAGGTAGGAGGATATTTCTTGTGTGACTAAAATCCGTACTACAGTTTCCTTAGGAGGGTAAAAAAAGCTGTCGGCCCCATTTTGATTGTGGCATGTAAAATAAACCTGGAAGGTTCGGGTAAAATACCTTTCCCGACCAATTTGGTAAGCCCTTTCGCTCTTGCTCATAGAAATTCTCGTGTGATGATATATTCAATTGGTTAGAAAGTGCATGTGAAATACCTTAACTAAATGAAATACACTAGGATAAATATATTACTCGGCCTCACGGTAGAACTATCACAGGTCTCGCGTACAAATGAGCATACACTTAGTGACTAAGCTAGAGTGTAGGATAGTAAGAATATTAAAACATTTTAAATATTTAACCTGGATCGGACCTGCCTTTTGAACCCAAATGTTGTCAATACATTATTCAAAAGGCACTCTCCTGATAGCTTTAACTCGATAGTCAACAGCATTCTCTGAAGAATGGCAAACCAAATAAAAACATTCACAATAAACAGTTTTACTATAGTAAATTGTTCTTGTTTTTCAATTTCTTTTTTTATAAAGAGCGGTAACTAACTGTGTCGCTCGCTCATTAACTATCCAATTCTACTCGAATTGGCTTAAGAAAAGATGGAAGTATCACTCTCCTTATAAAACACAAACTCATTAAAGTTAAATAAAAAGGGAAAGCGTAGCGAGTAACAAAATGTAATAATAGTAATAATAATAATAATTATTATTATAAGCACCGCGTCTTACTACCCGTTCGGGTTATACGCACTTACGCTAATGTGCAATGGTAGGGTGATTGTGAGATGGAATGGAGGACCTACAATTTAAAATGGGATCCGAACCACGGTGGAGGCCTGGCATTCCTCACATTCACAAGTTGTGATTAATACACGTCTTTTAAGAGGTGAAGGAAGGGTTTGGTAATCAGATAAGTCTATACCGGGAACGAGGATTGAACCCCGGACCCTCAGCACAGAGGTCTGACACCTTACCCCTAGACCGCCAGGTTCCCTTAGTGAGAATATGTTTACTATTATTATTATTATTATGTTACATTATCAAAATTTTAGCAATACTGTAATTGTTTATATATTAAAATATACAGTATATATATATATATATATATATATATAATATACAGATACAGCCAACTCTGGTTTTAGTGAACAGAAAGATTGAAACTTTCAATAATAAATGTAATTCAAACATCATAATTCTTTAAAATCATAACTTTTTGGTAGTTTGAACTTGAAGACACCGACTCTCTACCTGATTTCTTGTTTAGTTAGCACAAAGCTTGGGGAGGCTGAGCTTAAAAAATCACTACACTCATTGACCTGGTTTAAGTTTGAATACCTTTGTCTGTAGGAAGTAAAGGAAGACAGTCTTCTGAGCTGTATCAATACGACAGGAGTTACAGGATAGTGAATGACAGTCTGTGACCATTTAGTAATTCTTTCCACTTATCACTTTCTTCGAGAGGTTATATGAAACTCAGAAAATTAGACTTTTCTAATCAGTTTAAATTTTTGAGTGCATAGATGTTGTGAAATCAAGTGTGGAAAAAGCACATACTCTGGAGAAGGATCTGGAAGAAATATTAACTAAAACAGTATACAGTAAAACATTTTAGAAAACATTCTAAAATAATCTTCCGTAAGGAGTGTAAATATGTTAAAATAATATGAGGACTTAGATAATGCTTGATAATATAAATAAATGAATGCTAAAATTGAATATAATGAAAATGAAGGTTAATAATTTGAAACATATTTAGTTAAAGTGAAAGCATAAAAAGAATACAATGATACGAGTAAAAATTAAGTAAATAAAATGTTGTCATATAATCGTAATTTCATGAGAATGAAAAAGTTAATGTACACCATAGTAGATTAAATAATAGATGTTATTGACCAGAAACAACCTTATAATTAAAAATTAATAAAGTATAAATTGTAGTTGAGTAAAAATTAATTTAATTAAAGTCAAAACATAAAAAGAACATACATTGATATGAGTGGAATTAAGTAAATAAAGTGTTGTTATTAATTTTTAATTATAAGGTTGTTTCTGGTCAATAACATCTGTTATTTAATCTACTATTGTGTACATTAACTTTTTCATTCTCATGAATTTACGATTATAAGACAACATTTTATTTACTTAATTTTTACTCGTATCATTGTATTCTTTTTATGCTTTCACTTTAACTAAATATGTTTCAAATTATTAACCTTCATTTTCACTATATTCAATTTTAGCATTCATTTATTTATATTATCAACCATTATCTAAGTCTTTATATTATTTTAACAGTATACAGTAAACAACAGCATATAACCAAATTTTTTAAGATTAATTAATAGAATTCAATAAAGAGTGATTGTATTTTAACTCTTATTTTATTTGTCACTAACCTACTACATTCAAAATAAATCGGTTTTAGTAAACTTCTGACATAGTGAAAAAAATATCTGAGTAAGTAGAGGTTCATTATAACCAGAGTTGACTGAATATATTATAATATATAAAGAGCAAGACAAATAATATTTAGCTTCGACAACTATTAGTCAATAGGTGGTTGTGGAGAAAGGTGGCCATTATTTAAGGCTGGTAGAATCGTAAGATCGCGCTGGTAAGCCACATAATGTTGGTAAGGTGGTTGAATTCCAGGGATAGGAGATTTGAAAGTGGTCGAAAGCTGGGATGACGCGAATTAAGGAAGGCTAGCGTTCGGAGGTATGGTGATATACTAATCACCTGAAACCCTTGAATAAGTTTGATTTAATCATGTACAAAATAATGTGTCATATCATTAATTGAAATCAAACTGTAATAAACAGTTTCGTCTTGTTGTGACATGTTATTAATAAATTGATCACGTGCTTATTATTATTATTAGGAGCACGTCTTACTACCCGTTCGGGTTATACGCACTCACGCTAATATGTAATGGTAGGGTGATTGTGAGATGAAATGGAGGACCTACAGTTTAACGTGGGATCCGAACCACGGTGGAGGCCTGGCATTCCACACCTTCACAAGTTTTGATTAATACACGTCTTGTCAGAGGTGAAGGAAGGGTTTGGCATTCAGATAAATCTGTGCCAGGACCGAGGATTGAACCCCGGACCCTCAGCACAGAAGTCTGACGCCTTACCCCTAGACCACCAGGTCACCCACGTGTTTATTCATATCCATTATAACCAGTATCAAGTACATATCCTTTAGTTTAATTGCAAAGAAGGTTCTGACACAACAAATCCCTTTTTTTTTAACAGGTACCAATATTTACAAAATATTTTATATCACTCAAAGCATGTGTTTTATAATATAAACCCAATGTTAAGATATATATGTTTATTATTGTAAAGAAAATATACAAACAACTGTTAGGTTAGATAAACAACTATTATGAAATATTAATTATAGTAATAAAAACTAACATTATATTATTACATGCCTCCCACGGTCAGATTTCCCGTAGTTTAATTATAAAAAGCTCTGAATGTACTAAAAAGTAGTATTATACAGTCACCATTTTATTTCAAGATGGCTATCATATCTAATTTAAATCAAGGAAACCTTCAAAGAGGGTCCAACGTAAATATGTGAAGCAGACGATAAGAAAAATATCAAAAAGTGGTACTTTTAGCCTCAATCCTGAAATAAAATGTCGTACGCAAATTTGAATTCCCTGTTTGTTACACAGACATCCGAACTAGAGCCATGCGAAATTTCAGAATAATCAGTTTAGTGTTTTTTGTGTGAAAGATTAACATATAAATTATGATATGTCGACTCCATTTTTATATATTAATAGGATGTAAGTTATAAATTAGTTTTCTTTTTCTTTTTAAAATTATAAGTATTAAATTATTTAAACTTACAATCGTAAAAATAGTCCTCGGTTAAAAGGGACGTTTTCAATATACCGTTCTTCTCCTTATTCTAAGCAAACTACCCATTTTATAGTCCCTTTAGTACACTTATACCCTCTTCAGGTAAAACACACATTTTCCCCTACGAAACCGTTTAGAACTATTTATATTATGACTACTCGTAAGTACTACCCACGTACAGCGTACATGACGTCATTCTATGACATTAGAAAAATGTTAAGAGCAAATAAATGTAGGTTACAAAAGGTGACATTTCCAGGCTGATACATTACTGAACAACTCCTCCTAAATTCAACACTTGAGTGACTTTATATGCCATCAGGAGACAAGAAAAAAAGAACAAACACTTTATAAGAAGATCACGCCAATAAAATACGAATTTCGATGAGCAGTTTAAGGGATAGTTGGAAGGGCTAGGGAAGGGGATTTTATGTGCCCGTTTGAAAAGTTGTAGATAAACTTCTTTTTTGCACTTGTTGAGTTGTGCAAGAGAAATGTTTTTTTAAAATTAATTGCTACAATAAAACCACTTGCTCCATAGCGTCGGTGTTTAATTCTCTTTTGGACTACTTTATAACGGTGAGCTGTCATTTAGTTCGTTCTTAAGCTGAGTGAAACTAGTTGTTTAACTAATATTACTGTTATTTGTAATAGAAACAAGGCATTACCAAAATTCTTAAAATGATAGATTTTTTTTTTTTTTTTTTAGCACCGCGTCTTACTACCCGTTCGGGTTATACGCTTAAGTACTAATTACACTAATGGATTAGGAATTGGGAAGGTTGAATTTAGAGGAAGTGAACCCGCATTTGCGTGGAGGGTGAGTGGAAAACCATTTAGGAAAAACCACCCCCAGTTCACCCGACCGAGATTCGAACCTCGATCTCCCCGTCCTCGGTGGTCTGGCTCAACAATGATAGATATTAAATTTGATTAAATGATAAATTATTTATTTAATAAATACTCTATGGCATCACGACCAAGTGGCCACAGTCTGTTGGCGAAGATGGTGCCAATTTATGCAGATAGGGATTGTCATGTGGTCAGAACAACGGATCCTCCGGCCACTAATCTCAGTTTTCTAGACCGGAGCAGATATTTTTCCATTCAAGTACCTTCTCATTTGTCTTCCAGACTCACTGCATCACAGAAAATCTGAAAGTTCCGAGGATCGAAACCGGGACCTCAGGATCAGCAGCCAGGAGCTCTAACAACTATACCATGGAAGCACTCGTAAATATATCTAATAGTAGTTTAAAAAATGAATTCGATTGAAAATAGTAGTAATACTTAATTTAGTATAATATTAAATTGTTCCTTGCATTTTTTCAGTTGTTAAATTTTCTTAGTGCTCCTTTTTATAATTTTACACCTTAAAATGTTATATTTGATATTTGTTTTATTCTTTTGTCCATGTAAATGTTTGTATTTGGTATTGCAATTAATTAAACTAAACTTAATTAGAATAATAGATGTATAAACCATCCTTTTACACAGAAAACATTAAAAAAAGACACGACACTAGACTAGAAAATAAATTGAATCATAACTTTTATTAAAGATAATTTTCTCAACTCATTTTTGAGGATAAATTAAGCATTTACACATATGTACTTAATATTTAATAGACTACAAGTATGTACTACTCCTTGGTCTCCAAGAATGGGGTTTCCAGATTTTTTCAAAAGATAACAATGTGGTCTACTTCCAATTTTTATAAAATACGAACTTTAAAATCTGTTAGAAAGGGTGAGTTTTTTATTTTGCATTATGTTTCACTACTTTTTCACACAATCTACGTTCAACAACACTAATTGTATAAGGATGAGGAGGGCTTGGTTCAGATAAAGTGTAACCTAATTAGCATGAATTTAGAGCTAGAAGCTATTTAGAAAGAAATAATATAGACTTCACCGAATTTGTAACCCTAATCTCACCAATTTACAGGTAAATCAGTCTAAAGTATATTTACATTCAGTTTGTTTACCTTCCGATCTGACTTTTAGATGAAAGAGTTAAATTTGATTTTAATAATATGATATGATATTTCATGAAAGAATAAAAAGAAAGATATAACAATAAACATAAAAATAGGTTTATTATTACAAATGAGATTAAAGAAACATATTTGTAAAACTATAGAAGAATACCTAATTGCGGATATATAACCCTTTATTACATTATTACTTCATCAATGAGGGTGAGTCTAATTCTTGTTCAAATAGTAAAAATATATATAAATACCCTTCCTTGATTTTATATTTTTATATGATAAGTAAACGAGGCAATCGAAAACTCCATTTATTTTTTCATTTCACAAATCCTTCCTATTTACATTTCGGTACACATTATACATAAAAAAAAACTTTGTTTTGGTAATAATGTATTTTTACCCAAAGCGAAGTTTACAGTTTTCTCTTCATCATCTCATCTTTTAAACTATCTCTTTTCAACGTATTCCTTTTAGGAGTTTGTCTGTCCTTTTTTTTTTTAACGTCGCAGTAAATAGTAAAGTTTTGAAGTCACAAGCAGGCAGCCTGTTTAATTTTAATTTACCCTCGAGATAGCAATTCGTTATTATGCATGAGTTCTCCACCCCTCTCTCCCTTCTACGCTCTTAGAACCTCTACAATTTTTCAATCCCCTCCCCCCCTCCTTTCACCTAACCCTTCAATCCCTCCCTTGGTGAACAGTTTTTAAGAACACATGGGAGGTTCGCATCATGAAGGAGTATTGTTTTTTTATTTCTACTCTTTCCTTGCATGTTTTGGTCGGGGTATTTCTTGTTAAATGATGGACGTCATTCGTACTTATGAATAAGAAGAGTTTCACTATGGCTTCCCTCCCACTTAAGTCAGGTTAATTAACTTTTTTATAGCTAAATCAAATCAACCACACTACCACAAACACCATTTAAGATAATACGAGGTGACCTGGTGGTCTAGGGGTAAGTTGTCAGACTTCTGTGCTGAGGGTCCGGAGTTCAATCCCTGGTCCCGGCACAGATTTATCTGATTGCCAAACCCTTCCTTCACCTCTGACAAGACGTATATTAATCACAACTTGTAAATGTGTGGAACTCCAGGTCTCCAACGTGGTTCGGATTCCAAGTTAAACTGTAGGTCCTCCATTTCATCTCACAATCACCCTACCATTGCACATTAGCGTAAGTGCTTATAACCCGAACGGGTAGTAAGACGCGGTGATAAAATAATAATAATAATAATAATAATAATAAGAATACGAGGCTAGTAAATATATTATATGTCAACATCACATATTAATGACCACATGTAGTATTTACTTATAGAGGTATCTAACGTGCACTTTCTGAACTGACTGATCATATCAGTGCATGAGAGATTCTACGAGCGAGAGTGAAAGGGCTTACAATGCAGGGAAAGGTATTTTCACATACCTTCCAGGGTTCTTTTACATGTCACAATTCATATGGAATCGACGGCTTTAGTTCCCCTCTGAAGGAACTTGTGCTACACATTTTTATCTCTCAATAAAAATCCATCGACCCCTGGCTGGGTTTGAACCCATGAAAATCGGGTCATAAGGGGAGAACTTTACTCCTAGTCTACCAGAGTCAACCTACCTGTAATAAGGAACCAAAATAAATGGTTTAAATAGCCCTTTTATCAAAATTTACTCGCTCACGTGATGTTGTAGTGTACAGCAAAATATATAGTTTAAAATTAAAATCTAAGAAACAATTTTTTTTTTTAAATTGAAAGAAACACTTAATAGTTAATGTCTTATTACACCAAAAACAAATTTTGATTTTGACTAGTTACCAAATATAAGTAAGAACAACTTGAAGTTGGTTAGGGGCCTTAATTTTTATTCCTAGACAGTGCGCAGTCAACCACGTGGAAATTAAGTCTATTTACTAATTGAATTAAAATTATTACAATAATTGATATAAAGTACAGTACAGCGAATAAATACATAATATTAATTTTATACAATTAAAGTAATATCAAATTTAAGGAATTATTGAATGACGTTATATATTTTTTAACTTTTCTAATGCGTCGCGGGCCACAAAATATTCTACTGAGGGCTGAATGTGGCCTGCGGGCTACCAGTTGAACAATCCTGTGTAAAAATATTATTCTCAGCGCTAACGAACTCAACATAATAAACAACTTTAAATTTTGGAAAAGAAATAAACCGACTCGAAACCAATGCTGTATACTCATACGAAGATTTGCTAAGAAACACGAAATCTACCCTTCCTTCCATTGGCAGAATCAAAGGGCATACATTGGATACCACGCTAAGCAGCTGCGGCGTATGTTTACGGCGTACGCCCAGTTTTTTAGACACTGCTTCTCTCGCTTATGATATGGAGTGATGGTATGTAGATGAGCGTGTCCACAAATATGTAAGGAGTGCAAAAAAAAATAGTCCCGTCTCAATCTGATTAGTACTTTTTGAGTTTACTAGCAACAAGCAGACAGACATACATAAAATCGAATATACAAGGGGCTTCATTATATGTATAGATATATTTGTAAACTTACCTATTTAATTTTGGAAATAATTACCTTTGTGACCTTTTTGATATCTCGCAATACCTTTGTAGGAGAAAGTATTATGATCGTTAAAACAATCGATCGTTTAAGATTTTGATGGCCGTCAAAGTTTCATGACAGTATGTCTTAAAAATAAAAATGTCTTTCAAGATGCCGTCTATCTGCCTGTCTGTTACTGAGACTAGAGCTGAACCCATTTTACCAAATATGTTAGAACTTGGTATTTAGGGTTTTTTATAAGGCTCCTCAGAGAATATTGTGTAATCATCTATACAACTCTAAAATTAAGGGTAATTTACTTTAACGTGAAAGGAGAAAAAAATACATTTTCTCAAAATCTGCTCCGCCGACTATATAAAGATGATACAGAATAATGTTGAAAATATCACGGGTGGAGATGGTATCAAATAAAGAGGTACTAAGAAAATCAAATGAAGAAAGGAAATTTTGGAAAGGTATACAGCAAAGAAGAGTTAACATGGTAGTATACATACCGAGACATGAGAGTTTGACGAATATAGTAAAAGAAAGAGGTGTGGAATCGGAGAAATTAAAAGGTAAGATTATACAATACCTCTTTAACTAGTATTACAATACAAAATTGAAATATATAGTTTTACCACCATCGATACATTTTCAATTTAATTACTTTCTAGAACTAGGAAAAATAGTTTTAGTAATATTCATTACCATTTGTAGTAAGGAGATATTTATGACTAATAATTCAAGGAAAATCTTAATGTTACATTTTAAAGTGACTTAATATTATATGTAAACATATTTATGTCAAAATAGGCCTCGTCAAAATAAGTTTATGGAGTCACTATATAGTTTGAGATGTAAAAATTGTCATAAAAATGTGTGTAATATGACTTTCCACTCTTCTCCTTATACCTTTCATATTTTATTAAAGGTGATCCAAAAATTAATTTATATGAAAAATAGAGTTACACAATTTAAATTGTAATTAATTATTTCATTTAAAGTTGTTACAAATGAAATACTGTAGCTATGTATATACATATCATTAGTTGAATTTGGCGTAGAGTGGAATAAATGTTTTTAGTGTAGTGATTGTATTGCACTTACAGTCCGTGAAAGATTACTTTAAAGTCAGTGCTACTAAGCCCTCCGTTGCTTGGGGACAGCCCCATTGGTTAATTAATTAAAATAAATCCAAACAAAATTTTGAAAATTCCTGCTTTAAGTTATACACGTTTTTACACAGGGGCTACTAATTTTTAAATTTCATAGCCTTGATACTTGTGAATATTGCGTAATGCTCATGACAGACGGACTAACTCTTTATTTATTGATCTAAATAGATATATATATATATATATATATATATATATATATATATATAAATAAATTGAAATTGTTAGTTCAAAGAATCTATCAGCCTTCCAGTAAAATCTAATTAATTAAGCTTTTCTCTCGTAACCACAGCTGAAAATGTTTATGAACCCTTCGTTCACTAGTCAGTTCATTAGTTGTTAGTGTTTTTTAATCCCATCGATCCTTTATTACTTTTCTGTTATTCATCCATTCCCTTTACCACACATTCTCACTCGGTATTAAGGCCATAAGCATTCTAATTTTATTCCTAAAATTTTACCAGCAGCAAGTATAGGCACGCATCCAGAAGGATTGTGGGGGTTACAATCCATATCACCCCCCTTTTTTTTTAATACCTCACCCCAAAAAAAACACAATAAAATCATTTTATTAAAAAAATATGTAACTCCACCTTTTCAATACACAAAAGGAATATAAATAAAAACAATTATTAAAAAGTAAATTATCTTAATTTTATTTCAATTGTTTAGTAGAGTCTATGCTGTAAATGAAATAGGCTGTATGTTTTAGATGAGCAATGGTCTAAAATACTATTTTCTGGCTGCCTTTAAGGTTGCAATTCATATATGTCTTCATTTCTTGGACATCCTTTTTTTGCATTTTAAGCTTAAAGAGTAAATAAAAACAATATTTTTTTAAACCAGAGTATTTCTTTTGGGGGTGTTTGTGTTTGTGACATTTTTTATTTTAATGTATTTGTTAAATCTCAATCAACACGTAGTCAAGACTTACCATGGAATGAGGCAGAACAAAAGAACTATAAAATAAATACGAATGTCTAATAATTTCCTTTAATACTTAGCTTTATAAAATGAAGACATCGAAAAACCCTTAAATTACCTCAAGTACATTATAATGCAAGCCCGAATGAGAGATAAAAGGGAGCAAGGATTATAATGAATTAAAAATAGAAGTGAATCTTCCATGGTTTTCGAAATCTTTAATATTATCAAATCATCTTCTTCAGACATCGGTTAAACTTTGACCGAGTAAAAGCTTTTCATGTCAGACGCACACATATACGGGTTGGGGGTTGGGGGAGGGAGGGAGGCGGGCTCGTTGCGGTAAAAGCATTAAGCTGCAAATTAATTCACATCGTCCCCCAAATCATTAAGGAGATTATTCATGCCAAATAGAAGTCTTGAAAACTTTGTTCTTCAAAACCTTCCCTTCTATCCCCCTTCCCTTATCCCAATCCCCCCCCACCCCCACCCCTCCCTTTCCCGTAACGCTTCCGCAAGAGATTGGGAAGGGAAACGATGAATTCGAAGGCGTAGTAGAGATAGTATTTCTCGATGCAGGAGAAAGTCAAGGTTGATGTGGGATGGAAAGGGGTTAAAGGGAAGGGGGATACATTCGGTTCTGAAATATGGGGTTGGGGGGGGGGTTTGAGGGGTGTATGGTAAATCGAGGCGAAAGTCTCGACAACACGGCAGCAATCTGTCGAACCAGCCAACCGGAAATCACGGAGATGGTCCGGAAACGGACGATACGCCTTTTATGAGTATAGCCTACGTTTAAATATTATGTCATTTAAGACGGTAAAAAAAATCTCAGAAACACTATTTTATGCTATAACAAGTTTTTTTTTAAAATCTGTATTTAAAATAAATACTTACTATAAAAAGACACACAGCTGGGATTCTAACCACGACCTCTCACTTAACAGCAAATTAAATTGATGAGCCTTGCATTTACTACGTATGTCCATGGATGAAAATTAAACGTGAACAATTTATTATTAATATTACTAAAGTAGCCCCATGGCTTCTTTGGTGCTGACTGACAGTTCACAGCTGTCTTCTGACAGTCAACATTTAGGTATATACCTAAATTTTGACTGTCAGAAGTGACAACTGCTAAACACATGTTTTTTGCAGATCATATGGTTTGGCATAGGGATACATAATTTGGTCTGGCAGCTTTTCAAAGCCGTCATCTGTCAGCTGTGAGCTGTCAGTCAGCACCAAAGAAGCCATGGAGCTACTGTATTAATAATATTTAGCACCGCATCTTACTAACCGTTCGGGTTATACGCTTGAGTACTAATTACGCTAATAGGTTAGGAATAGGTAAGGTTAAATGTAGAGGAAGTGAACCCGAATGTGCGTGGCAGAAGAGTGGAAAGCCATTTAGGAAAAGCCACTCCCAGTTCACCCGACAGAGATTCGAACCTCGATCTTCCCATCCTCGGCAGTCTGGCTCAACACGATATCAGCGTGTTAGCTAATTGCGCCACTGAGGCAGTTTAACAATGTATTAAATTATAAAATAGATGTTTGGTACAAGTAGGGAGGAGGATACGGGGTAGTGGAGGAGGTTATATAATGAGTTATATACCTTGTAATCATCACAAGACATTGTTAGGATAATCAAGTCTAGTAAATTACGGTGGACAGGACGTGCAGTGCAAATGTGAGAATCTAGAACTGTGTTCAAGGTAATGACTAGCAAACCCAATGAGAAGGCCTAGACGTAGATGGGAGAATAACTTTAGAATGGACCTGAAAGAAGTAGGGTAAAATGAGATGGACTGGATAGAACTAGCTCAAGAGAGAGAGATAGGGTGAAATGAGGTTGACTGGATAGAACTAGCTCAAGATAGGATAGGGTGTAATGAGGTTGACTGGATAGAATTAGCTCAAGATAGGGATAGGGTGTAATTATGATAGATTAGCTAAGAAGATAGGGTAATGAGCTAAAGAAGTGAAAGGTGATAATGAGGTGGACTGGCTAGAACAAGCTCAAGAGAAGGATAGGATGTAATGAGATAGACTGGATGGAGCTATATCAAGATAGGAATAACTTGCGTTATTTTCTTTTATAAGTTTGCTAAGATGTATATATACATACCGCAACTCTTGAGTCACTTTACCTCGTATTTCTGGTGTGTGATATGTGGCCTGAATAAATTTGACCTAAACGGGAGTTGAACCTGACAGTCTCCCAATGTAGGGTTTGTCCTGTTCGTTTAATGACCTTTCCTCCTGAATATTTTCATCCCCGCCTTGCAAGGTTGTAAATACCTAACTAATAGCGAAAAACGAAGGAGGTTGAGTTTTATGTGTCGTAAACATCGATATCACAGGTGGACCAACACTTTATCTGAGAACATTCCAAACTGAAAGCTCTATGAATTCCTTTCTCAGGGTAACGTAGTGGATGGTGTCGGGAGAAGAAGGGCTCAAACGACGCTTTGTTTCGTAATGCTTTTTTCTTTCTTTTTGTGACCGTGTCTTACCATCTGTTCAAGTTTTATGCACATACATTAGTTATACTTATTTATTAGGGGTTCATAGGGTTTAATTAAGAGGAGGTATACCCGGTTTTTGTTAAGAAGGAGGGAGGAAAAATAATTTTAAGAAAAAACACACTCAGCACACCTGGTCCAGATTCTAGTTCAGATATCCAAATAATCGAAAGGCCAGTTTATTTCGAGAGTTACGCTTTATAATAGACATTTGACGTACACAACTTTTTTTTTTGCTTCATTGAGTAGAGCCAGGGCCACATTTAGACGCAGGGCCTTTGACAAACTTCGTTTGCGGGCCTCCGGTTTTCTAAATCTTCTCCCCTTTTCCATTCCATACATACATACCTAATCACGCCATTCCCTCACGGGTTAGGCAAGAAACTGTGCATATAGCTCCATACTTAATACAGCCTCACTAACATTCTCCATACTTCCCTATCCTTGTATACTCCCTTCGCTTTAACAACATCCATACACCGATTTATACATACTCTTTTATTCTTAAAACTCTTAATGTTTCTCTTTTTCACACATTCGTTGACAACATTCAACCACGTCATACATGGTTTAACCTTTCCTTTTGACCCAAACACTCTACCTTCATATTTACATCGTCACTCTATCCATCTCTCAACCACTTTCAGCCCGCCCAAACCAACGTAAGACGCTTCTTTCACACTGACCTATTGGATTCAAACCACGCTCCTTCAGCAACCTTTCAATATCGACTCTGTACGTACCAGTTTTTTTCACTTACATTTCATAGATATATTATTACAACCACATTCACCTTACTTTTGTGTTTCTCCTGACAAACACATGCTTCACAACCATAAAACAATGTTGTCGTTAACAACCTTCCCCGACATAGATATATGGTGCTATTAATACAGTATTTTGCACCTATATACCAATTTTCAAAAATTGTCTCGTTCACGAGACAAAACTATAAACAACAATTACTACACATTGCCAACACCTTCTAAGTAAAAGAGCGTGCGTGATACAATGAATTGATAACTCTTGTGTGTACTTGTAACACTTAGGGACCCGCAGGTTTTATGGAGAAAAGTTATATCTTCGCCCTCTCTCAGTTAATTGTTGCCAAGTCTCCTCACTTACAGTTATGTTTGAAGCTGGTGTGCTGGGGCAATAAGGAGCTACTGGCAACCTCGAATAGCCAGCGTTGTGAAACTTGTCTTATATATGAGGGGAGTTTGAACACACAAAAACGAGAGAATGGCAACTCTGTTTCCCGATAGCAACCACGCAGTTCCCTCATCGATGATATTCCATGTAACACAAACGGGTGTTATAGCTTAATATAAATACATTACACTGCACAGCTGTGGGACAGGAACAATAAAAGTTTTAGGTTAAGATAAACATACAAAACTTTAATATATTAATATCTAGTGGTTCGCCGAAACAGAGAGTATGCTTACCACGTGAGCGCGCAAGCAAAAATTAACCTACTCTCCGCCCCCCTTCCAAACTTGTTTTGGCCCTGTGTCACCTAAGTAAGCACAAGGCTCCACTCAAATTGTGGTGCCCTCTGCGGTTGCACCGTTTGCACATCCTTAGGGACGAGCCTGAGTAGAGATTAAACAGTTTGTCAATGCTCCAGTAGGGTTCTAGTTTAAAGAAACTTTTTAGAAAATACAAAAACATCCTTTTTAGGTCGACATAGATATTATGTTGCAATTTTACTAAAATTTTAATTTATCATATCAAGAGAAAGTATTGTGATCGTAATATTATGACAAATGTTTACGTTTTATATGAACACGAAAACCCCCCCCCCCAAAAAAAATGAGATTTTACAATTCTGTCTCTCTGTATGTCCTGGCCTCGGATCCTAAATGGTTTGATGGATTTTGTTAAAACTTAATATTTTAATATTATAGGGCCATACTACAAATACTTTTTTTTAACCCAAGCCCTTTAACTAAGGGTAGTTTACTGATGAGTGTTAATTTTATTTTAATTCCAAATTTTTCGAAAATTGATTTAACGATTTTGTTTAAAATTCATAACTGGGATTTGTTTAAAATGACAGCAAACATTTTATAGTTGGTATTTGGGTAAAAATTATTTGAAGCGTAGTTTACAGAAAACAGTTTTTTTTTAAACTTGGAATTTTTTACAAATGGCCTTGACGATTTGGTTCTAAATGGGTATCTTGGTAGTATTTGACATAACAAATAATACTGTATGTAGGTTTTTGGAAATATTTTTAAAATTTCCCCAAGGTTTTGGTTCCAAATTGAGATCTTGGGACTGTTTGACATGAAAAATAACACTGTATGCTTTGTTTTGGGTGAGAATTCAATAAAGGGTCTTATACTTAGGAGTAATTTTTGGAAATGCAAATTATTCTGAATATGGCTATAACCTTTTTTGCTTAAAGAGTACATCTGGGGAGCTTTTTGTATTAGCATAACAAATAAAGCCGTATACTTGTTTGGGGGGGGGGAATTTGGTTATTGGTAGTTTATTGAAGATTGTTTTGTTATTTTGAATATTTTAGAAAATGACTTAAAACATTTGGTTCAAAATGTGTATTTAAATGATGATTATTGTGATTAACATGGTGATGTGTTTGTTTTTATGAGTAAACTTATTCAAGGTTATTTTATTAAAAACCTATATTTGAACATTTTTTCGAAGTTATAATACACAATTTGAGAAAGTTTGTGCGATTGTATCTTACTATTTATTTTTTGCCTTACTTTCTCTCTAAGAGAAATATCAATTCAAGTCTAAGTAATAATATAAGATAAATTTTTACTTGCAAGTCTTAATAGAAATTTCAAATTTCATTTTTTGACAGTTAAAAGAAAAAGGATCTACTGTTTATGGAACGTATTTTCTATCATTAGGCATCATATAACTGAGAAAACTCATGTGTTATGCCATTTACCCATTGAAATCATTTGTGTATCCGAGGGGAATATTCATACCACATTTTGAAAATAATTGTCCTAAGGGTAAAGGCTGAAAAAGGTTTACATTCAACGTATATAAAATAAATATAAATAGAGACAAAACATCAACAACATTAATATTTTTCTTCCAATACCTCAAATGATTAAAAATCGATATATTTACTTCCTTAGGTACGACCATGGAATATACACTTTTCTTCTATTACTTGAAATATATTATATATTTGCATGTCTGGGCTACATCACCCGTAGCCCAATAGTGGAAATATCAGCCCGTACTAATGTACCGTTGCCCAGGGGACGCCCCGAATATACTAATCGTACATCCTTTCCGTGGAGGCTCTTTCCATGTCCTGATGAGATGAGGTGACGGTGGTAGTGAGTTGTGAGGGTGGTAGTATGAGGGAGATAGTGAGTATAAGGGTGTGGAACAAGTGGAAACACTTAAACCTAACTTAAATAAATCCTGGTGAACGTTACGGTGATTCCCCTTAAAAGAGAAATACCATGGTTACAATTAGAGAATCGAACCCTGGGACTCCTAAGTGGGTAGCCAAGTGCTTTTACCACTATAATATGGGGTCGGCTTATGCGTGAAATGAGTATTTATTATTAATAATTTTACTATACTTGAAATAAATTAAGATTTGTTACTTTTCTTTCATTGACACATCCTTTGAGTCTAAGTCCCCTCCCCTTCTTATGCTAGGAGTGGGTCGGTTTTTGCACGTCAGGATGGTTTTAAGAATAAAAGGGAGGGGGGGATCATGGGAGTTTACCTTCAGGAGAAGATGCCTTCCGAACGTGTATAGTGGAGCGCGCGGTGGTTGATGGGAGACTTCGATGTCTCTCAGGAGCCTCTGCGATGATTTATGGAACCAGCACGCGCTTGGGAGGTGGTGGTGGTGGGTGGTGGGGGGTGAATGAGATGAGGGAGGGGCGAATACTATCCAGGTCTCACCAACGCCAAGACGGAAAGAAGCTCGGCTTCTGTTTCACACGTGTCTGACGAGTACAAATCGAAATCAACACCCTCCATTTCCTACTCCTCCTCAAACTTCTTTCTTTCTTTTACCCTTCTTAAATTAAAAAAAGAAAAGAGAAGAGAGAACTTTGGTTTTCTTTTTGTTTCTTCGTCATCTGTTATCTCGTGTTTTAGTGAAGAAATAATAATAAAGATAAAGCTGGTAGAACAGAAAATGTTTCTGATTGTTTGAAGTAAAAGATGAATCATTTTTCTATACCCTTCATAGGTTTTTAGTTCGGTTCACCCCTTTCTTTCCACCCCCCTATCATTTTTTTTTGTTTTTTTCTCTTCATCTTGGACTGTCGGGGAAATTAATGACTTGACCAAAGTCCACGTTCGATTCTGATCCTTCTTTATCTGAGGATTAAGTAAAAAAAAAAAAAGAGAACAAAATAGAAAATACAGAAAAGGAAACATCTTTCTTCTTTCAAACAGTGTTTTGGTTTTGTATTTTTTTTTTCAAAGCAGTTTCGACGTATTTAAAAAAAATTGCGGTACAAGAACCAAGACTTCTTCCTTAAATAATAAAAAGAAAGATTTACAAAAAAAAAAAAAACAATTACTCACACAAGAGCCTTTTTGGAAACAAGAACTTTACTAAGAGCGCCTACTACTCTTCTTAGTCCACACTCTAGATTCATCAAGAAAAGTTCTTATTTTAAACTTTAGGAAACTTTTAAAATAGAAAGAAAGAGTGCGTGGTGTATTTTTGTGGGAACAAGAGAGAGGGAAGGAGAATGTGTTTTTTTTTTCTCTCTTCCTTTTGGCTTCAAAGAGTTGGCAGCTAATTAAAGACGAAAATACGAGAGTGCTAGAAAGGGTGGTTGTTAAAGGGTGGCGTTGAAGTTGGCTAGTGTTTTGTTACGGTAAGCAGTTCATTTTGTCAAGTACACTAAATGGATTGGAAGCCCCGCGCTATTGTGTTGTAGGGATGGAAAGTTGGTTGCGGGTGTACTTTTATATATATATATATATGTATATACATATATATGCGCTTTGTTGTTGGTAACGTCGATCGATAACTCTTTTCATTCGTGGCGATGGTTAAATTCAATTATTTTTCCGTTGAAGCTTCTGATAGCGAAATAATTGGTCATTTCGAAAATGATTATTACTGTCTATTTTTTATATCACCACATAATACTACCTTTTCAGGTTGTACACATGTGTACTAATTACGCTAATGAGCTAGGGATGAGGATGGTTGAATTTAGAGTAACTGTACCCGCATTTTCATTGAGGGAAAGTGTAAAATCATCCGGAAAATGTCACCCTCGGCCCACCCAACCGGGATTAAAACCATTATCTCCCTGTCAATGGCAATCTAGTCTGTTACGAGAGTGACGCCTTAGACAATGTGGCCACCGATGCAAGTTTTGTTTTGTGTATTGTCTCTCAATTAGGACAATCCATAGCTTAGTCTAATGATCCAAACAAAGTGTTTTCTTATCACATGTCTTAATATAGTGTCGGGCTATCTTCATGCATTAACTACGATGTGGTAATAAGTGTATGAGGAAGGTTAAATTTTAGAGTAAATGTATCAGCATTTTATTTGGATTAAATATTTGGGATCGATCCATCACCAGGAACTTAGTCCAACCCAAGTGTGACGCTCTATACTATGTGGAAACTATACTTCTACCTAAGGAATGAGATAAAGAGAATCTAGACTTTTTTTTAAATCATATAAAAATGAATAATATATAACTAATTTTTTTAAATTTAAGAAAAGGTAGACTACTGGCCCTAGCTTCACCCAAATAATATAACATGAAGGTTTGGGAAGGATTAGACATAAGAGAAATATACAAGTATAAAAAAAATCAGTTTATTTTAAGTATTTATAGGTCAATAGAAGTACATACACTTTAAATAGATTTTAGATCAAACAGTTCATAGTTATTTAAGATAGCTTTATTCGGTTATTATATTCGTATACTTCCGATAGGCAGGAATAGCAATAAGCACCTTGATGACAAAGAATTAACAGAACTAAGATTGAACATATAGTTAAATCAGTAGCTCTAGAAATAAGAATCAATTCTCATTCTCCTACGAAGGAGCGTCTTCCTCAAAATAGCGGCAGTCAAAAATAGAGAACGAATATATTTATTTAAGGTTAATCCACAATACATAAAGACAATCTAGACTAGCTTATACCAGACTAATACCTGAAAGGTCTATTCATGAATAATAATCATGAAAATATAGTGATTTAAAACAAAGGTTATTAAATACTAATTTTATAGAGTTACTATGAAGGTAGTTATATAAGATAGCTAGCTTGAGCTAACTCCATAGAGAGTTACTAAAATCTAAGAATAATCTCCTTAAAGAGGAACTAGCATATTACAAATAGTAAATGGCGAGCTATCAGACATATATGATGTAAAATTATTATGGGGGTCAATTCCTGATAAATACTGCCTGGACATTCAATAGTATATTTATACTTCAGCATGTTAAGTTACGTGGTATCAAATAAGTTATAAATTTGGGAAACACCCTATACAAACCAGCATACAATGATCGTTACACCAATTAAGGCCATATAAATAGAATAAGGGTGTCTGCACTGTTCAGGAATGGCACGTGAGAAAATTGTTTTTTACATAAAAGAACTACATTATTTTGACTAAACAGTCTACGAAAGAAATATCAAAGAGGAGTAAATGAGAATATATGTGTATTTTAAATGACCTTTTGCGTCAAAAATAAAAATTTAGTCACAAATTTTACTCGTATAGAAAAGATAAGGTTCGATATAAAAACTTTGAGCAAACAAAGAAATCAGTTATTTCTAGGTCGATTTTTAATGATAGCTCAATAAAGAGCTGAAGTATTCATACATTAGTTCAACGGATAATGAAGTGAGAAATGATCTTTCAATCTAAGGTAATTAATTCCTTTTGTGAGTAAAAGGATACTGTTACTTCATTATCATTTAATCACTCAATTATAATTATACTAGCTAGTTTTGAACTCTACATGGTGGGCAATAAAACTAGAATGCTTATGTTGGGCTTTCTACCAAAATAAGTGACTATATTTGTACTTTTTTCTATTTAGAAATAAAGTGATAATGGTTTATATATTCGACCTCGGGATATAAAAAGATGGTTCTACCAATTATGTCTGGCCCTCTCTCGTCACTTCCGGCAAGCCAAAATGGTTCGATGGATTCGGTTAAAGCATGGTAATTGGTAATAAAGTTATTCATCTAGATTAAATCAGGAATTATAATTCTATCGCTAAATAAATTGTTCAAAGAATGTGTTACAAAATTCTGTCTGAGCAAGAAATTAGATTATAGATTTTGTTTAGAGAGACTGACACCAATTTTTTTTTTAAAAGCAAAACTATTTTATTTAAATGTATATCTGAAGATTGTTTCATATAGGAAGAAAAATATAATGCGTTTGATTTTCTAAATATATTTAATGGTAGTTTACTGAGAACCAATTTTTGACCTTTTTGTTTGAACTTTAATAGACTATATGCTAAAGTGTGAACTTATATAATTGTGGTTTGAATAATCAGTAGCAGTACTCGTGACCTGTTTCTAAGTATAAGTCTTTTCCTGGCCGTTGAGTTACTCATGTTCATGTCTGGGAAGAAATAATTAAGATAATTTTTATTTATATAAGAGCTCGTTCTTGAATTAAATCATAGTATAAAGCCACACGTCTGACTCACTCACTCACTCACTGACATTAATGTTTACCCACTTTCATATGAGCTAGAAACTTGAGATTTGGCGAACTTATAGCTTATAGACTGTAACCTATGGTAAAATTTAAAAACATTATTTTTTAAAATTTTAAGCCCCAAAAAAATTCAAAATGACGGAGCAACTTTAAAGTCGGTGTGGGCCTCCCTTTGGAGGTCTCTTGTGGTTAAACGCTAAGACCTATCCAAAAACAGATTGCACCAGCAGCAACGGAGTTGGCAAGATACACAAGTTTGTTCCTATTACTTTTTGTTGTATCGCCATCAGTTATACCTTAGATAGAGATTTTTTGAGTTTAGGTAAGTTTTGCACATTTTCCACATTTTTTAAATTTTATCACACACTTATGGGAAAGATAGAATCATATAATTTAGCAGACATATTGGCACATCCATTTTCCATAAGCGTGTTAAATTTTATGATTATAGCTGCCTTAAAAGTATGTAGAAACTAAAATAATGTGTGAAAAATAAATACAATACCGGTAACTTTAAGTTGTTACGTTCAAAACAACGTTGGAATTACATTAGTTTACATCCACTTGCAAAGAAAACTCATTGGGGGTTTAGGGGTGGATCCCCCAACGAGCCAAACAAGTTAATAAATATACAAGCACAATGAATAGTAGTTCAGTATTAGGGGGGAATCCAAAGATATAGTTGGTTTATTGTTCGATGGCTGATATCTCTGATACGTGTAATTATAGAGTGTAGGTCAAAAATTATACTATAGAGCAGCAGTACAATTGGTTCAATTATCAGTACAATCAATATCTACAGAATATAAAAGAATCATTAGGATTAATTAGAGGCATATTTCAGCAAATGAGCTTCATATACACATTTGATTTGATTACAAATACATTTGAAACGCGTTTCAAAAACTGACAGAGCTCTTCAATTCTACATAAAAGTGTGTATTAATAGATGTTAAATATGTAATTCCACAATGGAATTTTATAACATTTAACCACTTATGTGTTCAAATAGTCTCACACGTCATTATTGAAATAGACTGGACTGGTGTTGACAGCAAGATCGGGGTTCGAATACTGGTGGATACTCTGAAGATGCTTTTACCAAAATAGTTTTCAAATCTTTGTCCACAGAAATATGGGTACATTTACTCTAAAAATTTAGCCTTTATAATCTCTAGCACATTATTGTAGTTAGTACGTATGTGTATAACCTGGATTAATAGTAAAACGCAGTGCTAAAAATAAAATAAACCTACAAGAAAACAAGTATAATTATCTATAAATTGAAGCAGATTTACAAATACACGACCAAATAATAAACCAAATGTACAAATATATATACACCCAAAGATAATTAAATCAAATGTACGATTTAATAGCAAAGATCTAATATTTTGTAGTAGCTGGTGTACCCATTCTTTTCACGGGGAATCCATAAAGTAGCTTTGTTATTTTTACTATAAAAAATAAGCCACTGAGACTAGTAAATAGATATTAAATTATATTTAACTAATAATCTTTTACTTGTTTGAATTGTAATACAAAACGTGAAAGTAGGCTGATTAATACACAATATCAAATTAGAGATATAATCTGGATATGTTTTAGAAGATGACATTTCTTTTGAAGAACCATTTATAACTTCTCTATTAGTACACAATACTTTGAACTCTTGCCTGTTGGTGCTAATAAATAAGAAATAAGAATGTCACAGGATTAATAATTGGTTGTATAAGGGTTGTAATTATATACAACTAAAATTATTTTATATTTTGATTAGAGTATTCACCCTATTTACCTATCTCTGCTCCGTTTACTTTTCTTGCCCATTTTTGACCCATTTGGTCCTTTTTATATTATTTTAACAATGTCTACACTTTTCTTTAACCTCTTATTCTCTTTTCCCTTATTTGCACTCATAACCCTTTTAATCCTTTTTTCTCTTTTTGACCTTTTTACTAATCTCGTTTTTTGACGTTTTGGTTCTTCTTGGACATTTTACCGTCATTGCAACATTTGTCCTTTTGCTCTTAGTGCCCCTTTTTGATTATACTTACATTTACCCTTTTTATCAATATTTTGACTTTACTTTTTACACCTTTTTACATTATTTACCTGGCTTTGCTCCGAATATATACTTTAGGGTACAAAGGTTAAAAAGGTGTAAAAGGTGTAAAAAGGTGATAAATAGTAAAAAGGCTTAAAAAGTAGATATACAATCATATTTTCTTAAAACAGGGATTAAAATTTAAAAATAGAGGATATATATATAAAATTGTAAAATTCTGGCTTCAAGGTACACATGTTCTTGCAATGGGACTATTAATATTTAAATTCCAAACCTTTGGGTAATATAGATATCTCGCAGGATTACATTCAGACAAACTCTTCATTTTATTAATATAGATAAGGGTAACATCCCCCATTTTTCCATAGTCCAATTTTAAAATTTAAAATCATAAAACTTTTTTTGGTGATGTTATCTTTCCTGTCAAGTTTAAATTCTTATAACACACCTTTAAATTTTTTTTTTTCTGTTAGCTTTGAAAGTTTTGAACCTCCTTCTCCATTTCACCAATTCCAACTTTGAAATATAAAATTTTATAATTTGGATTATTTGGAGTGATAGTTCTACCTGCTTGCCAAATTTAAACTATCTAACTTTTCTATTAGGCTTTTTATATATTCAAACCCTTCAATAGCCGCAAATTCCCAATCTACCGTTTTGAATGTCGCATTTTAAGATTTTTCTTGCTATATGCGACAATCCCTTTACCATCCTACCAAAGTTCAGCTTTCCAGCCCATATAGAAGTGGTTAGTTTTTTTCTGCTCACATAATTACTTTTGGCTTTATATGCATATATATATATATATATTATAGCTTTGAAGAAAATTTAAAAATCAAAGGTTTTCAGGAAACTGCCATTAAGTACCAACCAACATGCTCATCCGCATGTACGAAGATAGAGACGACTTATTTTCATTTATATTGCTGAAAAAATTAATGGAGTCTACACAGGACATGAAAGCAAGATGTTCTTGAATAACTCTCAGATTTGGGTCGTGGTCAAGGATTTCCAGTAGATGGTCCATTTTATTTATCCTTATATACGTCTTCTGAAAACAAACCTCTTTCAATGACCCAGACGCAATATATTATATCTCAAAAAATGGATCTGCTGATAGAATTAACGACTGTCTTTTAGACCAGTTAATAGTGCCAAACTCCACTTATATGTCCATAGACACTACTCGTCTATTTTATTATTTCCCTCAGTTCATTCGGTTTATCAATCCACGATCTTCTATTAACATTTGAGCACCCATCATTAATTTGAACCCAACTAAACACTGTAATTAGACCCGATTACAGATAAACAGTCTACAAAACTTAATCATGGAAGTAAATGTAATGACTGATTGCACTACTAGATAATGGGTATTAATAACAAGAATAACTATGGTTCCATCAGACCCTCCATTTCAATTTAAAATAAGAATGTCAAACTCGATTCATCGATATCTCGATACACTTGATTCCTATTGGTATCAAAATAATCGGGAATCTATCTTAATATTACGATCGACTAAATACTTCTATTATTAGGTCTCAATGAAAGTACTGGCATCCAAGAAAAACAATAAAATTAAGAATGAGTTGTAATCGATTATCAATCATGCTACAGTAGCCCCAGGGCTTCTTTGGTGCTGACTGACAGTTCACAGCTGACTTCTGACAGTTAACATTTAGGTATATACATAAATTTTGACTGTCAGAAGTGATAGCAGCTAATCACATGTTTTTTTCAGATCATATGGTTCGGCGTAGGGATACATAATTTGGTCCGGTAGCTTTTCAAAGCCGTCAGCTGTCAGCTGTGAGCTGTCAGTCAGCACCAAAGAAGCCATGGGGTTACTGTAGTTTAGTTGCCATTATTTGATATGTATTTTGTTCCAATTAACGAACCTATTTGGGAATTTAAAAAATAACCTGAGTTATCGACAGTTGTCTATTACATCATTTCTAAAATATTTATAGATGTTTGACTCGGGAGGGTTTTATTTGTGATTAAAAATACATGCTTAATATTGTAGTTCCTTAATATATTACTAATTATTTGCAATATGCGTAAATACTTGATAAAATGGATTATTTTCTTTGTTAAAATTAAAAATTAATTTTGTTTTACTACTGTCTACACTTTAAGTTGTTTTTTCCTGGTGTCATCAAGTTGGACAAATATATTTTTAAATAAGTTGTATGCTTGAAAAAAAAATGAAATAGAAAATGTTCAAGAATCGAAATCGAGCATCAAAAAATCTTGGTTGAACTTAAAAATCAGAATCGAGAATTGGAATCGAGAAAAGCAGGTATTGTGACGTCTCTAGTTTAAATGAATGCAATTTTCTATCAAGGTTTGCTATGCACTGACCATCAACACAGAGCAAGGACAAACCATGAAGGTGGCAAACATTCCTCTCCACGGCAATTTTTCTTCACTTGTACAGTTATATGTGACGTGTTCTCGTGATAATTTTGACAGCAGCCTGTAAAGACTCTCTCCTCTTGATAAAACCAGTACAGTCGTTTATAAAGAGGCTTTGCCTGAATTTTTATTACTTTATTTCCTTCAATTAAATAAAATATTATTATTATTATTATTATTATTATTATTATTATTATTATTATTATTATTATTATTATTATTATTATTATTATTATTATTATTATTATTATTATTATTATTATTATTATTATTATTATTATTATTATTATTATTATTATTATTATTATTATTATTATTATTATTATTATTATTATTATTATTATTATTATTATTATTATTATTATTATTATTATTATTATTATTATTATTATTTTATTATTATTATTATTATTATTATTATTAGCACCACGTCATACTACCCGTTCGTATTATACGCACTTACGCTAATATGCAATGGTAGGGTGATTGTGAGATGAAATGGAGGACCTACAGTTTAACGTGGGATCCGAACCACGGTGGAGGCCTGAAATTCCACACATTCACAAGTTGTGATTAATACACATCTTGTCAGAGGTTGAAGGAAGGGTTTGGCAATCAGATAAATCTGTGCCGGGACCGAGGATTGAACCCCGGACCCTCAGCACAGAAGTCTGACACCTTACCCCTAGACCACCAGGTCCACCAATTAAATCAAATAAACGTGTGTGTTTAATCATAGAATATAAATATAATTAGACTACATTGAATTGTTTATACTCTGAAGCTATGTATTTTATCAATTGTTATGATTTCATCATGATGATCTCTATATAATTAGGTCGAGTAATTTCTTCTCTATGGAAAATTACAATTTTTTTGAATTTTACAAAAGTTATTGGTTATAAATTCAAATCAATTTACTATGTTATTTTTATAGAAATTAATATATTATATATTAGCTGTGTATAATATTTATAATATATAATTATAATATATTATAGTAATAATTCATATATATAAATTATAGCCATTATTATATATATATATAATATATTAATATATTATATCATATACTATAATGTATATTATATATATACTTAATATAATATTACATAAAAAAGTATAATATTATTACATATATAGCGTTAATATTGATCATTATTTAATTCTCTATGTCAAAACTACACAGTCGACTGATTTTAAATCTAATTAGTGTACAAACATATTGTGTGTCTGTATACTAAATAGAATAAACCGAAATACTTTAAAAAAATATATAATTTTACTAAATCGTATGGGCAATTAAAATATCAAAATCAAAATTTTAAAATTATTTTACTCTTTTTAATGTAATATTATATATAAGGTGTATGTTATAGATATAAATTATGTGTAGTATATATTAAATAATATATATGTATTAAATTTATATTAAAAATCATTCATATAAATAATAATTATATAATGTATAGTACGGGTAGCAACAGGTCTATAGACCCAACTTTAAATCAATTTACCACAGTTTACTTACTTTGTGTTTTTTACATGATCCGCAAGGTAAACCTTTATTTAAGGTTTCACAAAGGTAAATATCCTTTTTTCTTGTGTATCTTTCTACCGTCGAGCTTGTTTACAAACAAATATAGCTAAATCCAAATGAGAGAGACGTTATAATACTATTTTCTCTTTATTTATTTTCATTCTTTCTTTCTTTCTTTAAACAAACGATCGTGATATATATTTATTAATAAACAATATTTCATGTTTATGTAAGATATCAATTATTTGCTCCTCTTGATATTTCCTGAGAATCTCTAGTTATTATATTAATTATATAACTGCCCCCTGAAGTCACTGTCAATATTCTACACTTGAACTAAAACTCAACTACAGAGCACATCCATGAACAGTTTCAAACACTTCCAGAGGGAACAAGTGATGAACACATTAGAATCTCACATCGTCGTCATATGCGAAGGTATGTGTGTGACATGTGAGAAATGAGGTAGAGCAAGGGGAGATTTGGTGGGAAGGAGGTAAAGAGAAATGAGTAAGGGGTAAGAGGGTAGAGAAAGAGAAATGGGAGAGAAGACAGACGCCGACTTTGGAGAACGTTAGATATATGTGTGTGTGTGTTTGTGAGTTGAAGGGAGTGAGCCATATAGAGGATCAAGTCCAAGCACCAATATGAAGCCAATAAGTATGTTTGTACTGAACTCTCGGTGGCTCTTGCCTCGTAACAAGTGGCTATGACAGACATACAGAAAGCCTAGGGGGACAAAGGTCAGGCACCCTTTATTAGAGAGAGCCTCATCTCCATGACGTCATCGTTGCAGCACCAAAACTCATCACTACACACATACACACACACATATAAATACATTTACTCGGAATTACTTTTAATAAAATTAATTCATCTGTCCTAAATCCTTTTTCACTAAACTATAAATATATTTTGAGTTAGAGACATATTCTTTTAAAGAATAGATTTTTATTATTTTATATTTTAAACGTTAGTCTTAAGAGAGTGGACCCATGACCCCCAGGGATTTGGTACTTTTCTGTCTGGTTTGTTGTCAATGAAAGGGTATGGAGGGATGGTTTAACAAGGTTCAAAACCCCAAGAAGTTGTGATGAGATTTTTTTTCTCTAGAAGTCTTATCAATATATTATTCAACAATAGCTTGAGTACAATTCCAATGGATATTATATTTATATATAATCAATTAGTGTTCTATGTGGATAACTTGAATGAATATTCAGACTTGAAGTACTGGGGGGAAAAAACAGCCCTAGTAAATATAAAATACGGTCCAAGATAGAACTAGGTAAAAGTATCTTTATTTACAGTCCTTCACATTATCAAAGACATATATTAATGGTAGCACTAAACATATCTTAATATCACTCATACATAATTGTACATATCATAATAAAATTTACATATATATCTTAATAGCAGCCCTAATTATATATTATATGTCTCATCTTATAGCTCTAAATGACCAAGATTAAATTATAGATTTAGCAAGAAATAACTTGTTAATTTTGACTACAATAGCGTTAATCAATTACCTGGGTACAAACAAATCATAGCTGTTGAAGAAAAAGCATTAAACATTTTCACTTTGAATTTAAGACCTAAAATATTTATGGGACTTATTATATATAGTATAGACCTTTCTAAATATTCAAACTTGCTTACAAATGTAGTAGATATCAACCATCAAGCATAATGAATGGTTTCACGATTTTTGAAAGCCTCTTCTATTTGGCCATTCGTTTCTTTTGTCCTAAATAAGTTTAAATATTTAGGTTTTTATATTTATTTATTGTAAATATTTAATTCTCACCTACTTACTGTAAGGCATAATACTTCAAAAGTACCTTGCCACACTAACAAAAGTACATCACCTATACCTATATTGTGATAGTTCTATCCAGTTTACCTCACTAGACTATAAATTCTAAAGTTATCCACCACCTGCATTTAGATATTCTCACTGATCTCTTCTCATTGGGATAGTAAGTCAATAAACTAGAGGCACGTTCATTTTATTTCATTCACTATGAACTTTTTTTTTGTCAAACGTAATCTGCAATATTTGATTAATTTAACGATGTCTGAGGAAGAGTAGAGGGTTTGCAGCTCATCATTAGGTAACCTCCTTCACCCTACACTATCTTCATCCCTTTTTGTAACAATGTTTTCCTAAGTCATTCCTTTTCGAGCAGCCTATCTCTCTTATTGCATTAAAGATAAGAGACCATGATTCAACACCTTAAATATTCACAGGTAAAACTTTTGTTTTATTTATTATATCGTGACTCACCTTGGTGGCGTAGTTAACTAACGTGCCAGTTTCGTGTTTAGCTAGACTGCCTAGGACAGGGAGATCGAGGTTCAAATCTCGCTCAGGTGAACTGGGGATGGTGTTTTTCTAAATGGTTTTCCAATATCCCTCCACGAAAATGGGGGTTCACTTCCTCTATATTCAACCTTCCCAATTTCTACCCCACTAGCGTAGATAGTACCTAAGCGTCAAACCTGAACGGGTAGTAATACGCGATGCTAAAAAAATTAATATATATTGTGAGTTTTATATTTTCTTGACAATAGGCAAAATTTTAACAAGTTACTTGATCCAATAATAATATACAGTACAAGATTGTCTATAGTAGGCTTCTTGATTGCAATTTGGATTGAAATTGGAAATAAGGTCATTTTTACAAATTTATCTTTAGCAGGATATGACACAAGATGGTGATATGAACGTTCCATTCACCCTGTTCTCAAACCCTACTCCCCCATTCCCCTCTTTCCCAACCAATACCCCATCCTAGAGAGGTTTGTGGAAAGAGGTCTAAAAGTGTGCTTCAAAATACAAACGTGGTGACCAGTTATTGAACCATAGAACCATTTGTGTTTACTTTAAATATTTGACATTAATATTTATATAATATACGTAAGCATTTATAACTATGTATAAACTAACACAATGCCAAGGAGGCCATTTTTCTAAACCAATTTAGTGTCAGGTCCGGTTCAATGATTCATTTTTATTTCCTTGGGTGTATTAAATTTGACTTGAAGTTAAAAAAAATCTTTGTATTGATGAATAAGGTTTACCAAAAGTAAGTATATACAATTTTGTAGATATAAAAGCTTATAAAATATTCTCTAGTGATGTTTTCAAGGAATATTTTATAAATTGTTTTAATAATCTAAGTTCAGTTTTATGAAAATCAGAATACAATTAATAAAATCGTTTTCGAATAAGCTAAGTTATAAGAAACATAATTTTTTCTAAATTTGGTAACAGTAAGAAAGTAGTTTAACCTCTTCTCCCATTTAACATCACTATCAGAAATAACAGCCAGGGATGGTAACAAGATAGTTATTTTATTCAAGTAACAAACATACACAGCTCAATGAAACGAGTCAGAAAGCTCAAAGTGTTAGGCGCCCCAAATCAGTATGAAATGAATAAGCTTTACTTGTTACACACAGGTTTTACGAATCATAGAAGGTAATTAAAGTCAAAAGAGCATTATACAATATGAGAGAAGTAAATAAAGGTAAGTTCCAACGTGACAAGTTGGCAGGGCTGTCTCGCACTAGTCATAACAACAGATCAGATCATTTGGTACTTGCAGGACACCTACTCTTGCCCATAAATGGTGGCTCAAAACACATGAAATAATATATTTTAAAATTGACCTTCATAACAACTATGTTCGTTATCCTTACTGTTGTAATATTGTAATTTACAAAGAAATCGAAGATCTATGCATTAATAATTAATAATGGGATACAATATAATAAATACAAAATAATTATCTAATTGCTTTTAATGGCAACTCTTAATTATATTCTGAAAATGAAAATGGACACCTGGACACGGGAATCAAGCCCGGACCTTTGGCTTAATACGCCAATGCTCTAACCACTGAGCTAGCCAGGATTCGTCCCAAGCCTAGGGTAATTCTTCACTCATATTTTAAGGCAGAGCCTATGATGGACGTGCAGAAATCGCGACTACAAGTTTGTCTATCATAGGCTCTGTCCTTAAATATGAGTGAAGAATGACCCTGGGCAAGGGACGAATCCTGGATAGCTCAGTGGTAGGAGCATTGGCGTACTAAGCCAGAGGTCCTGGGTTCGATTCTGGTGTCCAGGTGTCATTTTTCAATTTTTAGAATATGATATATAGATGGAGTAATCCTCACTAAAAGCATAAATAATAGCTTTGGCTATTTGATTCTTAATATGCATTCCCGTACCATTATAATAATTGTACAAATGGCAGCAATAAGCCAACTACCGAGTTGAAGATGGCTGCGTTATATGTTAACTCGTGATATTAATATAATCACAAACTTGTAGCAGACGATTTCCGCAAGTCAATCATAGGTTCTGCCTTAAAATATGAGTGAAGAATGACCCTGGGCACGATACAAATCCTGGATAGCTCAGTGGTCAGAGTATTGACGTACTAAGCAAAATGTACCGGGTTCGATTACCGTGTCCAGGTATCATTTTTAAATTTTAAGAATATGATAGCTAGATGTAGTTATCCTCACTAAACGCATAAATAATAGCTTTGGCTATTTGATTCTCAACTCTCAATTAGCTAAAACGATAATATTATGGCTCCATTAAATAATCGTCCTCCCAACTGAAAAGGAATATATTTGATATCGTCCGCCAAAACATCAAATTTTATTTTGATAATGACGCAACCAAGCGGCTTGCTCAAACGTTTAACTATTAAAGCGAGGTTTACAGTACAATCTCACCGAATTGCAGCCCCATCTTTAATTAACAAACAATAAACTTTAAACATTACCAACAATATTAAATTATCTCCCAATAAATAAAAAGATGATATCAATCCTACAAAATATTTAAATAAGTAGTGCCAATGAACGACGCTATCAGTTAATAACCATCCTAAATTGCCGATACCCAAAGGTGAAATAATCATCCTTTAGGTGAATAAGCAGAAATTTCAAATAAAACCTCAGGAACCAAATGTCTCCCAAAGAGATAATAATGAAAAGGTAGAATATACGGTTTAAACCAACCGTGCAAAGATAGTTAATATTTCCATGACATTAAGAACCCAAAAATACTAAGTCCACCAGATGGGAATTTCATGTTGATAATCAATACATTTAAAATTGAAGGTACTGAAATGATAATTTTGAATAAGTTGAAAAATAGTTTAAGTCCAAAGGGAATTTAGAGTATTCTAACGTTAGTGAGGTTATGACAACGTCGCTCACCTTGAAGCCAAATGTAACATGTGACTACATCACAGAATCTTACCATTATATATCCTATGAATCTACCACGTGTTCTCAAGGCGTCATAACAATAGTAGGGAGAGAGGGGTAGGAGTAGTGTGCGTCTAGAACATACTGAGACATACCACGCCTTTCCAGGTACGTGTGAAAAGAACAGTTCTATGAATTTACTGAACACTGCCGATAGAGCGCAGCGCGCTCACGCATATCGTTCTTATTTTTTCTTTGGGCGTGGCTTGGTACTCACTTAGGGTCATGATTCATGGGCTTCGATTCAATCAAGTATTATACAGTGCCGCGATGTGTTGCAGAATCATGGTCTTGCTGAGACGAGTCAACTGGGGCCAGGGTGGCGAGTGAAACAACTTCTTATTATTTACTTGTGATAACAAGGTTACAGTAGGATTTATTTATACTCACATTTAATTAGCTCATTAATACCCCTAACTAGTATAGCAAATATTAGCCTGACCTAACAATATTATTTGGATGATATCAATTCTAAATATCTCTATACATTTTTTAAATGTTATTAAAATGTATTAAGTAATTTTAAAATTGTAAAAAAGTCACTAGTTTGCACCACTATAATTTAAAACAATAAACCTAATATTAGATATGAATATCTTATCTAATCAAAATGTTTAAAAGAATCCCTTTTCTTAACATATGTTATAAATGGGTTCTATACATGTAGTGTAAAGTTAACTTTATTAAACTAAGATCTTTGATTTTTTAATTTGTTTTGGTAATTAAGAAATATATTGGGTAGAAATAATAAATATTTATTATGGTTTTGCATCAAAATTATATTAATTCATTTATCTGGACTTATATCATGATTATTTTCATTTTTGTATAAGGGAGGTTGGGCCACGGTGTAACATTTTGAATTTTGCGTGAATTATGACGAAATAAGGAACAAAGTCCTTAGCGGTAGCTGTGTTAACACTTCCCGCCAGTAACCATTGTGAAACTGAAAGGTACGTGTACATTGCAATTGGTTTAACATTATTTCTTTGTTTTCAGGTAAGTAAAGTATTTTATTTTATATATATCTTGTGTTGTTGACTATTACTTAAGTTATAATTATATTATAGTTATAATAATATAGTAATGAAAATGTTTCATTGTTTACACATTGGTGTTATTAACATTCATTAAGTAGTTTACAAATAACTAGAATTTTGATCTAACAATTTCTAGGCCCTATGGGGTACAGTTTAACAAACAATATACCTATATATTACTAACCAATGAGTAACAACCTGTTTTTAAAAAAGAACCATTTCATTTATTACATAAACATGGAAGATACGCTAAACTTTAATTTGTTTGCTACACTGTGCCCCATCCTCCCCTACACATTTATATAAATAATTTACAAAATTACAGACAAATATTATAAACAAGATAGTTATAAAATATTTATCATTTTTATTTAAGTTAAGTGAAAAATGACAATCTTTAGCAAGGAATCAAACTCAAACCTTTGGCTTTAAGTGCTATTTCTTTACTATTGAACCTTCCTGTTTAGTATCGTATTTAGGACCATCTTTTACATGTTATTGTGGTTGGTTTGATTGTGATGATTGGTTAGAAAGTAATAGCACCTAGGAATTATCTACAATCACAGCCACGACGAATCATAAAAGGCTAAATGCTTTTTTCGATGGTCAAATAGTATAACACTAAGATGTCACTCTTGCAATTGAACATCCTGTGACGCTAATCTTCTTCTTCTTTGGTGAACCTGTCCTGAGACAGGTATCAACTGAACATCTTCCATTTTTCTTGGTCCTGAGCGTATTGTTTAATCCTTTTGTAGCTTCCTACTTTCCTGATATCTGTTAGCATTCCAAACCTTCTTCCTCTTCTATTATCCCTATATCTTCCTTTCAATGATCCGCTTCATTAGACAATACCTACGTAGCGTGTTTCTCTTTGTTTTCATCCTTATCAGGCTCCCTTCCTTTCCTACCCTCCTCAAAACTTCCTCATTCCTCACCCTGTCCATCCATTTCACCTTCTATCATTTTCTCCACAACCACATATCAAAAGATCTTCTAATACCTTTGTTCATTCTTTCTGATTGTCCACGTCTCGAATCCATACGTAGCCACACTCCACACGGAACGCTTTGCAAACCTCTCTCTTAACTCAATTGGGATTCTTTCTTCTTTCAGTAATCCCCTCCTCCTTCCATACGCTACCCCCCTTGATGGAGATATCTGGACTAACATAATGGTGGAGTGTAGGGATGATGGTTTTTCCTAAGATAGTATTTTACTCTTCCATAACGCAAATCAGATACTCTTCCTTAACGCTAATCAGATACTCTTCTTTAAGTTCAACCATTCCTATCCTTAACCTATTAGAATAATTAGTCCATATGCGTATTTTCCAAATAGTTTGTTAGCCGTAATGACAAACAAAACTCACTGGTGCTCACATATTTATTTCCCGTGAGCAGTCTCTAATTGTTTACTTCCTCTCGGCATCTCGAAGAGAAAGTATTGTGTTCATTAAAAAAAAATTAACTCGATATTTTGATAAATGTCGACGTTTAATGACCTGAGACCAAGAAAGTGGCTATCGTGATGCGATCTGTCTGTCTGTCTGTACCTCGGACTGAAACTATTTTACAGATTGGGCTAAAACTTGCTATCTAGGGTTTTCATAAGATCCCCCTGAGGGATTTTTGGAATTAGATATTTAACTATAAATTTAAGGTTAATTTACTGAGGGGCAAAAAGATAAAAAAAAAAGAGTCTTTCGAAATTCGATATAACGATTTTGATTACATTTTATATCTAGACATTGTTTATCAATATAATCAAGATTGCAACTTTGATTTTTCTCATGAAAATGTCTTTGAGGGTACTTTACATGAGGGAATTTTCCAATTTTCATAATTTCTCCTCAACTATTTAAGATACGAAATAGCTTATCACTCTAAAGTTGTACTACTACTAAAAATAAAAATAAATGAGCTCTAAGTATATATTCATAAAACCAATATATTTTGAGTTATAAGCAAATATACACTTTTTAATACAGGCATTTGAAAATGAATTTAATTCTTTTGTTATTTGGTGGTCAAAGATGTTTGTCTTTGGTGTAGTGTGTGTATATAATAATGTAATATACCTATAATTTCAGGAGAAAATTCTGTGCGGTGCACATTACCATTTATTTTACTTAATTGAAATATATTCTGGCACCAGCACATAAACTATAGAATGCCATCATGTATTAGCTTATGATATATAATACGAAGGAATTAGTAAATATAATACTAATAGATATATTTTATTTTATTACGCTCATTGTTAACACTACTGGTATAACCACATTCTTTATTTAGACCCACGCACCAAACGATTCAGTTTGTGTTTCGTTGAATCCATGTTCTGGATTTGCGCAGGTGCAATCCAAATTAAATTATATGACACTTCCATTAGAAAAGACATGTACAGCTCATAAGCAATTAGAAGGTGTCAAAACGATGTGGTTTAAATGGAACTGTTACCACGTATTACGTAGGTTAACCTTTAACCACGACCACTAATCCAAAGTTTCCGTCGGTCAGGGATGTGAGACCTTGTGACAGAATCTGGTCACCTCATTTTCTCTCACTCTCACACACAGACAGAGACAGACAGACACGCCGTTAACACCATTGTGAGGGGAGAGGTAGGGAAGAGAATAAGGTCACACAGAGTGGGAATCAAGTCTGGGGGTGTCGGTTTGTCGACAGCGTTACCGCACGCAACATTACCATGTCGTCTGGAATTACCAGACACACTAGGTGACTCCTTCAACGATCAACACTAGTGACCCATTAAAGGAGACCACCCACATTACAAATTCACTCTCAATTATTCGATTGGCATTTATTGAAGAGTCGTTTTCGAAACAGTACATGATGAAATCTAAACATTATATTTACTAATCGAGCAGTGAGAAGTCTTGTTTTTACTTGACTAGAACTAGGTCCGTCTTTTGGTTCCTCGATTATCGCCAAATGCGCGGATGGATTTTAACGAAACTTTGGAGGTACATTATTTAAATCTAGGACAAACGATTTATGTATATGCTTTTGACATTTGGCTATCCATTTCAATATGGTGTAAATTCAAATAGTGTTTGGTATATTAGCTCATTTCCTAGTGATTTTAATTTAAAAATTAAGCAAAAGATTGAGCACCTGGGACGTATTTAGTTGAGTTTCTACATTTATTGAGAGACTGACGTTTTAAACTAGTGGTTCTCAAACTGGGGTACGTGTGCCCCCAGGGTTACACAAGTGACATTCAGGGGATACATGAGCAGTTCTCAAGGGAAAAATTTACAAAATGACAAAATAATCATTTGCGGGGCCGGGGGGGGGTACCAAACGTAGTGGGGAATTCTCGAGGCAACTAAGGGAATTTTTTTTCCTTTGATTTATTATCTGATTTTTTTTGTCATTTGGGGAAAATTTATCGACATTTTGTCACGAACAAGAGGTACATCTAAAAAAAAATTGTTTGAGAACAACAGTCTTAAACTAATCATTGATATTTTCTTTTTAATTGGATCCTCAAGAAGATAGAAAATCCATATCATTAAAAAAATCACAAGAGATATTTGAACTTGAAATCTAAAGGGGAATTTAAAACTATAGTAGCAATGGTAGCGTGATATAATTCTTGACTTGATGTACTTAAAAATATTTATGTTATAAATTGAGTGATATTGTTCACACAATTGCTTAGAAAGCTACGTCATAATTTAGTTATGCTGATGAAGGTTATTTAAAAAAACTGTAGAGAATACTTTGTGTAGAAAATTAAACTATACATCAATAACCGAGCATTATTTCGATTGTCTTAGCAAAAATTATTTTTTGCGATAGAAAACTATAAACTCTAACCTATGGTCTCTTCCATGTAACCTTAACAACCAAATTTTGACGCAAATATTTTACCAACATTACATCTGTACTGGATCAACTGTAACCTTCTTGCATACAGCTCTTACTTTTTACCCGACATCTTGAGGCTTAATAAACACCATATATTATTATATCTACTATATATTTAAAATAATATTGATGGATTAATAGGCAGCTATTATATTTATTAGCTACGGTTTAGCCGCAACAAAATATATATTCTTTATTTTAAAATTTATTTGGATCGGAAATACGAGACGTATAGTTGCTTAGTACGTGTGATATAACCATAGCTATCCAGAATTCATCCATGATCCACGTTATTATTCATCATATTTATAAGGAATCGAAATAGACCGTTGCAGTACGCGTGCATACCATGAGCTTCCCGTTCATTCCAGAGAACCGGTTTAATATAATTAAGGCGCAAGGAGATCCCAGCTCGATTGACCGTGGTCAGTGATTCAGTGTTAGAGGAGTATAAATTAATTTAAGGTCCAACGCTTCGTTTACCGTATACAAGCCAATATAAATTTAAGGAATCGTGGAAATGTATCATGGATTATTTTTATCGACTTATGACATAGCATACTCAGCTTACGTTAAAACACATCATTTGTTTAAAATTTAAGTTAAAAGAAAAACCTTACACTATTTTTATATCAATTACAGAAAATAATCTCTTTGCTATTTTGTGTATACACTTCGCTGAATATTTAATTTCAACAACCCAACAAAAGACTAAATTATTTTTGGGGGGGGGGGTAGGTTGAATGTGTGAAAGTTTCGCAAGGGCTTACTGGTGATAATAATAATAATAATAATAATAATAATAATAATAATAATAATAATAATAATAATAATAATAATAATATGTAATAATATGTTTTTAAATTGTTTTAAGCCCTGTTTCTCGGTTAGAATTCTAAGAATCTTATGCAGAAGCGAGAAGGTCTCTTGAGTACTAGTGAATTGGTCAGGTTATAGTATCAAATTTTTGTTGTTGCGATGAGATGTAATGGAACTTGATACAAAGTATGTATATTTATAGTTTTTACTTCAACCAAATTAGACAAATAGTCAATGTAATGCTTCAGTAGCAATGTTTAGACTAATTTTCTACACAATAACATTATTTAAACCATTTATGAATATCTGATATATTCATATCAGGAATTTTTAAATTTTTAAATACATAAAAAATTAAATATTTAAGTACAATCGTCACTTGTGACAAGTAATAAATTACTGTTGAGATTATTATGTTTAGAAAATTAAACTGGACATTGAATATGTAGTGATATTTTATGATTAAAACTATTTTATTTAAAAAATACTTCAAAAATATGTAACCTAAGCTCCCCATTCAACTTCAAAAGGGGAGCATGTTCTTATGGTTGATCTTAGGATATAGTTTAAAGCCACACTAGCACTCAAAAAACAAACGAAATTCTATTTTTCCACCCCACCACAACAGTTATGGCATTTACTTTTAAAGTAAAAATCCAGACGCTTGTCTATAATTTCGTTAGTGGATTGTACTGAGCCATCCATCAATAGTCTGTACCATGTTAGCCATTTAGGTGTTGGCCGCAACATTTGCAGGCCATCGTGGTGTGCTTGTTTGCATTGTTGACTCGATAATGTACCACGTTCGACATATGAAGGGCATGAGGGTATTTGGGGACCTCGCGTAATTGACATGTGTCAAATTGAGTGAAACATGCAGCATCTAATGTTGGCCCTATTGATTAAGATTCAACTTAGCTGATGCAGGACAACTATAACTAGCTTCTTTATCAAATATTTATTAAAAAAAGTTACTGATCAATTTTATACAGTATTAATAAATGCTATATTTATTTGTCTCGATAGTTAACTTATTTTACGTGTTTCCGTTGGCCACATGTTCTAAGGTGTCACTCTCGTTTTGGACTAGACAACGATTATGGAGATATCTGGGTTCGAATCCTGGTTGGTTGTACAGAGGGTGGTTTTTCCAAAATGATTTTCCACTCACATCCAAACAAATACGGATACACTTCCTCTAAATTCAACCTTACTCATCCTTAAATCATTAGCGTAGCTAATATAATATATTATACTTATTACCTGAACAGGTAGAAAACATTGTGCTAAAAATGTCTGATTATATTAATTTTAGTATACATATTAACATAATATAAATAATTCTATATAAACAGTATATATATATATAAAACTAACTTATGTCCATATTAATATTAGTTATTTAATATAATATACTTACAGGTATTCAGGGGAAGTGGTGTTTAGCTTTAAGTTACGATACATGAGGCTAGATATTAAAATAAATATTAATTTCAATTTGTATAGTTTGAATAAATTAACAAAATTAATTGGTTTTGTGTAAATTAGAATTAAATTAATTCAATTTGCCTAGACGCTAAGCCGAAATTTAAGAGCTATAACAATTTCAACAAATAATAACAAACATTTTTAAAACCTCAATAATATAGACAAAATAAATTCAACTAATAAAGATTATTCGAACATGTGTTCAGGATTTAAAAGTTAAGTGTATTAAGTAATATTCGACCAATTTACCTAATTTTTGATGGAATTATTTTGGCAGCCTCCATGTAACATTTTTTGATTTTTCATATTTTTTCTAAATACAGTTTTTACTTTGAAATCGGGATATATTTTTCAATACCTGAACTAATTAGAGCTTATTTTAGGGTTGAGGTAAATATTCTTTTATAATAATTTTTACTAATGTGACAATCACAGCTAATTACACAATGCTACCCTTAGAAATATTCTATTAATGACGGTTATTGAAATTATATATATATATAATAATATATTTTATAAATGACAGACTAGTATAATAGAATTGTATTAAGAGCTGCTTGACTCCAAACCAGTGTTCCTTTAATTTAAAGAAATCTATCTTAAACATAAAGATGACACAAAAATCAATATACACTCTTTAACTCATATATATATTTTTAAAAATTACTTGAAATTTAGCCTAAAATAAATAACTTGGCCTCTGATACGTTGATTTCACTAAATTGTGTACACCTAAATGTTACACATATCAATAAATATTTGATGATATTAATCCAAGACCTTTCAAACATTAATCCTCACTCTTCTTCTATAGCAGAGCTAATACGAAATTACAGATTCTCAAAAATACTGATTAATTTAATAAGTAGTATTTTATTTGGGGTAATTGTTCAGGCCAAAAATTGAGGCAAAAGGTAAATTACACGTTGCTTTAGGATTAAAAACCTAATTTTATGTTTTATAATTTAAAAATTATAATGAAAATATAAAACTAGCTCATTTATAGTGAAACTTAACGTGAAATGCCACAGTTAACAGATAAAGATAAACGATTAACTAATATATAATATATTGCTTTCCACAAACAATTAGTTAATTAAAATTAATAAGGATACAAAAGATAAGAAGATTTTAGAGGATTGTTTTAGTCATTTTAAAATTTTAAACTGAAATTTTCATAAGATACGTCATATTGTTAAGATTTTTTTTCAATACATTTCAATACTAATGTTGATAAAAGATTTAAATATCTAGCCTAATATTAAAATTAGAATTGTAATATATTAAAAATTATATAATATATATATATATATATATTTATAAACTATGACAAAATTATTACAAAACAATAACTTTTGCTTGGCTTAGTCAGGAACTAACTACGCTATCTGGGCTCATAACCTGACTCAATGTCCGATTGAAAAGCTCTTCTGCTATGAATATAATTAACCTAACAGTGTGATTATTTCTAATAATAAATTAAATAAATGTAAATAAGATAAAATGAGCTCCCTCAACTTGTTTACGACTGAGTTGAAACAGCTAGTTGCAATAAATTTAAGAGCATTTTATTCGAAATAGAAAATTATAATTGTTAAATAGAGCGTGTATTTTTTAAATTATAAAAATATAGTTTTATGTTAAAGCATTGGTGCATTTGGGTGACCCAGTGATATTCCAACCTACAATCGTTCTAATTAACTAGTTGATTTATACTGTACGGTTTTCTCAGGTTATTAACACATAATTAAAAACATTTTATAGCAACAATAAAAAAAATCATATTTATAAATATATTGCTGTAAAAAGGACTTTTTTAAACAAATCAATTGTAATAAATTAAGTAGTCTTATTTGTTATTATGTTTTAATATATATTAATCAGTAATCAACCATTTTAATACTGTATTGAGAAATTTTAACTAGTTTTAAAAATGACAGACTAATAATTAATAAATACATATATACTAAATAAATATAATAAATAATTGAATACAAAATGATACATTTACTAAATATTGTTAGCTTTAAATGGATGAAAGTAACACCGGGAACAAATGAATCTAATTTGGGTTTATTGACGATCTGGCCCTAAAATACAATTCTACTGAGTCATTTATTTTTGTTCTGTGGTCAGGTTATAATTTAGCTCATTAAGCTAATGCTAGTTGGAAGGTGAAATAATGGATAAATCTATAAGCTATTACGAAATACATTCACCCTTTAATCAATCAAATATGAAATTTGTAAAATGTGGATTTCCCCTTTCACAGCGAGGAATTAACGATAGGGGATGGTTGTTTGGTCAATTATCAGTTAGTTCAAGGGCTCTATGTTTATAAAACCAATAGGTTCAGAGGTTGCAAGATAAATATTTTATATAAGATAATTAAATATTTAACCTATATTTTCATTCTAGGAAAACTATAAAATAATTTATAATATAAATATATATATATAATATATTATTTTATAATTTTCCAAGAATGAAAACATATATATATATTATATTTAAAGCGTAGACCCAAAACGAGTAAAGTAACGTAGTGATGAAAAAGTTACGTTGTTTAAATATGTTAACCATAAAATAAAATTATTGATTTAGTATTATCAATTAAGTGTAAATTGATTTATTTTATATCTTTGACTAAGCTAGTTTGTATATTATAAGATTATATAAACATGAATTGGGAATTTGAGCTTTGGATGAATAAATTTAAAATTATAATAGTTAATAAATTAATACCAAATATGAAGAAAATTGAAGCTATAAGCATGTTTAATTAACATTCATTATTTTGTACATTCACTATATTCAAGTTGTTTGAACATTATTATTTATTTTTTATATTTAAAACAATTTCAATGAAGGTTTGTAAATATTTCCTAATTTAATCTAATTGGCTTAAAAAATAAAACAAGTATATAGTTAATAATTTTTTTGTGGGCATCAAATAGTTATTTTGTATACATGATATTTTGTTTGAACTGGATTCTGTAAAATTGACAAATAAAAAAAATAAGCATCCTTTTACCATTTTAATTGAAACATAACATCATGCGGTTTCATATGTCCTAACATAGCTAGTCTGTTTTATGTGAAAGGTAAAAAAGTACCCTATTATTTGTTCTTCTGAATACATAGATAAAGTAAACAAATTAGTTTGATTATTAACAGAATTTAAAATAAAAACCATCTTTTTAAACGAAAAGTTATCAAAACAATGGGGACATAGAGTTGTGAAAAAATACATAACTAAATTCTCCAATAATTTTATTTTCATATACACCACAAATTATTACAAATATATGTGGAATATATATTATTAAAAGGTGATAAAGAAGAGTTATATATAACCTAAAGGGAATTGCATCTAAATATGCATGGCGGGACAGATATTTGATGTATTTTTGCCAAAAAAAAAGTTTTGCCTTAAAGACTACAAAACCAATTACCTTTTCACGCGTCTCCTTACACCCCACCTTAAAGTATTATATTTGTGTGGCCTGTTTCAAGTCTGATCCTAAGCTACCAAGTAAATTATTTATGTGAGAAAATATGGTCTAAGCTGTAACCAATTGCGGAGTAGAATCGAGAAAAAAAAAGTTCAAATCAATTACTATATTATTTTGTAAATTTATCAATTTTTGATTTGCATTATAGCTCTAATGGTCCAGAATGTCACACTTTAAATGAATGTATTTCAAGTGATAAGACGGTATGTGTTCAAATCACACCTGGATCCAAGGAATAGTTTATTAACATTAGTTTCTCACTCTCTTTCAATACAAATTCATTTGCAGTTCCTCTAAATGCTTCATTCTTCATACCTTTTTTTTTAAATAGGAGAGTATTACAAATGGCTGCACAGAATTTAACATAATTTGGTTAACTTTGTTATAGTCATCAGACATTTTGTTTATGGGTAGCTGTGCTGTGAATGTTACAATTTGATAACTATTTTTAAAATAATATTTATAAATTTCGAATGCATATAGTATATATAGAACGTTATCGACACGATCCCTACGAATCACTCCTCTAGCTACCCATCCTGCTAACAATAAATTATGTAACGCTTGTGTTTTAAAGTTCTCTGTTGACTCCAGGTCCAAATTTAGACAACGACGGCCAGCCTGATGTTAATTTGGTTGACAAATACTGCCGTAACGTTTGACAAGATAGTGGTGGTAGGAAGAAGGAATAATTTCCTGCTGGTCCTATTAGTAATGTAACACTGGTTTATTTAAATACCCAGGGATTTATTAAAATAAAACGTTTGCTATAAATTAGGCTGATATTTTTCATCTTTTATTAATTTATGGAGTATATAATAAACAGATTTTAAATCAATTTCAATTAATCTATAATTATTATCAACAATGTGTACACTATTTAATTTATTTTGTACCACTTCTTACTAACCATTCGGGTTATACACTTACTATATAATAAAATATGTATATATACACTACATACTACATACATACATCATACTACATACATACATCATACTACATACATACATACCATATACATACATACATACATACATACATACATTACATACATACATCATACATACATACATACATACATACATACATACATACATACATACATACATACATACATACATCACATACATACATACATACATACTACATACATACATACATACATACATACATAACATACATACATACATACATACATACATCATACATACATACATACATACATACATACATACATACATACATACATACATCATATCATACATACATACATACATACATACAATACTACTACATATCATTACATACATACATACATACATACATCATACATACATACATACATCATACATACATACATAAAATACAAACATACATAATACATACATACATACATACATACATACATACATACATACTCATACATACATACATACATACATACATACATACATACATACATACATACATACATACATACATACATACATACATACATACATACATACATACATACTCATATACATCTACATACATACATACATACATACATACAACATACATACATCTCTACATACATACATACTACATACATACATACATACATACTACTACATACATACATACATACATATCATACATACATTTCATACATACATACATACATACATACATACATACATTACATATACATCATACATACATATCATACATACATAAACATACATACATAATACATACATACATTACATACATACATACATACATACATACATACATACATACATACATTACATACATAATACCTACATACATACATACATACATACATACATACATACATACATACATACATACATACATACATACTATACATACATACATAATCATACATACATTACACATACATACATACATACATACATACATACTACATACATACTACATACTACATACATACATCAACTACATACTACATACATACATACATACATCATACATACATACATACATACATACATACAATACATACATACATACCATACATACATACATAATACATACATACATACATACATACATACATACATACAACATACATACATACATACATACAATACATACATACATCATAATACATAATACATACATACAACATCATACATACATACATACATACATACATACATACATAATCATACATACTATACATACATACATACATACATACATTCTACATACATTACATCATACATACATACATACATACATACATACATCATACATACATACATACATACATCATACATACATACATACATACATACATACATACATACATACATACATACATACATAATACTAATACCATACATACATACATACATACATACATACATACATAATCATAATACATTACATACATACATACATACATACTACTACATACATACATAATACTCATACATACATACATACATACATCTACAACATACATACATCATACATACATACATACACATACATACATACATACATACATACATACATACATACAATACATACATACATACATACATACATACTCATACATACATACATACATACATACATACATACATACATACATACATCATACATACATACATACATACATACATACATACATACATACATACATACATACAACATACATACATACATACATACATAACATAACATCATACATACATACATACATACATACATACATACATACATAACATACATACATATACATACATACATACATACATACATACATACATACATACATACAAAACATACATAACATACATACATACATACATACATACTACATACATCATACATACATACATACATACATACATACATACAAAAACAAACATACATACTACATACATACTACATACACTACATACATATCATACATACATACATACAACATACATATACATACATACATACATACAATACATAATAATACATACAAATAATATACATACATATATACATACATATATACATACATATATACATACATATATACATACTTACATACATACATAACATACATACATACATACATACTACTACATACATACAAAATACATACATGCATACATGCATGCATACATGCATACATGCATACATACTTGCATGCATACATGCATACATACTTGCATGCATACATGCATACATACATGCATACATACATACATGCATACATACATATATACATATATACATATATACATATATACATATATACATACATACATACATGCATACATACATACATATATATACATATATATATATTTAAAAGTGAACAATTATTATCGGGAAATTCTCACATAAAATATAAAAACGTTCCTCCAAATAGCGTAATGTTAATAAATACCAAAAATACTAAATTAGATATACTGTGAATATTACATGGCATTAGGAGCTTGAAAGTTTATTGTAACCTATAAAAGCTCACCACCTATTCCTATCATTAGCTAGTTTTATCCAGTCCACCTCATCACACCTTATCCATACTTTTTGTTAATTTTATCCAGTCCACCTCATTACACCTAATACTCATCTTGAGCTAGTTCTATCCAGTCCTCCTCATTACACAATATCACTATCCATAGTTAGCTATATCCAGTCCAACTCATTACACCCTATCCATATCTTGAGTTAATTTTATCCAGTCATCCACATCACACCCTATTCCTATCTTGAGCTAGTTCTATCCAGTCCACCTCATTACACAATATCACTATCTTTAGTTAGCTATATCTAGTCCACCTCATAAAACCATATCCATATCTTGAGCTAATTATATCATGTCTTATTTACTACATCCTATCCCCATATTGAGCTAGTTTTATCCATTCCACCTCATAATACCATATCAATATATTGAGCTAGTTCTATCTAGCCCACTTCATTTTACTCTAGCCCAATCTTGAATTAAATTTATTCAGTCCACCTTAATATAATATATTCCCATCCTGAGCTAGTTCCATCCTTTCCATTTTCACTACACCCTAGTTCTATCCAGTCCATCTCATTACTCCCTATCCATATCCTAAGCTAAATATATACGGTTCCCCTCACCACATCCTATTCCTATTAGTAGCTAGTTCTATATAGTCCACCTCACTACACCCCATCTCTTTCAGGTACATTCTAATGTTATCCTTCAATCTACGTTTAGGTCTTTCCAATGTTCTGTTATCTCTGGATTTGCCAGACAACACCCTGAACACGGTTCTGATACTTTCATTCGAGATTCATGTCCTGTCTACCGTAACCTGTGAGATTTGATTGACCGAACAATTTCTGATGATTAGTATGGACATAGCTCGTGTGTCATACTCGTATTATGCAATATTCCACTCTCGTAAATCAAATATTGATATTTCCTAATAATATCGTATACTTCTAAGTTAGGTCTCGAGAAAGGGCTATACATATAGCTTCATTAATCATCCACCATATGTATGCTCTGTAGGATTTGATATAATTATGGTGGGCACTGATTGATAGAAGGTTCATCAATTTTCAAACTAATGACATTTACTAAAAATTTGGTGACCAGATAAATGAAAAGTTTATCCAGATAAAAAAAACTTTTGATTCGTTTAGATAATGGTCAAAAATTCTAGAAAGTAATCTAACCCTTAATGGAAAAAAAGTATCACAAAACCAATTATAATTTTTTAAACAATTACTTTATTTTGAAGTTAATACTTTTTTATAATTTTAAATACTATCATTTGGTAAGAAGGCTTTACATATACAAGTATGCTTATATTATCAAATAAATAATCGAACCTCCAGTTTTTAATTTATTTTTATGGCATTTTAACTTTATTAATTTATTTTAAAACGAGGTTGAATATATATTTATTCATGATACGAGCGTTTGAGCGTTATATTCATGGTATTTATGTGAGTATGGTAAAAAAAAAAAACCCTCAGAATAGTGTTTCAAAGGCCGAAAATACCTACAAGGGAATAAATATATCTACAATTTATAAATTATATAAATCTATTACAAGATACACAATTATAAAAGTATAAACTTATTTTTTGTTGTTGAAATTAACGCATCTATACTTAAATATAACTTAATAAGATCGTAAACCAAAGTTAAAAATACAAAACACATCCAGAGATATTGGGATAAGAGGTAAGGGGGTGGAGTGGATTGGTTAGGGAACCACAGACTGATTCAAACCAACATACATTGAAACCGATTGAAAAGGGTTGAAGCGAATAAAAAGAGAAGTTGATACATCAGCAGACTTATATTATTTTATCCATTTGGGATGGAGGGGGATGAATATAGCCAATGGGGATTGGCAATTATTCAAGCTAGAGGGATTTTGGGGAGAGGGATAACTAATTCAGGACATAACATAATATTTGTGGATAGAGGAATCATGGTATGAGGAGGAAAAGAAGAGAAGGAAGCTAGAATAACATTTTTTTAACCCCGTTCTCTGCCATTTACTGGTTGGCCTAGAAGACTTCTTCACTAATCGGCTTGTTTCATATATTAATCCATTAAACAAATAGTTGACCCTCTATACATAAATCTATTATCGACTTAATTCAGATACAAACAATATTAAAATAAAATACCAACAAGCTAAACTGGTGGAAATATTTGTGTCTAACAATTATTGTAGATAGATAATATATTAATATTTAAATAATTAAATAGATATTAGGGATGCTTTATATTGCAAGCAAGACTGATACATGTATGATTATAGTTTATAATGGACTATAGCCAAAATATTACAGTTTCCAATTATAGCCACATATAAATCTTATATTCTTTGTAATTTTGCCATTTAAAGAAGAAGCGTGCTACGTTGGCTTGGGCAATCTGGAGGTTGGGTGTGAGTCAAGTGACGAAGCAAATATATGAAGGTAGAGTGTGTTGATGGAAAGCAAGCTTTAGGCCTTTTAAAATATGGCTAAGTATTGTAGAGTGATGTGTGAGAAGTAGAAACATTAAACTTTTTAAGAATAAAAGAGCATCTATGACTCTCGGTTTATGGATGTTGTTGAAGCGAAGGGAGTATGCAAGGTTAAGGAAGTGTGTGGAAACTTAGTTAAGATGGATAAGGGGAATTGTTATTTGAGATCTATGAACAGTTTCTTGCCTACCTCGTAAGGGAATAGCGTGATTAGGTATATACGTAGGAATCTAATAGTTGGTTGCAGCCTAGCCATGCTTAGCAAATATATTAGCTTTTCTGTTTAAACCATCGAGATATTTATATTTATATATTTGTAATTTTACTATTGCCAGCATAAATCCCTCACGAGTAGAGGGTGTCTTTATTATCTAATAGCTCATTTTAATTAATTTATCGTGCATATGTAGCTGATTATGTCCTCACGTCTATCACAGACTCTTTAAATAGTGAATAAAAATTAGACTCTGCAAACGGGATCGACTCCTGTAAATCCCAGTGCTCACTAGCTTGGTGATTGGTCGAATTAATGGTTTTATTTCTCTTTAGTGGTCAACTTGAATTTCTTCTATCAAATTAGAATGTGGATTAGTAATAATTTAGTTTTGCTGTTTAAACGTTACTGAAACTTATTTAAGCTATTATTGAATTTCATTTCAACCTTACAAAAATGAAAAATATAAACTTTAATATAAAATTGGAAGAAATATACTATATATATGAATGTTAATTTCAGAACTACAGCTAGGAGAGGTAGGTGATGTCAAAGACAATTTAAATCATGCATGTTAGTTCAAGAATCTGCACTAGTTGCAATAAATGACAACAATTATAATAAATTTTTTACCAACCTAGATATTTCCAAGCAATAACCTTCTATAAAGTAAATATATTGTGTAATTAAATCTATTTTACAACACACACCTGGGATTTGAGCCCCAATTCCCTGTCATCAGTAGTGCAATCTATTACGAGATTGATGCCTTAGTTAGTAGGGAACCATCGAATTTGGTCTAAGTTTGATTATGATGTGGCTTTAAATAATACCAATACATTTGTAAATTAAGATACAGATTAAATAGTAAATAACTTCCTTGATCTGATTACTAGATAAAGCACAACTATGCAGATAGTTTTAATCAAATTTTTTATGATTTAGTTATAGTATTATATATATATTATATAGATATTGGATTAATGAAAGTTGTATTTAAAAAAATCTGTTTGTGCCAAAAATTAAATTAGCCCCAACAAAAATATATTTAACAAATTTTCATTTTAAATCTTTACATAAGAAAACCCAATTTGTAACCAAATACCTTTACTCAAATTCATTGAAACCAATTTTAAAAAAAATCAATGTAAAAATTCTACAAAGTATAAAGTTTTTCTTTTTTATCAAACGGTTTTTTATTGGTTTTTTTTAGGGGATGTGGGGACGAACCAGAAAACGGGGATGACCACGGAAGGTTGAATTAAAGTTATTGGACAGGCCGGTAGTGTTAAGGTCACCCGGATGTAGGAAGGAAGAGAAGGTGGACATTGGATAGGAGGAGGTGGTCGGTGGAAGGAGGAAAAGGGTGGGAGGAAGTGACGTATAGGTGCAGCTGTTTGCGAAGGTAGCCCCGAGTGAGCGTTGTCCCCCTCGACTTGATGTATCCCTATCATTTGTTAAGTGTCACTCTGTGCAACTGGAACTCACACACGCATACACACATACATACGTGTATGTGCAGCGTGCTAGGAGGAGGGTAGGGTGGGTGGAGGGGTATGTGACCGTTGAGGGCGCAAGGGTAGACGGAGTCTAATAACAAATAGTTGAAATAGTAGAAGGCGGGTAGAGAAGGTATTTTAGTCGACCAGGGGTTTGGATTCTATGGCTAAATCGGAAAATATGGTTTAAATTAACAATAATTACGTATATGAAACTATTCAATTAACTCACAGTCATGTCACCTCCTCAACTTTTATAAGATTAAGAAAAAAATTAACTGCTTAGGTGGCCGCTGGTTTAAGGCGTTGATCTCGCATTAGACTAGACTACCGATGATTGAAAGAAAGATGTTCGAATCTCGGTCGTGTGCACTGAGGGTGGTTTTTCCAAAAATGGTTTTACACTCTCCCTCCATTAAATACGGGTACACTTCCTATAAATATAACATTCCTAATCCCTAAAACATTAGGTAATTAGTAGATTAGCGTATGAAACAATGCTAGTAAACGTGGAGCTAGAAAAAATCTCAATGTAATTATATTAAAAAAATAAGATAATAACAATTTACCTAATTGTTTAACTAAAATTGCACACATTTTTATTGGTAAAATATTTCTCAAATATTGAATTAATGATGAGAAATATCGACCTATATGAAAAAATATTAAAATATGAATAAAATATACTAATAATTTGTTATTTAAGTTAAACATATTTATTAATAGCTAGATATAGATAAAATTTACACCAAAACTGTAAAATAAATTTTGATTTATCATATTATATATTTAATTAGAATAATAAAGATGTTTTAATGACTTATATTTTCTGTAAAGCAGTGTAACTATAACCAGGTTACTTCAGTTTAGTGAGGACAAATGCGTAGCTATTAGAATGAAGAATGTAGCGGTTTTGTCTATAAAAGTGAGATTAATGGCCAGGGTTTCGAGATACTAAACACATGACACCATCTATCCGCGAAAGTTTGAACTATCTTCACCAAAAGATGGCGCCACTTTGTTGGTATCGTTAGAAATGGGTAACTGTAAGTTGTGGAATTTGTTTTAATATTTTGATATTTCATTTATTTTTTACAATGCCATTATGACTTTTAATGAATGATCAGTAAACCCTTGTGAAACTTTCCTACATTCAACCTTCCCCTTCCCCCTCCACCCAAAAAAAAAGTTTTAGTCTTTTGTTTGTTTGTTGAAATTAAATACTCGAGAAGTGTACATACAAAATAACAAAGAGAGTTTATTTTCGGTAATTGATTCAAAAATATTTATAGATTTTCCTTTTAACTTAAATTTTAAACAATCTGTTTTAACATAAACTGAGTATGAAGGAGGTAAAATATCCTATCCACTGATACCTTACTCATCGCTATAGGCTTTGTATTAGTTGAGAAAAATGGATGTTGAACACAAAATAATATATAGGATTGAAGCTTTGTGTATTTATTGTCACATAGCTATAATAATGCAATGGATGCTTGTCCTTTGTTACTACATTATTGAATTTTTAACTAGCATAATATTATATCTTGAAGAAAAAGGTAATTTTACTGTCAATCATTTAGATAAATATCTTTTGTTAATATTTGCTAAAAAATTTTTTTATAGTTGTCAAATATTCGATATATTTAAACTTATTGTATAGGTTTGTTGTTTATTAAAACCTTTTACATCCACTACTGTTTCCAGCCTGTGAACTGGGACAGGGTTTTATTCAAGCCACATATTTTCCACCACTGGCTGGCTAGGACTGTCGTAGCACCATATCCATCTAAATATATATTAAGGCTAGGAGAGGCACAACATCCAATCCACATATATTAATTTATCAATATGTAAGAGTAGACCCGTATTTTCATAAATGACACATTTTTGCCATGCCGGGAATTAATCCCGAGACTACTAGGCTTACTAGGCAGACACTTTTCTGAATGAACTATAATTTTGGACTTGCATTAAAAACTTCTGTATTTTATTGAAAAATACAGACCATAAAAGTAAATATTTAAACTGGTTTCTTGTTTATCTTTTTAAGTATAAGAAATGGATGTCAGTTTGAAAAGGTAAACATGTATGTAAATTGAATAGCTATACTATATATATAATCATACACAAAATTATTAAACTAAGCTTAAGCTTTAAATAAACAAAGTGTTTATCTAAATGTTCTAAATAATATCAAAACTATAACTTTTACTCTCTCCTTAACCCCTTAGGTAGAGAGAGTATTTGTTATTGTCAAATACATCAAATAAAAATTTGGATGGATGATGACATTTCGCAACATCTTGCCAAAAAACTATTTTTGCAGTGCCATCCATTCTTCTATCTGTTACTATTTATTTATTTATTCACACTAGTATCCCGATTCCTAGTATGTAGCTTGGGACCCAGATCTACATCTAGAATTAACATTACATATTTTAATTATATAGTTTTTTTTTAAATTAAATAAAAAGTTTAGAGTAAGCACCTAAATCTAAAAGTCATATTTATCCTTATTTCCTATACCTATCCTACTATTTGGTCCACCCCGGGTATATTGCAGCCCCGGTACCCTGCCCCTGTGACTTGAGCAGAAACCATTCTACAGATTGGGCTAAATATTGGTATCTAGAGTTGACACCCTTAAACCATGCGGCCACCAAAGATGGGGGAAATTATTAAAAAAATATTAGTATCACTATTACTTTACATAAATAACCCACAAAGGGCATTTAAAAATTTGAAAAATATTGAATAATAATATTTAACTATGAACAATATTTAAGCACTGAGATTCAAAAATAAAAATTTTCAAAACTTGGAAGGTATATAAAAATACCTTTCCTGGAGAAATTTGTGTGCCTTTTCTCTCTCACTCATATAAATTATAGTGTAACTGATAAAATCGGTTGGTTCAGAAGGTACACGTTTAATAACTCAAATAATGATAATATTTCCAATGACGGGGAAGTTGAGGTTAAAATAACTATGGGTGCCCTGGAAAGTGAAATTAATTAATGTGTTTTACTGTCTTCACTGTTTCAATATGCGTACATTTTGTAGAGACTACTTTAATCATCATTAACTCTTAGATTAAACCTACAATGATATTGATCTTAATTGAAACCAAAATAATAATTTAAATCAATATTAATGTACAAAACAAATTTTTAATAACACAAGAAACTACCTCAGAATGTATTCAATTTAACCTAAAATATTTTAGGGAATCATACCTTCTAAAGTCCTTTATAAACTGTTTTATAAAACGCTATTCTTAATATCCTGACGGCAGTTATTGTTATTCAATCAAACACTGAAACCCCAGGGGGATCTGAAATGCATTAATTTAGCTATCACGTCATCTTATCGTCCCCTGGTGACCCATCAATAATACAAACACCGCAACATCGATCACGTGATTGATCCCACGAATTCAACAGCGGCGTTTGCTGGGGGGGTAGGGGGGTACGCGCAAAATAACAGCCTGCCAATCCTAGTATTTGCATAAGGAAGGGAGGGCATATAATGGATCTATTGACACGCAAAGGTGATACAGTGTTGATGGTTTCTGCTTGTGACGCGAGTATCTATCAACACTTAGAATCTACTAAATATAGTAGACTCTAAAGTGCCTGCTTCTAAACCTTTATTTTTATAGGACGATCATATCAATAAGATTTTTCATACTAGAAATATATCTTATTAAATTAATTATAAAAAATTATATAAAAGTTATTAAATCTTCCAAAATCATGTATTATGGATAAATGTATAATTGATATTTATACTTTAGTTAAATGTAATCAAACGAAAAATTAATTTTATAAAATTTTTCCAATATTAAGGCAACATGTTTTTTCCAATCAAATATCTGAAACTGTTATTAATTTTAGAGAGGAATTCACCATCTAGATATCATATTCTGAAAATTGAAAAATGACACCTGGACACGGGAATCGAACCCGGGACCTTTGGCTTAGTACGTGTCCAGGTGTCATTTTTCAATTCTCAGAATATGATATCTAGATGTGAATTCCTCTCTAAAATTAATAACAGCTTCGGCTTTTTGATTCCTAATATTATCCGTAAAGTTATAATAATAATTGTACGATTGACAGTAACAAGCCAACTACCGAGTCGAAGATGGCTGCGTTATCTGATGGCTCGTGAATAAAGCTGATGATTTCGCACGTCCATCATAGACTATGCCTTAAAACATGAGTGAAGAATAACCCTGGGTACAGGATGACTCCTGAATAGCTCAGTTGTAGAGCATTGGCGTACTAAGCCAAAGGTCCCGGGTTCGATTCACGTGTCTAGGTGTCATTTTTCAATTTTCAGAATATGTTTTTTCCAGTTTTCAAATAACAGGCACCCATTTTGGTGGCCTAATATTCTAGGGCACTACTTTTGCAGTAGATTAGACTGCCTATGACGGGGAGGTCAAGGCTTGATCTGGGTTGGATGTACCAAGGTTTTTTTTTTAATTTCAAAAGTGGTTTTACACGCTCCTTCAAAGTAGATTTATATACACTTCCCTTAAATATTGCCTCCCTAATCCCTAAAAACAATAGCGTAATTAGTTTAAAACGTAGAACCCGAACGGAAAATTAAGACTTGATGCTAAAAAAAAGTCTTTCTTTAAGAATCAGAATGTATTGAAAGATATATTTAAAGTTATTGGCTATGTTTTTCATCCGAGCTTTCCAACACAATAAAAATTGAGGTACTTAGTTCACTAGAAATACTCACACATTCACATACACATGAAGGGGCATATAGCTAAGTCTTAAAATATACTATATTTATGTAATTTTAATTCTCTTTTTTAATGATAAAGGAGAAGATAAATTGTGAGAGAGTGACAAATGAACAAGTCCTAAGAGGAGTGGGTGATAAGCTAACCATTTTGGATGTGATTCTTTGGTACAAAGCAAACTGGATTCTACAAATACTTAGGAGGAACTGTCTTCTGCATGACGTCATAGAAGGCAAGGTTGAGGGAAAGAGGAGCTTAGAAAGGAGAGGATTCAAATATTGGATGAATTGAAGAAAAGAAGATATAATTATGAGAGCTGACATGGTAAGCAGAGGACAGGGTGCTTTGGCGGTATAATTTCACTGACAAAAGGAATGGACCTGTCATAAGACAGAACACCTAATAATAATAAGTAATAGGGATTTGTTTTTTTACTGAAGATGGTGACAAAATTTAGTTTAGTGAAATGTGGACTCCTCAGTAAGGTAAATTGGCAATGTGACCCTGATGTTAAATGAGTTTGACACACCTGTCATAGACCATGTGCATTCTGGTCACACTAGTTACTTTTCAATTATAAGCATGTTTCTCAACTGCCGAAAACTCAACGAATATTTATTTAAAACAAAATAACTACTCAAAGTTTTTCTTATTCAAGAAAAAGTTCCATAAACTCAGTGGCGTTACGTGGAGTTCAACCAGTGTAAGCCAATTCAATTGAAATAGTGACTTTGTTTAGTCATCATAGCTTGGTAAATATTTTTTTTTGTCAGGTGTCTATGAGCATACAATCCCTTGGTATGCGTGTAGAAGAGATTTTATGCTAGATTGTCAAATGTGAACCAAGTAAGAGATTACATATCACAGGTCTCAGCTTAAAAAGAACTGCTTAACCTGTCAGCCCTTTACGAAATGATAATTCCATTGACCTAATTAAAGCTAGATTTAAATCCTGGAATTATGATGGAGTTGATATAGGGAATGCATGAAAAATTTTTTGCAAATTTTGTAACAAAGTTTTTTTTTTTTTGCAAAAACAAATAAGATATTTTTCCACTAAAACAGAGCTTAACTTTATTCACAAGTTGGTATCAACAGTTGTTGAATATCTGTAGAGGGTGTCCTGGAATTCAATGACAACTTTTTCTCCTTATTAAAAAGTTTATCATATAATGAAGCTATGCTTAGGACAGATATTCAAGAACTGTTGGTATAAACATGTGAATAAACTTTAACTTTATGTTTCTATTGGAACAAGTTTTAAAGGGGTAGGGTGCCAGACTTCTGTGCTGCGCGTCTGGGGTTCAATCCTCTGTCCCGGCACAGATTTATCTGATTGCCAAACCTCCCTTTACCTCGACAAGACTTGTATTAATCACAATTTGTGAATGTGTGGAATGCCAGGCCTCCACCGTGGTTCGGATCCCACGTTAAACTGTAGGTCCTCCATTTCATCACAATCACCCTACCATTACACATTAGCGTAAGTGCGAAAAACCCGAACGGTTATTAAGAAGCAGCGCAATAATAATAATAATAATAATAATAATAATAATAATAATAATAATAATAATAATAATAATAATAATAATGTATCATTATTTTGGAGAAAAAAGTTTTGATATAAAAAAAATGCAAAACACTGGCCTTTTCTTATGTTACCTATATTGCCACCATAACGTTTATAGTCACCAAAAGAAAAACTTTCTAATCTTAAAAAAAAAATCAACAAAGTTTCACTTTGACTTGTATATATTATGTTTTATTATGCAGTTCTGTTCCAAACAATCTTTTTTTTTTTCTGACCAGATTACAACTAATCTGATACACTGACTGTTCATCCAAAACATTAGCTCCCAAATAAAAGCCGTATATTCTCATGGGCAATTAGAGTACGTGCGTATCACGGATGGTTGAGCTCGCCCACAAAGCTCTGAAGAATGGGCGCAAAATAACATCAACTCTAGCGTGGGGAAAAAAAAAGCTTTTTACTTGGGATGAATAAATATAAACGGAACTCTGCACCACTCGGACTTTCACTTTATTTTTTATACTTTATAAGAAACATATTTTAAAAAACTTGTAAAGATTTGTGAAACTAGATAATATACATTGTTGCAGAGACACTCAACCAAAAATGATAAATGAAATAATCCACGTTTTTAGAGAAATGTTGATAAAGGATTAAGATATATGTTCACAAGAAAGCATAACAATAATTTGGATAATTCAAAGTGATCCTTAAATATATATCTATATCTACATATGCTTTTATCTCATAAATTATTTGTTTTACAAAAACATATTTATATTAAAATGTATTTATTTATAATAGTGCTACAACTTAACAATAACAAAGATTATTTCTTATCTCAAATAGCTGGAAAGATATAATGAAAACTGGAAATTTTCACGATAAACGGTACAATTAAATGTAATTTTCATGGCTACAGGAGTGTAACCATTTTTTTTTCTGCCTAGATACAAAATTTAATCAAAACCGTTTAAGCAAATTTCTAGAATTTTCTTAAAATTATTTTACCCTTCAATAAGCTACCCTTCATTTTAGGGTTTAAGATCTAGTGCCAAATATTTCCTGGGGGAACTTTATGAGAACCAGAGATACCAAGTCTTAACCCGACCAGTGAAATGTTTTCGGCAATAGACCAACAAGATAGAGACAGACATCATCAGGAATACCAATTTTCTGTTTCAGTGGATCATGAAACGTCAAAATTGATTAAAATCAAGAGTACAATTTTTTTAACGCTCATAATACTTCTTTATCCGAGGGTCATGAGAAAGAAAAAAAACTACATTAAATTTGGTTACAAAACTAAAGCTAGATGAAGAAATATATTTATTGTCATTCCATCCATCTACTTTTTCTTCAAAGACACCAACACGATTGACCTACACCAATGTTTTGTGTTTTTTTTTACCACCACATCGGGATATACATTTATGTACTAATTACCCTAGTGATTTTGTGGATTAGGAAGAATATGTTTTAAAGAAAATGTATCCACATTCGCGTAAAGGGAGAGTGGAAAACCATTTTGGAATAACCTTTCCCAGTACGGCTGATTGAGGTTTGAACCCTTGATCTCTCCAATATCAGCTGTCTAGTCTACTGCAAGAGTAGAACGTTTGACCACGCAGCTACAGAAGCAGGTCATACCGATGTTCACATGATCTAAGGCCCACACGTAAAAGTCAAACTTTTGGCCCAGTTCCATGATTACGTGTGACCAACTGACCTCTTGATGAACCAATATTCAATATCAGCCGTTTCTTCATATTATAAACATCCAATAAATAAATAATTTGGGATCAGAAAATTGAGGATTATTTTGGATAGATCTAGCGACTAAGTTTGAGCAAATACATCTTACACTTTTCTCAATTGAGATAGATTTTTAAAAAAATCTTTGACGAATTACCAGAATATTAATGAGTATGTGAATCGTTGGTTTGTCTTATGAAAAGAAATAACCACCAGATACATCTTTTTACGAACATGAATTTTTCTGCTATTGATTATTAAAGAAGCAGCTTTGGTGGCCACGTGGTCAAAGGAACTACTTTCGTGTTAGATTAAACTACCAATGACGGGGAGATCGAGGTTAGAATCTTAGTCTGGTATAATAAGGGTGGTTTTTAGAAAATAGTTTTCCACTCTCCCTCCAAGCAAGTGTGGGTACACTTAATCTAAATATAGCCTTCATTATCCTTAAAACCATTAATGTAAATAGTACATAGGCGTATGGACCGAATGGGCAGTAAAATGAGGTGTTAACAATTATTAACGAGACATTAGCAGGTTTAAAAACTGAGCTATAGCATTATTTCTATAAATAAATGGTTTCAAGTTTATGGAAAAATAGAGGGTATGTCTTGAAATTACGTATACTTTTAGTTTTGCTTTTTTTAATTATGTGTTTTTAATCTCATATAGAACAAAATGTAGTTTTCCCGTGGTTTTAAAATAGGATGAGATAAGGGGATTCAGAGCTTGATATAAAGATTGCTTCATATTTTTACTACCTCCAATATCATAATCACCTAAATTAAAAAAATTACCGTAGTGTTAGTTTGATGTTTTGTTTATTTATTCAAGAATTTGTTAAAATCTAACCACGACACAATTTATGTAAGTGGTTTAAATTATAACTTGATATTCGTCAAGAGATACTAACACGTGCTTAATGTCAATTCGTTAATGACCTCTACTCACTAACCTTAGCTACCATAATGTTATTTAAGGCAGGATTTAAGTGACTTATACGATGTAATCTCTCAATTATCTATCTAAAACAATATTGGTCTTTATATTTATATTATCGTCTTAGAAAAAAATAGTTGTAATTAGAAAAATATTAAATCCACTTTTATGTTTTAACAAGCTAAACCAAGTTTTATCTAGTTGCCAGTGTGAGCTGCTATATTAGTTTGTTCTCGTATTTTATATCTTTAACTGTTCAACCTCAATTTTCAAGATACTTCACAATCTCCTTAGATTAAGTTGTTTGTATCTTTAAGCTAAATCCAACAGTAAAAATTAACACTGCAAAAAGTATTTTAAAAAGAGGCCACCGACAGAAACTTGAACGAATGGACTCGTAAACCATTTATATATTTTATAAAATATATTTAAAAATATTGGGTAAGGGGGTATAGAAATATTAATTAAATAATAATTTAAATGCTAGAATATTATAGCTTTAATTAAGATTTTCATTTATTTTCAAATTTTTTTTCAATTTTATAAAATAGATAATAATTTATCTCACTGGCAATAATGTCTATATTAGGGAAATTAACAAAATTTTGTATTAAATATCCAAGATACTTTTAAAGGAAATATATGAATTGAGGTTATTGTGCTCAAATTATTTAAAATATTTTAAGCTCAAAAGATGTTGGGCTGTTGAAGTTGAGTATAAGTTTTATATAAAAAACAACCACACTCATGTTTTATTTATGTTTTTTTTAGTAAAACTACAAGTGCAAAGCTTGATTTATAGATTATGTAAATTTTCAACAAACTTGCCCAAAGGATAACATGGAGTGAAGACGAGTATGTTAAAGAGAAAATAATATCTTTACTTTTCGTAAACCCAGGTAAGAGTAAAAACAAGTTTTTAATCTGGCATTTGTAAATAATTTGTTTGAAACAAAACTGTATTTACATAAACATGTTTTTTCACATTTTATTTAATTGTAATATTGACTATATAATATATGTTGTGATTACTTGTAATTAAATCATATGTAGTATTATTCCACCCATACTTCTCAAATGATTTATTAATCTACTATAACCTTATAATAACAATAATATGACAAGTAGATTAAAAATGTGGCATATAGTATTTAATGTCAATACAAAATATATTAAGAAATATATAAACAATTACAAATAAACAGAAAGTAAAATAAATCCAACACATTTGCTCAATTGGTAACACGTATTTCTAAATATCTATGATTCCAAGTTTCTATTCGAGGTGAATCGTCGCTTCTTCTATCTAAAAGAAGAAGTGACGAATTCGTTTACAAGTTTATTTAATGAAGGTTTGGGAAGGATGAAACATAAGAGAAATATACAAGTATAACAAATCAGTTTATTTAAATCCAAAAAATTCAATAGTATTACATGAGATTTATATATATCTTGGAGTAAACAGTCCTTTGTTAACCAAGAAAAGTTAAATCATTTATCATAAACGTATATATCCCAATAGGGAAGAATTACAGTAAACACCTAGAGAACTAGGAATTAACCAAAGTATGGTTGAGTCTATTGTTGAGTCTAGTAATTCTTCTAATTAGGACTAACGCATATTCTGCTAAGAAGGAGCGTCAGCCTCAACACAGCAGCAATATAAATAGGAAGCAAATGTTAATTTAAGGTAATGCTACAATACATAACAACTATCCAGCCTTGCTTTTACTAGACTTAGACCAGAAAGGTCTATACATGAATTATAGTTGAATAATAGTCAATTATACCAAATTCGAATAGGTCCTAATATTAAAGAGTTACTACGATGGTAGCTAAAAGAGCTATCTAGCATGAGCTAACTCCATAGAGAGTTAAGAAACACAAAGATTAATCTCCTAAAGGAGGAACTATCATTTTACAAATTGTAAATGGTGAGCTATCAGGAATCTAGGCTGGTAGGACACTATGGCCGGTCTATTCCTAATTAGTACTGCCTGGACATTCAATAGTATATTTATACTTCCACTCAATCTTGGGCACACTATAACTACTACAAACAATAAATTAATAACTAATACAAATAGTGCCTGAAGGAGGCTGGAGACTATGTACTATCGTCTTGGGCCACTAATACAAACAAGTATTGCTCCCACAGTTTGCGCACCGCTAGAAGGTAAACTAAAGAGAAATAATAGGGACTGATATCAGTCACTGACTTAATTAGGTCATTGAACAAAGCGTTAAATAAATTGATTTCCACCATTATGTGATCCTAAGCGCTAACTAAGCTGTATCATGGCCTTACAGTTTAGGGTGTCAAGACCTTTCCTTAGTATATAACACAATGTCTTATGGACTTATAAAAATATGTCAGAAACACTGACATACTAAATCATGTCATATGGACCTAGATAAATAGAGCATAAAGCCCAACATTCAAAACTAATTTATGTGGGCATGGAAAAACAAGTCAGAAACTCTGACATAAAAAACTATGTCATATGGACATAATAAAAAGGCATTAGGACTAACATTCAAAGTTATGCCTTATGGGCATAGTTAAACAAGTCAAAAACGCTGATAAACAAAACTATGTCATATGAACATAGAAAAAGAGAACATTATTTTCTTATACAAATATTCACAGTGACAGCCGTATCTACTTCTGCGAAGAGGAGGAGAGACCGACGCCTCACTCTTCGTGATTACCAGTTGCTTTGTCCGCTGATGTAGGATTACGTCCAAGAAGTTCCTCCGTCGAATTTATACAATAAAACACAAAATGTGACGCAGACGCATATTAGCATGCTATGATGCACCTTGAAGGGAAACACGAGAGCAAATTCCAACATGTACCAACCAATTGGTCACACCATGTGGTTTCAAATCCTAAAACAGACAGGTTGTTGTATTTCGTGAAATTTCTTTAACAAAGAATAGCATATTATTAATATTAATGGGGGAAAACAAGAGACACTACTCTATGGGGGGCCATATGAGAGCCTTCAAAACCACTATTGACAATTATCGATTATCCGAGCAGGGCTTTGGACGACGATGGCACCCTCCAGGGTCAATGACGTAATTCCCAAGGCCCTGGATAAGAGGTATGGTGGCACCGGGCAGTCTGTTGTAGAAGGACTACGTCAGCTTCCGGAAGTGGTCCTTGATGATAGGCATATCCAGGTCACGATATAGAGTCACATTCTGAACGTACCCAGGTGCGTCCATAAAGATCCTCAGACACCTGCTATGGAACGCGTGCATCCTCCTCATATACGTGTCCGCCAGGGGGCCCCAAGCAGGACACGCATAGTCGAAGATCGGCCTGAGCAACTACTTGTACAGAGTCAGACCGTTCCTTGTAGAAAGGGCGCTACACCTGTTAAGCAAAATGTGAAGCTAGGAAGGACGGTTATATACAAACAGAACTGACGTCCTTGGGGAGGGTCTTCACCCGGAAAAAAAAGGGGGAGGTGAGGTTGCAAAATAGCACCAAATGACAACTAGTGCATTTAGACGACGCGAAGAACATAGAAAAGCAGCTCTGCTATTTCATCAAAGTGAACTGTGAGTAAGATTTCGTTATGCTGATCCTCCAGGAACAGTCAGCTAGGGCACTTCACTGAAGTTTGGGCGCTTCCCGGAAACATGAATACACCGTGACTTAATATTTGCCACACATTATTAGGGTATATTAGTTCTTATATTCATCGTGTTAATCATATGTTTGGTATTTTGAGTGTACGTGTTAAACGGGAAGTTTAACACGCTACAGAGGCATGGCTGAAAAACTTATTGTTAGGAAGATAGAGTTTTCTAGATTCACAACGATTCTTTAATGGCTGATGAGTAGGATGATCATTAAGTTTTATATTTAAAGTTTCGACCTTAATATTACTATGAATCTTTACGTTTTATGTTGATTTTACGATTATGTTTGTCCTTATGTCTTTTTGTCTCTCTGTTCCTGGCCCAATATCTTAAATTGTTTGATGGATTTGGTTCAAGCTTGATATTTAGGTGTAATTTTGCTATATCTTAAGTTATTTTATTTTGACTGTAGCCTTTAAATTAAGGTTAATTGAGTTATTATTTAGTTCCCAATTTTTTGAAAATGCCTCTTACTATTGTGTTTAAAATGGATATCAAGGATATGTTGACCTCTTAAACAGTACTATATAATGATTTTGTGTAAAATTCTGTAAAGGTAGCTTACTGATGGAGGATTTTTGAAATATTTAACAATGGGAAAAAAAGGTTTAAACGATTTTGTTTGAAATGCATATATAATGAGTGTTGATTGTTATTAACAATAAATGTTTTATGAGGAAAGATTTCTCTAGGATAGTTTACGCAAATTCTATTTTTGAAAAATTATTTTCAAGCTATATTATGAGAAAGTGTGTAAGATGGCTTTATACCATTTATTTTTTATTTTACTTTTAGTTTCTCTGGTGTCAGCGTTATATGGCACCCATTAAAAACAACACGCTATTCCGCTCCCAGACTATGAATAACACGTAACATCCTGAGTAGCAAACAACTGGCTACGTGTAAACATAGTCATGGTGGCCACCTGTTGCTTGGCTCATGAATCAAATTCTCAATCTAGAAGAGAAAAAACTCTCCTTGTCCTGATAATGGTAAAGTTTGGATTGAAGTTATTTAATACTCTAGATTGAATTCTCCATTTCACATTTGCTTTTTAATATTAAGACAGAGTTCCAAAGTTTTTACTTCTATTTCTTTGGATACTTAGGATGTAGATGAAAATGAATCCACTAGATAGATCATATAAACAATAGCTCACACTAAACTCTAAGCAGATAGTATCAAATATACAAATTCCGTGAGATAAATCTTGTATACAATAGCTAAGGCATAACGGTAATTGGGAAATATCAATTATATAAACGCTGTAGGATATATTGTTTAGGCAATAGATCATATATAAATTTAACCAGATAGTATCCAAAATATAAACGTTGTGAGATAGATTGTACAGGCAACAGATCATGCATAACTGTAAGCAAATAATATCCTAAATATAAACGCCGTGAAATATATTATATAGGCAATAGTTCATACATAACTGTAAGCAGATGGTATCCGAAATATAAACGCCGTGAGATAGATTGTATAGGCAATAGTTTATACAAAGCTGTAAGCAAGTAGTATTCGAAATATAAACGCCGTGAGATAGATTGTATAGGCAATAGTTCATACATAACTGTAAGACAATAGTATTCGAAATATAAACGCCGTGAGATAGATTGTACAGGCAATAGTTCATACGTAACTGTAAGCAAATAGTATTCGAAATATAAACGCCGTTAGATAGATTGTATAGGCAAGAGTTCATACATAACGTTAGGCATTCAGTATCAAATATTTGTCAATTTACAAAATAATTAATATGATATTTAATTGCGGTAGTAACCGTAGGCTATTATAAAATAGTATCATGGCCAATTAATCCATCATGATTTGCGCATTTGTACAGTTATCTTTGTTACGAGTACTATTGGTTGTATTAAGCCCTCCCGGGTTGAAGGTAGCTGCGTTATTTTATAGCTCACGATCTTAATAGATCACTTATAATAATGATGTAGCAGATAATTCCCACACGTCAATCACAGAATTAGCCTTAAAATATGAGTAAGGCATGACTCTTGACACGAAACTACTCCTGGATAACTCAGGGGCATTATCTTTTGCATACTGAGACAAAGGTCCCGAGTTAGATTCCCGTGTCAAAGCTCATTTATAGCTGTATGTAAGGAAACTCAATTTAGGTCCATTGTTCTCGCACATAATATTTGTTTATATTTGGCCAAAATAATTGTATATATTACTACAATATGTTATACGTCTAGAAAAATATTCTATAAATTGTATATTATTACCAACAACTATTTAATATTTGTCATAGATATCTCGACATTTTAACATAAATTTTACCATGAAAACAAAACTAACCCGCTTCAGTGGACGCGTGGTTCAGGGCTCTGCTCTCGAGCTAGACTAGACTGCCGAAGATGGGGATAGAGGGTATCAACCCCAGTCGGGTGTACTGAGAGTGGTTTTCCTAAATGGTTCTCCAGTCTAGCTCCATGCGAATGTACGTGCACATCTTCTAAATTAACCCTTCTTAAAACCCTAACATATTAGAGTAATTAGTACATACGCATACAAACCAAACAGGTAGTAAGACGAGGTGCTAAATAAATTATACGTTTAAATGATAACATGCCCAACACAAATATTGAGAATCCGTAGAGATTATCATTCGTGGCAAATTAATTTTAAAATTTTTGTTGTAGAATTCTTGAGAGTATCAAATGGACAGTCAGGGTGACAAATGAAGTAGTCCTAAGAAGAGTGGGTGAGAAAAGAACCATTTTCGATGTGACTTTTCAGTTTAAAGAAAACTGTATTGGACTTATCTTTAGCAGGGGCTGTCTTCTGCCTGACGTCATGGAAGGCAAGATTGAGGGTAAAAGGAGCTTAGAAATAAGAGGTACTCAAATATGGAATGACTTGAAGGAGAGAAGAATATTCTGGGGCCTGAAGGGGGAGGAAGACGACACGGCACATTGGTGGTTTAAGTTCATTGACAAAAGAATTGAAACTGTCGTAAGAAAGAACACCTAGAAAAAGATGCTATTTTTTTATTTATGTTGGCCAAAAATCACGTTTATCTATTTAAAAAAATGGTAAATTACAAATCTTAAATCACGTTTCTTTCCATCCCAACTTCATTATATTTAGTTAATTATAAAATAAATATAAATTAATATTATGTTACTTTAAATATTCATCGTTGAAGTGTTTTCTCCAGAACCCAATACCCATGGGTTCAAATCTAACTGAGATAGAAGGTTTTTACTCTAGCGAAATAAATCCGTAGCAAAACTTCCTTTGGAGAGGAAATAAAGAACCGAGTTTATTGTGGCATGAAGAAGATCCCCAGAAGTTATTTTAAAATACCTTTACGAAAAGATTGGTGGGCTCTTTCATTCTAGTCCATGGAAATCTGGTGTGAAAGAGAACGGGTAGCCACAATACTTCCTGAAATCTGGTAATTAGGATTTCTACCAGAATGTATAGACCGAACAAACCACCGGTGCAGGGATTGAGTCAATTCCAAGCTCCATATATATATAAATCCCAAGATGCCAAAATTTCGATTCTTGAATTAAAAAGAAAATGTATTAATATTTTAAACAATTATTTATAGACCTAAATAGTATAAGTGACTATTATTTTAAAATTTAATGTGTACTTCAAATTATTACTAAATTATCTCTACTCACGATGAATTTTGTAATACATTACAGAGATTTATCTTCCTAAGAACTTCCCTTCTATCTCTTTATTCTGTTTCTGTCTCTTTTTATCCACAAACTAAGCATTACAACGTCTAGAAAAAAAAAAGCAGTGTGAGCAACATTGCTCAGACAAATCTCGCTGCTGAACCTGAGGCGATAATTAAAAGGTCTCTAAATGATTACAAGGTAGCTACGCTTCGTCAAGGGTTTCCTAAAACACACTCACATACGTATATACATACACGCGTAAACTTACGCCCATTACTCCTTTAATTCTACAAAAGGGTACAAAAGACCGGGAAAAAAAGGAGGGGTTGGCACTGAAACAAAAGACGCACATTAAAATACCTTGCTTAAATATTAGGATATTACGTGGGGTAGGTAGGAAAATAAACTGCAGGCCTTGAAATTGGGGATTTGTACCAAAGGCGCTGTTTAGTAATTTTCTCTTTAGTCCACCAGATTAATTAAACAGATTATAATATAGAATTTAATCACAATTACTTTGTTATAACGGTTTGGTTGCCTATTTTTGAAGGTGAACACTATTAAATTATTATTATTATTATTATTAGCACCGCGTCTTACTACCCGTTCGGGTTATACGCACTTACGCTAATGTGTAATGGTAGGGTGATTGTGAGATGAAATGGAGGACCTACAGTTTAACGTGGAATCCGAACCACGGTGGAGGCCTGGCATTCCTCACATTCACAAGTTGTGATTAATACACATCTTGTCAGAGGTGAAGGAAGGGTTTGGTAATCAGATAAACATGTTCCGGGACCGAGGATTGAACCCCGGTCGCCAGCTCAGAAGTCCGACACCTTACCCCTAGACCACCAGGTCACCGTCAACGTTATAAAAATCGGTAATAAAATATATTGACGTTTTGAATGTAATCTTGGCAATTATTGACGTTGCCCAGTTGGAGAATTCAAAGATATTTGGTAGAACATATTGCAGCTTAGCTTGACACACCTAAGTGCTGTCATACTCAATGCTAATGTATGAAAAGGTACAAGAAGGAAGAAAAATAATCATTTGAGTATATGTTTCTGCTCTATATATTGTTAGATTTAATTGGTGCCGAGTACTTACTCAATTTATTTAATTATATTTAACTTATTACTCAATACAAACATTTTACCTTTTTTATCAAAATTGATAAATATGGAATTATTCCGTAATAAACTGAAAAGTAGTTAAAAAATTCGTAGTAAAAATATTGAATTTAATAAAATCAAATGTGATATTTTGGTATCTAAATATAAGTCATCTTAATACTAAGAGCCTGCCATCATTAAATTAAATCATTTTTTTACAGTATAGGTAAAAATACTTGATTACTGTATTATTAAGAAACCATAATAATTGACCTAATTTCTTATTTGATGGCACTCATATTTAATCTAACATGGTGTTGATAATACTTGAGCTAGGCATATTTTCGAAGCCCATTGCTCCATATTCATGATTTCATGCTAACACTATATTAAATACAAAAGCTTTTTTTTTATCGCATCTAGATTTCTGAAGAACGTCATAAGAAGGCGGTTATAAAGAGGGCTAAAGGAAGGGACAGATAGGGAAGGGAGGCAGACCAATGGTGTAAAGGGAGGTTTTTGTGGAATAAGGGGGGGGGGGGTAAATCAGGAAAATGTTCGTTAAGCGATGTCAGCACTCATTCCATTTTTTTTTGTCCCTCACCCCCTCTAACTCCACAGCCCTTGTACCTTTATACCGAGAGCTCTGTAATTATTTCCGCGAGAAAGCAGCAAAGTCACTTCTCTCCAAAACTTAATTTTTATTTTATTTTCCGAATTTTATCCCTCCCTCTCTTTTTCCATCTTAATGAAATTAATAGCGTAGACACGAGAGAGAACTTCATCTAGAGTTCTTCAGTTTTTGAAGAACGAGATACTACTGTAATTACACCGTGAATTTGCTGAAGACAATTTAAATGTGTCTCGCCAAGCACGTTCTTATTCTCTTCGTAATTCATGCACTTCCATACTCCTAGAACCCTCCCTCCCCTTATACATCCTTATCCCTCCATTCCCTTGTTAATGTAAGCTTAAATTATGTTACAATTGCTATTTGCTTTGTCAGCTAACAAAAACACCCACACAACAACTCAGGATATCATATATATGTAAAGTGATACTTGATGGATGGAATTTACTTTTAAATTTCAAAAACAAATGGTATTCTTAGAATGTATAAATATAATTACTCTAACAAGAATTTTGAATGTTTTAATACCTACGTTTAGTATTTTCTACAAAGCTTTCCGAGTACCGTGTATTAAGATAATAATAGCTTACTGTGGTGTTTGTTTAACATTTATTTAAGTTATTTAAGTTATTCAGTTTCCTTGAGAATCATTTAGAACTTAGTTTTAATCACCAGAATTATTATTGTTCCTACTCTTAAACATAATAAGTTAGAATTACGTTTAAATAAATCCCTATTGAAAGGGAATATAAAACAGTTTTATGCATCATTAAAGTCTCTATTTAGAGAGTAATATCTGTAAACCACTAGGCCTTGCTCTATTGATTCAAAAAATACTAAGTAAATCATGTTAAGAGGGATTTAAGATTATTATCATTACTACAGCATTAACATTTATATTTGTTTTGCGAGTTTAATTATTTCCCATAATTTCTCTTTGAATTTGAAGTCGATATTCTCCCTTGGTGAACAAGTTTTTCCTTTAACATCGCGTCTTACTACCCGTTCGGGTTTTACGCACTTACGCTAATTTGTAGTGGTAGCGTGATTGTGAAATTAAAAGGAGGACCTACAGTTTAACGTGGGATCTGAACCACGGTGGAGGCCTGACCCTCCACACATTCACAAGTTGTGATTAATACACGTCTTGTCTGAGATAAAGGAAGGGTTTGTCAATCAGATAAATCTGTACCGGGACCTAGGATTGAACCCCTGACCTCCAGCACAGAAGTCTGACACCTTACCCCTAGACCACCAGGTCACTTAAAAAAAATGTATACTCTATTTAATAACATATGATATTCATAGATAATAATTATTGTTCACATAGTTAAGGTGTCAATCTCACAATATAAATTAAATATACATATTTATAATATACATATACATTTATTATATACGTATGAATTATATAATTATCCTAGGCATAACTTAATCCTAATTAACCAAACCATGGCAACTATAGGAACAATTCTTCTTCAGGAAAAGTATCAACGGTATTACCGGGTACTGGGACTTGAGCCCAGGACCTCAAGATTGGTAGCCAGGAAAGCTACATAGTGGACCAAGAAGCAGGCCATAGTAAATTATAAAACAAACTAATAGCTGTATTTCCCGCTTCCGTGGCTCAATGATCTAAGGTGCCACTCTATAAATATACTGGATTTTTTAAGACGGAGGATATCGGGGTTATAATCCCAGCTGGGTGTACTGAGGGTGTTTTTTTTATATTAGCCTCTCTACTCTACCTCCACGCAAATTTTAATATATTTATTTTAAATTTAAATTAATTTTGGTCTCTAAAATATGAGCGTAAATAGTACATATTCCTATGACCCAAACAGGGTGATACTCAAGGGGATTAAGTGGGGAGAAGGGCATTTTTTCTGACATTAATATTTAATTTTAATTTTTAAATAGCCACGTATTATTACCCTCTTGGTTTATACGCATGTACACTATTTTTTTGTCACCTCGGTTTTTTTTACCATCCATACGCATCATGTGTATTAACTAGGCAAATAATTAGGAACGTTGATATTTAGAGGAGGTTTACCCGCATTTGCTTGGAGAGAGAGAGAGAGAGAGAGTGTGAGAGAGAGGTCAATCATATATTTAAAAAACTCATTACACCAAAATGGGGGTTGACCTTCGATTTACTTATCATCGCCAGCCTTGTATATTGCAAGAGTAACGCTTTAAACCATTTTACCACCGAAGCGTGTTCATATATTTATATACATATATATATGAAGCCTTTCCAATAAATTTAATGTACCTAATGATTATTTGATATCCTTAAAAGGTTAATAAACAAATCACCTCCATCAGTGGCCGAGTGGTCTAAAGCGATACCCTCCTATTCGACTGGCCTTCTGTAGATGGGAAGATTGGAGTTTGAATCCCGATAGGGTTTACTGAGGGTGAATTTTTCCTGAATTGTTTCCCGAAATCGCTTCCTTCCTCATCCATACCTCATTAAAATAATTTTCATATACGATTATAGTCTGAACAGGAATTAAGACACGGTTATTTAAAAGATACAAAATAAAAAAATATAGAAACAATTCGGACTTAGTATTAAATTTTTTGAGTATACAATCCAGTAATTTATGCTAATTTTTGTTTTACCATGAGAAAAAAAATACAGATTTCCCAACACCAGGAATTCTATAACAGGTCGGCTTTAATTCGGAATAGTCTCAAAAGGTCAACGCGCCGTGTGAATAGCGGTAACGTTCAGGATGATCTCCTGGGTCAAGCGACATGTTTCGGTTTGGTTGGGACTATGTGGAAAGAGAAGAGAGGGGGTTGGTGGCGGTGGTGGAATGTAGAGGATGGGTCAAACCACCCCTCCTACCATTCCTCTATAGCCATCCCATCATCCCCCTCCTTCCAAACCAAGTCACAACCCCTCCAACAGACACACACATACTGGTTGTCGGGCGAGGAACCAGGATCATGTTTCGTCCCATGAGAAGACCCGTAACTTCTGCTCGCTCCGTCCCACTAAAGGTTTTTCTCTCTCTCTCTTGACTCTGTTTAATTAATCACTTCTCTCGTGTCTCTCTCTTTGTCTCTCCCTTCACACGACTGCACTCTGGAGACCCTATAGAGGCAAGTGCCCTCTCCTCATTCCACCTACGAGCAGGAGGAGGGGAGGGGTGGCATACTGGACATTAACATCCCCCTCCTGCTTCTATTTTCAACCTCACATCAAACCCTTTCTTTCTATAAAATGTGTATGGACTTTTGGAGCTCAGTGATAGAGTCATAGTAAGGTTTGCTAAAGAGAATGGCTGGGGAGATAATAAAAATAATGACAGAGGAGAAAAGGAGGGTAGTATGGGTTAAAACAAGTTGTTTTGTGAGACCTTGTATGTTTCATTTAATTTATGGTACTGACCGTAGCTTGTGATGGGTACTTTTTTTTAAACTCTTGGTATTTAAAGTCATCATCATCGTCATAAACTCTTAAAACAGCCTGTGGCTGGATCGCTCTAGTAAAATTCCTCCATCTTCCTATATCCTTCTACCATTCAACCTCCTTTAATTGTTTTCATTCTTCTCCTCTCATTTGGAGATTTTCTGTTATTTGCTGCTCCCTTCTCTTTCTATCCTCGATTACGGTATTTTTCCTACTTTTATTTTATGGTATTCAAAATAAACATTTTAAACACAAAGCTTTAAAAATGAATGAATAAAATAAAGTATTTCTTGAGCACCTTTTGCTACAGTTGTATTTGGATATATATAAATATTTGAGAAAATACAAACATCACATTTGTGGCCAACATTAATCAAACAAGTCATGAAGTGCCATTATATAAGTTAATATATTATCTATGAAAAGTGTCATAAGTAGTTCCCATGAATTTATGTAGAATGCTACAAAATGTGTTTGGCAATTGTTTGTAAATTGTAGAAAAGGTTCTTCCTATTTGAGTCATACAGTATTGATCCAGGATACTCACGTATTTTCACTATGTAAGGATGAGAAAGTATGAATTAAGAATATATAATTATATCCTTATTTTCTTGGAGGGAGCGTTAGATATAAGATAGATTTTGGTCCAACTAAGTGGTATTTGAGGAAAGTGCTTGCCTTGGTATCCGATGTTAATGGGTTCAGACCCAGCTGGGGTCGACTGATTTTTCTTTAATGATATAAATCCGTAGCACAACTTCCTTCAGAGTGGAAGTAGATCTGCTGGTTCCATATAGATTGTGGCTTGTAAAAGAACCCTGAAATGTAAGTGTAAATATCTTTCCGGACAAAATTGGTAGGCCATTTGCTCGCGTTCATAGAAATTCTCGTGTGCTGATATATTCCGTCGGTTAATTGCACGGTAGATACCTCAAATAAATAAAATTAAATAACTAAATTAGAAAAAACACAATCAGTGGACCTAAACAACATTATACCCAAAATGATTATAAAGATAGCATTCGTTTAACAGCGTGGCAACATTTTTTTATGTAGAAAATCTCTTCCTAAATAATTTTAGCTGAAGATTTAGTTACTTTAAATATATTGAAACTATGAACTATTTATTTCAAAACGAGACTTTTTATACAATTAAATCTCACATTTTAGTTTAAGATATATTTATTGTGTTTTTTAAAAAAATACATTTTTATAGGAAATACATCATAATACTTTATATAAAATAAATAAATAATATAATTTCACTTTCATAAATTTAATATACATGCAACAGGTATTATTAGAGATACATGACCAACACCGTTTGATAAAGCAGTAAATATCTTAGTGTTATAAGATTGATAATAAATTACTAAACAATATGAAACTGAACCTAAGCCATTCAAAATTTATAAAATTATGAATTAAATTTATTCCAAAATAGTAATAAATACTATTTTCGATTTCTTCATCCATCCTTCTTCCACACTTTTACCATTAACAGCGCCACTGGTTATTAAACTTTAACTTATGAAGACTTAACTTCTTGTCTCGTTAAAAAAAAAAACCTGCAGAAAATTTGGTTGCGTAGCGAACAGGATGTGAAGGAAAGAAAGAAAGAATAAGATTTAAGTAAGAGAAGCGATTGGAGTGCATTCTCACATCACTATGATTGATCTGATTACTTAAGCGCCATCGTTCTCCTGAGTCTTGAAATCCAAGTTAATTCGTCCCATGGTGTCACGATTTAGTAACGGAGGTGCTAGGACGATGGTTAAGAGAGGAGAGTAAAAAAAAATATAAGAAAAGAAGGGTTGATCGTAATAAATGGAGAGTAGGGAAGAAAGATGGAGAAGGGAGATAGAAGAAGAAGAAGAACCAGGCTTGCCAACCTCGACTATCCAGATTTCCCTTGAGATTGGATTAAAATATTTCTTACTCTGCCAAGTTTACAAATAAAATAAATTAGTCTTTTTTATACTTTAAAATAGGGTATAGAAGAATTTTTCATTGTACTAAACTAAAATATATATTAAATCATCATTTTACTAAATTTTTATGTACAGTACATGCCTCCAATATATAGGACTACGATAATAAATATTTAGTAAATAAATTTATTGTATTAATAAATGTAACAGCATTTAAAAATACTAACATAAAAATTACTTAAGTGACTGAAGTTTTAATTATATTTCTTATTAAAAGTAACATCTACATGTTAATCATCGTTGTCACTATTCAATTTAAAAATAAAAATGTTTAAAAGACATAAAAACCATTATTGGGAAAAAATAATTATATTAAATAAATTTATCAAAATTTAAAAAATAATTAATTCCTAATGATAATCATTATGGATTCAATATTATTATAAATTATTAATATAAGGGAAATGTCATTCGATTTTAATGGTATCTGGTATTTAATCAATTGATTTAAATTCAACGAACTAGTTGCGACGACTGATTATTTGAATAGTTTAAAGATATTATGACTACCATTGTGGTCTAGTGATCAGAGGTACCAGGTTCAATCCCTGGTGTTTTCAGATTTTTATGTGAAGAAGTAGGTCTGGAATGGGGTCAACTCAGTCTCGTGACGATCTACTTGAATTAATATATAATAATAATAATAATAATAATAATAATAATAATAAGGTAATGGCTCCGGTCTAGAAAACTGACACGAATGACTGGAGGGCTTGTACTTCAATGTAAAGAAGAAATCCAAATGAAATACAGTTCTTTCAGGCTTAGTTGATACAAAAAAATAAGCACACACTTTAAACCAATAATTAATTAAATATAAAACCATAATATACTAGCAGACCCGACAGACGTTGTCTTGCACGAACGTTGGCTTTTCGTTTGGGTGGCATAATTGATTTCGATAATAAAACAAATACTATGATATCATCACAATTACAAATTCACAATGAACTCCAATTAGTGAGTAACACAAATATTACAAATTCAGTGTTTGTCAAGACAACATACAAAATAAAACATCTTTTCATTTTAGGCATTTCACCCACAACTCTACAAATATCAGCTGTATCGAAAAAAAATTGCGAAGCTTGCTTACAAATTTTTATGCCGGGTACAGCTAGTTTTATTTTATTGATATTCCCAACCCCCCCTCCCCCCCGATTGTAGCGCCACCTACCGGGTCAAATTGTGAATCTAAACCATCCATGGACCCACTCAAACACACACAAAAAATTTCATCAAAATTGGTCCAGCCGTTTAGGAGGAGTTCAGTGACACACACACACGTACAGAAGAATTATATATATTAAGATATTAAATGAAGAAAGAATTTAGTATATTATCGAGAGTATTAATTAATATATTGAACTAATTTATATAAGATTTTATATATATAATCTTATATAAATTAGTTCATATATATATATGTATATAGTGAACGAGCTACTCAGGTAGGGAGGTAACTATTTCCTAGCTTGAATAGAGCATGCATAATGCAGAGATAAAGCTCTATTTCTTCCAGACTCCCCTCCTCCCCCCATGTTCCACCCACTAATGTGATCACCTGATCTCTTCTGCGAGAGCCCCCCCCCCCTCCATCCCACCGGCCCACTTCCTCTACACCCATCATACCCCTCCCCTACTTCCACGGTTAAAAGGGCAACTCTAACTCAACTGCCATTATGTAAAATGGCTCAACGACACCGTGCAGCTTCATTCAGATTTACTAGATCCCCCCCACCCCACTCCCTTCGTCATTTCCCCTTTAAACTGTTTTTAGTATCTTTTGTTCTTAATCTTTATATTCTTACACACTTCTAGCCCATTTTTATTTTCCTCAGGTATGTTCTTTATACAGCAGAGGGCACATAACTAGCTTTATCTATTTATTATTAAAAGAGGAGGACCTGTGGACACGCTGATAGAGGCGTCAGTCTCATCTTGTCAAATTTTCCTATGGCAGGGAGGTTGATATTCTAATTCCAATATTATATAGTGAGGTGATTTCTTACTCAATGGTTTCCCACTCTCAAATAGATAAATGCGGGTACATTTTCTAAATATTTTTTATTCACCCCTACCCTATTAATATAGACAGAATGATAGTCCAGATAGGATTAGTAATATGCACTGCACAAAACCAAATCTCTAAAATTTTACTCTCTAAATTCTAGAGAACCACTGATTAGAAGGAAAAATTAAGTATACATTATGTTAAACGAAATAATATAAACATAATTTATTTTGTGAATTTTCAAATCCCGTTTTCCCAAATCTCTATTTAAAAAGATTTTTATTTGCCTAAAACTAGGAAATGATTGATTTCATAAAATATTATTTCAATTAAAGCTGTTTTTTAAGAATACTACAAATTTTCTATGATGAGTTAGTTCATATTTTAATTAGTTGTATGGATACGATGTAATTTGGAAATTTTGGTTATTGTAAAGTAGCCACAAATTTATTTTCGTGGTTGAATTAAAAGTATCATTTGATTGGTAATGTTAAACAATGGCTACACATGAAATTTAATCAAAATTATTAGATCAGATTTTGAGAAAGAAATTTCATATTTTCATTATATTTAATCATAAAACTTAACAGCCTAGGTGCTCGAATGGCCTGAGGCGTCACTCTTTCAATAGACTGGACAGCCGATATTGGGGAAATTTGTATTCGAATTCCAGCCGGGTCAACTGATTGTGGTTTTACCTAATTAATTTACCACTCTCCAATCAAATGCGATTACACTTATTTGTAAATTCAACCTTCTTTATCACTAAAACATAACGTATTTAATACATCTGCGTAGAGCCTGAACGGGTAATAAGACCCGATGCTATAGAAAAATTAAAAATTAAAGGAAATAGCAACGTAAGATTTCTGACAATTTTATCTACCACAATGCTAGATTTTAGTTTTTTTAAGCACCGTGTCATACTACACCTTCACTTATATACTAATTATGATAATGGTTTTAAGGATTAGGTAGGTTAAATTTATAGGAATTGTACCCACATTTGCGAGGAAGTAGAGTGGAAAGCCTTTTTGGGAAAACCTTCCTCAGTTAAGCCACACCGAGATTCGAACTTTGATCTCACCGTCATCAGAAGTCTACTTTGTTTTAAGAGTAGCGCTTTAGACCACTTGGCCACGACAGCGGGTTTATGCTCAACATAACCACGTGTCTTGTGGAACACTCGCTCTCCTAGCGGTATAATTAGTGAGTCATTAAAGTGGAATCGATGAAGTGGTATCTTACTTAGCTAAATTATTACTATTAGCACCACATCTTACTAACCATTCGGGTTATATTCACTTCGCTAATGTGTAATGGTCGGGTGATTGTGAGATGAAATGGAGGACCTACAGTTTAACGTGGAATCCGAACCACGGTGGAGGCCTGGCATTCCTAACATTCACAAGTTGTGATTAATACACGTATGTTCAGACGTGAAGGAAGAGTTTGGCAATTAGATAAATTGCTCTGGGACCAAGGAATGAACCCTGGACCCCCATCACAAAATTCTGACACCTTACCCCTAGACCACCAGGTTGCCTATACATAGCTAAATCAATTAGCTTGTAGATTAATATAAGAAGAGACAAACTGAAAACGAGATGATGGCAGACAACTTAGTCAGTAGAATGGTCTACTTGTAAATCCGAATAACCAGTTTAAAATATATGTCAGAGTGTCACCCAGTGGCAACGTCAGGATGTCACCTAAAAATACGTGTTTAGCTATGAGTAATATTAATCATCTATCGTCAATCTTTATCAAGTGGAATTCCTTAGTTTAAGCGTCGATTTTAAATTAAAATTAATGATATTTAAATCAATATCATTGATTTAACTAATTACGATATTTCTATGATTCTAAGTAATACCTTTTTTTATGATTGTTTTAAAATATTATTGGCTATTCATAATAGCTAGAACTAAATATAGAAGTAGTTCCAGAAAACGACAAATACCATTGTATTTTAAGCCGTGTGGTTTAACAGCGATTGATACATTCTCGCTGACGAAGGCAGCAGACTTAAGAATAAATAGATTAACCCTAATCCACAGAGAAAATATAAACCACCTCCAGTGTAGCCGAGCAGGATTCTCACTCAATCCAGAGAATCAAGCACGCTGAGCTGCCAAAGGTAGCTCACTCGGCCACTCCCTAGAAGATAGCTCAGGTTGAGCCACACAGCTACCACTTGGCCGTTTATTTCTAGTTTCCCCAAGTGGGGTTTGATCTGCTCTGCGGGGAGAGGGAGTACAGCAATCCAAGTGGCACGGGGCATGTAATGGCACTGACTGGGCCACCGACTCCCAGGACAGCGCTAGTCGTTAATTTGCTTTGAGACGAACCAATGGGGGGATTATTGGAACCGTTCCGGGAAACCTACGTGCGTTGGGCACGGGAGTTTCGAAGAACAATATTACAAACACGAGGATCAAATTAACAGCAACATATAGAAACACCGTGAAGCCTAAAAATCAGAGTAAGAGCGAAAAAAAAGTACTAAGATTTTACTATTATCCGCATAAATATTCCAAATCACATAGCTTGAAAGTTATTTCTTTACTTATATTTTTTCGCCGCATTAGCAATCGTTAGCTACGCTGATAAAGTACATGAATATATTTAATAATTTTGGTAACGTACTTTTATTTACCTGGAGGAAGATTTGAAATATTTAAATTAATCTTCTTTAAAATCATAGTAGTATCATACTTTATCATTGTTACATAACATTTATTTCGTTTCTGTGATCTATGTTGTTGGTACATTGGCTTGGAAAGTTCTGAAAATAGGTATTCATTAGGATATAGGGGCCGATCAAATAACTTTAAACTCATCTTATAGTTATTATTTTGTTATAGGAATAAAGTATTTTATAGACTGTACTAATAAAGTGTTTTCTACCATTCAGGATGTATATTTATATAAATCCAGGTCCATAAATAGAAAATATTCCTACTTTAGGCTAGAAAATAAACTTATTCTATTTAACAGAACTTTATTCTTATTTATATGAACGTAAGCTTTATGGAGCAAGATGTAAAATACTTATCAAACTATTAAGAAAGCATTTGCAGGCCATCATAAATAATTAAAATATAATATACTAACTTTAGATGGCTACACTTTTCTCTATTAAAATATAAACATGAATATTTAAAAAAGTAATGTGTATACTAATTTGTTGGTTTTATATAATTAAAGATCATAAACATATTCATTTTAACAATCATTTTTATAATTCCTTTTCTTTATTTTACATTTTGAAATTCCCTAAATTTAACCCAAGAAATATATTTACAAAGTTGTTACTATTCTTTTTTTCAAATAAAAAAAAAATTGACTCTTTTCTTTCTTACACCCAGCACCAAATCTTCCCATCGCCCAATAAATCCATAGATTTATTTGCTTTCATCTCGTGAATCTGTAGAAAACTCAGATAATTAGCACAAAATAATCCACCACTTTTTATTTCTTCTCTTTTTCTCCCTTTCAACCAACTTTTCGTTTCCTATGTCCTAGATGTGAAACAGAAACTAAGTGACAAAACTCAAGTCTGAAAAAAAAAATATATATATATATATATATAAAAGAAGAACTTCGATAAAAATTACTGCCGAGACTACAAATAAAGTGGATGAAAACGGGAAACCCCTAACTACGGATTTTGTTCTTAAAGACATAACCACCCTCTGTGTTTTATTTTAAAGAGGGGGTGCAAAGGATGTATTAGAAAGGGGAGCACTTGATATATGATGTAATGAGAAAATAAAAATACTTTTTTTTCTTGGTAAACTAAAGATAAGAAAAAAAGTGACTTTCGGGGAAATAAAATATCCAGGCTCATTTACACAAATGTTTGTGTGTGTGTAGGGGGGAGGGGGACAAAGTAGGAACTAAAAATTGGGATATCAGTTTCCAAAACTGCCAACTTAACTTTGGAAACTTAAGATACATTTTTTTCCTTTTGTTCTATAATCACGAATTAGGCATACATAGTGGATACGATGAATGAATATGAAAAAGAAAGAGATAAGGAAGGGAAGAGAAAATAGCAAATAAGAAATCAAGAGACTAATAAGAAGAGGGAAAAACTAGAAAAATTCCGATAAGTGTAGCGATAAACGAAGTCTATCGATTTCTTACGAAAGTAAATGATGCTTCACAAACAGGTTGCGCGTTTGAAATATGTTGTTGGAAGTTTTGGTAAAGCGCTAAGGAATAAAAGTGCAAAGAGAAAGAAGATCTTGGTGGGTTTTTTTTTAAGGGGAAGGGGAGGGAGAGAATTCGAAAGGTGTATTGAGGGTTCAGAAACGGTTGGTAGTAGAGAGGGGGAGGTGGTAGGGTAGGAATGGAAGAGGGTGGAAAGAGAGAGAAGATGAGAATCATAAATCTTTTAAAGGCAGCGATTTTCACGGTTTGAGGGGATGGGGAATGTTGCTCAGTTGAGGCGGGCAAGCAAGCAGATCCTCCCCCCCTCCCCCCACGTTCGCAAACATCCTTGAAGGCTTTCATCCTTCTACTTCCCATCCTTCTCCCATAGGTTCATCCCCACCACGTCTAATCCTACAGAACTAAAGAGTTTTCACTCTCTCCTTTTTAAGATGTTTACTTTTCGTAATCATTACAAGTTAACGGCACGTGTTTCAATATTCAATTTTAAGTTGTGAAAAATATTATTATTATTATTATTATTAGCACGTCTTACTACCCGTTCGGGTTGAACGCACTTACACTAATGTGTAATAGTAGGGTGATTGTGAGGTGAAATGGAGGACCTACAGTTTAACGTGTGATCCGAACCACGGTGGAGGCCTGGCATTCCTCACACTCACAAGTTGTGATTAATACACGTCTTGTCAGAGGTGAAGGAAGGGTTTGGCAATCAGATAAATCTGTGCTGGGACCGAGGATTGAACCCCTGACCTCTAGCACAGAAATCTGACATTATAGCCCTAGACCACCAGGTCACCTACAAATATATATATATATAAAAATAAACAAAAGAAATCTGTGAGATTCGTAGAAATATATAGAATGTAAAAATGTTGTGACAAGTTGTTTACCATCATAACCACGTGGATAAAGTTAGGTTTAGGTTGATATACATTAAATTTTTAATAAAATATCAATGAGGAGTGAAGGTGGTATGATTTGTTGCTCTAATCCCTATATTCAAAAGTGTTTAACCATACTTTTTTTTCATCTTTCTTTTTATAGCACATGTAATTTTACACTCTAGTTCGTTCACACGGTATCTGAAGGTTTCATACAGAACGGTTGAGGTTAAAACAAAACTCAAAATATGTTGCCGTAGTTTAAGAGTGGTTGAACGAAATGTGATAATGTTGAATGGGAGACATTCCTTGTTTCAAGTTGAACAAGGTGTGAGTTTCATAATAATGCTGGAAGTGATCACAATGCTCCAGAGGGCATTTCTGGATGCTGTATCTGGTTTCTGTTCTATACAAATACATTGGAGTGCCACTGGAACTCAGACCAAACAAATCAGACAGTAATAATGTGAGATAAATTATCATTCTAAATGCCTCGGTGAGTATTCAAGAACGATAATGAGTAAACTTTAAATATGGGTGAGGACTGAGTGGCATTGATTTGCTTGCTATTGTGCCACCCTCAAGAACGTAAGCCATTAACTTGAAAATCAATGCCAATTATGATACACTGACACTATTGGACCACTCAACATACATTCAGAATCATTTTTAATACCACCCATTCACTTAATAAATGCTATGACATAACGGTACATACTTTCAGGTAAAGTTTGTCATAACTTGTGATGAAAGTTTAAAAAAATAGTCATCAAGTTTTGTTCAGAAAAAAAAAAAGTTGATAATAATATGGACCCCTCTATAAATACAAACTATTAAAAAAGTTATTAAAACCAATTTTTATAAATGACTTTTTTTAATGAATAAATAGTAAAGTGCCCTTTAAAATTATTTTTTTAATAAAACAAAAATAGATTCTTAATAATTTTGTTAAAAATTCTCCAAATTACCATTATAAAAAAAACTTTTGAGGCTTTTTCAAAATATAAAGAATGTTAAAAAAGTATTCATCAGTAAAAGAATAACATAATCGATACCATTATATTATTTTGTAGCTTCAAATTATGGACGCTCTCTTAGGCAAACATATAAATTTAAAAAATAAGTGAAGGCATTTTTAGATGTAATTTTATAAAGATGTTTAGTTATACTTATGTTCGTTAAGAAAGTTGAGAAAATCATTCCTATAGCTAGATTTTAAAATAAACTTAGGTATAAAAATATTATCTAACAAACGCGTGCCTTTTAGTGTGACTGTCATATTTAATAAGGTCAAAAAACAGTAGTAGTAATTTTCAAATGTAAAACCACTAGTGCTGAAACTTTATTATAATTTTACAATATTTTTCATTCATTTAATTAAAAGAATTAAGTAGAAATTGTTTAGTAAAATATTGTTTGTTTATAAAAATTTATAAAACGTATGTTTCTAAATACGTAATATATTCTAGCACTCCTCTAATTAACTATCCATAAAATCTATACAAATGATGATCGTACATGTATGAAAGTCCACTTTAACCAAGTAGTTAATGATAATATTTTTGAATTAGCTAGTGCTTTATTTTCATTTTATAATATAGGTTTATGTTTGTGATAATTTTAATAAACACACATTATTTACTAATGGATTTTAAATATACAAAACAATCAACAACATAATTATATTTAATAAAATATCTTCCAAGAAACTTTTTATTTTACAATAAATTCGGTTTCCTTTCACACGAATAGAACATTTGGAAAATTATTCAACTGTTTGGGGAAAATAAACTTTACTAACTTTATTGATCTTTTAGAATGGAGGGAGATTTTTTTTTTCCCACCCCAGCCTGTTTAAGTTAGTTTGTAGGTCGTGTGCTAATAACACGTGCTTTTTTTTCAAGTGGGGAAGTAAAATAAATCCTCCTGTTTTTTTGAATGTATGTGTCTATAAAGGTTCGAATATGTTTGAGACCTCAAAAGAAAGAGAGAAATGTACTGACAGAGAAAGAAAAAAACAATGAGAGCTTATGGCAAAGAGACCAGAGCGTGTGTGTGTGTGTTTGTATGGTTGGTTCGTGCCACGACAAAATAGAAGACGACAAGATGAAAGTCAAGTCAGTTCTAGATACTCAAGTTTCTTTGCTACTCTGCCCCTGGCTCTACCACGGTTTATGAGAAACTGAGTTGGAAAAGACCAGAGAAGAAGGGGGGGGGGAGAGGGGGGGAGAATAACTCCTACGATACAAGTAAAAAATTAACTTCCAACTTTATACCTCGTTGGATGTTTAATTTTTACACGCACAGCTTTCTTTTTTTTTTTTTACTAAGAAAATAAAAGTATACGCTCTCACCTTGATTAAAGTTTGAATTGTGTTGTACTTAAAGACTTTTTTGCTCATACAAATATGTATTATTATTTCTTTACCTATCCTATATTTGTTTTAAGGATATATTTATTTTGTAAATTATGAAAAATTTCATAAGAAAAGTAAGATTAAAGTATTCATTTTGATCCTTAATTGGAAGCTAATAATTAATAATCCCCTCACTATCCGATATAGTTTTTATATTAAATTAAGTATTCTTATCCCTCTACCTGAACTTTATATGTTGGTGTTTTAATTTAAAATCCAAACTTTGAAGTCATGTTCAAAAAATACTCCTAAAAACAACATTGAGAAAAAAGTATATCTTTGAATATCATATTCTTTAAATTAAAAAAAGAAAGGCCTAGATTTCAGAAACGAACCTGGGACCTTTTGGCTTACTATGAGAGTGCTCTTAGCACTCTTCACTCAAGTTTTAATGTAGAGTATATATAATATCAGCTTATTAGAGCTTCTAGAATAATTGCGTTTGTATATCTACATAGTCGTTTAAAGTTAGCATTATCAAGTCTTATAAAGAAACAAATTTGTCTTAGAATAAAAAATTAAGGGAGGTGTTATTTTGTTTTTATTTACAATTTATGTAAACTATATTTATAGCGAAAATAAAATATTTCTATTGGTTCACAATATAGTAATTCACATGCGTAAAGGGGTAGCCATATAAATGAGCCTCTAATCAATAATTTTATGCTTGGTAAAAATGCTCTTCCCCAAAATTAAATGTACAAAACCAATAACGCATACATTTTTTAATTGAAAACCAATTTAATAACAATTAATAATAACACTTTATCTTATAAAACACACAAAGGAAAATCTTTAATCATAAACTACCAAAAACTAGCATTGACAGATCAAGAAACATAATCTTTAGATGGATAAAATTGTTCAAAGGTAAATTTTTAAATGCAACACAAAGTCAAAGCAAAGCTTAAAATATGCTAAGAAAATTCAAAGATGAAGTTGAATATGAGGATTTTGTTTTGGTCACATAACGTTAATTTAATTCAATGTAAAGAGAAAGGTTTGGATTAAAAAACAAAACATACTATATTCTACTGTACTGACATAGCTGAATGTGTAGCTATGTTTACTTTTTATAATATGTAATTAATAACTAGCCTGTGTTAATCACTGTTTAGTAGCTGTCATATTTAGTGAAATATTTCAAATGTGTTCTTCTTTTCTTCGAAATGTCTCGAAGATTCAAAGGTTATTGAGATAGTTGAAGACAAAGCAAAGAAGAGTTGAGATTTGACCTTAATATTTCGAAGCTTCGCACGCCCCTATAAAAATAACTATAGTAAAATATATATATAATAGAGCTAACATAAACTTATTATCAGTCTAGTTTATTGTTTCTAGACTAAAATGTATGGCATCTGGTTTGGTTTTCCTTACCATTCTTAAAATTGGTATCCTTCGCTTACCTTGTAAGGTAGAAAGCTTATCTTGTATTATTACAGAATGGTATAGTTTATAGGATAGGGTCATAATGTAATCCTTCAAGGTAGGATTGTTCACTTTTTGGATAGCTGGAGTGTAGCGTGGAGCAATAGTTTCCTACTTATGTCATTGCTAATTCTGATTCACTGATTTTCTTAAGGGTGTAGAGGTAATGTTTAGTGCATTTTTCATTTTAAATTTTAAATACAATAAAAATATTAAAAATTATGCTAATAATATTCTATATCTTACATTAAATTAATATAGATCTTTCTAACCATATAAATCAAAAAAGTTAACGTTTAAGATGTATACATAAACAATGTATAAATAAATAGGTGTACTGTTAGAACCACTTATTAGTGTCCATCCGCCATGAATTTATGACTGAATGAAGAAGTTATAAGAGTTTATGTACCCGCAATTGTTTGATGAGAGAGGGTGAAACCATTTAGTAAAAAAGACACACTATGTACACTTGGCCAGGATTCGGCATCAGCCTTCCCGTCAACGGTGCTCCACACCAGAGACCAAATTTCAGTCGTTTTGCCCAGCAACCACTTCCAGTTCACCCAAGCGAGATTCTAACCTTGATCTCCTCGTCCTCGGCAGTCTAGATCAATACGAAACTAGCGCGTTAACTAACTACGCTACCGAGGTGGTTCCCCTAAGTGAAAATATAAAGATTTGTTTTAGGGAAAACGTTCATTAATATTTTCTTTAATTGATCAAATAGAATAAAAGACTCTCTAAATAATGGCCTTGCTTTTTTGGTGATTTTGAAGAGATTTTGCAAAATGGGTTGCATCTTCGGATGTACCTGAGCACAATAAGAACGATCACAGCTAATCACCACTGCCTAAATATAAATAGTGGGAAGAAAATGAGTAGAGGTCTCTTGTTTAAGTGCTGAAAACACGTTCTCTCGTCTTCTGACGAGTATACACACTCATTCTTCTATTGTATCTGGACAGCGTTTAGTTGTATTTTAGATATAATTATATATATATATACTTTGACAGACCTTTATAGTCTACATTTCAGCAGGAGTTTCTACTGATAATTTTTGTAAACAGCCCAAATAGCCTGAGCTGTAATGTGTAGAAAAATTATAAAAAATACTACTACAAAAAACTACCTTAAAATTAAAAAAGAATATTTAAAAAAGTTAAGACTATTTGTAGAACTATTTATAGTTTTTATAGTTTAAATTTGATATATTTCTGAAACACGTTGAATAAAACGTAAATACATTAATTTGAGAAATCATACATTTACTTTCCATTATATCACATATAAACAACGTACTTAGTGCAGGTACATCATATTGGCATATACGACTAAAATTACTATTAGTCAACATTAATATGAAGATAAGGGTACAAGATAATGGATTCTTGACCAGACTTGGCTATCAGACTGAAAGTTTGATATGTCAAAGTACCTTGAAAGTTAGCTATACAACCTGGCTGGTGAATAAATTAACTCATGTTCAATTGAACGAGAGTAGCCAGGTTTTATTTTAACATATATCATACTCCTTACTTAAGATTTGATCATTTAGAATGTTTTCTAAAATGTTTTTAATCGTTTGGAATCTCGTTGAGCTTTCTAGATATTGTTCCAAATGATTAGAAGAATTTTGGCGGGGAAATTCTTTGTGGTTAGAATTAAAAAACATATGTACTATACACACATTGTTTTTCAATCTAACTATCGGTTTCAAAATGATGGCACTTAACTGGTCTTTTATTTAATATCTCATCTCAAGAGATTTTAATTTAAAATTCGAATTAGTCAAGTGAGTATCTAGGGCGTAATTTTTTTTAAATATTGAAATATATTGTGAGAATGACGTCTTAAAACGTAATACCACGGTTATACTCTATGCATATTTACGGTTAAATTTTATTAAAAAAAATACTTTTAACTAAGGAAAAAAAACAGGAAATATTTTGACTTTAAATTCCAAAAAAGAATCTTAAGACTGCATTAACAATAAGAACATAGCATAATTCTTAGCAATATATACTTAAATGTTTAATTTATCTTGTCCACTCGGAAATAGAAGTATTGTGATCGACAAAAAAATTAGAACTTGATATATTAGTAACTATCAACTTTTTATGACTTCCTGAAACCAAAAAAGGTGTTCTCGCGATGCAGTCTGTCTGAATCTCATTCTAAAGCCGAAACAATTTTTACCAATTGGGCTACAACTTGGTAGCTCGGGATTGCATAATGTTCCCAAGGAGGTTTGTAGTTAGAAATCAAACCCTAAAATTACTTAATTACTTAAGGGCAAAAAAGAGAAAAAAATCGAATTATTTTGCTGTTTAGTTACCCATTTCTCAATTTTTCTGTCACAGTGTATCTTGTTTTCTTTTATTCTCTTTGGTTGAGGGTTTCTGCAACCATGTATACTATTTTCTTTCATAAATCTTACGAGTTTTTAATCAATTTATCTATTTTAAGATAGATAAAAGAGAAAATATTTGTGTATTGTATCATTTACATGAATGGAGCGGTACGAATTCTACTTTTCACATAACTACTAATATTTAATATATGACGACTCATGAAATAAATTTGTGAAAAAAAACCACCGTAGAATGTCTTTAAAAAAAAAAAGCTTTAGATCTTTGCAACAAGTATGTCCGAACAAGCATAGAGTATCTTCCTTATCAACAAAAGAATTGTCCAGGAGTATCCAAGTGAATCTTCTCCATCCTCTTACAAAATAATCCTGCTCCAACCCCCCTTTCCCACCCACACGTCCTTTTAAAAAAAAAAGTAGGTTCCTTAAAGGCACGACACACTTTTTTTTTACGTGTGCCTTTGGATGGAGGGTAATCAATCAGGGGAAAGAATCTGAATACCACCCTCTCCCCCATTCCATCCCTTAAATCCCTCGTGCCCTTCATACCATCACTTGCACCCCTGTGGGTGTAAAGTTTTTTTTTATATTCACCCCTTTTTTTTATTTCCCTGGCATACTTCCCTTGTACCTATACAAGGAAACCCCTTGCAAACCATTCATTCACAACTTTTCTTTTGGAAGCATCTGACGGGAGGATGGAAAAAAGGAAGGAGGAGGGGTGGGTTTTGAAAATAGGGGTGAGAGGGATGTGGGTGAGATCGCGCCTGGGACCTGTTTGGAGTCCCAAATCGAAACAGCGAAAATTCAATCTGAATCCATGGACGTGCTGTAAATACATACAACATGATTTCTGACCTATTTTCTACTTCTTCTACTTTGCCCTTCAAACCAATCCTATAGCTCGATTCTTTTTTTTTTCTTTTAAAAAAGAAACCTTACCACAGTGACATTTCTCTTCAACATTTTGAGCCATAGAAGATTTAAATAATAATTTATTGCATTTGTTTTAACTGAATTTGGATATAGTATAATACTTTAGTTTTGAATATTTCTTTAATGCTTTGGGGTGTAAGTCTATTTTCAAGTTTCTTATATTTTTTTATATCTTAGGGTATTTTTACTGCCAATTATTTACTTTTATTACTTTGTCAGACTGATCTTTTTTTTTTAATCTTTTGTGCAGTAATATTGTTTTAAAATTTTCTTTAAATTTAATATCTTGGGTAGCCGAAATATGCATGGGTCTTTTGAGAATTTTAACTACTCATGCCCTAACTTAATATACTACAGAAATGTCAACTTAAATATTGACCACATTTATGATTATTCATCAATTCATTTTATTTATTAGAATAATAAATATTTTTCTTATGATAAAATAATATAACTAATCTTTACCAAATAATATACAAATTATATTTTATATATTTAACTAAAAATTATTTCAAAAACAAATAATCGTTAGAACTATTATATATTTAATAATTTATCTTATCTTCTTGCTAGATAAGTTGGTTTGGTAAACTTAGTTTATTTAAAACTGTAATGAAACGTTTTTCAAATACAAATAGAGTTGAAAGAGTTTATGTTGGATATTGTATAACAAAAAGTATCTAATTTAATCCAATACATTTTGTTCAAGGTAATTCACAAGCATCAAATTTTTCAAAATGAGCAAATCTAAAAGTATTAAACTGTGATAATACTTGAATTGGAATAGTATAGTGATAGAATAAAATCTATATTTTCTTTAAATTAAGTATTGATCATTGAGAATTAATCAACAACAAAATTTCCCCAGATAAATATTTAAACAAATGTACACTTAGTTAAGGGACTCATGGAAGAAGATAGCCTTCTGAAGGCGTCTGTATCATATTTGTGAGTTAAAGAAACCACGTTTACTGTTTTTAGAGTAAGATATTTTTTTATTAAAAACAAAAAAATTATTTTAATTTAATGGTTTTAGGGATTAGGAAGGATATATTTTGATGTAATATACCCGAATTCATGTGGAAAGAGAGAGAGAAAGAGAAAAAGAGAGAGTGGAAAAAACATTTTTGAAAAACCCACCCTCAGTTCACCCAACAGAGATTCGAACCTCAATCACCCCGTCATTGGCAATATAGTCTACTACGGGAGTAGTGCGTTAGACCACGTGGCCATCGAGGCGGGTTTTATTATTATTATTATTATTATTATTATTATTATTATTATTATATTATTATTATTATTATTATTATTTTATTATTATTATTATTATTATTATTATTATTATTATATTATTATTAATTATTATTATTATTATTATTATTATATTATTATTATTATTATTATTATTATTAGCACCACGTCTTACTATCCGTTCAGGTTATACACACGCTAATGTGTAATGGTAGGGTGATTGTGAGATGAAATGGAGGACCTACAGTTTAACGTGGAATCCGAACCACGGTGGAAGCCTGGCTCAAAGCGGGTTAAAATTAAGTTCTATTGATTACATTATATAGTGTAATGTAGTCAATTAAAAATAATATAAATAATATTGAGAATCTGAGTTTGTTTAATATTATATGTTTTAATTACTCTTCTTAACTTTTTTGTTCAAATTAGCTTTATAGTTTTAAGGAAATCATATAATTTATTATAAAGGCAAACTAAAGATTTATGTATAAGAAATATTTTAAAAAAATTTTACATTATTTACAAAACTTTATCAATTTTATTTTTTAAATTATATTGAATGTGTAAACATAAAGACATTGCCTTTTAACACAACGTATAATATTTATTTCCAATACTGTGTAGCCTTTTTTGTTTCTACACGATTTCTCCCCTTTCACCGTCGGCAAAAGAAGACAAATGAATATAGAAAGTGACAATGCTTTTAAGAACAGTGAGAGGAAGCGTGTTGAATAAGAGTCAGCTTTCAGTTCTTTATCTGAAATGACTTGAAATCTTTCAATAAATTGTAACATAGTGACAACTTTCAACGGAGTCTAGGGTATTCTTCAATTTTGAAGATTCAGAAATTATCATGAATAGGATGGGATTGCAGAAAAATAATATAAAAAAAAGTAACATTCTTAACATTAAGATGATAATAAAATTAAATTAGTAAGATAATAATAATAATAATACTAATAGTAATATCAGGGCTCAGTGGCTCACCCAGGATTGTGGTTTTGAGGGGGCTGTTTTAAACGGTACTTTATGGAAAAGTTACACAAAAAAAAATACAAAAGTTATCCAAAATGATGTTTGAATGGACTTTAGACACAACTTATTAAATAGACGAGCGTTTTTAGCGACACCCGCCCTTTGATAGCTAAAGAAATAACTAAGAGTTACAAACCACCATTAAATTAACGATCTCAACTAGGCTTATTTAAAAATAAATGGTTTCAAAATTGTATTCCAAAAATAATAATATACAGACACGTCAGTGTCTTAATAAAGGTTTTATTCTCATTCTTTCTATTTCATTATTTATTTTTTGGGTTGGGTGTGCGGGTAGGGGAGTTTTTACCCCGAATACCCCTTCTGTGGGTTCACCACTGCTAGGGCTCATTTACTATAAAAATTTTACACCAAATTTACTGAAGTTTATTAGAAAGTTGAGTATTTTACTTTAAACAAACTTTAATGATTATTATTAAACACTAGTATTCTAAAATATACTAGAACATTATAAACCAGGTATTATCAACAAATAGGAGAACAGTGTTTTTCATTCTCTACTGAGAAATCTTAAATCAGAAACAAAATTCCAGTTGTATGCAGTAGTTTAATATTTTTCATTTTTTATCTTAATATTCATTGAGATTAATTAATTCTTTTAATTTTTAATGTTAAAAAATTACTTGTGAAATGCTATAATTATATTAGAATTTAAGAACACTATGCATAAAATAAATTTAATTCAAAACATATGCTAACACTTTTAGTTCTCTTCTGGAAATATAATTTCTTTTTATTCGGCGACAATTTGGAAAGAGAGCGCTCATATTGTTAAATAAAAATACCCCACTAGAATGTGCTGTGTGCTACCAAAATGATAGTGAGATCGAAATTCTCGTTAATTGATTAAACTTACATCTTTGCTAATAGATGGCGTTGCTTCATGAATAGCAAAGTCGATAGATAGTCTTAGTTCACGTTTCATCCGGTATGTGCCTCTTTCTCTGCATTTGTATTTGGATTCTGAGCACCATTGATACTTCATATTACTTTTTTTTTTAAAGTCTTATGTATAGCAAAACCTATCACCTTAAAAATGAATGGAATAAATTAAGTCAACAATTTGTAATAATCTTAATACACGGTGGTATTAGCTGTGTATTTCCTGATTAATTGCCAAAAAATATATTGGAAATTGTATTATATTGTGAATTACTTATTTTCTTTTATCACATTTTACATCTATCGTTCTAATTATTAACTAAAGATACTCTTAACAGAGAGAAAACATATTTTTGTTTTTGATTGCTCCAAGACAAAGCTTGTATTTAATATATTATAAAAATTGTTTGTTAAAAATCAATTTACTAGTCTTAATAAGGATATTTAATTATACATTTTTTGAAATAGTTGATAAATTCATCAAACAAAGTATGATAAATTAACTTAATCCTATAAAGTACACAGTTCCCTGTATTCTTATATATTACTTTCTCTTATGAAAGATGAAACACCAGTTTGACGTACGAGCTATGCTTACTAAACAAAGGTAACTGAACACGGAGACACAGTTCAAGAGGTATACGCCAAACTGACTGAAATAAGGAGTTATTATGAATCAATTTTTACAGTTGAAAAAATTGTTTGCCATTAAATAAAAGCTTTAATTTAAACTCAAAATCTAAATGCGCGAAAATATTATTTGGACTAGGACCCATATTAAAATAAAAATAAGATATCATTCATCTATTAGATAAAGTGAAATAACATTTGCAGTTAGTCGTGTGGTCAAAATTATATTAATAAAATGTATATTATACTGAAGAAAATCAATGAGTACAAAAAATTCCCCTTGTTTGTTAATATTACACTATTTATATTAGTTTTATTAAACATATAGTTCCGTTGAGTTAATGAAATTAACGTTAGATTATTACTAAACCTTCATTCTTTAAAGAAGTTATTTTCTAAAACTGTATCGATGGTAGCGCTGTCTAGGGAGCTCAGCTCAATTAAATTTTTTATTTCCATTTCTGGAAAGGTCAAGGTTGGAAAATAAACCGAGTGACTTGGAGAGGTTTTATTATATCCTACCAATGTATATGCAATTCTCCTCTAAAATGACCTCCTCATACTATCCCACTAAATTATTGATTTAATAACAAGTGTTTATATATATAGGTTTTCTAAATATTAATGTGTCTTAAGGCGTGAACAATTTATTTAAATGTCGTTATAATTTTAATATTATTTTAAATTATTCTTTTTAACTTTGGCATAACAGACGCTTTTTAAAAAAATGTTTCACGGTAAACTTTTTATTTATATACCTTCGCAATCATTTGGGAAGATTGTCAGTTCTTTTTAAGCGTTTATAAATCCCTAAAAACATATAAAATGGTAAAACATTGATATTCAAACTTTTAAAATATATTATGGCTTCCCATCCACCATTTAATATTGACCAAAGGGAAAATTTATCATAAAAATAATTATGTCCTTAGGGAGAATTATGTGTTTATCAAGTTTTGTTTGAATCCATATTGTTCATTTTTTTATCAACATTTTATACACACTTCTTCTAGTGTTCATATAGGTTGGAAAAACCGAATTCATTCTATATTAATAATGCCCTAAAGAAATATAATGTGTGTACAGAATCTTTTTTTTAAAACAAAAACATGTAGAGGCCATTAGCTAATGGTTAAAGGCTTAGATATATTAAAAAAAATTTCTGTGTCCCAAAACATCTTTCTGGCTGGAAGATAGGTGGGCTCAAGTTTCGTAAATATATATTTTAGTGGGGCTTAGAATTAATAGGCATTGGTCCACAACGTACTGTGGAAAGTGGGCGTGGGTGGGTTGGATAGGAGTGGGGTGTAGACATATCTTTTGTTTCAATTTTACTAACTCTACTTTCAGTTTGCTTTAAAATAACAGAAAAAAAAATCTTATTATAAATTCCTAAGTTCATTTTTTATGCCAGTTCAAGAGATACTTAGAGCTATACACCTATGCCTATGTGCTTAATTAATCAAACGTTGACAGTGAGGCCACTTGTTTGATATCTGTAGGAGCTGACGAAGCCATTAATCCTCTTAACTAAACTTTTTCTCATATCAGGAAAAATTATTGTATTATTGAGAATTTTTGGCCTTGGACTATGATGAATCCTTACGTTTGAACCAAAAAAAAGTATATGTTACAATTCTGTCTGTCTGTCTGACCATGGCTAGATATATTAAATGGTTTTATGGATTTTTTCAAACTTGATATTTAGACGTTATAAAGCTATATCTCAGTGATTTTTTTGCCATTTAACCACTGTCCTTAAGGATAATTTTAAATGAGTGCTTTTTTTTAATTCCAAATATTTTCCTTAATTTGAGTGCAAGGGTAAAAAAATTCCCTGAATTATTGTTCTGTAAGATTTAAATATCAAGTTAGAACAAAATCCTTCAAAACCATTTCAGATAATATGTTGCCAGGAACAGGCAGATTAACATGGGGATGGATAGAATTTGGAAAAGGCGATTTTTTGGATTCGGACACGCATAAGACATCACATTTTATATTAATTTCAAGATTGAGAATGTTCACGATTACAATAATTTCTCTTGCTAATGAAAAAGTAATAACGCATGAAACAATAAGGAAATATAATTATCTTCTATTTCCCTAATTACAAATAGTTGTCTTCTTGCTATTTAGAATTAAATAAATACAGGGTGGCCCATGGAAAAGTAGCCCGCCTCCTATATCCAGCAGGTACCTCATTCTAAATTGTAGGAGGTCAATCCCCTTCCACCCCATATTTTGCTTTAGACAAACAGTTCACTTGCTCATTCTTCATTCTTCATGCTCATTCTCCTCCAATTCAGAGCGAGGCGCCTGCTGAAGATAGGAGGCGGGCCACTTTTCCGTGGGCTAACCTGTATTATATTATTTATTATAGTTTATTATTTATTAATACTATTTATAATAGTTGTTTTTTCCTGGCATGTAAATGAACTTGAATAATCCTGAAGTTTTAATCTCTTATTTAATCTTCAGCATTAATTAATAAGTTTTAATGTCATGGTAAGCAATTAAAGGGCTATGGAGCCATATTATTATTACTATTATTACTATTATGATTTTTAAAATTTATTTTTTTACCACCACGTCTTACTACACATTCGGGTTGTACTCATAAGTATTAATTACTCTATGACATTAGGAAGAAGGAAGGTTGAATTTAGAGGGGGTGTACCTTAATTTGAAGGTAAGATGAGTGAAAAAAAATTATTTACGACCCTCATCACACTCTACAAGAATGCTAAACCCGATATGCATGTCATTGGTAGTCCGTAGTAGTCTATTGCGAGAGTGATGCCTTTTAGACCGTTCAACCACCGAAACGGTTCGATACCATTATTGGGCTGTGTTTAGAGTATGAGCTTGCCATAAATCTGACCTTGCTCTTAACTCTAAATTAACTCGCAGTATCCATGAGACTTTTCAAACTGTCAAGATGTCCCGCCTGATGTTTAGAAATACCTGTCATGGCATCGTACACAAACCGCTTCAACTGGACATCATCGCTAAGGGAACTACATCGTTACTATTGAGAAACAGCGTGGTCGCTCTCTTGTTCTTGTGTGGTCAATCTCCCCTTAAATTTGAGTAAAGTTTCACAATGCTGGCTAGTCGAGGCTGCCATTGGTTCCTTCTTACCCCCGAAACATCACCTTCAGACATAACTGAGAGTGAGGGGAATCATCAACAGTTGACTGAGAGAGCGCAAAGATAAAGCTTTTCTCTATAAGATCTGAGATTATCTTAGAAATGATATTTGGTGTAACATCAAGTGGTCGGCTGAAGAACCCGCCACAGGCTATAAATGTGCAGGCACGTAATTTCTGAGTGCAGATCTCACCGATAGATCTTACCACTTTACTCGTTGTGAGCAGAGTCGATATACATGTGGTCACGTCATGGATAAAGCTCGCTGTGTTAGGATGTAGTAGTAGACATTGCTGTGTCCAAATATTAAGGAAAAAATCACATTAATTGATGATTTTAAAAAAAATATCTCCTCAAATTAATTTAAAAAATAAATATGTTTGAGCAAGAAATTAAAAAATTAAATCATATTTGACATTCTTTTGCGGAATTTTCTTCTGTTCTAACTGAACACATGAGACCGCTTATGCGAATGTAATTACTATAACTGTATCAATATTATTGTATTTATTACAATTTCTTCCAATATGTTTTATCTATATACCATGTTGATAATATGTTTAAGTTTTCGTTTCTATTCCCTTCTAATTATTTTATTTATTTGATAATATAAGGAAAAGGGAGTAAAAACGAAGATTTAGCCATATTATCAATAATAATTATTACTACTCCTTACCAAATAAATTTTGAACACTATTAGAAATATGTAATATGTATTAATAAATATAACATTAAAAATCTGTTATTTATTTGGTTTTAAATTAATCGTTTTATTATAACGGTTCCTTAGTGGTGTAATATGTTCGGGAGTAAGTATTTGGAAGGTGATTTAAGAATTTGCATTCTCACTAGCTTTGACCGGGAATGGGAAAAACCCTCTCCGATTTACAAATATGGGAATTAAACCTTAACACTTCCATCACAGGAAAAAAATAGCTACATTACGATTCAAAATCGTTAAACCTTAGGATTACTTTTGATAACATTTTAATTTCTTCTTGAACTTATCCCAAACAATTTTTGGTAAGTTAATATTACTTCTTTGGTTTAAAATAAATAATATATTTAAGAAATATAAATTACTTTCAGGCGTTGGAATTGCATCTTAAAGATCAATTTCAAATTTATTTTTATTAAAATTTCTTGAAAAAAATTATTGCTCAAAATAAATACATAATATTGAGTACGTAAAAACTCTTTTTAAAAGTGTCTGGTAGATATAAAATTCAATTCAAAACAAACTAAACAGTTTCATTTAAATCTATAGTATTACTAATTTAATTAAAAGATATTATTTGAAATATATTTTTATAAAATCAATGCTTTCTTAACTTTGAGCAAATATATATATATTTAAATATATTTATTTATATATAAATGTATATTTATAAATCTAAATATATTTATATATATGGATACGTTTATATAAATATATATTTTATATATTTAAATATTTAAATATATATATATATATATATATATATATGCTCATAGTATACTCATATCTAATATGTTGCACTTTGAAATGTGAAATCGATTGTTTTTCTATATGTTAGGCAAAGATGTTCCTATTTTATCAATGTGTATGTAACAATGTATATTATTAATGTGTGCTTTTCAGTGGAGTATTTCTGCAACAATGTATATTATTTGGTTTCACAAACAATCTTACCAGGGGGTGATATGAGATATTAAGATATCTCATTCGAGCTGTATTATCTACCTAAGCTAGGTGTTATCATTGTGATGGGACGGGACCTTAATACTCCTGATTACAATAGATACCTGACTTTTCTACGCAGTATCCGGGGTGTGGGAAGGGCTCTTAAAATGTCTGGTTGTCGCTCCAACTATACTACGTATCTAAGTTAGGTACTATTATGGGGGCAGAACAGACTCTGAAGGATATATTTACTAGGCCAATATTTTCAAAAAAATGTTTAAAGAATTAAATGCCAAGCTTTTCTCTCGAAGTGACTCCCTCTCGTCTCCTATAGAAAAATAAAACGCAACATGGTCGACACTCCCCTCGCAAGCCAAGAAGAATTTTAGCGATGAAGAGACCGACGTGCTATGCGTCCTGTTGTAATCACTCCCTAGGGAGCTCCCAGGGGAGGAAGTGTGTTATCCCTTCCTACCCCCTTGTCTATCCACCCTTTATCACCCCTCCCGTCTCCCTCATTCTCTCTCTCCCTCTACTCTACAGTCGACCCATAGGGAACACTTTTCTCTGACCACTTTATAGCGGACTCTGACCCGACTGAAGATTGCCACCAATTTCTTTTGGACGAGAGGAAATAAGTTTTAAGCGCTTCCGGGTCAGAAACTTTGGTTCCAGACAGGAAGGTTGGAATTTGATGAACAGATATATTTATATAAATTATGACTTAAAATACCCGCATCGGCTGTAAGTGGAACAAATCTTCACCTCATTTTATCTACACTTTGATTGTCTTAGGATTAAACATTTGGTGCACATTTTATAAATATTTACTCTATTTTAATATCATGCTATCTGTGTAGTATTATAAGTTAGTCAACATTACATTCCTCAAAAAAACATTTTAGATTAATAGAAAGAAAAGCTAAAATATTGCTACAACAGTTAAAAATAAAAGTTTAGGGTTGTAAAATATCAACAGTTACGGTGGGCAGGGCATGCGCAGTTAATGGACGAAAATAGAACCTCGTTGAAAATACTGACTGGTAAACCCAACGGGAAGAGACCAGTGGGAAATCTTAGATGCAGATAAGAGAATAATACTAGAATAGACCTAAAAAATTAAGGTGTATTGAGAGGTACTTTATAGAATTAAAGTTAGGGATAAGAGGTAGTGAGGTGGACTGGATAGAGCAAGCTCAAAAATATTTTATCTTTACCACCTTTTGAATTTAAATGTCCGTTCGTTTTATACACATACCTTAATCACACAACTGTAATAGAGACAAGAAAGTTATCATACTTTTATAGAAAATCTACCAGCATTTGTATGGAGGAAGAGTGTAAAACCATTTAGTACAACCAGCTAGGATTAGAACCCATATCCCCTGTCACTGACAATCCATTATAATGGGATAGTGATTCTTTAAACTATGCTGTCATCTTTTTTTTTTTTTGTTTTAGTAAATACTTATGGATAAATATATAATAACCTGTTTAGGTAATACGCATGCATGATAATTAATCTAATTGGGCAAGGATGATAAAGGGAGCATTTTAGAGGTAATTCATCCACATTTTCATGGAAGGAGAGTGGGAAAACATTTAGGAATAAACGCCTTCAGTAGATACGATCGGGATTCAAACCTCAATCTTCCCATCATAAGCAAGCCAGTACATCACAAGAGTGACACCTTATACCATTTGGACACTGAAAATATATTTACTATCTATATTTGGCCTATAAAGATATTTGTATATCAGATAAATCAAGCACTTCAATGAACACACAGATCGAAGAAATACTTGTCAAACAAAAATTTATATGGGAGCTTTGATTTTAAATACAAACTCCTATTTCCTTCCGGCTTATTCTTAATTAGTTACATTTACGCAGCTATTCAATTAGTGTGTCAGGCTATATGTTTACATTCGATGGAAAATATACGGAACTTTGTATATAAACGTACGTCTCTCTTTATTTCTCTCTTTCTCTATTTTAAACATACATATTTTTTAGTTTATTTAGGGTTTCATTTATTCGTTTCGTAGTACGTTACTCGGAAAACAAAATGGAAGAGTAAATTACGTCGAATATTCAATTCATTTATAAAAGTTCATCAACTCACATTACACACACACACACACACACACACACACACACACACACACACACACACACACACACACAAAGCACGTTTTCGTTCAATTTGTACATTTATCACATTATTCCACGATTCATATTTTTTAGATTGTATATTATGAAAGAGCCTTAATTTTTTTTATACGTTGTAGGAAAACACAATAAAATATTCCTTGTATGTTATAAAAATATATCGATATAAATATAAAATATTTGTTATTCTAATAGACCTATTTTTTATTCAATTTCTATTATTAAGTTTTAACCTTGCTTTTTGATTCTCAATTTCGATCTCTCAAAATGAATTATTTCAATTTTTTCCTATGGATCAAACAATCAATAAAAACAAGTTATTTATTTAAATACGTATTGTAATTTATTTATATAATTAAATAAATAAATGGTACGGCACACCGCACAGACTTTCTCTCTCTTTCTATAAACTCGTAAGATTTCTGAACGGAATAATGTACATTGTATCATCACCACTCCACATAAGAACAAGCATAAAATAATATACAATGATATAGAATCAATGAGAAAAGAGGCGCATCTTTGTCCACCTTAGAACATTTCAAACAGTTTAATGTCTTCCACAAGGCTCAACACTTCGTAATAAAATTTCGATTATTGGTTAAAATCTTAACATTTTATAAGGTGTTGCAGATCTTCAAATCATCGCATTGATATTTAATTATTCATTTATACATTTTGACCAATAAAAAATGTAAATATTGACTATTGAGTCTAAAATGGAGATAGATCATTGCTATGCAAACATTTCTCCTAAGAGATTTAAGGAAAAATAACATACTTTTTTTAGATACTTACTTATATTTAATTACTCTATGGCATTGGAGTATTATTGCGTTAAACTTAAGTAGTATATGTTTACAACTAAAGCTCACAAAATTGTATTAATATATTTGCAAATATCTCAGAAACTGCTGTTTTTATAAAAATATATGTCAAATAAAAGTTTTTTATTTCTAATAGTCCTACAATTTTGCAATGATAAGTTGTTTAGTTTCTCCAATAGTTGTGGAGATACGGAAATTAACGCGTCTGTAATGTACCCTAAAAATCATTTTCATAGGAAAATGAAAATAGCCAGTCTATTTATAATCTTAATCAACGCCTAGATACGAATTTTAATCAAAATCGTTTTAGCAGATTTTGAGAAAACCAAATTTTTCTCTTTTCGTCCTTCAGTAAACTACCCTTAATTTTAAGTTTTTATAGACACACAGACAGACGGCATTGCAAAGACTATTTTTTAGGGTTCGGGGGGTCATGAGACGTTGACATCCATCAACATTTCAGGTTAGTTTTTTTTTTTACGGTCGCAATACTTAAACTTTAATGTCCAAAAAGTTAAAAAAAATTCATATAATTGCGTATATATTGAAAGTTATTGATTTTATAAAAATATGTTTCGGATAAAATATCTGTATTATAAATATATATACATATTTGTAATGCTAAGTAATTTCATATCTCAAATAGTTTCGGAGCTATTTAAAAAAATGTTAATTTACGCATCAGACCGGAGCCCTTAAAGCCATTTTGCCGAAAAATTGAGGGTAGCCATTTTGTTTGTAATATTTATTAATGTTTATAAATGAAATTTAATCAAAATCGTTGGAGCCGATTTTGAGAAAATCGACTTTTTCTCTTTTTGCCATTCAGTAAACTACCCTTAATTTTAAGTTTTAATAGACACACAGACAGACGGCATTGCAAAGACTATTTTTAAGGGTTCGGGGGGTCATGAGACGTCGACATCCATCAACATTTCAGGTTAGTTTTTCTTACGGTCGCAATACTTAAGCTTTAATGCCCAAAAAGTTAAAAATATATATATAATTGCGTATATATTGAAAGTTATTGATTTTATAAAAATATGTTTCGAATAAAATATTTGTATTATAAATATATATACATATTTGTAATGCTAAGTAATTTCAAATCTCAAATAGTTTCGGAGCTATTATAAAAAATGTTAATTTACGCATCAAACCGGAGCCCTTAAAACGATTTTGCCGAAATATTGAGAGTAGCCATTTTGTTTGGAATATTTATTTATGTTCATAAATGAAATTTAATCAAAATCGTTAGAGCCGATTTTGAGAAAATCGACTTTTTCTGTTTTTTCCCTTCAGTAAACTACCCTTAATTTTAGGGTAGATATCCAATTCCAAAAACCCCTCGGGGCAACCCTATGAAAACCCTAGATATCAAGTTTCAGCTCAATCGGTAAAATAGTTTAGGCTCTAGTTGGAGGTACAGACAGACAGACAGACAGACAGACAGACAGACAGACGGAAATTCAAAAACCACTTTTTCGGATTCAGGAAGTCATGAAACGTCAAAATTCATCAAAATCTCGAGTTCGATTTTTTTGACGATCACAATACTTTCTCTACCTGTAAGATAGAGAGAAAGTAAAAAGTATAGCTAGTAAATTAAAGCTTAATCAAAACATCTAAGTTTGATTTGCTGAGGATAAGTTGATTACAAATCTTTTGTTTAGAACATTTTCCTTATTCTGGTAATAAAAGTTTTGGTTCAGACTTATCTAAATCGTTTGGGTTGTACACATAAACTGATTTCGTTTATGTGTTAGGAATGAGAAAGGTAAAATTGGGAGTAAATTTAACTGAATTTGCTTGAGGATGCTGAAGATAAACTATTCGGATAAAGCCTAGCTCAGAGCATAGAGTTGTATTACAATCCCAAACTTCACACCAATGGCAAATCAAATTAATGAGTTGGACATTTGGAACACGTGCCCAACGAGAAGTTTTCTCATGTGGTTCATTTTATATAAAAATAAATGGTACGGCGCACCGCACAGACTTTCTCTCTCTTTCTATAAACTCGTAAGATTTCTGAACGGAATAATGTACATTGTATCATCACCACTCCACATAAGAACACGCATAAAATAATATACAATGATATAGAATCAATGAGAAAAGAGGCGCATCTTTGTCCACCTAAGAAAATTTCAAACAGTTTAATGTCTTCCACAAGGGTCAACACTTCGTATTAAAATTTCGATTTCTGGTTAAAATTTTAACATTTTAAAAGGTGTTGCAGATCTTCAAGTCATCGCATTGATATTTAATTATTCATTTATACATTTTGACCAATAAAAAATGTAAATATTGACTATTGAGTCTAAAATGGAGATAGATCATTGCTATGCAAACATTTCTCCTAAGAGATTTAAGGAAAAATAACATACTTTTTTTAGATACTTATATTTAATTACTCTATGGCATTGGAGTATTATTGCGTTAAGACTTAAGTAGTATATGTTTACAACTAAAGCTCACAAAATTGTATTAATATATTTGCAAATATCTCAGAAACTTCTGTTTTTATAAAAATATATGTCAAATAAAAGTTTTTTATTTCTAATAGTCCTACAATTTTGCAATGATAAGTTGTTTAGTTTCTCCAATAGTTGTGGAGATACGGAAATTAACGCTTCTGTAATGTACCCTAAAAATCATTTTCATAGGAAAATGAAAATAGCCAGTTTATTTATAATCTTAATCAACGCCTAGATACGAATTTTAATCAAAATCGTTTAAGCAGATTTTGAGAAAACCAAATTTTTCTCTTTTCGTCCTTCAGTAAACTACCCTTAATTTTAAGTTTTTATAGACACACAGACAGACGGCATTGCAAAGACTATTTTTTAGGGTTCGGGGGGTCATGAGACGTCGACATCCATCAACATTTCAGGGTAGTTCTTTTTTTACGGTCGCAATACTTAAACTTTAATGTCCAAAAAGTTAAAAAAATTCATATAATTGCGTATATATTGAAAGTTATTGATTTTATAAAAATATGTTTCGGATAAAATATCTGTATTATAAATATATATACATATTTGTAGTGCTAAGTAATTTCATATCTCAAATAGTTTCGGAGCTATTTAAAAAAATGTTAATTGACGCATCAGACCGGAGCCCTTAAAGCCATTTTGCCGAAATATTGAGGGTAGCCATTTTGTTTGGAATATTTATTAATGTTTATAAATGAAATTTAATCAAAATCGTTAGAGCCGATTTTGAGAAAATCGACTTTTTCTCTTTTTGCCATTCAGTAAACTACCCTTAATTTTAAATTTAATAGACACACAGACAGACGGCATTGCAAAGACTATTTTTAAGGGTTCGGGGGGTCATGAGACGTCGACATCCATCAACATTTCAGGTTAGTTTTTCTTACGGTCGCAATACTTAAGCTTTAATGCCCAAAAAGTTAAAAATATATATATAATGGCGTATATATTGAAAGTTATTGATTTTATAAAAATATGTTTCGAATAAAATATTTGTATTATAAATATATATACATATTTGTAATGCTAAGTAATTTCATATCTCAAATAGTTTCGGATCTATTATAAAAAATGTTAATTTACGCATCAGACCGGAGCCTTTAAAACGATTTTGCCGAAATATTGAGAGTAGCCATTTTGTTTGGAATATTTATTTATGTTCATAAATGAAATTTAATCAAAATCGTTAGAGCCGATTTTGAGAAAATCGACTTTTTCTCTTTTTGCCCTTCAGTAAACTACCCTTAATTTTAAGTTTAAATAGACACACAGACAGACGGCATTGCAAAGACTATTTTTAAGGGTTCGGGGGGTCATGAGACGTCGACATCCATCAACATTTCAGGTTAGTTTTTCTTACGGTCGCAATACTTAAGCTTTAATGTCCAAAAAGTTAAAAATATATATATAATTGTGTATATATTGAAAGTTATTGATTTTATAAAAATATGTTTCGAATAAAATATTTGTATTATAAATATATATACATATTTGTAATGCTAAGTAATTTCATATCTCAAATAGTTTCGGAGCTATTAAAAAAAATGTTAATTTACGCATCAGACCGGAGCCCTTAAAACGATTTTGCCGAAATATTGAGAGTAGCCATTTTGTTTGGAATATTTATTTATGTTCATAAATGAACTTTAATCAAAATCGTTAGAGCCGATTTTGAGAAAATCGACTTTTTCTGTTTTTTCCCTTCAGTAAACTACCCTTAATTTTAGGGGTAGATATCCAATTCCAAAAACCCCTCGGGGCAACCCTATGAAAACCCTAGATATCAAGTTTCAGCTCAATCGGTAAAATAGTTTAGGCTCTAGTTGGAGGTACAGACAGACAGACAGACAGACAGACAGACAGACAGACGGAAATTCAAAAACCACTTTTTTGGATTCAGGAAGTCATGAAACGTCAAAATTCATCAAAATCTCGAGTTCGATTTTTTTGACGATCACAATACTTTCTCTACCTGTAAGATAGAGAGAAAGTAAATAAATGGTACGGCACACCGCACAGACTTTCTCTCTCTTTCTATAAACTCGTAAGATTTCTGAACGGAATAATGTACATTGTATCATCACCACTCTACATAAGAACACGCATAAAATAATATACAATGATATAGAATCAATGAGAAAAGAGGCGCATCTTTGTCCACCTAAGAACATTTCAAACAGTTTAATGTCTTCCACAAGGGTAAACACATCGTATTAAAATTTCGATTTCTGGTTAAAATTTTAACATTTTAAAAGGTGTTGCAGATCTTAAAGTCATCGCATTGATATTTAATTATTCATTTATACATTTTGGCTAATAAAAAATGTAAATATTGACTATTGAGTCTAAAATGGAGATAGATCATTGCTATGCAAACATTTCTCCTAAGAGATTTAAGGAAAAATAACATACTTTTTTTAGATACTTACTTATATTTAATTACTCTATGGCATTGGAGTATTATTGCGTTAAGACTTAAGAAGTATATGTTTACAACTAAAGCTCACAAAATTGTATTAATATATTTGCAAATATCTCAGAAACTGCTGTTTTTATAAAAATATATGTCAAATAAAAGTTTTTTATTTCTAATAGTCCTACAATTTTGCAATGATAAGTTGTTTAGTTTCTCCAATAGTTGTGGAGATACGGAAATTAACGCTTCTGTAATGTACCCTAAAAATCATTTTCATAGGAAAAGGAAAATAGCCAGTTTATTTATAATCTTAATAAACGCTTGAATACGAATTTTAATCAAAATCGTTTGAGCAGATTTTGAGAAAACCAATTTTTTCTCGTTTCGCCCTTCAGTAAACAACCCTTAATTTTAAGTTTTTATAGACAGACAGACAGACGGCATTGCAAAGACTATTTTTTAGGGTTGTGGGGGTCATGAGACGTTGACATCCATCAACATTTCAGGTTAGTTTTTTTTTTACGGTCGCAATACTTAAACTTTAATGTCCAAAAAGTTAAAAAAATTCATATAATTGCGTATATATTGAAAGTTATTGATTTTATAAAAATATGTTTCGAATAAAATATCTGTATTATAAATATATATACATATTTGTAATGCTAAGTAATTTCATATCTCAAATAGTTTCGGAGCTATTTAAAAAAATGTTAATTTACGCATCAGACCGGAGCCCTTAAAGCCATTTTGCCGAAATATTGAGGGTAGCCATTTTGTTTGGAATATTTATTAATGTTTATAAATGAAATTTAATCAAAATCGTTGGAGCCGATTTTGAGAAAATCGACTTTTTCTCTTTTTGCCATTCAGTAAACTACCCTTAATTTTTAGTTTTAATAGACACACAGACAGACGGCATTGCAAAGACTATTTTTAAGGGTTCGGGGGGTCATGAGACGTCGACATCCATCAACATTTCAGGTTAGTTTTTCTTACGATCGCAATACTTAAGCTTTAATGCCCAAAAAGTTAAAAATATATATATAATTGCGTATATATTGAAAGTTATTGATTTTATAAAAATATGTTTCGAATAAAATATTTGTATTATAAATATATATACATATTTGTAATGCTAAGTAATTTCATATCTCAAATAGTTTCGGAGCTATTATAAAAAATGTTAATTTACGCATCAGACCGGAGCCCTTAAAGCGATTTTGCTGAAATATTGAGAGTAGCCATTTTGTTTGAAATATTTATTAATGTTCATAAATGAAATTTAATCAAAATCGTTAGAGCCGATTTTGAGAAAATCGACTTTTTCTCTTTTTGCCCTTCAGTAAACTACCCTTAATTTTAAGTTTTAATAGACACACAGACAGACGGCACTGCAAAGACTATTTTTAAGGGTTCGGGGGGTCATGAGACGTCGACATCCATCAACATTTCAGGTTAGTTTTTCTTACGGTCGCAATACTTAAGCTTTAATGCCCAAAAAGTTAAAAATATATATATAATTGCGTATATATTGAAAGTTATTGATTTTATAAAAATATGTTTCGAATAAAATATTTGTATTATAAATATATATACATATTTGTAATGCTAAGTAATTTCATATCTCAAATAGTTTCGGAGCTATTATAAAAAATGTTAATTTACGCATCAGACCGGAGCCCTTAAAGCGATTTTGCTGAAATATTGAGAGTAGCCATTTTGTTTGAAATATTTATTAATGTTCATAAATGAAATTTAATCAAAATCGTTAGAGCCGATTTTGAGAAAATCGACTTTTTCTCTTTTTACCCTTCAGTAAACTACCCTTAATTTTAGGGGTAGATATCCAATTCCAAAAACCCCTCGGGGCAACCCTATGAAAACCCTAGATATCAAGTTTCAGCTCAATCGGTAAAATAGTTTAGGCTCTAGTTGGAGGTACAGACAGACAGACAGACAGACAGACAGACAGACAGACAGACAGACAGACAGACAGACAGACAGACGGAAATTCAAAAACCACTTTTTCGGATTCAGGAAGTCATGAAACGTCAAAATTCATCAAAATCTCGAGTTCGATTTTTTTGACGATCACAATACTTTCTCTACCTGTAAGATAGAGAGAAAGTAAAAAGAGAGGGTGTAAAATGTGTACTCTCTTCTTTAAATCTGGTCAATTAAATAAAATATAAAACTAATCTTTGCACAAATGTTGTTATTTTTTTTATAGCTAACCCAGAGGTTTTAATGGTTTAATAAAAGGGGAAAGGGGGGGGATTTTCTAAATTGCAGTGCACTAGCGTAGGAAGGGGGGGGATTTTCTAAATTGCAGTGCACTAGCGTAGGAAGGGGGGGATTTTCTAAATTGCAGTGCACTTGCGCAGGAAGGGGGGGGGGATTTTCTAAATTGCAGTGCACTAGCGCAGGAAGGGGGGGGGATTTTCTAAATTGCAGTGCACTAGCGAAGGAAGGGGGGGGGATTTTCTAAATTGCAGTGCACTAGCGTAGGAAGGGGGGGGGATTTTCTAAATTGCAGTGCACTAGCGCAGGAAGGGGGGGGGATTTTCTAAATTGCAGTGCACTAGCGTAGGAAAGGGGGGGGGGAAATACTAAAGATATATATCGTATGGTAGGCCCCACTTCAATGACCCAATTGTATAGGAAGTCACACTTGTGTTGGATTAGTTTGTTGATGACATGGATATCGGGGTTTGAACTCCATACGGGTCTACTGAGGGTATTTTCCTACACGGTTCACCACTCTCCTTCCAATTAAATGCGGGTATACTACCTCTAAAATACTTCCCTCCTCATACCCACCCTATTATAATAATTATTATAAATGCGCATCACCTTCACAAGTAGAAATATACGTTGATTAAAAAAAACATAAGGTTTACCATATTTAGTAAACACAGCTGAGATTCAAACCCTGACATATCTGTCACTGGGTAATCCAGTCGTTACTGAGCTTAACGCCCTAAACCATGTGACCATCAGTGAGGGTATTATCAACTTCATCATTACAATGACGTCAACCCAATTCATTTCTCTTTTTTTTTCTTAGATAAAAATAAAAGAACTACACACTTTACTTTGTGGACCTTCATTACTGATTTACACATATTCCTAGAAGTAGCTATAGTTGACTTCCTAGGAAGTCGCGTTCACCGTTTCACGTCGCATGTTCCCCTTTTATTAGTCTCGCACCACCCCTCCCTAACTCCACCAACCACCATTCTCCCCTAGTCATACCAACCACCCTTACTAGTGCCCTCTCTATCATATCGCCTATTAAAGCACAAACTCACCATAAGTTTTGTTGATAAACCGAGTAAACAAGCGTAAATCCAAACATGAACGGACTGATCAGGAACATGCGAGTTGCTAGCTTCGGTTTCTTTTTTTAATATTATTATTTTAGCGTATGGTTTATTTGACCGTGAGAGATTCAGTGCAATATATAATACTATAACCGTGTCTGCAGACTTTTAACCACTCTGTGGGAACATAACGTTTCTCAAGCTAACCTTGGAGGCTGTCTACAAGTCATAACTGCAATTTTTTACTTTTTCTGTGACCTGGTGGTCTAGGGGAAAGGTGTCATACTTCTGTGCTGCAGGTCCGGGGTTCAATCCTCGGTTCCGGCACAGATTTATCTGATTGCCAAACCCTTCCTTCAACCTATGACAAGACGTGTATTAATCACAACTTGTGAATGTGAGGAATGCCAGGCCTCCACCGTGGTTCGGATCCCACGTTAAATTGTAGGTCCTCCCATTTCATCTAACATATCACCCTACTATTACACATTAGCGTACGTGCGTACAACCCGAACGGGTAGTTAGACGCGGTGCTAATAATATTTTTTTTTTTTTCTGGGAGGGACATGACATCTAGTTTGGTCGCCTGTATGTAGACTATTAGCAACACGGGTGGAACAGAGCGTTGTCCAAGGTACACCTATGGAGGCTGTCTACGTACCGCCTAACTTAAGCTTAATTTACCAACCCCTGGCGACCGTTGGTATAATTCCCCTTAAGAGAATAATACCCAAGATAGTATATGGGAATCGAGCCTAAGACCCCTATGTTCGTATCCAGGTGCACTGACCACTACAACACCACTCTGAGATGACGTGGTGATAGTGATTATGAAGGTGTGAAGTCTGTGGAAATCTTAAATATAGCTTATACCTTGTGAACCAGACCATGGTGACCATAGGAAGAGTTCACCTTTCGGGGAAAATACGCTGGGAATTGAACCCGAGACCAACATGTCAGTATCCAAGGAGGATAACCACTTAAACAAGAGCCTGCCATGTCTAGGTCTCCCATTGGCCCACATCTTCATATTCACTATAATCCCATCATCTCATTGTGGATACGTGTAGAAAACCTCCATAGGTGTACAATGGGCATCGGCAAATAATCTACATACAGGCGACCGTAATGGATGTCCTATACCTCTCGGCCAGTAATGCTATTTGATAAAAAACTTATTATGTATGTTTTATAAAGAGTCAAAATTCGTCAGTAGGCTATTATTATTTTAGCAATGGTGGATGATCCTTCTTCGGCATTATAGTGAATGAAAAAAAAAGAGTATTAGATTATGCACAATAACAGCGTGATTTAATTCATCAAAAATATAAAATCGTTAAAGATTTATTCAAATTATAAAAAAGAGGAAACTAATAGTAGGGTGACAAATAACACCAGAGTATATTATATAAATGAGAGTGTTTATTCATTGCCATAAAATTGTAGTTATTAGAACTGTAATAAAATAGGACTGAGCTAAATCATTTTTATCTTTGTATTTAAATAAAACATTTATTCACGGATTTTTTTTATGGAATTTTATTTGAAGGCTGTTTCATTATTTATTATTATAATATTATTTTTGGCTTATATTGTTGTAGTAACTAAATAGTTAAATAAATAATTTATGTTAATAGTGTGATATTAGTCCCTTAATGCTGTTTCTGATAGCTACTTTCAGAAGGGTTTAGTTGGGTGTTTGGTGCCATGACTGTACCTGATCATTAAACCCCTCATATGACGTTTAGACCGCAATTACAATACCTCAAAACAAGAGTGAGGAGGACGATAAATATATACCTTCTTACCCACAACGCTCCCACTTATTAATGATTCATGTTATGGTTTATATTTTTAAAGTTCAGTGGTCATCAACCAATGGGAGTACTATAACCCAGTTACAATACCGATTAGCGCTATCGAGCTGAATTCACAGCTATAGCTATTCCAATAGCCAAACGTTCGCCAACAAATGTAATAGACCTTCAGACTACCGTTCATATGTACGTATATTTGCAAATATGGTTTTCCAATTGCTTCAAAAATACCATAAGAAAAATCAGGATATTACGTTTTTAATTTATTTCATATAATAATCAAAAAGCTATTTTGGCTGGTTTTTATTTAAGGATAATATTAATAAATTTATGAGATCCATTATTTCTTAAACAATAAATTAAAAATATGAAACACAATAGCTTCATTTAGGTTGGATAAAATATTTGAAAAATACTTTTAATTTAAAATAACATTTCCCGCGTCACTCTTGTGTTGGACTGACCTGATTATGACGGGGATATTTGGGTTCGAATCCTAGTTCGGTCAACAATTTTTTTTCTCCTAAATGGTTTCCCACTTTCCTTCCATGAAAATGTGGGTATATTACCTCTAAAATATTGTTAAAGTTATCATAAAATGTAACATTCTTTTCCAAAAATGGTTTGTGTACTCATAAGTGCCTTAAATATATGTATATATTTAAACAATCCAACGTTTAGCATCTATAGATATATCTAAATAATAACACATAGTTAAAATCATTTACATACATTTTTTTTCAAAACTATCTTGTTTTTACTTTTGTTAAAAAGTCAAGGAACTTACTGTTTAGTTTGCTACTGTACGACTTACTTATATCTCTTCTCCACATCTGACTGTACTAAACATAGTTGAAAACAATTACCTGACTTTCTACTAATTTACGTACCCATTTCCATGATAGCTGAATGTTTGTATCAAAATTGTCATGAAAGTTGGTCGTTCCCACGGTAGCACTTTATACTGAATTGAGTACTATCAAGTTCAAGTTCAAGTCATTAAAAAAGGCAGGAAGCTATATTAATTAATAAAAGAGAATTATGTTGATTAAAAAGTTATCTCTCATTTACGACGATTGTTTTAATATTACGAACAAATAGAATGCACAACAGGAGATTAGTGTGCAACTTTTTTTTTGCACCGCATCTTACTACCCGTTCGGGTTTTACACCTATGTACTAATTACACTAATGAATTAGGGATTAGGAATGTTCAATTGAGAGAAATTGCGCTCGCATTTGAATGGAAGGAGAGTGAAAGACCATTTAGGAAAATCACCTTCATTGCACCCGAACGGGATTGAACCCCAGTATCCCCGTCTTCGACAGTCTAGTCCAACACGAGAGTAGCGCGTTAGACCATGCAGCCACCAAAGCGGATTCGTGTGCAGATAAAGTGTTTATGGTAGGACTAACTAATAAGATAAATACAAGTATTTTACGTGATTTTATAAAAAATTTTTGCTTCTTACTTGAAAAAAAGCTTTGTTTTTGTACAGCTGTAATTTGAACCAGTAAATGGCAACTTTAGTAGACAATAAGAATCGCACTGCCTCCTGCTGTAAGAAATCTAAAATAATATTTAAAAAAAAATAGAGAGCATATTTCCTTATCCCTTGTTTAGATATAGATGTATAATACTGAGTTAATACGAATATTTTAATATGTATTCAATCAATCCGAATATTGTGGAAACATTATTGCGGCCAGCAAGCCAACAAGGGACAGAATTTTTGGCATTTGGACAAAATAAAAGATTGAAGACCCCTGACATAGAACATATTTTCGAACTAAAATATATAATTCATTATTTTAGCTCTTTTCACCATGTATTACTACTGCTCGTACAGATTATAAGTATTTTAATTATGAAGGTGTTCTAAAGATTAGAAAAAAAGGCGTTTTAATTGAAAATAAACCCGATTATACGTGGAAGGACAGTGGTATACCAGTGAATAATCCATATAAATATCCTGCCAGGGATTCGAGACCAAACCTTCTCGTTACCAGTAAACCATACAGTATGAACCTAGCATTTGGTCCACGTCATCTTCACCTTTCCCCATTCAAGTATGTCCACAGGCACACTCCATTCACCATCAGATTTGGTAGTCATACCTTTATTGATTACCCTGTGGACTAACTGGTCCTGTGGTATGTTGGTTGAAGCCCCTGACTTATGACTCAGAGGTTCCGGGTTTGGTCCCCAGCTGGTATCGAAGGATTTTTCTTGAAAGTGAAAAAATCCATATGGTCACCAGGGTTAAGTTAATAAGTATTGAGTTAGGTTAAGATATTCACTGTCCCCAAAACATAATATTAATTATCAACATTCCTGCACCTCATCGGGACATGGAAAAAGTCTGCACGGTAAGGCTGTATGATTAGTACAATCCACCTTCCCCTGGGCAACGATACATTAGTACAAGCTAATCTTTCTGAAAACTGAGCTACATATGTATAATGCCCAGACACGCCATTATTACTATTACTACACTAAGGACTTATTTTATATAACCAACGCATAGTGGAATAAAATAAAGGTAGGTTTAAAACCTTTCAGTGTGAATGGTGGGTATAAAATGCTTTTGAAACCACGTAGCTGAAACTGAAATCGTATTCTTCCCATCGCTGGCCACCTCACAGTGATTCCAAGAAACAATGGTGTATAGTTTAGAACCCAAACGTTATGCAATCGCGTGGTATTGCCTCATTTCAAGATAATAACGTGAATAGATGTGGGATTGGCACTAACGGGGGAATAGTTTTCATTACATGTGGGTAGGTTTCCAGAATAACCTAGAATAAGTGATCGTGAGTGTCGAAGAGAAATTCGTTTAAAGTAGTAAAAGTCTATTTTAACGTATCACGGAAGGTTTTTTTTTTTGAAACGACTGAAAGAAACACAAAGTATATTTGTTGGAAGTAATTCGACATATTAAAAGTGAAATAAGAATTCTATATGTATTCTCTAATATACGGGTTGTTCCCAGATTAAACGAGTAAGCTTTGGGAAGTAGTAGTGGCTCATAAAACTAACTCAAAATGTATTTCGGAGTTTTGCTAGTTTTAGCTTTCTTTTTATGCTAACAACAAAAAAACTAAATAAAAACCAAATAGGTATGTATTAAATAAAATATTTTTTGTTTATTTATTTTGTTCAAATTTGTGACCTCCAGTGGGATGTAAGCCTTGCACCTACCAATGACAGAACGAGACACTTTGACGTCACCGCCGTTTGGCGTCACCGACCCAATGTTCGTTACGTAGAAGTATTTGTCGTGCAACCCCCTAAAACCTGTATAATTTTGTTTGTGGAATTATAAATAATACTGTATATTTACACAGGGAAATATATTAATAGCGGACACCTTCCTGGATCAAAAAAATGTCCATTAGGCCTACTAAGAAATGTCCGCTATTTTGAAAAAAAAAATTTTCATCAATTTAAACCTATATACTGTCGATATTAACCATACAAATATAATGATTACTGTATTGTACAGTATTGTGTGTAGAAATGAATAGATGTGTATGCAGATTATTGTTCAGAATGCAAAACGCACAGAGCAATAAGTAAATAAAATGAAATGTGAACAGTTGACCTTCTTTACTGTATATGTGCACACAAACATAGACAAAACTGATGGGACAACCCCTCTTATGGCTCGGAAATGGTGGGAGGTATGATCAAGAATGTCCGTATTCTTTACTAGGTAGGCTATTTTAGAAACTTTCCCTAGATAATATATAGACGGTATACATACTGATGTTTTCAATGTTGTCTGTTGTTTAGAAATGTTGATGTATTGATAAACGTGTCTAGCTGTGTCCGTTTCCGTTATAGAGAAAGTCCATTATTGGGATATTGTTTCACTGTAAGACTCTATGTTATTAACCAGAAGTTAAACTGTCCGCTATAAAGAAGAATCCTCTATTTAGAGGTGTCCGTTAAGGGAGATTTCAGTTTGCTTATGATAAGTGATCCCCATGACAACAAACAGTACATAATATATACACCTGAATAATGAAAAAAAATTAAGTGAAAAATTTCAGATATCTTTAAGCTTAATATCTCATGTTTACCCTTTTCGGTTGCCGCACAGAATAGTAGCATTTATTATAGTTATGAATAGTAGAATATAATATGTTTTTACCTTTAGTACAAATTTGCTACCCACTTTGGTGACCACATGTTCTAAGGTGCTACACTCACAGTAGACAATACTGTCGATGATGGAGATATTTAGGTTCGAGTCTCAGTCGGGTGTACTGAGAGAGGTTTTTCCAAAATGGTTTTCCACTCTCCTTTCACAAAATTGTGGGTACACTTCCTTTAAATGTAACCTTCCTAATTTCTGAAACCATTAAAGTAATTAGTTCATAAGCGTATTATTCAAACGGGTAGTATGACGAGGAGTTAAAAAAAACTTTTATTATATTTAATCATATGTTTCATATGCAAATACGAGACTAAGTTAAATAGAAAGTGAAGTGGAGTAAAAGGTGATTTGATTTCTTATCTACAACTCAACGCATACTCTAATCATTTCCTTCTTATGTTTCTCTTAGCTTTGTTCTTGCATACGGGATTAAATGTACGATAGCTAACATTGATTTATAGGTCCCGATATTTTATCTTTCAACTGCCAACATTGACACCACACATCAAAATATATATATTATACTATGCATAGAACAACTTAATCAGAATGAACACATGAAAACAGATCTGGTAAGTTTCATGTGTCAATAAATGTTGCGCCAGCCCTAATTTATATAAACTACTCACAGCGTTGACTAGGGTATAATTTTCCTAATTCGACTTTAAACGTAGGGTAAGTTCTAACGTTCGTTTTGAACGTACCGTACATAATTGTGCCACTCCAAAGAAACGAAAGAGAAAACTGACCGTCAAACTTCTGGCCTCATTTAGTCTTCTAAGAACCACTTCATACAATCTGGTAGTATTTTAAATTAAAAAGGCATGTGTCTATACTATGAAAGTTCCTACTTTTGATTAAGTGGGTTAAATGTCAGGCTAATCTATTCTGGTTTTCTGATTACGTTAAGTGGGAGTTTGAATCCAAACTTTTCTTATCCATATCCTGTTACTGTAATTAAAATACATGCAGTACAACGTGTACTATGCATGGAGCTATTATATATACGGAGAAGACGTCCCTATGCTGTAGCGTTGCGATAAATTGAAGCCAGCCACGCTCCCTCACGAGAGACGACAGAGCAGCTGTATGGCATAGTATGACAACAACCGGCCTCCGGTTTAACATGGGAAGCATAGGGGGAAAAAGGGACGCGCGCTCACTTGAATTAGAATACAACCTTATTGAGAGCTTTTAGATGTTTATGTAAGTAGGGTGTAAATGTTTAATAAATTTGCGTTATTTTTATTAAAAAAACGTTAAAGATTACTTTGTATTTGGGTAATAATAAGCGTCTGAAAATGCAGGTTAGCTACAAATCTAGATTGATGTTGCTAATATTAATAAATTAGCCTAAATTACAGTATGATCAAGCTAAATTTATACATACTCTTTATGAGTATTGTAGTTTTTTCTAACTTACTCTGTTGACACTTAACTAATTTTTAATTGTGAGAAAAGTAACGGTTATGCACAGAATGATTACGTTTGGGTGGAGGGAGAGTTGTAGAATACTTAGTAATTTCTTTCTTGGCCTATTAAGTATATTAAATATATAACATATAAGTTCTATAACTTAAAGGGTTATAAAATCATGACTGTTTGCTAAACAATGCAAGCAGCCACGTTCCATCTAGGGGGGATTCATACCACCTACCCCAACATTCCTCAAGTCAAGATCGCTTCAGTTGCGCGTCAAGATAGCCCCTCAATATATATAATAACTCCATGGTAGTAAGACGTTGTTCAAAAATATAAATAACATATTATTGATATGAATTCTTTTACAGTTTTAAAATTCAGTCCTAACTGAAAACTTTTAATATTTGGACATCGATACTGAGAAAATCATACCATTAAAGAAAAAAAGAGCGTTTTGTATGGAAAGTGTGAGATAATTGGTCTTCCAAAATGTATAGAACATAGTTAGGACACACCTATTTTTAACATACTTGAAAAATTAAAAACTTTTTAGTATATTTATTATGTTTATTAGTAGCTTTATATTATTTGATTTTATAAAATTCTATTTTTAAATTTTACAAGTTAATTGAAGTAACGGTTTTCTGTAGATTTATACTAAACGGTAGGCATGATAGGTTAAATCTAGAGGAGGTGTGCTCGCATTTATGTGAGGGGGAAACATTTAGAAAAAATCAACACCGTCATGAATAAGAAACAGTCACTGGAAAACCATTCAAGATTACACTAAATTTTGTGTGCCAGTCTTTTATTTTTTTTAGCACCGCATCTTACTACCCGTTCTGGCTAAGAGCTCTTACAGGGTAATCTGAGAATCATACCCCAAACAGCAAATATAGTTTTTTTAATCAAAAGTAAGACAAAATCCCTAAACACATCTGGAAACCTATGCTAATACCATTAAATTGTGTCCGAATTTTCAGCAAACAGCACGAGGATAGCTAAATTGTAAAGCATGTGTGTACAACAAGTTGCATAGGAGTTAGGCGCGGGCACTGCTCATGTAATAATGACAAGCACTTTCTGTGGTGTATGATCGTTAATGATGTCCCTCAAAACGTATTCGCATTTCTAGATGGACTGGTGTGTTGTTTACTATTAATTGTGTTATGTTCTGCTGCCGTGCTCCAAGATGTCGAGTGTGTAGTGCCATGCATCTAGCTACCTATGCAACCTGTTTTACACGGATGCTTGAACAGATTTGCTATCCCGGGTTGTCCGCTGAGTGTTTGGACACAATTTAATGGTATTAGCATAGCTTTCAGAATGTAGGTGTATAAAGATCTTGTTTTAATTTTGGTTTAAACAAGCTATATTTTCAGTTTGGGCTATGGAATTTACAATCACTCTGTATATGCTATGATCCAAAACAGTTAGTAAGACGCAGCACTGAAAAAAATAGATATTGCTGACCTACTACAAAAATTGACGTTACATATTAGCTGGATTGCTTACCAGAATTGTGGTTGAACTCTGCACTAGACGGTTCAAAGGACAGCTGACCTTATCGATTCATGTTCCTTCAAACAAGGGAAATGATAATATTCAAGTGGCAGTCATATCTGGTTTTATTTGTGTGTAACCATTAAAACTGTATCAAGGTCCGGCAAGATATTGTACAGATTAGTCTAAATAGTAGAAATCACAATAAATCATAGGCAACTAATAATTGGTAGACTTATGCTTATATTTGGAAAATATTACAATTATTTTGAGCTTATTTAAATATAACTAATTTTAACATTTATTACCTTGCTAATGAAGGGGGGATCAATGTTTGAATACTGGCCAACTGTACTGAGAGTGTTTTTCCCTAAATGATTTTACTCTCAACCTCTAGGCAAATGCGGGTGCACTACCTCAAAAATCATTCTTCCTCTTCCCTAGAACAGTGGATTAATTAGTACATATGATTCCTAACCTTAAAAGGATACTTAGACGTGGTGTAAAAAAAACCCAACTATCTTGAAGCTTAGCCTCCTAAAATGTTAACGTGATTATGTAATATTTAATAATTTAACTAAGATATATTGTAGACTAATATTTATTGACTATCTCATATTTATGAAGTTATTTACTATTTATTTTATTAAAATACATCTTAATTTTCACATACTACTTTACGGGAAACACGTATTTCTAACCAGCCGTACAGTACACAATTTTATTCTAATGGACTAAGGATTAGAAAGGTATCATTTATAGAAAATGTACCTGCAGTGTTATGGAATAATCAGGAGTAAACCATCTCAATACAGAAGGTCAGGGTTTCAACCGTAACTTTTCTGTCCACCATCAATATAGACAAAAATAAACGTGACCCATGACGTGAATCCAATAACCAACCAAAAATAAACCCTTTTGAAGGATTATTAAATTTATTAGTAATATAAAAAATAATATGTGATTTTATTTGGCAGTTAATATGTAATGCCCTAGCCTTCTCTTCAGAGAAATCCCTTCAAGATAAAGGGTGTTGGGGATGTATGGGAAAGGGAGTGTTTATTGCTTTATATATATATATATATATACATTTATGGACACACCTCGGTGGCTGAATGGTCTAACGCACTAATCTCTTGTCGGGCTAGACTGCTGAAGCTAGAGAGAACGGGGTTCGATCCCGGTTGGGTACCATAAGGGTATTTTCATATTTGGCTATCCACTCTCCTTCACTCAAATGTGGGTGCACTTTCTCTAAATTAAAACTTTCTAATCTCTAAGCCATCAGTGTAATTAGTACATAGGCGTATAACCTGAACAAATAGTATGATGTGGTGCTAAAATAAATAAATAAATGGTTAAATCATTATTTTTGGCACTATGTTCTTACTACCTGTTCAGGTTATAAGCTACGCATATGTACTAATTACGCTTATGTGCTGAGGATGAGTAAAGTTGAATTTAAATTAAGTGTAAACGCATTTGTGTTTAGGGATAGTTGAATACCATTTTTGAATCGCCTTTCCATCCCCTCAACAAGGATTCGAACCCAGATCTTTCTGTCATTGGCATTCAGGTCTGACATGGCCTTTAGACCATGCGGCCACCGAAGCAACCATTACTACGTCATATTGAACAGAGTGTTTAGATCGATTGTATCGACTAAATGGCAGCGTCGATGTCAGGTGACATTCCAGGAAGTAAACAGAAATACTGTTTCCGGAAATCGGGGAAGAAACTAGTTAGTTTAAAGAGGGGGGCGAGGAAGGTTTGGAAAAGGGGGGGGGTGAGTAGGAAAGTCAGGGCCATTGACACGCAAGACGGCAAGTTCTTCTTAAAATGAAAAATATATTGGTGGATTTAGGAAGGTTACGTTACCACGACTATATTTAAATATTGAAAGCAGTATACTAATGGTTTGTACCCGTTATAGATCCATAAATTACATATTTATGAACACATACATGTACAGCCCAATTTATATAATAAGCTTTTATTAAATAGGCTACAAATGTAATGTTGGCTGCCAAAATTGGTTCAATCTTTTTTTTATATATATAACGTGATAGCTGTAGAATATATGAACTGACTTCTGACACCTTAGTTAATCCACTAGCTTGTCTGTCAATTGATCTAAAGTTTCTAGGTTCTATTCCTGGTATGGCCGATTTTTTTTATCAATGCTGGATCGTGAACTTCTGCTTTCAAAGTGATGAATTGTCGACTAGAGTGGCTGGGTGGTCTGTCTACAATAGTCAATAGATTTAAATTAGTTTTTATTTTGTATGCTTATAAAAATTAGTATTTTCAGAAATGGTACGTTAAATACCACAAATTAAAAAAAACATAGCCTTATGTATTAGTACTTGAAAGTATTTAGATTAATATTTTAATTTGTCTGATAAGTCCATTCTTAAGAAAATTAGAGTATATATCAGGATTAAACCAAACATATAATAAGGGACATATAACAGTTTTGACACTAACAATTTTTAGTAAAAGTTTCCACAATATTTGTAAAAATTAAAGACTTATCACGTTATATAAGATTATGTATATTTAAATAATAATTTTCACTCCCCAAAACTATTGCTTTCAATACTTGGAATATATTTTAAGCATATTTAAAAGGTTTAAAATCTTATGTTAATATAAATTAAGTTTTCAAATTAATTGGAATACCTTGCTGTAAAAATTACTATTGTAGATACGTAAAATCGTATTAGCTTGTAATACATGTGCTATTTTTCTGAGAACCGCTTGGTTTATTTTTATTTTTATTTGACCACAGTAGGTCAAGTCGTTCTTCATTATTCATATATTTAGGATTTATAAAAGAGTAATAATTTCTTAAACAAATAGGCTCACATACTATTACAGCTATTTGTTGGGTATATCATTTAAAAAATTTAGCTAGAATATTTAAAAGGATTTTATTTTTAATATTCTAAGAATAATTAATGAATAATTAATTGACTAAGATTAAAAGAGTATGTATGACTCTGTGTTTGGATGTTGTTGAAACGATAGAGAGAATTAAAGGATAGGGAAGTGTGGAGAAAGAAAATGAGGATGGAGTAAGTACGGAGTTTTTATTTTAGACACCTGCACATTTTCTTAGCTACCACGTAAGGGTGTGGTGCGATTAGATATGTATGTTTTATCTTTTATATCTACTCAAATGTTGTATAATCTGTTTTAATATAGTTTTAATTGATTATACTTTAAATATATACTTTTATAAAAATCCGGTTAAATACAGCGTAAATATAAATGAACTATATCCATCTTATTAAATACAACACATTTATCATATAGTTGATATTAATAATAATGTTTCCTTGAATATATTATAATATTGTAAAGATGTAATTCGGTAAAATAAAAATTTATATAGTAAATTTTATTGAATAAATGCTAATTATTTAACTCACGATTAGCAGGCAGAATGTAAACAATATGCCGCAAAAATTGTCTAGAAAAAGAATCTGTCCAATATTCCAAATTAAGACTGACTAGGCCAATTTCTCACTGGCCAATTCTTCCATTAGTTGTATGGAAACTAAAAGAACATATGTGCTAAAAATACACACTCTAGATCTCCTGTTTGAAAACTGAAATATGACCCACTTCTGTGGCCGCATGGTCTAACACGCTAATCTCATGTTAGACTAGACTGCCGAAGATGGGGTTTGATCCCAATCGGGTGAACTGAGGGTGGTTTTCCTTAATTGTTTTTCTACTTTCCCTCCACGCAAATGCTTGTGCACTTCCTATAAATCTAACCTTCCCAGTACAGACACATTATTGTATTTAGTATATAAGCATATAGGCCGAATGAGTATTAATACGCGGTGCTAAAAAAAAAAGATAACATGGCGTAAATGTTAAGGAGTTAAGCTCTTCTTCCTCCCTAACTAGACACATGGTGTTGCCAGTCTAAGATGATGCATAGAGTGTTAAATGCGGGTTGAGAGCTCACACACACACACAATCTCCTCGTGAAACGATAAGCACCTTAAGTGGTCCCCTAGCGTCTTGTTAATCTTACGCTCTGGTTGGCTGAAAGTCATACCCATTAGATCCCCCTGCTTATACACTTGGCCCTGCTATAGTGGCTTGTTTGTGGGGTTGGGGGAGGGTGCCATTAGGCCAGGCCAGCGTCCTACATACAGCTTTACGGCGCCAAAGTTTCCAACAAAAGTGGAATGGGGATGAAGAGGTTGATGTAAGAATATGTGTTACAAGTAACATCAAATGTGTAGTGGAGAGATATTATCGTGTTCGCATAATATTGGGTGGATCTTTATGTTCCAGAAGAAGATGATGTTATCACCGTGATGCAGCCTCCAAAGTGGGTAATGGATGTTGAAGAGGAATTGACAATTAGTTTAGAGTGTTATGCATTAAAAAACATATGTAATGATTTTAAGAGGTTATATGTGGATTATGCTGACCTAGTTCTAGGGTAAAATTAAAAAACACTGCCGCAATACTTAAGGCTGGGGGTAACGAGACGTGAGTTTAGGTCCATATTTTTTTGGGGGGGGTTTACGACTTTTTTAATACCAAAACAAATTAAAAATAAAATTATATTATATACAAAGCAATAAAAAAAATTCTTTAGCTACTGTCATGCAAGTAGTTAGCCAGTATTATGTTTTAGTGGTCACATACTTGGACTTTTTAAATATAGGTCCCGGGCTTGATTCCTGGCTGGTATTTTATTTTTACATTTCCTAAACTATTTATCTCTCTATCTAGATATGTAAAGAGAGCTCTATCTATACATTCTATTTATTTTACTTTACTTTGCCCTGTTTCCAATTTTATATACTAACTTATCTGGAATTTACATCTAGAAATTTTACCTAAAGATGATTGTCATTAATCTTCTTTTACTTTTGAATTAATATCAGTTAATCCACCCCAAGATATTTTAATTGCCCAGTACCCTATATCACTAGTTCCCTGAGCAACCACGTTTAGCCATGTTTTCAGAGTTACTAAGGGTTCCAGCGGTGACGAACATCCCCCTATCCGCCACCTGAAGAGTCAACCAATCGGAAATGGTGCTCTGCTACCATAAATCACTTACTTGGACCTAATACACCCCTAATACTAGCCTACAAAAATAAAATACAAAATTACTCCTTACTCTAAACTAAACTAGCATATTTTAGCTACTGTTTTTCTGACTTAACCTAATCCAGTCAGCTGCATTCACAGACTATCAACAATTGTCCTTGAAGTCCAGTCGCTTCTTAATCGTAGTATCTTCCAGCCGCATGGAGTGTCTGGTATTGTGGGATTTTTCTCGAAAGGGGAATAATTACCATGGTCATCAGGGTTTTGTTAATTAGGCTTAAATGTAAGGTTGAGACTTACATTGGCTCCACCCTGTCATATTCACTATCATAATAACCTCATCCCCTCGGGACATAGAAAGAACCTCCATGGAAAGGATACACGATTAGTTCATTCGGCTGTCCCCTGGGCAACGGTACATTAGTACTCGCTGATTATTCTGCAAACCGAGCTAAAAATGAATGCATCATAGACAGGCCATTATTATTATTAACATAATTTAATTTGACCAAAAACTTAAAAAAAAAGAGAAAGTCAAAGTTTATTTCACATCGTCCTCTATGACACATATTCAAGAACTTTTGAGGTAACTTGAGTAATTAATTAATTAATTTTAGCTCCGCGTCTTACTACCCGTTCGGGTTATACGCTTAAGTACTAATTACACTAATGGATTAGGAATTGGGAAGGCTGTATTTAGAGGAAGTGAACCCGCATTTGCGTGGAGAGAGAGAGTGGAAAACCATTTAGGAAAAACCACCCTCAGTTCACCCGACCGAGATTCGAACCTCGATCTCCCCGTCCTCGGTGATCTGGCTTAACACGACTGGCGCGTTAGCCAACTACGCCACCAAGGCGGGTTAACCGTGAGTAGAAAGTTTAACTAAATATATCTAATGAAGCAAAATATCTTGTATTTTTGTACAAAAAAAGGTTTGTTAATAAAAAATGAAAAAAATTGGAGCTTATCTAGCATTTCCTTCCATACTACCTTAAGCCATTTAGTTTACTACATGTTAGAAAATATAAACAAACATATTTAAGAATCAAATAGCCGAGGCTAGTATTTATGCTTTTTAGTGAGGAATTCTCCATCTAGATGTCATATTCTGAAAATTGAAAAATGACCCCTGGACACGGGAATCGAACCCGGGACCTTTGGTTTAGTACGGAAATGCTCTTACCACTGAGATATCCAGGAATATCCCGTGTCGCATGTCAGGGTTCGATGCCCGTGTCCAGGTGTCATTTCATCTGCGTCTTTTCAACAAGGAGCCCAAACTACGTTATGCGAATGCGCAACGTAAGTTGGATCAAGATGGGAGATGGAAAAATTGCCCAGCCAGCAATTGGAAAAAAACATAGTGCGGCAAAGCAAGGCATAGCTTAGCTTAGCTTAGCTATCTGTGTGAACCAACACCTTTAAATATATGGTCCGCTATTTTTCTGAGGAGTTAGCAGAGCAAATCTTAGCTCAGCTTAGCTTATCGTTCTTTGTGTATCGTCCTTTACAGTGAATGATGGCTATCAGATCAAAAGGAAGACCAAACAACTTTGACGTTACTTAGATTTGAAAAAAATTTCTTTGTAGTGTTAATAAGGCTCTCAAAGGAACATCATCTGGCCATGGATAAATCTTTTGAAAAGATAACTTTTATTAGTAGGTTATGAGAACGATTAATAATGTCCAAACACGCTTCGATGGCCTACCGAGTCTTTTGGAGTAGACTGGACATCCGATGACGGGGAAATCAATGTTCGAATCTCGTTCGGGTGTGTTGAGGTTGGTTTTACCAGATTGATTCTTACATTATCCCTCCATGAAAATGTGGGTACACTTATTATACACATTTTAAATATAGCCTTCTTCATCTCTAAAACCACTAGCGTAATTAGTACATAAGCGTATAATCCAAACGGGTAATAAGACGCGGTGCTAAATAAAAAAAGCGTTCGCATTATTGGTTTGGCTGAGCTTATGTTTGGTTTGAGATCGAAAATTAAAATCAATTAAAATTAATATACACAACTGAAGACCGGGATTGAACAAAAGCTCATATCTGACCTAAAATAAACATAACAAGATGGTAAAAAACACATTACTAAAGTCTTATATTTATACATTTAAAACCCGCTTCAGTGGCACCATGGCTTAAAACATCTATATCACAATAAACTAAGCTGCCAATTACAGGGAAAGCCAGGTTAGAATCTAGGTCAAATGTACTGAAGTTAGATTTTAATATTTGGTTTTCCACACTCTCCACTCAAATGAGGATACACTTGTTCTAAACTCAATCTTCTTCATCCCTTACTCATCAGCGTTATTAATAACTATTCATATAACTTGGACAGATAGTAAGACGTGGTGCTCAAAAATATATAAATAGAGTGGAACCTGACTAATTCGAACTTCCATAATTCAAAATCGTCTTTGGTTTGAATATTTTGCCAGGTCTCGTAAATTTTGTATCAAAACAATATTAGAAAATCGTGGATAGTTCGAATTTTGTTTTGGTTTATTTGAACTTTTCGTAATTTGTAATGTACTGTGCAGTATTGTCTTCCTACTTCTAGTTGTGGCACCGTGTTGTTCTATTTTTGGAAACAGGAGAGGTGACGTTGGAATGCGGTCAGTAACCTTCTTCACGCCCCTCCCACGCTCACCCATACGTCTTTGTTTGCACGTACAGTTCTGTACTCCATTAGTCAAGATCGAACCTCTCGAATGATTACGTGCGCTATTCTTAGTGATTTGGTCGTAGCGATATTCTTGTGACGTGCGAGCTTATATTGTTTTCTTTAGTTTTTGTTTAGTTTTGATTTTTCTTAGTATACACTGTACAGTAGTGTTTTTGTGTGTGTGTGTATTGTGATGTTACTATCCAAGCCTCAGTCCTATAAATCATTAACTTTGGCCGAATAAGTAGCTGTGATAAAGGAAGTGCAAAAGAGAATTTCTTTTAAGAAACTTATTTAATTCGAAATTTTGTATAATTTGAATTTTTCCCTGGCCCCTTCAAGTTCGAACTATCCAGGTTCCACTGTACATATAAAATGAAAGTTTTTAATTTCCTTATTTAATGAACGTAATAAAATTGGCATACACTATCATTGAACATATTTGCATATTATTTTGGTCATGTATAACACTAAGGTACTTTTTATAACCAACGCATATTACTACTACCTTTGGGTTATCTGTATTTAATATCACTAATGGAGTAAGGCTGAAGACGTATAGGAGAGGATTGTAACAATATTTGAGCAGGATTGTGGCAAACCTGGAAATATCACCCTCAGTTTATCTGATCAGGTATACAACCTTGACCTCTCCACCACTATATAACTAGACAAGACTACCTGGACATTTAAACTACGTGCCCACCGAAGCAGATAGTACAATAACTTATTAAATAGTATATCACTTCAACTAGCATATTACTAAAACTTTTGTTTGCAAGAGATTAGTGACGGATTTTATTCAACAGTTCCTGTGGTAATTCAGGACGCTTGTCTATGTAATACAGGCTTACAAACTTGAATATCTTAGCCCCTGTAATATAAATATATATTGACCTAGCAGCTCACTCACCCAAACTATCCTTGAGAGGACAAAGTCAAGATCCGTCTTTCAAGTTAAAGATGAATGAATCCTTCGACGTCATCTTCCTGCGCGATATAAGTTGAACCTACCCTATACGTATTATAGGGATAAAAGAGACATTCTGAATATCTAATTCGGGTAGTATGGATATGAAGTTTTGGAGAGTAATGTTAACTAAGCAAATAGTAGGATTTAATTGGTAGAAAGAGGTGGTGGACAGAAGTATTAAGGGATGAGTTGGGGGAAGAGTTAAAATACATTTTCTTATTTTAGTGAAGAGGAGGTTTTAATGGTTAATCATTATGATGGGAACAAGGAGTTGGATGTTAGTAGGGGCTGTGGTCAAAGGGCATTGGTTTAAATTGGGTGAAGATGAGAATGTTTACAAGTAAAATTGAGGGTAGAAGGTAGACATAGTGAGGGGTTAGTAATGGTGTTTTAAAGGGTACGAATTAAATTGGGGGAGTATAAGGAATTGAATAAGTGTAAAGGGTATAAGGCGAGAGGGGAGAAACGTTAGAAGGGGAGGATTAAAGGGCACTGATTTAAATTGAGAAATAGGAGATGAGTGATAGAAATGGATACATTTGTTTTATGGTTTTAGAAAATATATGCCTGTGTTAAAATTAACATTTACATACATACATACATACATACATACATACATACATACATACATACATACATACATACATACATACACACCCGTCCATCCATCCAATGTAAGACGTTTCTTTCACATTTACCTATTGGATTCCCTTTCAAACTGCACTCCTTCAGCACCTATTCATTACTGACTCTGTCCATACGAGTTTTTCCACATATATTTCTTAGACATCTCATTCCAACCGAATTCACTTTGATGTTGTGTTTCTCTTGATAAACACCATTTAATTTATATATATATGTTTGTAGAGAAAATAGGAAACCCTGAAGAAAAGATGACCTTCAGTAAGTACACTTGTTATCCGAGTTTCTAAACCTGATCTACCTAGTCCAATATATCTTCAGAGGGACACCTCACACTATTTTGACCTCCGCTTTAGAACCTATTGTAGAAACACTTAGCTATAAATTTGAAATTCAGGCGTAGCAATATTTTTCACGCACTTTTATATTTCTACTCACTCAGGATATTAATATATGTACAGTACTGGAGTAACGTTTGAGGAATATATACATTGTTTCTCAAAGTGTGGTCCTCTGACTACTGGTGGTCCGCGTTGTCTAATCAACTGGTCTGAAATATTTCAGGAACCTTTATAATAATAATGATAATAATATTAAATTAAAGAATGTAAATCACATATAGGCTAATACAAACCTTTGAAATGCATAAGATTAAAAATGAAATATTGATACCATATTTTGTTTTTTCCTCCGTGGACACAAGTCATATAGAAAAGAAAGTCTGTACAAAATTTAAGTCAATAAATATGAACAATTATTCATTAAAAATGAATCAAGTTTAGAATTTAAAAAATTATTACCTACACATTAAATGTAAAGCATCTTGACTGTAACATCTCCATTCATATAGGTGAGTTCTAAGCCCTGCCACCCCCAGTCAACGACGGACCAAAATCTACCAAGAGAGACTGATGCCGCTGCCCGCACGCCCACCGGTGAGCGTCACATCCCCCTTTTCTCGTTCGGTATAGCGTTTAGTTTGAAAGTCGCGTGTTTGGCTGAGAGATACTCGCGATCTCGTGACCGAACGAGTCAAAGGGAGGGGGCAGTCGGGGTGAAGAGGGGTAGAAGAGGGGTTGATGGCTCGAAGGGGGGTCTTAAGGAACATTCACCTAACTTGATTCAATTTCCCGCTCCTAGATTGATTGGCGTAAAAAAAAATAAAAAAAAGGAAGAAGAACCTCCTTCGCCAGCTACTAAAAGATGCCAGATACTGGCACGAGATACGACTGATCACCGTCGTCGGCACAAGGAGAACACACCCAACTTTACAACAACTGAGGAGTCAAAGATAATTGGTGAAGTGCGTGCGTCGCACCCACAGGTTGTCCTGTTCTCGTTTCGAATCCCGACTAGTGGTAACCTTTACCACCATTCGAAATTAGTTTATAGTTATACAAACCTTTATGTATTATTTTTTAGCACCGCAACTTACTACCCATTCGGGTTGTACGCTTATGTAACCTACTAACTACGCTTATAGTTTTTGTGATGAAAAAGGTTATATTTAGAGGATGTGTACCCTCATTTGCACGAGGAAAAGAATTGAAAACCATTTTAGAAAAACCAACCTCAGTACATTATTATTATTATTATTATTAGCACCGCGTCTTACTACCCGTTCGGGTTATACGCACTTACGCTAATGTGTAATGGTAGGGTGATTGTGAGATGAAATGGAGGACCTACAGTTTAACGTGGAATCCGAACCACGGTGGAGGCCTGGCATTCCTCACATTCACAACCTCAGTACACCCAACCAAGATTAGAACCTTGATCTCCCCATCATCGGCAGTACAGTCTATTGCGAGAGTAGCACCTTAAATCATGTGTCCACTGGAGCAGGTTTATAGTTGTTGTAAGAATTGATCAATAGATACATGACTTGACGTATTAATAAACGAAAGTAAATCTAGTAACTTTTTTTTCTAGCTGTCAGATATATTGATCCGTGAGAAAATTGAGATATGTTTCTTTTAAGCTGAGTAACTTCAACCCTTCCATCATAGGGTGTAGAGGGGGAAAGGGGGATGGGGATAATTTTTTGAGATCTATAGAAAGTATTATTCCAACCTCCCCAATAAAACGTCAACCCGGGGTTGTATTTTTATTGGAAAAAAAAATATTACCAGTACGAGACAGTAATATTGACTGGGCGCTCTATTTCCCGGAAGCGTCCGTCACAAGTGAGGTGGAGAGGAGAGGAGAGTAGAAGGGGAAGGACGTCGGTCGTCGTGGACACTGAGGCGTCTCTTGAGCCCCCGAGCGTCTGGTTGCTTCTAAAACATTCACGATGGAGAGACCGACACAGAGGCGTCGAGGTAAGGGAATCCTTGGAATTCGGATGACGTAGACGAGTTCTTCCTTTTGGGGTTCCCGGTAGCTTGTGACATTTTGGTAGTTTCTTGATATTGTTGTCGAGAAACTTAAGTTGTTCTTCATGGTCGAAACGGGAGACGCTTTATTTATTTTATTCCTGCAAACTCATAATTTAGTCGCATCTTTAATTCAGATAGCCCCGATTCGGTGATATAATGATCTCTTAAGTCATCACTACCGTAATAGAATATACTATCTATGACGGAAAGATCGAGGCCAGAATATCAGTCAATGGTACTGATAATGCTTTTTCATAATATCTGTCCACTCTCGTTCCAAGCAAATTCTAATACACTAAAGCTAGATAAAACCCATCTCATCCCTAAATCATTAACAGAGGCGTGTAGCCTGAATGTGTAGTGAAACGCATTAACAAAATAAAAAGGCCAGAGAGCAAGGAATATATTTTAATTTTCTTATTGTTATGTTTCAAAACAAAGTATCATCCATCGGTGGTAATGAGGATTAAATATAAGACTCGCTCGATCTGATCCACCTGTTGCAGGGCGGTCAAGATTATAACAATAATTGTATTTATTAAAAGTGTTTTTACTTATTCCTCCCTTCCCTCACCCCCACCCCCCGCAATCCCTCCTCCCCCTATCGACACTAACACCACACGCATTCCCACTAAATTCTAACTTACTCATTCCTACCTCACTAGTTTAGTTAAATTATGATAACCAGGATGGCCGGTAAAACGGAAGAAAACAAACAATTCCCATATTAATAATCGGAATAATCATGTGTAGTCAGGAAATTGTTGAAGAGGCCGACAGATTTTTATAATCGCTAAAACTTTGACGAATAATTATATTCCTCTTAATAATTTTTACTAGTTGACATCAATACAAAATAGTTTGTATTTTTTTTCTTATTAAATAATTATTCTTAGCACCGCGTCTTACTACCCGTTCGGGTTATACGCACTTACGCTAATGTGTAATGGTAGGGTGATTGTGAGATGAAAAAGGAGGACCTACAGTTTAACGTGGAATCCGAACCACGGTGGAGGCCTGGCATTCCTCACATTCACAAGTTGTGATTAATACACATCTTGTCAGAGGTGAAGGAAGGGTTTGGCAATCAGACAAATCACCTTACCCCTAGACCACCAGGTCACCCTTATTAAAAAAAAAATTATTTACTAATCTATCTTCACAGTAGAACTACACATTATTTACGAGTATTTAACTTGAATTAAGGTTGGATAAAATGAAGCTTTACTTAAATAAAAATTATTTCATGTTAAAAAAAAATATAAACAAAATTTTGACTAAACAAAACAAATAATACCTAGCTAAATGAGTTTAATTTAAATTTCTAAACAAAGTAACATTATCAGTTCTGGAAAACTTGTCATTGACATGTACAATTTGAACAGGGCTATCCATCTATTTTCAAGAGTTTCTGTTCAATTTCACATACTTATAACAGTTAATACTACATAACTTTTAAGATAACTATGTGAAGAAAGATAAAATAAATGTATATACATAACCAATATTTTATTTATTTTGGGTAAACAATTTTTTTATTAATAAATGGTAAGAATATTAATCTCTAATTGAGTTCCTAACATCCCACTTTTAGGAAAATGTTGTTCCCCCATCCACCTTCATTCTAGGCTACTTTTAAAATTTATTTAAATAATTTTGTATTGTTTATCTCTGTGGATGTTTGTTTTTAAAATCTTAATATCACAACTGAAAGTTTCTACGTTATCAGTGATTTGTTGTTGTTGTGATATTGAAATGTTGCTGTCTCAGTATTTTTCACCGTCAAAAATAAGGTGCCCTTAAGTCGTTGTTTAGGGAATATTTGCTAAAATAGAACTACATTTTTAGATTTTATTCCTTGTAGAATATTAGTAATCATCCAGAAAAGGTACATATAATCTTATATCTCTTTTAATGATTTTAGATTTTTCATAGACCTGCATCGGTTGTCACGTGGTCCAAGGTGACACTCTTGTGTTAGACTAGGCTGCCAATGACAGGGATGCTGGGGTTTGAATCCCAGCCGGGTGTACTGAAGGTGATTTCCCCAAAAAGGTTTTCCACTCTCCCTCTAAGAAAATTTGGGAACACTTCCTCTAAATTAAGCTTTCCTCATCCCTAACTCATCAGCGTAGCTATGAATATGCATTTAACCTGAACAGGCAGTAAGATGCGGTGCTAAATAAAATTTCAGAAATACGGTGCCCTTAAATTTTTTAAAGATAATTTTACTTAAAATATAACTAAATTATTAGTTTTGTTCTTTGTGAAATATTGATAATCTTCAATAAAAGGTACTGAAATTCTCATATATTTTTTCGATTTTAAGGTTATAGTTAAAAGTATTGTAGGTAATGTGGTAAATTTTTACTATACAGGTAAAGATGGATTTTAAATTTTATTTGTCCCACAAATTCATAAAATGACTCTTACGTTTCTGTAGTTTTCAATGAATATATATTTCCTCCTCTATGTCTTTTTGTAAATGTGGCTACATTAAAATAATTTAACAGATTTAATTTAAACTTGATATTAATTAAATTTTATGGTAATAACTCAAGGATAAATTATGATTTTGATTCCAGCCTTAAATCAAGCTTATTTTATAGGGAATTGAAAATTAAACATTTAAAAAAATTGACCAATCTGTTTTGAATATAATATATATCACGTAAATATTTTACATTGTAAAATCCAGTGTGTTTAAGGTGGGTTAGAAGGGGATGCGAGAAAACGGCTGGTGATTTTGCAATTTTTTTTATAGCAAAACATTTATTTGCCCAAAATAAATAAAATAATACTCCAGTAGCAGGACTGTCCTGAAACTTAATAGCAACTTTAGGTGACCTGGGGGTCTAGGGGTAAGGTGTCATACTTCTGTGCTGAGGGTCCGAGCTTCAAACCTTTGTCTCGGCACAGATTTATCTGATTGCCAAACCCTTCCTTCACCTCTGACAAGACGTGTATTAATCACAGCTTGTGAATGAGAGGAAGGCCAGGCCTCCGCCGTGGTTCGGATCCCACGTTAAACTGTAGGTCCTCCATTTCATCTCACAATCACCCTACCATTGCACATTAGCGTAAGTGCGTATAGCCCGAACGGGTAGTAAGACGCGGTGCTAATAATAATAATAATACCAACTTTCTCTCTTCATTTAAAATTTTTCTCATCTAATGTCGCTATGCTCATGAAAGATATTCAACCACTGTTGATATCACCATGTGAAAAAAATTAAATTAAACGTTGCTATTGTTGCAATATTATATTATGTTATTATAAAAACTGCAAAATCACTGGCCTTTTTCTCACGTCACCTTACACCCACCTTAAGGCCATTAGTGGCAATGGAAACAAAATATTCATTTAGCGTGATTATATTTTTGTCTATGGTGGATTACTATAAAATATGAAATGAAAAGCTACCAGAGAGGATTGTTAATATTATTTTTTAAACTTCAAAACAATGTTAATGTAGTTCTCGTTGGTTTTTAAGGATAGAGTTGTTTGGTAATGAGAGTACGTTACATTATAAATTTTTACCATTATATTTGGATATACCCATCATTGACGGTTAGATTTAATTTTAGATGATCCATTTAAGAAAAGAGAAATGTTATTGTTAAATTGGTCTGGATTTATAGATCACCATTTTCGCTGTGTTTTCTAGTTAATGTCATAACTTCAATATGTTTACGTCTTTCCTCCAGTATTTATGTGAATAAGGGGATTTTTTTTGGTAACAATTAAATTTCTACTTATTAAATTTTAGCTCCGTTTTGACCTAAGACTATAGTTAAAAGAATACAAATAGGAAAAGCGATGTCCTAATATTAGCTTTGTTTATGTAGAACATAATTTGCACACTTCAGTGGTAGAATTATATCAAAGTCACTCTCGCAAAAGATTTTTACTTCTTGATGAGGAGTAGATCAGTGTTCAATTACCGATTGGGTATAATTAGGGTGTTTTTACTTTAAGAATTTACCAACATCTCTCCACGCTAGTAATTATATATTTTCTTTGAATTAAAACTTTCTCATCCTTAACACATTAGTAATAATATTATAATATACCACGTCTGGGTTACCTCAATCGTAGCCCAGTTTGTGGAAAGATTGGCCATTACTAATATACCTTTGTCCAGGAAACGCCCGAATGTACTAATCGTACATCCTTTCCGTGGAGGATCTTTCCATGTCCCGATGAGATGAGGTGATGGTTATAGTGAGTATGAGTGTGTGGAACCAGTAGAAACACTTAAAACTAACTTAAACCTAACTAACCAAAACCTTGTAACCGGTGGGGTAGTTCCCTTTCGAGAAAAATACTCAAGTTACCAGCTAGGAATCGAACTTGGGACCTCTAGGCTCGTAGCCATGTGGACTGACCACTTAACCACGGGGATAAAACATTAATGTAATCAGTACAAATGCATATAACCCGAATGGGCAATGGGACGCGATGGTAAAACAAAATTAAGCAAAGTCTAAAATAGTGGATACCATGATGTACTGTATTGTTAAGGTACTTAACTTTAGTCTTAAGGGTGCTCTTCCATAATTAAATAAAAATAGAGTAAACTACATTATATTTGATACGTTTAGTAATAATTTTGTGTTAGATTAAAAATGCAACCGGTGTGTCTATTAAAATTAAAATATATCTAAAAAGGTTGTTATAGTGAAACATTTACTTGGTAATGTGAATATATATTTGTATAGTTTAACCTGCTTCGGTGGCGGCATTGTCTAAGACGTCACTCTAGCATTAAACTGGACTACCGATGACGAGGAGATTGGTGTTCGAATTCTCTGCTCTGTGTACTGAGGGTGGTTTTTTCCAAAATTGTTTCTCACTCTCCCTCGACGAAAATGCAGGTCCACATCCTCTGAACTTAACCTTCCTCATTCCTAACACACTAGCGTAATTAGTTCACAAGCAAACCCAAACGGGTAGTAAGACGTGGTGCTAAAAAAAATCGTTTAGTCATACCGTAGTTTAATTTGCATAGGGTAAGAATAAAAAGTAATTTAGGAATTATCTCTTGAATACTCTCGACCAGAACTCGAACTCCAGCATTCCAAATAAGGGTAAACCAGCCTAAATAAAATTAACGACGCTGCCTGTTTAGATAGTTCTAAGCTATTTTTTGAAGCGGGTTAAATCTTAACTTTTCGCAACCGAGCAGCCCAAGCAATATAACACTTAGACACCAATGAAATGAATAGAAAGAAAGAGGAGAAAATGAGCAGTTCACTCTGTGAGGCATCTAGTTTATCTACTGATAACACTTCCCTCTTCCTCTGACGAGTTTACACACTCACTATACTATTTGCGCATTGAAAACATTGATTTTCATTAAAAAAATACATGTTTATTATTATTTATTACATATAGACACATAGTACCAAGCATTTTTTTAAATTTACATCCTGGGAGGAAGAATCCTTAAGGCTATTTTTTTGACCAATCCAAATAGTCCTTAGAAGTTTTATAATACGTTAACAAAATAAACTACTTCAAGATAAAAATAATAATTTTGTGACATTGAAAGACTATTTTTAAAATTATTTAAGAATCTATGGTTTTGTTTAAACGTTATATCTTTAAAACCCGCTGAGTAGATAGTTAATTCATTAACATTGGAATCCTAGCGTTACCTTCCATAACGTCATAGGTAGATAAAGCCTTTGCCCACGCATCCATATATGTGGTATCTATCTATCTATCTATAATTGGTATGAGAGAATATGTACCATCATGTAGCATTAATTCAGCCTGAAAAGTAGAAAGCTTACTTTAATGGTTTTACCGTGGTGCAGTTTATAAGTTATAAGACAGAGTGTTTATTATTATTAATTAAATAATAAAATACCATACAATACAGATTACAGACTATTAAAATTTATATATTAATTCCAAACTTAGATATATTTATCATTATTACAATTCTAGAGGCATTACAGAAAATCTGGTTAATGCACCTCTTAATGTGTATATAGAATATAGAGCTGAAGGCTTAAAATTGTATATAAACATGGTAAAAATATATAAATTACTTAATTAATTATAGGCTGTTTCATAAAATAAATTGTTTTCTACATAAATAAGGTGTTAATCTGACACAATGAATATCTCTATATGAGGAGTATTGTTACACCTAGATTAAAGTATACTTTTATAACTAGATAATAGTATCAAACAAATTGTTTAGTCGAGTATCACAAAATCATAGGGATTTTCTTTTGTTATTATTTATATTAATAAGACAAGGCCATAAAGTAATCCATCAAGGTAAGACAGCTACCTTTAACGATAATCTGAGAGAATATGTTAAGCTCACAAATGACATTTGAAAATGGATATAGAAACATATATCTAAATATGTGTATATATTTAATTTTTGTGATTTTGTTAGAATACGTATCTTTAAATATGTTAAGGCAAAAATTGGTAAATTTAGGTTTTTCAATTAAAATAAAATATTTATAATGTATACCTATTATTATAATTTTAAGTGTGGCTGTAGCGTATATAATTTCAACTATAATGTAAGTAAGAAACATCGAAATAATTTCATGATAAAAGTAGAATAGGTGTCACTAAACAACATTAGTATTTTTTTTTTACAAAGGTTCCAAGAAAAGTATTACTACCGAATCTTTAATTTTCTTTCAACTCGATGGGTTTTTTTTTATGCTCCTGCAACTCGTACTGATTCTGCCTTCTACCACTCACCCACCCTTCCTGCCCCCTCCTATATAATGTAATACTTCCATCGCACGCTAACACAAATAACATTTCCCATGGAGAAATAAAAATGCTATATATATATATACGTACATATATCCTATGTGAAAATGCTAACCATTCCTCCTCCATTTCTCTCCATGTCCACACACCCTTACTACACACAAAACCCCATTAATATAGGCAATTCTATTTTCACATGAGAGAGTAAAAGGGAGAGGGTTGTAGAATGGGTTGAAAAAAAACGGGGGGGGGGGGGGGGTTTGGATCCAAGTATAGGTTCTACAATATGATAGAGGTTCCAGGGAATATTGCATCAAATTAGTTTGGAATATTTTTATTTTATTATTATTATTATTATTTTCACGTCTCTCTTATAACTCTTACTACATCCATTCCTCCTTTCACTCTTCTCACCACGCACCTTTCTTTCAAACCACTCGGTTATTTTTTTTATTAATATTATCATTTCTTTCTCTTTTTTTTTTTTTTTTTTCGGGGCGGGAACGCGTTGGCGTCTCCCTCACGCTAAGTCTCCAGTCTAAGGTGTTCTTAAGGTTCGCGTGTGTACGTTCTCAGGAATGTATTTTTCGCGTGCTAGAGACTGATTTGCGCGCCGCACCGGCCGCTTCCTTCACTGACTTTATATAAGTTTGTTTGGTTACTCACTGTACGGTTGGGCCGATTTTCTTATTTCGGGAGATATAGACGTATGATCGACGTTTCCTAACACGCTTCATTAACATGTGCCCTGTGGTCTCAAATTTACAATTAAGGTGGATTCACACTGAGGGACTATGAACCAGCTGCGTCAGTGTCGCTACCATTCTCTGACTGTTTTGTTCACAGTAGTTAACTTTTACGTTGAGTTTTTTTCCCCCCACTATCTGCTTCTGAATATTTCCTTTATTGGTATCATTATCGTATCCTTGATGCTACAAATTATATATTTGTACCCAAACTATTAAGTTTTCTTCAGCCATAAATACTACATATGACACAGTCGAAGCACAGTCGAAGCATGGTTGAAGCACAGTTGGCGCACAGTCCTGTGAGTGTGAATAAAAAAAGGTTCTTAAAAAGTTATTCATATGTAAACTACCTGTTCGAAACTGTCTGCAGCACTACACAGTTGGCATACGGTTCTCTCAGTGTGAATATATCTTAAAACCTCGATTTACGCTGATTTTTCTAACTTTGTTTTTATCACCGCGTCTTACTACATGTTCATGATATCAGCATTTGTGATAATTACTCTAATGGGGTAGGGATTAGGAAGGAAGATTTTTAGAGGTATTGTTACACATGTTTTCTTGTAAAGAGAGTGTGAGCTTAGAAAAAACAACCCTCAGTAGATGCTGACCGGTATTCAAACCCCGATCTCCCCGTATTCATCAGGCTGGTTTAACAAGAGAGTGACACCTTAAACAACTTGAGAACGGAAGTGGGTTACATGAATTCTAGCCACGTAGAATAAAGTTTCATGGCTGAGTTTCATAAGAAGTGCCTTAAGAAAATAACATATTTTGTGGTTATCATTGATAAAAAATTACCATACCAGTAAACCTTTGCGAAACTTTCGCACATTCAACCTTCCCTTCCCCTCCCTCCCCCCCCTAAAAAAGATTTAGTCTTTTGTTGGGTTGTTGAAATTAAATACTCAGCGAAGTGTATACACAAAATAGCAAAAAGAGCTTATATTCGGTAATTGATACAAAAAATATTGTAAAAATTTTTCTTTTAACTTAAATTTGAATCAAGCCAAGTGTTTTAATGTAAACTGAGTATGCTATGTCAGAAATCGGTAAAAAAACCTATCCACTGATACCTTATTCATCGCTGTAAGCTTTGTATTAGTTGAGAAAAAGGAATGTTGACAACAGAAATAATATATAGGATTAATTTTGTTATTCTATAGATAACGATAATATATACCAAAAGTGACAGCTTCAGATCATAATATATCATTACGTATAAATACGTAAAGTAGATCTAGTAACTTTTTTTAGTTGTTAAATAAAGCCATTTCTGTGAGAATAGGATTTTATACACCCAGTTTAATATTTGAAGCATTCCTTACTATTTATAACAAAAACTATATTTACTTATTACAAATAAAATGACGTATTATAAAGTGTGTGAAGGCTTTTTACTTTTGTATATTTTTAAAGTTAATCTAGAACTTATAACAGTGGCATTTTTCGGACAAACTGACGAGTTGTGACAGCTATGCCGTCAGTTATTTTAGCACTGCGTCTTACCACGCATTCGACCTAAGCTTTTGTCTTCATTTGTGAGCATTAAAAGGTGAGCACGTAGACCTATGCATTAGTCTCGTGTGGTTTTGTTTAACAGTTACGAGGAGGCTACCGCCTAAATACCCTTCAGGTGCACCAATATTTTTTTTAATTAAACAGGTCCTTATTATCCATCTTTGCGAACGCCAGTAAATTTCCTATATGTTCTACCATTCTCATCCATATCCATATAGTGTGAATGTGAATAACCCAAATGGGAAGGAAGAAAATTAAATTCTTATAATTTATTTTCAACTTTATTAAATTTTATTATTGATTCTCATCTGATCATTCCATTCTGCAACTTAACCAGGAGATCGGGGTTTGAATACCTGTCAGGTGTACTGATTGTGGTTTTTTAATGTCTGTACACTCCTCCGTTACGCAAATGCGGTACCCCCCTTCTAATTAAACTGTCCTCATCCCTAACTCATTAGCGTAATTAATACATATGCATGTGACACGAACAATTGAACAGGTAGTAGGACACAGTGCTAATATAATTATGTATATCAAAATAATTTAATATGTATATATATATATACATACATACATACACATAGGGGGTTTCTAAACTATATACCCAGACTTAAACCATAAAATCTGTGGGCAAAATAACAAAGAAAGTTCTAGTAAAAATATGTCCAGAAAGGTCATCTTAAACTACTAAATTAAACTGGAAGTTATACGGAACGACGCCGGGAGTACGCAGCTGTAAATACATACATGTATAACAAGTTGCATATCACAAGGTGGGCATAAGTGCCCAGCCGTGAGCAACGTTGCAAAAGAAAGATGAACCCATATCTAATGCAACTGATGGATACTGTTGTAACCAAGTTAAGGAGGGAGTGTTTAACACCTGCTGTGATGTGCCCAAGTAATTATTTGTAGCTTGCTGTACATGTATGTACTTACATATTCTTACTCCCGACGTTTTTGTGCCTAACTTCAACCCTCATTTAGTAATACAAGATTAATTTTCCAAACATTTGTATACTGTGACTTTCTGCTTATTTCTGTCCACAGATGATGTGATTTAAGTTGGGGTGGAGAGTTTAAAAACACCCTATACATGTGTATAAACTGAACGGAAAAGAAATACTTCAACTTAAATCAGTTGGTAAAACTATATTATAATGTAATTGAAGAATATAGTTACACTACTCTCTAACCAAAAGTGTTCACCTAATTCAATACACCAATCTTGTCTTCGAAGTGTTTATTTTTAGTATTGCACTTAAGAATAATTACAATAAAAAAAGCGTCTAATTATTTCCACAAAACAAATTTTTATAAAAAAAAGGGTAAGGAAAATTACACGGTAGTGTCGAAATCTTATTGATGGTAGGAGCTGCATTCGCGTGATCGAAGCGCGTTTGTCATGACTAAAAATTTCCGCGGCCTTGTCATTAAGGGCTACCTAATGGTTCGTGGCACTACAGCAGAGCTGAAACAATATTACGGCGACTCACTCAAGTATGGGATACAAAACAAATTACAGTCTGGTGTTGTGTAATCAGAGTGATGTATTTCATACTTTTATTCCACGTATAAAATTAAATAGAAATAGAAGATATATTTTTTCTGTGTGTGCTTTTCTCATTGGAAAAGTAAAATAGAAAGCCAAATATTTCGGTTGGCTAAAAAGAGACATGGACATTGAATGATAACTATTTTCTTTATTAAAGTGGTTTTTATTTATTTTATTTACAGTGTGACTTACTATCCTTTCATATTACACGCATATTAATTACACTACTAGGGAATGAATGAGGAAAGGAGAGTTTAGAATAAGTTACCGTACACCCCGTTACCATAAACGGTAGCAGTCTCACCTACGGATTACACTATGACCCTATCTTATAGGCTATAACATAGTATAATAATTCCAGATAAGCTTGCTACCTTACAGGGTTGGTGAAGGGTAACTTTATTTGAGTGGAGGTAGATTTTTTTTAAAAATCATGAAAAAAGTATCAATATACCCGACCAGTGATTTTAGCATTGATTCTCACATCATTGGCACACCAAATTATATGAGCCTGACAAATTGCCTACGTAGCCACCAATCAGGGTCTCCCCCTATCCCATTAATTTAGTTTTTTTTTTTGCGTATGTCAGCAGGGTTGGTCGACTAGACATTGTCTATCAGTGGCAGGTATGTAACGTTTTTCTGAGGTTTGCCACCATGTAGGTGCAGTTACTTCAACCCGATGATATTATGATGATTATTTGGTGTCAGTAGAATTTTAGTACTAAATGAAGCCTAATTAACTAGCTCATGGTGACCAAATGAACGAATCCCCCTTCGAAAGAAATACGTATTTAACAGCCAGGAATCAAACTCGGAATTTCTCTAGATTAGAGGCCAGAAATTTTGACCACTACAACAAGAGGCCGGCTGACTTGAATATGAGAAGGTTTTAAGTTGTTTTATATGTTTGTGACAAAGTGTGGCTTTTTATTCCCAATGTGCTTCTTACATACAGCCTAAAAGAGCGAAAATGGTTGATGAGAATTTTATCAATTCGATTAGTATGGACCTATCTTTGAAAGTTACAAAATTTATCAGAACTACTTTAATATATTCGTGTGTCAAGTCCCTTGCTCTGTAACCGTCACTTTACATATATACTATTTGATACCTATGAAACAATATTAACAATATTGTAAAATCTTATGATGGTTAACCTCTAAATTCTGTTTGTATTTTATAAAAGGACCTTCTTTGCAGAATCCTACTATACGTATCTACTGTTATTGAATATATATTTTTGTTGGAGCATAAGAGTCATGAGAACACACTATAATGTAAAATTGCCGAGGGCATAAGAGAAACCTAAAAGCGAAATTTCTAATTTACAGACCCAGTGTTTGGAAAAAAACGCTGAAGAGTGAATCAGTGAGTAGGTTTTGCCTTATGGTTTGGGTGGATATATATCAAACATGTCCAAGGTTTTACCTTGTAACTAATAGTAATTGACAGTTTCCGTTTAAATTAGAAATGACTCAATTTCAAAATAAAGGTGATGCCAGGGTCTACGTGCATCAAATTGTTTCTGGGTAAGAAACGTATTACAATCCTTTGAGATAAGCTTGTTAAAATGTTTGCAGGTATTAGTTTTTTATCCAATATTGTCACGTAAAGGCAGGTTTAATTACTTGGACCTTGTGTAATATTTAAACAACCAAGAAGTATCATTAGACTGCTTGTTTTCAAGTTAAACTTGTTTTATGGTGTTCCTGAGGGTGTAAACCACATAAACACGCTATTGGATAGTTGCCTTTATTCCTCTCATCCTTAAAGTTGACTGATTTCACATTAATGTAACAATAGACTTCTCTTAAAATACTCAATGCCCTCTCATTTATTTGTGCAACTTCGTCATTTCACTGGCACATAATATACTCTTTCGAAGTATTAGTTAGGCTCAGTCTATTTCTAAATGTTTCATAAACTACCATGTGTCTATATTTCCTATGGCCCCCTCGATAATATTTTATTTTATGCTGTATTCTTTTTTTAGGTTTTCTACTATAAAATTGGATTTACTAATAGCAGAGGCTACTGTCAATTTCCAATACGATTTTGTTTAACTATTTATTTTTAAACTCTTTCCACAGCCAAGAGTATTTAGAATTTTTTTTCTGGACAGTTTCTGTCCATGAGTATACGAAAGGATTGTTAAACATTATCGTAAGTCATCCCCCAATAGTAAAAATACTCTCCCAAATGGGATATAATTATTTATGTTAGCCTATTCTGCAACAAATGGTTAACTACATCTATTGCATTCTGCGTTCAATGTCAATATGTTGGTTCCTGGATCATGTCAGACATATATTTGATGATTTATGGAAGGTGATGTGGAGGCTTCCTCTGGTTAAATTTTTCCACTTTCTGCTTTGTAGTATAAGTATGTATTGTACTGTACATCTTGAAGAGCCACATTTTCACAATCAGTACATCAGGGAGTTGTTCATCGCGTTTCCTGGAAAAGTCATATATGAAGATATCAAAGAAAGTTTATCACAGCTTCTTAGGCTCAGTCGATGACTCAAATACACAAGTGTAGCCAATGAGATGATATGGCATTTAAACTAAAACGACTTATTTCTGTTAATGTTTCCTCCCAAACTCTTTTAATTTAAAGATGTCTTTTAATTAGAGTAGTCACTTGTCATTGATTTTTATGAGTACATTTGTGTGTAAATGTGAGATTAAATTAAATAAGCACGTTAAACATTAACAGTGTAACTTTTATTTGCCAATAAAACATTTTTATTTACTAATATGAACACAAAACCATAACTAGTACTATTAAAACCAATTACTATATTATAATCTGCAAATTAATTTTGGATTTGACATTACTATATCTATTCTAGTTTTTCCTTGCTTTTTAAGTTAAAATTAAATACAATCGAATTAAAATGACTAAATAAATAACATTTTTATTTTTAATATATATATATATATATATAAGTTTTCTTGTTTGAAACTTTCTGCAAGAGTGGTTGCTCTACAATCTCGACAAATATCAGCTTTCTAGCTTATTGAAAAGTTCTACAGATTTTCTGGACAGATATACATTTCTACATATATGATCCATTATATATTTATTAATTTAGATTTTCAGGCTATTTCACTTGTTGTAGAGTGTATTTTAATGATTTCAGTATAGTTTGAGAACACGAGCATTATTTGGCTCTTTTAAGGGCATTTCTACACGCATATTTATGGGTTGTTTGTCTAGGTCACACACATCCTAATCCTACCTGTTTGTGGATTAAAAATAACTAGTGTTTTGCTTCATATGCCGTTCTAGGGTCAGTTAGTTTATCTGTCGTCGCTAGCAACCACACTACTAAAAAAATGGTTACACAACAATGGGAATTTAACAAAAGAAGCCAACAGCAAAAACATACCAACCTAACAAACAAATATTTCCCTCCCTACCCTTCTTTACAAACCACCACACTAACACAAGTCGGTTAATTAAAACACAACACGGGGGGTGGGTGGCAAGATGAAACTAAAGAACTAGACGAAAGAAAAAAGAATAACGGTTCTTACGGTTGAGAAGCGGAGGGAGTGTCGAGTGTTGCCGAGTTGATCCGAGGTTAACCGAAGGATTGTCTCAGGGTTCGAGTATACACAACACACGTCGTAGAGTAATTTGCTCCAGGACGATAGGTTGAGGGGGGGCGGGGGGGTGAGGGATAGAATAGTATGTAGGCTGTCGAGAGCGCTCGTGAGTTTTGTTTAGTTGCACGAGTTGGCCGCTGTAAATAACTCAGCGGTAGTGGTGGTAATTACTCACACTGTGTTACATGGAGGGTGGGGAGGGCTAACGACCTCATCCCCTCACTACCTCCTCCTTTTAGCTCTTTTAACTCCCTCCTAGAGAACACTCTCAGACAAATTACTCTATTACTGAGGGCATCCTGGTTTGCTCACGTGCTGTTACAAGAAAGGCAACTCATTAGATTTCGGGGGAAGTAAGATTCGCTAAAGGTATTGTAAAAAAAAGCTATCTACCTTCCATTGTCCACTACGATCCTATTTTTATAGGAAGGGCCTATTCTGACAGCTATAAAAAAATATCAGATCTACTTTCATACACCCGTTTGTCAAATCATATGTTCTCCAGCTGCCACTTTTTATTTACAAAATCAATACCTATAAAATAACAATAAAATAGTAAAATTCTATCAATGTGTACAGCCAACAAGTTTGCTATTTTCTAAAAGCTTCTTTCTACCAAAAACCTTTATTAAGATTTATTTTTGATATCGTGTCCAAAATAAAACCTAATTGATAAATTTATCATAATTAGATATCATAAGTAATCATACTTTTTTTTTCATTCACACAATTATTAGTGTTTTTTCTGATCACCAGTTTGAATAATGGTCCAGTAATGTATATATTATTTAACTCATGACAGTAAAGGTTAGTTTTTACTATCCTATAGTATTACGTGGTTTCAAAATTAAAGTAATGACTCAAAAATAAAATTACTTGTCGCTTCTATTTTAACCATAAGGCAAGTTTTATTCACGGTATACATTTATGATGTATTTCTAAAACAACGTTGAACATTAGGATAAATGTTCTCATGGCTGTGTATCTAACTTCAAACTATGGATTATCTAGGTTAGCTTAATTAAAATTTAAGCACTTATATAACCCTGATTTTTAAAATTATCAAATAATTCATGCTCCCGTTGTGGTATAAATATTTTAATGTGTTTTTTTTTTAAATTTTAAACTGCCTCTTACTAAGCATTCGTGTTGTATGCCTATGTGGTAGCTAGGCTAGTAAGTTAGGGATGAATAAGGTTGGATTTAGAGAGGATGTTCTTATATTAGCGTGGAGGGAGAGTGGGAAACCATTGAGTATTGGTACTATTAGTACACCTGACTCGTATTCAAACACATATCTCTCCATAATCTGCAGACCAGTCTATTACGAAAGTGACGAATTAGACTTCATTTCCACCGAAACGAGTAAATGGAAAATAAAATTTTTATATTCTCATTAAATTGATTCTAAAAGGTTAACGGCTTTAATTATAGTTTTTTTTATTTAAAATTTGAAATGCATCCTAATTTTATGAAAATATATTATGTGTTCTGTGTCTTACTACCGATCTTAACTAATTTAAACTTACATTACATTGAATAAATATAAGGTAGCGTATACTTATTGTGTGGAGAGAGAGTGGAAAAATGTTTAGGAAATATTACCTCGGTAAACCTAAATTGGGTATTTAAAAAAGAACCTCCCATTTCTTCCAAAATAGAACAAGATGAGAATGACGCCTTTGTCTCTATGCCCACCGCTACAGATAAACACATAATATGAATTTTTATTAATGACGTAAATATTTTATTGTAATAATTCACAGCTTTGTATATGTGAGAGTATGTGTGTGTGTGAGAGAGAGAGATAGCAGAGTTTTTTTAAAAGCTCTATAAAACTTTTTAACGGCAAATATGAATGGATTGTAAAGTATTAAACTTTATTGCTCATAAACCCCTTTAGCCATGGCAGTGGCTTATTTAGAAGCTTTTATCGTGCAGAATGGCATGTACACAGATTTTGTGAGACTAACAAAAATATACTTTTTTTATTCGTAGAGATAAAAATATACTTCTTTGGAGTGGGATTAGGGATGAAAAAACCTGATAATCACCATCTTATATTAATCAATTTAAAAAATAGTACTACATTAACCAACCCACTTCACCGGCTGCATTGTTCAAGGCATCACTCTCGCAATAGATCAGACTACTTATGATGGGAATGTTGGGGTTTAAATCCCTGTTGGGAGTACCGTGGGTAGTTTTCCACATTCACTCCATAATAATACAATTACACCCCCTTTAAATTATATGCATATAGTACGAATGGGTAGTAAGACTGGGTGCTAACAAAATGTTTTGAGCTCATGATTGTGATGGTATGAAAATAATATTTAAACAAATATTAATAATTTTATTGAAAAAAAAAACACGTGGTCAATAGTGTACAGAAAATATTTTCTAAAACAAAAGTTGTAATTAAAAACATATTTACTAGTTAAAGTCACTTTGTATTTTCCGGTGAAATCTCGGGTCATATTTTAGAGTCATGCAAACGGTCACAAAACAAGTTACAAGTTTACTAATCACCAGAAACGTACCACGAAAAACTGTGACTGCTTAAGTTTTCAAAGTTATTAGGAAATGGGGGTCGAAAAAAATGTTTGGCGTTAGCGTGCCCCTAATGTGTCTTTCTCTCTTTTCACATAATCACTCCTCTGAATAAGTGAGGGGGTGATTGTTATTGTTTAAAAGTAATTTAGGTTTTAAGTTTTGTAATCTTAATATGATTGTTGTTGACTAATTGCACCCTCTAATACTAATGTCAATGAGCCTGCTATTAAAATATTTCACTTAAGTTTCACTTTAAATTAAACTTTGGATTCGTTTATTAAATTACACTATAAGAAAATATAAAATTGAATTTAAATTGTTCTACTATTACTTTCATTAAACAATCAATTATTTAAATAATACACATTTGTATACAATGCACATATTTAAAATAATCAGTTATTCCCAGATTTCACATTCTTAAGTTAAGTTCGAACTTTGCTCTATCCGAAAGAATATACCTGAATATATAATTTAAATATTATATTAATTACCAATTATATGGCACTAGGAACCCAAAGGTTCATTGCTGCATTCACAAAAGCACGCCACCTGTCCCTATCTAAAGCTAGTTCTAGCCAAATAAACTAATTACACCCTAATTTTTCAGGTCCATTCTAATGTTATCCTCCCATCTGCGTCTAGGCCATCCCAATGGTCTCTTCCCATTGAGTTTACCAGTCAATACTCTAAGCATTGGTTCTAGATTATCTCAGTCACGCTCCATGTCCTTCGCAGCGTAATCTATGAGACTTTATTATCCTAACAATATCTTGTAATGAGTAAAGCTTATGTAACTCATAATTATGTAGCTTTCTTCACTCCCCAGTAGCCCCATCCCTTTTTGGATCAAAAATCTTCTTAAGAACCTTGTTTTCAAACACTTGATTACCTATATTATAATATATACTACTTAAATTTACAAAGAGAAATAAGCTGTTAAGTTTATTAAATTGCTTAAAATAATCTAGTAGTTATCTGAGTTTATATTATTAATAGCATTTGAGCATAACATTTCCTATTTCCAGCAATATCATTGTGGATTGAATTGTCATTGAAGAAAAATGTATTTTCCTTCATATTGAGTAAAGTTTGGAAGTATCTATAAAAAATCTTTTTAAACCATTAAATTATTAAATATTATGCCTTGAATATGAGTTAAGTACTTCAGTGTATTTTTATATACATATACATGTTAGTAATAATTAACAAATATAAATTAAAAATATATATATTTGGAATGTTCTATATAAGTTTTTAATTTCAAATGTTATATATGAATATATAATTAATATCTGAGCATATGGTATGATACTAGTTAAAAAGGGGATATTTATTTATATAAAGCATACTTTTGGCTGGCCTTTATTAAGGTGCTGCAGAAGGAAGTTAAAGTATTTTTATAGTTTTTATGGAATGAAATTTTTGGCGAAAATAAATCAAATATTTCTCCAGTAGCAATATAGAGTTTAGTTTTCTGCCCATGTTGATATCAACAAATCTTGATTCAGTCAAGGGTATCTGGAATTTGTCAAAACATTTTCTCTTTATTTAACAAATTTTGACAAAATTCCAGGACACCCTTACAGATATTCAAGATCTGTTGATATTAGCATGTGTAGAAAACTAAACTCTATGTTGCTACTGGAGAAATATTTGATTTATTTGGCCAAAAAAATGTATTGCTATAAAAACTGTAAAATTACTCGCGCTCCTGTTGCGCACCTTAATAACATATCACAGGTATGGATATTACTTATCAAAATGTACAGCTTCAGTTGACTTGCCTAAATGTTTAGAACATATGAAAGCATTTTAAATTATTTTTTTTCCAATGCTAAATAATCCCTCCCTTCTGAATATGACTCTATATCGATCTGATAAAATTAGTTTCAACGTTTAACATGTGTTTTTAATTTCAAATAATATAAATAGTGTTACATATAAATGTAAATTAATACTATGATCTAACTGACGTTTAGTAAGTTTATAGGGAAAAATATACGCGTCACATAACCAAACCAAACAATTTCCCGGTCCTCTAGGATTTAACGCTATTTTATTTAGAAGCCACACGATTCCATATTGACCATGGGAGGGGGATAACATTCTCTATAGTTTAAAGTTGTCAAGCTTCTGCCATTATACCAATCAATATTGATAGCTGTATCGGAAGGAGAACCGGAAATTACAAGTTGGAAAATACTATAACTCCACCCTCAATCCCACCCTAACCCACTAAAACTCTGAGCTCTACATCACCCCACTATTCCGTCGAAAACCCAGCTCTACTACCCCGATATTCCCACTTTACATCGAAAGTTTATCCCTTAATATAAATGGTTTACTGTGTGGATTTATTCACAGTAAAGGATAACGAATAGATTACGTTACTTTTATGGAGTGATTTATTCGATGTTGAAGAGGAAGCTGAAGTATGCGGGAGAAATAAATATAAAGATGGATAAATAATAAATAAGAAACTGTTAGGGGGGGAAAAAGTAGACTTTATAATTATTTATTATACATCTAAAATATATTTTAGTCCACAACTTATGATCTAATGCAGTCCATACTGCAGTGAATTCTTGAATTGGGAAGGTGAATCATCTCCCCAATTTGTAATAAATCAAGGCTAGTACGAAAGTGTTCTATATCCACCTACGTGAATTCAAGGACAATACATTTCTTGAAGACTAGAGAGAAATCGCAAGGCCTTTTCCACGCTATCTTTCACAGTGTTTTAAGAAATGTAATATTATTTATATTTAATCAGCTTGGAAACATATGTGGAAATTAATATTAAGATCTTCAGATTTTAAATGTTTTAATTAGTACAAGAAGAGTCTTTGAAGAAGAGAAAATCTAGATGGCTGGTTTTATTAGTACTACAAACATATTGTTTTTTCCTTAGCTAGTTTTGGTCCAACTAGTTGTTCTTGGGGTAAAGTGCTCCTCAGGACCCGATGTCCATTGGGCTCAAGCCCAGCCGAAGTTGACTGGTTTTTTTCTTTAGCGATAAAAATCCGTAGCACAACTTTCTTTGGAGGGGAAGTAAATACATCGGTCCCATACTGATTGTAGCACGAAAAAACCCATGAAAGATATGTGAAAATACCTTTCCCAGCAAAATTGGTAGGCTCTTTAACTCTCGCTCATAGATAATTCTTGTGTGATTATATAATCAGTCGGTTTAGAAAGTGCACCGCTAATACCGCTAATAAATAAATAAATATAAATAAAAAGTTAAATTTTATTATTTAAGTTGTAAGAAATGCTTGTATTTCATTTATGTTATATTTGTTATTATTTATTTATTTGTGTAACATGTCTTACTACTCATTAGGATTATTTTAATATCCACACTGATAAAGTAAGACTGAGCTAGTGAGAGTCTAAAGGAAATGTAACAGCAATCGTCTGTAGGGAGAGTAGGACGTTTTAAAGATAACATATACATTTTACAGATGATAATCTGTTGGTGATAATAGTTCTAATTTTTAGGAATAGAGGGTGTCGTGTGCTCAGTAAAACGAGCCTTCTGGCCGTTAGTCTCAGTTTTCTAGACTTGAGCTGCTACTTTTTCACTAAGGGTGTTTGTTATATGGGAGAGCACTGAAAGCGTTATAGCTGTTTAGAAATTCTGGATTATTTACTAAGTGGTTTTATATTTCTTAAAATGGTTTTCATCCAGATTTAGGCTCAAACTTTGACCAGATAAAGAGTTTAAACTTTAAATTTAAAGTTTAAAAACCTTAAAAAACAATCCCGCATTTGCATAAATTTTCTGTTGTGACCCTATCAAAAAATGACTGTATTTGATAGAGGATGGCTAGTTCTAGGTATCTATCGCTTTACTTTAATCTTAGAGGTAAAATATTCGCGTAAAGCGTAGCTGAACTTTGTTTAAAAAAATTTAACTTAAAATTTAAACTTTATATTTTGATAGGGACCTGTTGATAGATTTCACCTAAACTTTGGTGAAAACCATATTTAAAATATTAAACCACTTCTTCAAAAATGCAGGATTTCCAAAAGCATAAAACGGCCTCCCCATGTAACAGCCTTACGTAGCTCTACATTTGTCCACGTGAGACTGGGTTTGACCCCGTTACAAACCCACTACTTCACTTAAAAATCTGTGAGCCCCAGGGATCTAACCCGGGATCTCTGTATCTGTGGCCTAGTCCATAAAGGAGGCCTCATGGGTAACACTTTAAACTTAATTCAATAAAATGTGGCAATCCATACCTTGGTTTATATTCCGTGGCCAGTAGGGCGGAGGGGAAGTGATAGGATATTCAATTTTGTACATACTGTACATTAACGAGGTCTACACATCAGGAGAATATTTCAATTATTGTTCCCTCAGGGAATCAAACAAGCCCTCTGATTGTCACGGTCCGCTACGAACGGTTGCAATTACAGGTAGTAATTCTATCAGGGATATTATCAACAGAAATACACATCACCAGATGTAATATGACCTCTAGGGTTAATCTCGCAATCGCAACTCCTCTATTGGAGTTCCGGTCGACCGTTACAACGATTTGGAACTTATTAAACATGTAGTAGTAACGGCCAGTCATGATGATAACTAAACTACCACAGTCACACATTTAAATTAATCATAATTATGTTACGTTATATTATATTATATTTTGTTGTTGTAGAATTAGCTTTTTTTTAACACTATGTTTTAATTCCCGTCCCGGATTATACACTTATCTAGTAATTACGCTAGTGATTATAGGAATTATTAACGTTATATTTTAGTGGAGAGGTACCCTCATTTGTTTGGAGGTGGAGGGGAAAATCATTTGGGGAAAAATCCACTATTGGTACACCCGACCGAGATTTGAACCTCGATCTACCCGTCATCAGCAGTCTAGTAATTTGAGAGTAGCGAGTTATACCAATGCGGTTACCGAAACGGGTTACCATTAATTGTAACTCCTTAGTTACTCAAATGGTCTAAGGTGTCACATTCAATCTGGACTAGATTATTATTAGCACCGCGTCTTACTACCCGTTCGGGTTGTACACACTTACTCTAGGGTGATTGTGAGATGAAATGGAGGACCTACAGTTTAACGTGGGATCCGAACCACGGTGGAGGTCTGCCATTCCTCACATTCACAAGTTGTGATTAATACACGTCTTGTCAGAGGTGAAGGAAGGGTTTGGCAATCAGATAAATCTATGCTGGGACCGAGGATTGAACCCCGGACCCCCAGCAGAGAAGTCTGAAACCTTACCCCTAGACCCCTAGTTAACCTAATTCTAGACTAGACTGCATTTGAAAGGGGAGATCGGTGTTCGCATCCCTGTAGGGTGTAGTGAGGGTGGTTTTACAATTCTCCTTTCAGCAATGGAGTACACTTCCTATACAGGAAATCTTACCCACACCTAATGCACTAGTACAATAAATTACTATATATAAAAGATAATACAAGTCCGGACTATCGCATGATACTAGTCATGAGGGGTCTTTTAAATAAATGGATGAACATCACGAACTCTGCCTTAAAATATGAATAGAGGATAACCCTGAGTATGAGCCCACTTCTGGATAGTTCAGTGGTTAGAGCACTGGCATACTAAGCTAAAGGTTCTGGGTTTGATTCCCGTGTCCATGTGTCATGTTTCAATTTAGAAAATATAAAAATAAGTCTTATGATATAATCATATAAATTTCTCATACAGTGTATTAAAGCTCGGAACAAAATTTTAATTGTTATATTCTCAGTACTACCCTAAAGTATTTATTTTCATAAGTGATACAAAATATCTTATTAATCACAATAAATATTCTTACTATGTAAAATTTAAACAAATTGTTAGACCATTTAAAAAAATTACAATTTATTTGTAGATAACCCTCATATTATATTTATTATAAATATATTATAAAATTGATCTATTATGAAAAACAGTCCTCTGAATTAAATCTTAAAAAACCATTTTCAAAAATGTATATTTTTTAAAATATTACATCAGTAAACTACTCCTTAATTTATCTTATTTTATATAAATAGACAACTGTATTATTTGGTCTATAATTTATATAATTATTCAAATATGAATTTAAAACATAATCGTTAGAGCCATTTTTGAAAAATTTGAAAATTCGAAAAATTTGCTAATCAGTAACTACCCTTATTTCTAGGGTAAGTGCTAAAATTCTAAATCAAATAAATATTCTGATTTATATCCTATAAAAATTAAATATCAATTTAGAATAAAATCCAACAAACTGATTAGGATCCGTGGCATGGGATAGACAAACAGACAGACGGAATAATAAATTAAACTTTTTTAGGTTTGGGTTCACATAAAACGTAAAGATTCATCACAAACTTGAGATATGTTTATTCACTGTTGCAATTTTTTTTTCTGAATATAAAAAGTAAAATGTTTAAAAGAGTTTGAATTCACAAGTTTTATCATGAACCTAATATTGGAAAAATATACATAAACTAAAATCTATATTTTATCAACAAAAACTTAATTATATCAAATATTTTATAAACTAAACTCAAATTGACATTTAGTGAAATTTCAGTTACAGTTTTACTATTTACGAATAAAGTTGACTCCATTGCTCTACCATAAAAGCCGCATCGGTCCGCATTTGGACTCAATATCATTATCGTTTATTATGTTTCTTACTGGTAATAAAGTATCGGGGTTCAAATCCAGATAATGTGTAATATTCAGGTAGTATTTCTTAAATATTCCTCTACGAAAAAATGGGTAAGTTTTCTACAAACGTTCCTAACCTACCCCTACTTCATTACCATGATTTAAAAATGAAATATATGGCCGGTTAGTAAGATGTGGTGGAATAAAAGTTAAAGTTTCGCATTCATCTATATCATGAAACATTTGTCTGTATCGAACAACATTTGAAGAAACTATTCATAATATTTATTATTATTTAGAGGAAATCAAGCATAAAAAAATAAAATAATCATTCCGTTGCTAATGCATCATTGTCCTTTCCAAATTAGCTTATTTTAAAATGTTAATGACAAATATAATGTGGCTAGCACCATAGAAAGAGGATATGTTGATTAACACATAATGATTAACCACACCCAATTACAAATTGCTTTTCCTAACACGGGGATACCTTTTAATCTTTTTAACGCAATACATTGAACAATAATGATTATTTCCAGCCGAAGGCATTTTATCAAATTGCTACATGATAATGGTTGAGTGCAGTGATTAAAACAATAAAAATGAGATAGCTCTGAAAAAAAAATTACATAATAACGGTCACGCAGACCCAGAATTCGAACTATTTTTGTTTGGTCTTCTTATGGCGGTGAAAATGAGGTTTGGACTTAGATGGTCAAAAAAAATAATTTGTAATAAATATATTCCCATTAGAGCTCCACGCAGATGTGGGCACAAATTATCTAGATTCTTCTTTTACCATCCCTACCCTGATAGTGTAAATATTCTGATAATCCAGACGGGTAGTAAGACAGGGATAGCGGGCTTTTTTTTTTGTGGAGATGTACAAATGTTTTGTCAGATATTAAGTTGCTTATATCAAAGAATTTTTTTTTAATTCAAGGCTACACCCTAATATATATTATTACACAAATACTAGTTTTCATGCCTGTCTAAAACATATCAACCAAACTAAAAAATCTAACCTTCAATTGATAAACATGTTTGGTAAGTCTTTGTTTGTAAAAAAAACTATCTTCTTGCCGTAGATGTGAATACTGTGAGAAATAACTCAATTCTATATACAATAGATGAATTTTATATGAACAGTCTACGTACAGAAGGCCATTGCTTAAAATGAACTTGGACAGATAGATAACAACCATGTCCAAAGTTTCAACTTGTAACTAATTAATATTTTTTTTTAATTTTAGCACTGCGTCTTACTACCCGTTCGGATTATACGCTTAAGTACTAATTACGCTAATGGATTAGGAATTGGGAAGGTTGAATTTAGAGGAAGTTAACCCGCATTTGCGTGGAGGGAGAGTGTAAAACCATTTAGGTAAAACCACCCCCAGTTCACCCGACAGAGATTCGAACCTCGATCTCCCCGTCCTCGGCGGTCGAGCTCAACACGACTAGCGCGTTAGCCAACTACGCCACCGAGGCGGGTAAATTAATATTAATTAAGAACGTGCTCGCCTCTTACTAACTTACTTACTCTCAAAATAAAGGTGAGTCCATAATTGAAAAGTGCCAAATCGATTATTGTTAAGAAGCACACATTCCATTAAGAATAAAATATTAAAATTGGTGCAGGGATTATAGTATTTGACTCAGTGTTGCCCCTGCTAGGCTGTTCCATTACATAGGCCTTGTTTAGTATTTAAGTATCCAAAAAGAATGATTATACCACCTAGTTTTAAGTTTATCTTGTGTGATGGTATTGCTGAGGATTGGTTAACTGTTTAGAAATTCTACTGAATAACCCTTTAGTTCACACTAAAGTAACAGTGATCCTCATCTTGTAAAATACTAAATACATTCTATTATATGTGTGAAACATCATCATTTAGTGGAAACAGAATGCTATTTGAAATAACGGTTGGGCTCAGTATAATTCCAAATGTGTCAATATTTCCTATGGGCCCTTTATTATATTTTCTACAAAGCCGATTATTTTAATTTTTACTTCATCCGATATCTACCTCAGCCAATAATAGGAGTTACAGTCAATCTATCATATATTAATGTATAACTTTACAATCTTTAAACTCCTTCCGCAAATATTATTCTTGTCTGGATGATTGCCGTTCTATGAGCGTGTGGGATAACCTTTGAACATTATGTGAAGTCATCCCTAAATAGTATAACTCTACTCCCAAATGGGAAATTATTAATCATCTTAGCTTTTATCTACAGCAAATGATTGATTCCCGCCAGTGCATGGCTCGGAGCTAAGATTGACTTATCACATATTAACAGTTTATCATCTGATGACGGTTCCAAAATTTAATGTCGTCCTAAAGAAAATTTTTTCTGCTTTTATTATTAAATATATATTAATGCAAACTTTTCTTCCTTACTCATGTCAGACATATCTTAGAAGTTTACTGTTCATCGTTAGTGAAAACTAAACTATTTTATATTACGCTATGATTATTTAGACTTTTAACTTAATTTAAATATCGACATTTCATCCAGTTTGAAAAGTAAAAAATCCACATATTTATATTGATAATTAAAATGAATACCCAGGAAAGTAAATTTAACTTATACAAGAGCGTATAATAGTTATTTGTGAATCAAATCATGTTATTTAATAGGGTTGTCCTAAAAAAAATAATATTGTCATTAATAAGTTTCGCCTCCCCTGATTTTTCTCCTACATACAGACCCCTCCAGACAGGAACGTAATAAGACACACATGTTTTTTGGCGTTTAGGAATTTCTAATCGAGTATTCTATCACCTTAATGAGATGCCTTTCCATGCCTTAGGAATAAATACCCAGGATGACATTCTAATGTGAATATGATATGTTTTTTTGTGAAACAGAGTGTAAACGTATCGACACTCGAAATAATCTCCTCCGAACAAGCATCATATTTTAATTAGCAATGTATATGGAATGAAAGATTTAAACACATTTGAAATCAACCGGATGTTACATTCAAAACGACGAAAGCTGATATTATATAATGCTAGGCTGAAGAGTGTTGTACTATACCCCCCCCCCCAATCCTCTCCAAAAACGAGCATTTGTTATTAATCAGGATTTGGAGATTTCGAATGATGTCGATATAGTGATTAGCTACAACGTTCATGTGGATGAGGTCGGAATTGGAATCGTATAAATTTTACTGATATTGTGATAGCAAACAATTGCTTCTATGAACGAGTGGCTTTTTCGAAACAAATGGGTGAACAAATCATTTTAGACAATTTTTTAAACAAAACCTTTTTTATATATAACGTGAAGCTTGGAGGTTGTAAAGCCCACCGTTAGGAACGAGCCATTTTTAGCCTTTGGCTCTCGTTAAACTTTCTCGTCGGATGTCGGAGAGTTCCGGGTTAAATTATTATTGGAATGCAAGGGAAGTAATTTTAATAATATTTTCATTTAGAATTTCTTCAAACTAATGTTAGCTCAGTTATTTTAAAAACGTAACGTACGTAGGCAGCCACCTTGTCCATGGCGTCACTCTCTTGATCAAGAATATTGGGGTTCAAATCCCTTCCGGATAGTTTTCCTAAATGATTCTCCATTATTCCTCCACGCAAATATGAGTACAATTACGCTAATATGATTGGAAATTGGAAGTTTTAGTTAGAGGAACGTACCCGTATTTTAGTGGATTAAAAGTGGAAAAATATTTTTCAAAATAAACTCCCATTAAATCCAACCGGGATTCAAAACCTAATATTTCCCTGTCTTTTTTGGTCAAGTCTTTTTGAGAGAATAATTCCTTAGACTATGCGGCCACCGAACAAGCTACAGTTTAAATAAGTGGTTTAATTATTTATTACAAAGCTGAACCTAGTGGCTTAATCTAAGAGCTAGGGATGAGTAATCCCTTTTAGTGATAGTGCAACTGCATTAGCTTGGAGAGGAGATGAGAAAACAGCAGTTAAAACTCCCATGTGTTAAAAATATCTCCAGTGGATATGGAATAAAATTAATCTCTACCTCTTCATCGCTAAGCAATCCAATATATTGCGACATCAACGCCTTAAAACTTACGACCTATAATACATGTAATAAATTGTCACTAAATTCCTTGTATTTATGAAAAACATCTTATTAGTGATTAAGGAACGATTAAGATTAATAGTGATAGAATTCAAATTTGGTAAAGTTGACAATATGTGTTAATTTAACATATAAAAAATAGATGTATGATATAATATAATAATAATAATATAGGCACTATAATTTGAATCATAAATGAAAAAATTAAAAAGATTTTTTGTAGTAGCAATTACAAGTTATAATATCTTATGATGAACAATTATGATGTAATCATATAGGTTTTAAGAAACATCTAAAAAGTTTACCAAAATTGAATTCTATCACTATTAATCCTTGTATTTATGTTACTTATGGCATAGCTATATATATATTGTAAATAGTTGATGATGTTTATGAATTAAATATAATACCCTAGTGAGCGTATGTGTAAATGGGTATAAAGTACGCCCTGTACAGTACTTCCTTACACTTCAATGGGACTTCCGACTGTATTGCTATAATTTAGTCTTAATCCAAGTGGTATCAAATATGTAGTTTACATTCTACTTGTGATGAAAGTAGTTTATGTTTCAATAATTTGGGGTTCATTAAAAAAGAAGGGCGTGTTGCCAAACTATGAATTCCTTAAATGTACTAAATACCAATAAGAATAAGTTTACTTTATTAACTTTTATCAATTTTTAAATACAAATGTTTTTAGTATAGGGTAAAAAATACTTCATATCATACGGGTCTGTGCTGCTGGATGTATTGCAATCAAATACAGGGGAGATTGTTAAATACAAATTCGTATAGTGATATCTTTAATTAATCTACAGATTGTCATGCAATTTTTAAAGCTGCAAATATAAGAATAGTATGTTGGTTTATATTAATTAATTTTACAAAATGCACATGGGAATAAAGTTATATTTTGTTATATTCCAATATCAGAATTTAAACTGGATATGAATAAAATAAATAAAATAAAAAACGTGACCTAGATAAAACAATGCATATTCTGGAATTGTTATTTTTAAGGTTATAACTAAATAAGTTCTACATTAGGTTTATTTTGAGGTTTTAATATGCATCAGAGCAAATAATCTAATTTATACTATGGATAACTATATTTTTGTGTAAAAATAACTAAAATTTAATCAAATGTATTCCATTTAGTTAAAGTTATATTAAATAAATATTAAAATTGATTTGTTTTAGTCATTAAATCAGTATGTTTTTAATGTATATTTAAATTTTATATACATATTTATCCATTGTAAATAAAGTAATTTGAGTTGAAATTAGTATTAAAATAGGCCCAGCTATAGTTAAAATATTGAAGTGAGCCATATGTAGCTATGCCAACAAAATTATTTATATTAACTTAATATATTGCAGCACTGTAATAAAACAAAATTATTATCATTTAGAGTCAAATTCTAAATAATAAATTACCTCTCACTTCAATATTATCAGTACATGTTATGATTGCTTTTTTTATATTAGTACTAAAAATAAAAATAGTTAATTGCCATTTCTGAGGATGTGTACTTAGCTTAGGACAGATAACTAATGAGAATGTATCACTGATTTATCATACGTGGAAAGGCTACTTTCCCCAGCTGAGAATTTAGCTTTGATAGTATTTCCCGCGCATAGTAAACCTGAAGCCCTAGATCTTATGACCACGAATTTGGCTCTTTGATTTGGGCTCTGTCACTAAAGTAGACTGTTAATATATGAAAATAGATGAAAAAATATAAATGTACATAAACCTCTAAGTTCTTTATTATTCAGTTTTAATATTTTATATTAGTTATTTTTAATAGCACTTATATGCATGTATATTATTTATATCAATACTATTAAATATATATCAAAATAAATTCATCTATATATTAAAATTTAATTTAAATAATAGATTCGTATTATACACTAATTATAATAATAATAAATAATATTATCTAAGATAGAAACTTAATATTAAATATATCAATATGCATAAATACTTAATCACGCCGTTACCTTACGGGGTAGACAAGAAACTGTGCATATAGTTTAAAAATGGTATTTAATCCATACTCACTAACTTTCTCCACACCTCCCTATATTTGCAAACTTCCTTCACTCCACATCCATTCACAGAGTCATACATGCTATTTTATTATTAAAACTCTTCAGGTTTTCTTTTTAACACATTCGTCTACCACATTTAGCCACGTCTTACATGGTCTACCACTTCTTTTCCATCCACACACTCTACCTTCATATATTAGCTTCGTCACTTGATCCACACTCATCCTCTCAACATGCCCAAACGAACGTAAAATGTTTGAATTTATTTTAATATATTATAAATTACATACAAATCTATATAATTCATATATTATAAGTAGAGTACAAATTATTTTAATATTTTTTTAGTTGTTAAAGAAAATACCTGTTAAAAAGTTGAAGGAATAAGTATTTTCATAAGGAAAATAACAGTTAAAGATAGGTAAAATATCAATGTAAATATATGTATAAAAAGGAAATGTTTTTACAAATAAAGTAAGTTGTCACATTTTCTATTTGAATAATTTTAAATAAACTAGCTATACTTAAAAAAATATTACAAGCACACTACTAACATTGTAAAATGCTTTCTTTCCGTTGCATTAACCACCAAGGTTAGGTTATTTAGGACTATATTAATAAATTATTTACCTCAATTTTATTTAGTTTCTCAATAGTTTTGTTTAGTTTAAATAATCATTGCTTTAATATATAAAATTATATTCACATGCGATAGTTAGACCTAAATGCCCTTTTTATTTAAATACCTTAAATATAGTATTTTGAGGTATTAACATATTTAAGTGATTACGAAGATAGTGTGATGATATTGTCGTACTCAAAAAAAATTAAATCTCTTATTTTTTCCTATTGTGCAAACGAGAGCCTTAATATACCTTTTCTCTCATTTTTTTTTTACTTTACCTAAAAGTTTTTTAAAACTATTTTAAAGTATAACATAAAAATCTTCAGAATTATTAGTTAATTGACTTGAATAGTAATTAAAAGATATTTATGGAAAAATTTAATTTGATATAAGAATATATAAGATGTGTTTTATTGATTATTTGGTTTACAATTTTTCTTTATAATCCCTTTTAAAACAAATATTTTGGTTCTTCTTACCACCAATTTGACGCCTTTATTTTATTTTTGTTCCTATAACCCGTCCCTATTAACAGTATAGTATTTCAAAATTAATTGCTACATTTAATCTGTTATTATGAATACATCGGTTTATTTTTCCACACAGCCCAAAATTTAAAATCTGTGCAAACCTTTTGAAAGTACTAACGTGGATGTCATTTTAAATTAATCATTTCCACAATCCTGAAATTTCTAGCTCTAGCTCTCAAAATTGGAAAATTATAGAAATAAACACACAGCAACATAACAGTAGTTCTTACACATTATATTGTTTTGAATTGCAATAAGTTTAAATATTATTAAGGATAATAGTTGACCCAAATTAACTCGCGAAGAATGGACACACTATTATCATTTCAAATTTTTAGTAAACTAATTTACAAATTGTCTTTACAAACTATGTTAGTTAAAAGTAAACCTTATCGGTGGTTGAATGATCTAAGGCGTAACTCTCGAAATAAAATAGACTCACAACGAGGGGGGTATCGGGGTTAAATGATGTTCGGTGAACTGAGAGGTTTAAAGTGAAATGGTTCTCCACGTTTTATTCCACGCAAATGCAGGTTCACTTATTCTAAATTCAGCCTTCCTCCTCCTTAGAACATTAAAGTAATTAGTACATATGCATGTAGCCAAACGGGTTGTAATATGTAATGCTTAAATTAAAATTAAATTATATTTAAATTGAATTCTTTTTTAACTTTTCATTTAGTATTCAAACATGATGTTAATTTATAATACTCACTCTCGATGGGTTGTCAATTTATCTCTCTCATTCACTCTTTCTCTTGTCCGCTTAAACAAATGACACCAGCACGGAGATCAAGCCATTCTGAATGACACGATGTATTTTATCTCTACAATACCCTGTTCCCCACCTCCCAAATCCCCAACCAGTGTATTAACACCTAGTTCACCTGATCATGTTAATTCCCCGGTTCATCCCGACATGGGGTATCATTTTGTTTTATCAGTTGGCCATCCTGTCGTTTCGGATAACATCTTCCCTGCACATTCACACACGCTAAGCACACCAAAACACACATGATGGTAGAAGAGCCCATTAGCTCGAGGTAAATAGGGAACTACATAACTATAACAATCTACTTGATTGTGGAAGGGAATACTTTCGAAAACAGTTCATATTATAAGAGATCGTATTTATGCTTTAATTAAACATTTTAAGAATTAGTTAAAACCTAATATATACATGTTTCTTCACAAACTGCGTGATTTTAAATAATTTGACAGAATTTATAAATCAAATATTTTCGGGGAAAAAAAAAATTGATCAAAATTAATAAATACATATTTCTTTTGTTTTTATCATAAACATCGATTTAAATAGTTTTACGTAAAAGTTTGCATAGTTAATCTAGATTATTAAATACGACAAAAAATGTTTTAAGGATTATAAGTAAAATGGTTTCTGTCTTATTGGCTAGATCTACCAAACATATAATGAATAAACAATTGAAGTACTAGGCAAAGGGTAAGTATGGCCCATGAAATCTTGGGATGGAAATGTTGGTAGTAATTGGGGTGAAAAGGAGTACTCAGTCCCCTTCACCCCATAAAAATAAAAAAAAATTAGTAGGCCTAAAATCAAACAAATTTATCATAGTTTTTTTTTATTTAGAGTTAAATATTGACTTCTTATAGGAAAATTAGTACATACGTATATACATACATGAATATATACTTATATATATAATTAGTCACGCCATTCCCTAATGGGATGAACAAGAAACTGTGAATATAGTTAAAAAAATAACAACTTCGTACTTAGTAAATACTCAATAACGTTCTCCACACTTCCATATTCTTGCATACTCCTTTCTATTCAACAACAACAACAACAACAACAACAACAAAACAAAAACAACAACAACCATACACAAAATCATACGTGTTCTTTTATTCTTAAAACTCTTACTGTTTCTCTTTTTCACACATTCGTCTACTACATTTATCCACGTCTTTCAAGTCCTACCCCTTCCTTTTGATCGACACACTCAAACTTCAAATATTTGCTTCGTCACTTTATGCCACACTCATCCTCTCAACATGCCAAAAACCAACGTAACAAGCTCATTTCACATTGACCAATTGAATTACCTTTCAAATCGTACTCCATTACCACCCATTCATTACTGACTCTGTCCATAAGTGTTTTTCCACTTTAATTTCTTAGATATTTCATTACAACTGCATTCACTTTAATCTTCTGTTTCTTCTGACAAACCAATGATTCACACCAATTAAACCATGTTGCTGTTAAAATTAATATAGTGTAATATTATATAGATTACGTATATAATACCCACGTTGGTGGTCAAGGAATCTTAGGCATATAGACTTGATTGAGACGAAGTCCTTGAGGTTCGAGTCTCGGCTGTATGCGTAAGGGGTGTTTTCCCATTTAAGATTTACTACTGCAATTTTACCATCCTATCTCAATGCAAATGGGGATGAACTTTCCCTAATACCACACTCCTTATTCTTACACAAAATATTAAGTGGTGTATGTGGTGAAAACGTATCGATTAGAATTTTTAATACAAATTTAAAGTCCAACGAATTGGCTCAGTCGGTACTATGTTAGCCTACTGATGTCATGGTTTAGGATCAAACTCTCGTCATTTACAAAAAATGTATTTGTGTTAAAGGCCCTTAGCCCTGTCGAGGGAAAGTCTAAACTCTATTTTGTGGAATGGTAGTGGGAGGCTGAAAGGTATGGCGTGGCTTCACAGCTGGCCAAGGTATCCTTCCGCGCCAACAAGAACATATGGATCACGGAAACTGTAGATGGCGCTAGCTACAGGACAGGTCTTGGGGAAAAATCATACTTTTGTAAATATTAGTTTTCTCGAGAATGAGTGAAATTTTATGTTAATATTTTCAACACCCCTTCTAAGATGATGTTTCGATGATTATTAAATGTTACATTTTCTTATTTTTTGGTATGAATGAAGCTGACATTTTTCTTTTAAAAAATTCCAGTTTTATCAATATTTGATCACTGTTAAAATTATAGAGGAGGTGTGTATATTAAAAGTATAACTTAATCGACATACTTCTATTCTTAAACAAACCATTTCCGAAAAAAAAATTGCAAAGCAATAAAAATTCTTGAAGATAGCCGTTTGTTCCCATGGCTCCGCATTTCCACGCCAAATGAAAAGGGCCAATCGCCTTAAATTAGTGTATTCCCTTTCATAGTGATAAATAAAGGACCAAGAGGCTCGGTGCTATGTATGCTCTAAATGTAAGTTTGTTCATAAGCCAAGTGCTGATATAATGTCATTTCAGAACATGCACGTTAATATTCAAATCAAATAAAAATATTGTGCCTATATTTAATTAAAAACTAATATATTTTAGATTTACAAAATTAAAACTAGAAATTATTTTAGAAATAATTTTTAGAAGTAATTTTAAATATTCATATTATATTGGTGAAGTGGTATCATTGACTATAATTTTGAAAGGTTGGGGATAACCCAAAGAGTGTACATTATTTTCAAATCAAACCTTTTGACTTCCTTTCTAGCTCTTTAAATATTCTGGCACATTACTTAAAGATAGTTTTCTTTTCCCATTTTTTGATTTTATTTATTTAATTCTTCACACTCTTATTTCAAAAATAGTATTTTTAATTTAAAAAGTAAAACTTCTCCAATTACTCATTGTATTTAAGTAGTAAAGTTGTAATTAATTTTTCTTCAATAAGATGTATATGAACATTTAACAAATAAACTAATAACTTTAAAATATATAAACAATTTATTTTAAGTTTTCATTAATTTTATTAATAGTATCTTACTTAATGATGAAATTTTACTTAATTGATAATTTTAATTTGCATAAAGATTTATTTTATCTGCAAAGATAATTGGATTTATTAACACATCACATATTAAAATCAACCCCCAATTTAAGAAATAAATCTTACATATAACTAACCTAAAGCCATATATTTGTATAAAATATTCTCAACAGCGTTAACACAGTTATGCTTACTACTTAAATTGATAAAAAGGTATGATCAAATCAATAATATTAAAGAAGTTTATGTTTAAAACATTCTTCGAGGCTAAATAATCTAAAAGCTAAACATAATCAAATTTATTTCTCTTGTTTAGTTACTTATAAAAAACTGTAAAAAAGTTTAGATTAAAAATATTTATAGAATCAATATTTATTATTAAAATGTTAGATAAAACTGCTTCAGGTACTTTGAAATATGTGGTCTGATTTGTGCGTAGTTTGTATGATCACGTTTGTATATTAATCTAGGGGAAAGCTTTGATAGATTCACCACGCTTGGATAAAAAGTTCAACTTTTATGGAAACCCTTTAGGGGATATTGATAAATTTAGGAGTTTTTGGAGTTGTAAAGGGATATAATTGATCTCTCCCAGGTCAGATGACTGTTGATATTTGGGAATGTTTATATGCTTAGCGTCTTTAACCATATCCGTGATATATGCATAACTACAAATCTACACTAATATGGAAATAGTCGTATCAGTGGGTGCATGGACAAGACGTTCGGCTCACCTAGTCTTGTTTTCCATTGAAGAGAATATCTGAGTTAAATTATTAATCGATGTATTGAGTGGGCTATTTTGTTTCAAATAGTTTTCCACCTTCCTTCATGTTAAAATGCAGGTGCATTTCCTTTCAATTCTATCTAAGTCCTTCCAATCACATTAGTGTAGTTAAATAAAAATAGGATGGACAGGTACACTCACAGGAAGGGTTTTTCTTAAAACTAGAATGGTAGGTTTGAAAACAAATGTTCCCAAATTTTCTGGTATATAGAGTTGGGAACTATAAATGTAAAATACAAAGTTTGTACACCCAGCCAGCATTTGAACTCGTAGATCTCCTCTTCACAGGAAAACTTCCCTTAAATAATGTTTTTTAACAAATTTATGGGAGTATTAATTAATAAATATATTCCACCTGTTATAAAGTATTTATTCAACAAGGCTTATTACGGGCTTCAATATTTTAATTTTGGTTAACTGTGGATACCACACCTAAGGGGTTCGCAGAGAAACAATATGACCTGAACAATATTGAACATATAATACAACGTCTAATTAATTCTAACAATGCTTCTCAATATGCCCTGTTGCCGTCATCAGTGTTAATGGTTATAGCTCTAGCATTAATTTACAGTGAAAATCCATCCGTATACAGTCTAATTTTCAAAGGAAAGGCCTTATCTAACAACTATAAAAGTTACTATATCTATTTTCATGTTTTAATATGTAAACTGATGTGACCTTTAACTGAATGTTTGATTAATTTTAATCAAAAGATATAAAATAACACTAATAATATAGTAGAATGTTTTTATTGATGACTGAAAAGTAACTTTTTTATTTGCTAAAAGTTTTTTTAATGAAAATCGGACTATACGAGTGAATAGAAGTTCATCAAATTCTGGTTTCACAAATAAAGAACTAGTAGCATGTGATAAAAGTCTTAAAATATTATAGCTAAATATGTAACTAAGCATAAGTTATTATAAATATAACCATACCGTTGATATACTAACAAGTTAAATACCTATTTATTATTTTTTTGCTTTCTAATATAATGTAATCCGGTTAAAGGATCTTCTACAAACTATTGCTTTGGAGACATATAAATATATCAATTATCTAATGCAATTATAGATAGAATTGTAGAAGTGCCTTTATGATATATTTATATATGATATATATAATATAAATATATCATATACATATATTAATTCTCTAACGCAATAGTTTGTAGAAGAGCATTTAACCATTCATCCATTGGAAAACTAATAGACATATATGATATATATCATATATCATATATAATTATATCATATCATCGGAAACTAATATGCATATATCATATATATCATAATATGTATATTAGGATTTTATTGTTTTAAATATGCTCTCATTTCAAACAAATCATAAATTAAATGTACTCTAAATCCATATCACAAAAAGATAAAAGATCAATTTGTAAAAGATTGCAACAAAATTCACCTTATAATTGGGTGGTAAACCACATTATGTTAAAATGTAGCTCATATAATTTTAAATAAGAACTATTTTACTTTTATATCTTTTTATAATATATTTAAATCTCAGTATTACCTTATTTAACACTATAGTATATTCTATTAGTGATAATATTATCAAAGATTTTTTTCGCATATTCTAATATTCGTTTGATCTACAGCGCTATTGAAAAAGATGTCTGGGATTTCATATAAATACATCAATGGAAATAATTGAATGGTATTTTAATACCTGCACCAATTCAAAGTCAGTACTGTTGCTTTATAGAATAAAACTGACAGGGTTGCCACACTTATTAAACCAAAAATCACGTAGATTGGCGAAATATTTCTAAAGATATTTAATTACGGAATTACATACCTATTTTTATAAGCTACAGTGTAATAAATTCACTTATGGTATAAAGATGAAGGAGATATATATAATAATAAATATACCAGCTTTGATATGTAAAAGAGTTGAAAATCTTTTGGGAAATTACGCCCTTAATACACCCATTCGGAATTAAAACCTCAACCGTTACATCACTGACATAAGAAACTGGATGAATTGTAAAATATAGACTACATAATCACATATACGACTATCACCAGTATGTTTTATTTTATTTTCTCTCGACCCCTTGATTGTCAAAAAAATTGAAATCTGGATTTTGATAAATGTCGACGTTTAATTTCCTATGAAACAGAAAAAGTTGTTTTTGCGATGACGTTTGCCTGCCTGTCTGTTTCTATCAACGACTAGAGCTGAAACCGTTTTACCGGTTGGACCAAGCCTTGGTATCTAGGGTTTTTGTAAGGCTCCTCAAAGGAATTTTCAGAATTAGATAGATAGCCTTAAAATTAAGGGTAGTTTACTGAAGGGCAAAAAGAGAAAAATAAAATTGATTTTCTTACAATCTTCTCCCAAGGTTTAGATTAGATTTTGTATCAAGGCATTGTTTAACATTACAAAAAAAATAATCTAAGTTTTCATATTTTCATGAAAATTAGTCTGATAATATTCTACTCACACAGAAACTTCCAATTTTAATCATAAATTCATAACTATTTTAGATACGAAATAACTTACCATTGTAAAGTTTTAGTAGTTTTAACAATAACAATATTGTTATCTGGAATAATTTTTTATAAAACCAATAGTTTCTGATATTCAAGCAATACTATATTTTTTTAGTGGAGTACTTAAAAATATGAGATTAAATGGTCGACAGATATGCTCTCTTTTCTCAATATTTCTGTAACAATATATATTATTTCATTTAAAAATTTTATTATTTTTTTTAATGTCTGTTTTTTAAGATGAGAGGGAAGTCTGTGTGGTGCACTGTACCCTTTTTTTATATTATTATTATTGTGAAAGAATTTGTAATACATTTTTAAGCGATGGATAAAATATTCTTGACATTAAAATTTGAAATAGTCTAATAACAAAAAATAATCTTTATATATATCCTTATGAGCAAGTGGTACTTTAGCAAAGTTATAAACATGAGTGTGAATAATTTTATAACATATATTAAAACTAAATTGGGATTATTAACAGAACTTATTGTTACATAATCAAAGACAGGTTGGGCCTACGTTTTTCATCCCAAGGGACAAATCTAATTATCAATCTGCACCTCGGCTGAAAATATATTTAGTAACCCCATCAACCTAATAGGCCTTCATACAATATTTAATAAACCATTATATATTATTATATATTTTAAGTATTTAAGATAATCGTTTAATAAATGTTGTTTGAAGGCCTATATTAAGTTGATGGGGTTACTAAATATATCTTCAGCTACGGTGTAGATTGATAATCAGATTTGTCCCTTGGGATGAAAAACGTAGGCCCAACCTGTCTTTGATTTTGTAACCATAAGTTCTGTTAATAATCCCAATTTTGTTTTAAAATTATTCCTACTCATTTTTATAACTTTGCCAAAGTACCACTTCCACACAGGGACTTTTTTTAATACAAAAAACTGGGATGAACTTAAAAAAAAAAGAGGACATCTTCATAAATCCCGTCATAAACTCGTTCTCATATACATTTTTTTTTCTGAATGGATATTAAGTTTGTTGAGGTGTGTTGGAAACACAACAGGTGCACTAAACGATCTATAAAGTTGTAAACAACATCGTCGTACACAGTAGAGGCACCAAGTAAAAAAACTTTCAATGTTGCCAAATATACAGCGAAATAACTTTTCAAAGTGAAGACGAAACATCCTCAGGAAGTGTGTGAAATGTGAGAGAAAAACAGAATAGAGAGAGAGAAGAGATGGTGTATACTCGAAGTGTTAACTTGTCACCTAAATCTCCTCCAAAGAACGGTTGAAGGGGTTGAGTAGAGAGGGGTGGATGGAAGTGTAAGGAACGCCGCCGTTACCGCACCATTGGTTTCAGCAATAGCGGGTGCTCTCAGCGGGATGCCGGCAGTTCTCAAGAGGTAAGAGTAAAACTGGTACCGTAGTCTGGAAGAGAAATGGGCTTATCTCTTGTTGAGAAAGCCCCGTCACCCCTTGTAGCTTATTGGTTAAAGGAGAGTGAATTCAAAATGGACAGGGACTGATGAAGTGACTGGATAAAACTAGCTCAGGTCTAGGATAGGGTGTAGTGAGGTGGACTGGATATAACTATCTCAAGATGGGCATATGTTGTAATTAAGTGAACTTGATAGTTCTGGCTCAAGATAGGGATAGGGTGTAATGAGGTGGACTGGATAGAACTAGCTAAAGTCAGAGAGAGGTGACGTACTTTTGTGAGTGTGGCAATGAACTTTTGAGTTCTTAATTCCATACAGTAATTAATATATTATTAGGGTTATTTTATTGACAATATAATATCAAAAGTTACGTTTGTTAGTTTCATGATAAATATATTTCCATATTTTTATCAAACAAGGCTTAGTTAAAAAAGTTCAATTTTTTTTTAGAAAAAATACAAAATTTCTATTAAATATTCTAAAAATGGCAAAATAAAAGATCTTGTCTATCTTTACAAATATCTTATAAATGATTTTATTAGAGTTAAGTATATCGGAATATATATATAATATAGCTATATAATTATTACCAAAAATTTAAAAACTACTTAGAATAAATAAGCAATATTAAAAAACTAGATTATGTAGGTTTTGTATTTTTTAGTGAATATGGGGATTTTTATTTAATATATTCTCTTATTAAATTTCAATTAAAACTAATTTATAGAGTGAATTGCAAATAAAATCTAGTACTATGAATCAAACTAGATAAGGTCATTTCTCCTATCGAAATAAATAAGAAATACTATGCACTATTATATTTTTTTATTGAGAATACTCTTGTCACAATACCATGCAGAGCAAAAACACCTAAAATGAAAAAGAAAACAAGAAAAATAACGGAATGAATGTTTTGGGTGGAAAACAGAAAGAAAAATTTATAAAGAAGAGTTTTCCTTCTAAAAGATTTTACTGTAGTAAATTGCAACGTTTTATTTGAATTTATGAATGAATAATTTCAACGATGAGATATAGAAGAGTTTAATTCATGGTTAGCAGTAAACGGCGTCCTCATTCTATATCCCTAGAAGAAAAATAAAAAAAAAGTCACACGATGGTACTCAAGAGACTCTCATTTCTAATCACTCGAATCACAGGAATATTACATTTTACTGCCGTGAATGCACACACACCCTCGTTATTATTACTCAGCTGTAATAAATGTTCTTTGCATTTTCATGAATATTATTTTAAATTTAATATTTAGAAAGATATACCAAATTTGTATTAAAACTAACTTTTCATTTGACGACAGATTTTTTTCCTCCCAATTCCATTTCCATTTTGGGTTACATGTACTTATATTATATTCTGAAATTTGAAAAATGACAACCGGACATGGTAATCGAACCCCGACCTTTGGCTTAGTACGCCAATGCTCTAACCACTGAGCTATCCAGGAATTTCTCAATTTTCAGAATATGATATTAGATGTGTAATCCTCACTAAAAGCATAAATAATAGCTTTGGACTATTTGATTCGTAATTATATTGGTTACTATATTGTATTAGGGATTATGAAGGTGAGGGTTTAGAAGAAATGGTCCACATCAGCGTGTAGGGATCATGAAGAATCGCTTAGCAAAATAAAAACTCTATAAACCCGTCTGAGATTAAAACTCCAGCCACCATTTTCAGTCAATGGAAATAGGATGAAATTATCTTTACATTTAGACCACTAGATATTTATTCTTTACATCTATAATATTATTATTAACATTTTAGCCCTGCGGTGGCCATATGGTCTAACGTGTTACTATTGCAGTAGACTCGACTGCGACAACGAGGAGATTAAGACTCTAACTTGGTCAGTGTACTGAGGGTGCTTTTTCCAAAATGTTTTCAAACTACACATCACGCAAATGTGGGTACACTTCCTTTAAATATAGCCTCCTTATTCTTAAAATCATTAGCGTAATAGTGCATAAGCGTATAACCGAACGAGTAGTAAGAGTGGTGATAAAATATAAATTAAATTTTTATAATATAATATATTAATATCTTGTCATATATATTTATTAATATTTTAATTTATATATTTTTTCATATCTTTATTTATTTATATATATTTTCATATCTTTATTAATATTTATATTAATATTTTTATATATACATATAGTAATATCTTTATTAATATATATGTTTTAATATATATCTCTATTATTAATATATAAATATATAAGTATCTTTATTTTATATATTAATATCTTTATTATTAATAATAATAATAGCATCGCGTCTTACTACCCGTTCGGGTTATACGCTTAAGTACTAATTACGCTAATGGATTAGGAATTGGGAGGGTTGAATTTAGAGGAAGTGAACCGCATTTGCGTGGAGGGAGAGTGGAAAACCATTTAGGAAAAATCCCCCAGTTCACTCAACCGAGATTCGAACCTCGATCTCCCCGTCCCCGGCGGTCGAGCTCAACACGACTAGCGCGTTAGCCAACTACGCCACCGAGGCGGGTATCTTTATTATTAAAGAGATGAGGGATTGTGTTTGGCGAAATTAAACCCACATTATATTTGAGTGAAGGGCTAACGAGGGAGAAGGGAGGGTGGATGTAACCACCAGTGAGCAATCATTTATAGAAGAGTACACCACCGACACTCGTCTTTGAACGTATATAAAAAAAAATCATGGCATCAGCCCGCAATCAAGCTATACGGTTCAAGCGGCCACCATCTTTTGCTGAAGATAGTAACAATTTATACTGATAGAAGGTATCATGTAGTCATAAACACGAAGCGTTGGGTCATTTATCTCAGTTTTCTAGACTGAAACAACTATATTATTTTTTATTCCCGTAGCTCCTCATTTGTTCTCATGAGACTTAGTTGACCACGTTGAGGCCAGCTCGTCCACAGAAGCTCTTAAAGAACCCGGAAATTTTGAATCTGTAGCCAGGAACTTTGACCATTAAAACCACAAAGGCGTTATTCTCCATATTTTCCTAAAATTATAATATTTATTTTCATTAAAGAATTTAGGAAAAACCAATAGTAGAAGACTATTAACTATCAAAAAACAAAACTATTAAGACATTAGATTTTATTAGGTATGGCGTCTCGTGGATTGTTGCCAGGTTTAGCTCCGATTGATGAGACTGTACTGATAAACGTTTCCCGCCCATTCAGTATGGAACTATTCCTATTTCCTTTAGGTCACTGTAAAAAAAATCGTTTGCTCTTTATATAATTATTTTTGTAGTTGTAGTTTGGTCAAATCGAGATCTTGAACTTCACCGTGACCTTATCGGCATGTTTTTACCCAAGACTTGTGTTACACTGATATGTAATTCTTATTAAAACTTTCTTTGATATAAAATACTGATATAACATTGAAAGTAAAACAAAGTTATTTTATAATGTTATCAATTTTTAGTTAAAAATTTACAACATAGAATACGCGCTTATGTTTTGTTAAAGAAAATGGCGAACTCTAAAGGAATAAGTTGGAGGTGAAGGGGATACTGGTTAAGGTCAGTATTTTTGCAGTTTTTATAGCAAAAATCATTTTGAAAAAACCTAAAGTATTTCTCCTGCAGAAGTGTAGAGTTTAATTTTATTCTCATGGTGATATTGGCAGTTGATGAATATATTTCATGAGCATAGCGACATTAGATGGAAAACATTTTAAATAAATATTAAAATTTGTCATTTAATTCCAAAACAAATTTGACAGCTATTCAAGAAATGTTGATATTAACATGTGCAGAAAACTAAACTTTATGTTGCTACTGGATGAATATTTGATTTATTTTAGCCAAAAAAAGTAATACTATAAAAACTGTAAATTTACTCTCACTCCCTTCTGCCACACCTTAAATATCTCGAATATATACATATACATTAAAATCCGCATTAAAGGGTATGCAGGTAATTTCTAAGTCTCAAATAGTAGGGATTTCCCGGGTTGCGGAAGTAGAGGTTTTGATTTTGAATCAATGAAGGTTGTATATTTCTGCTTTTTTTTTTAATAAATCGTTATTCACATTTAATTATCAAAATAGCGATTATATATCCTTTATACACTATACCTTCCTTACCCTTTTAACCAATATGTGTGGATATGCGGATAACCCAAACATTAGTAGTAGCTCATGCTTTAAAAATTAAAAGCTATACATTGAAATAATATTTTTATTATTATCATTCCTATTCGTGCTCTCTATAGTGGCTATGACAAATAAACAATATCGACAAACAAAAATAAAAAATTGAGTGACCTAGATGCAGAAGGGAGGATAGCATTAGAATTAACCTGAAAGAAATAGGGTGTAATGAGGTGGACTGGATAGAACTAGCTCAATATAGAAATAGGGTGCAATAAAGTGTACCAGATAGAACTGGCTCAAGGTAGGAATAGGTTGTAATGAGGTGGACTGGATAGAACTAGCTCAATAAGGTGGACTGAATGGAACTATCTCAAGATAGGGATAGGGTATAAAGAGGTGGACTGGAAAGAACTATATCAAGATAGAGATGTGTCACACACATTTTAAAGTGTTACAATGAATTTTAAAGTCTCTAGTGACATTAGGTAGATAATAAAATCCTGAAATGAGTATTTAAAATCGACTTTGATAAAAACTGTATACTCACAGTGCTGGTAAACACTTGGAGATTGTCGTCAGCCTTGTATTTTCTAGTTTATTGGTGACGTGGAGGGGAGTTGTGGGCTTGAATTTCATATGGGTGTACCGAAGACAAGTCTTGACAAAATGGTTCTTCCCTTTCCATTCACGCCACTGCCTTTATAGTTTATTTAATTCATACGTTCCTCATCTTTATATATGGATATCCCAGAAGAGTAGTAAATATGAGGGCAAGAAAAAATAATTATTTAACACCGATGAAGGTGATCGGTACAGAATCCCGGCTTTTCTAGTCTTGGAATTATTCAGACTCCAAGGTCACACTTTATAGTATTGTGACGTGACTGTGTCTTCGTGACTAGGCTTGATTCATCATAGAAGGGACTGTACAATCTGTCTTCTTCTCAATGTCTTTGCAGCTGTTCTCTATCAGAAACTCACCATACTGCATTGGTTAGTTTTAGTGACGCCAACACTGCCACACGCGTGCGATACGGATAGTTTCGTGTTGGCGTAACAAGGGCTTACAGGACACTTGCCGAATAAATAATAGATTTTCAGTGATTTTTAGCCATCACGAATCAAGCCTTACTACTATCCCAGTACTTCCATTTATAGTTGTATTTTAATAGAAATAATTTTTTAGAAAATATAGTCATATCTTTTTGCTAGGTGGTATTGTAATCTGGAAAATTTAGACCTAGAGATGATGACGAATCTTTACTTTTTATCCTCCTCCGAACCCAAAAATGTTGATTTTACAATTCTGTCTGTCCCAATATCTCTTTGTATTGTATGTGTTCTAGCCCTTAAATTAAGGGATGTTTAATTATTAGGATTTATTTTGTATTCTATATATTTGGAAAATGGCTCTGACGATTTAAAAAAAATAATGTTTCTAAGAAGTGTTTACTTCCCAAATAACACCGTATACTTGGTTTTCGGGTAAAAATTCATTAAAGTGTGGTTAACTGATGAATGATTTTGAAATTTCAAAATATTTTTAAATTGTTTAAAATAATTTTCTGTAAAGGATACATTTGGAAAGTGCTTGACATGACAAATAAAACTTTATACTGAATTTTTTTGGAAAACTTTTTAAGAATACGGTAATTTACTAATGACTGGTTTTTTAAAAAGTTTATTATTTTAATAAAATGCGTTAGCGATTCGGTTCAAAATAGGTAGGCTATCTGTTAAGTTTTTTACATCATAAAAAGTATACAAATTTATTTTGAATGCATTTTATAGTGGCTTACTGCTGATTGATTTTAACAAAATTTTAACATTTTTGAAAATTGCTTTAATGATCTGGCTTGGAATTGGAATCAGTGGACTTTTTACATGGTCAATAAAAATGTTAATTTATTTTTCTAAAATACATTAATACAATAATAGTTTTTCTTACTACTAATTAAAGAATATTTAAAAGAATTGAAATTGGCCTTAAAGATTGCGTTTACATTGAGTATTGGTAATATCTTTTCATGATAATTAAGAATAGCTTTTTTTAAATTAAAAGTATTTTAGGGTATTTTACAAATAAATTGTTTTGAAAATTTGAGATTTATATAAAATATTTGACTAATGTGTTTTAAAATGTATATAAAATTGATTATTATCATTAACAATATGATGTGGAGGTTTTAATGAGAAAAAACTAACTTAAGTGTAGATCACTGAAAACCTTTTATTGTAATGTTCTCCTTAGCTATAATACACAATGTGAGAAAGTTTGTGTGATTGTGTCCTAACACTTATCTCACAATTTTTTACTCAATAAATAAATGAATTTTTGTTTGAAAATGTTGAGTTTGATGATTTAAACGCCATTTAGAAAAAAATATCCCACAATCAACAACATAGGTTAATTTAGATTCTGTTAGAATAATTTGATATTTATTACATTTTGTAGCTGTAATTAAATGTTAAATTTAATTAGTAATAAATATCATAGCTTTAAAAACAAGATACAGTTCAGTTTTCATTAAAACTAAGTTTCAAATGTCAGCAATTTGATCTAATTATAATCAATTACAAATGCACTCCTCATTAACGATAGTTGAATTCTAATTGTTTACGCTTATTAATTTTTAAAACTACACATAATTTATGTGGTTAAATTTATTCAATTATATTACAGAATTACACAAATAAACACTTGTCAGCCATTAACATTAAAGTAAGTAAATGTTTTGTGCATGATCATATTCCTTGTTAAATGAGCGTCAATATATGATATCAAGTGCAATTTATTTGTGATGGATCTATATTTACGTCATATCTGTGAGCCGTAATATTGTGTGTGCTTAAAGTTAGATGATAACACATATTGGTTCTGATAGCTCTTTGTTTCAATCCTGTATTCACATCGCTGTAAGAGATTTTGAATTGTGATTACCAGGTTCCGGCCTTTTATGATCTAAAATGGTCAAAAATTGACCTAATCAATTTCGTTAAAAATCATAATAAATTACTTTAAATCAGGATAATGGACATAATCTATGTAATACCTACAACAGTGTGCGTGCGGTCTTAATGTCACGCTCATATAGTCTGGTTTGTTAATAATGCTGAAGTTGTGGCACGTTAAATTCAGAGAGATTCAAATATAAAAATATTGAAACTGATACAAATGTTGTCACTAAATTATTTTGTGTCTTAATTCAGTTTTTTTATTTCAAAAAAAGTTTACAGCTTGTTCTATTGGGTATATTCATGAACATTGCCTGTACGAATCTTCCTGCATATATATATATAATATAAGTTAAAAAAAAGTGTTCGAAATGGTCTGTCTATCTAGAATAATTGGATTGTTGTTTTAATCCAAGCCAACGGTATTCAGGCACAAATAATAAAGAGAGGTTTATACTCGTCATCAAAAGAGGGAATGTTAATTGGTAGATAAACAAGATGTCTCATTTTATTCCCTATATTTATACTTTGGCACATTGGTGTCTTAATGTGAAAGTGCGTTTAAGTTAGGTTGAAACCTGCTTGGCAATATATATTCGGATTACACCAAACAGGCGATTTATTTAATCAAGTTACCTCTTAATACACCTCTTAATATAAATTATTAAAACTCTTCAAACCCCTAATAAATAAAATCCAAATATTTGATCTAGTTTAAAACCTGTTAGGAAAACGGTGTGAGCTGTTCGCTAAGAAAGTAGACCATCCTTCTTTCTCTGAGATAACTCCCTTGTCCTTAATTACCTTAGTTATACAAGCAGGAAACAATTTTATATAGTGTCATCACCTTAATGGCCACCCTCATACGAATAGGAGTCATCCCCTCCCCCTCCTAAGCGAAGAAGATACCTTATAATATTTTGTAAGCTACCCCCTTTATGTTATGCTGGTCCCCCCCACCCTAACGTCACTCATATATTTAACAGCACGTCAGGAGACAACAAGGGATGTCACCCCTGTCTCCGCACGCAACATAACCTTCCTTTTCCTCCCATCATATCCACACCCTCTCTCAACCCACCTTTACATCCCCTACCTGCATAGAAAACCCCTACTCAACCCCCTTTATACTCTTTGAACGCAAACTCTTACTTTTACTAAGGCAGGCTCACAAAAGAAGACTGGGTAAACTACAGTCAATGGCTACAATTTGTTTTTTCTATTTTATTTTAATCAGTTGACTGAGTTAAACACGACATTTTTTTTTTTCACCAAGTCTTTAGTTCTCATTCCTGAAATAAACATATTATTGCAATGATAGGAAGAAAAGTAAAAATATATAATAGATAAAATGTAGCTGCATTTAAGATGTGGGAGAGTGAGAAGCCATTTATTTTTTAAAAAAAAGCACGATAAATAAAGCTGGCCATGATTTGAACCCTTACCTCCTTGTCATTGTAAAACCAGACCGAAAAGAGAATTACAATTATATCTGACAAGATGTGTATTATCAAACTTTTGAATGTGTGGAATGCCAGGCCTCCACCGTGGTTCGGATCCCACGTTAACTGTAGGTCCTCCATTTCATCTCACAATCACCCTACCATTACACATTAGCGTAAGTGTGGATACCCGAACGGGTAGTAAGACGCGGTGCTAATAATAATAATAATAATAATAATAATAATAATAATACATAATAATAATAATATAATAAAATAATAATAATAATAATGATGATAATATATAATTCCACCAAGTACCCTTTGTTGCGCGTAGCACTATAGGCATCAATGACTTTGTCAGCCGGCCCGTGGTATAATGGTCATTGCACCGGCTACGAAACTCAGGGTCCCAGGTTCAATTCCGGTTCGCACCTTGGGTAATTTTCCTGAAAGAGAGCTACCCCAACAGTCATCAGGGTTTGGTTAGTTAGGTTTAAGCGTCCTCACTGGTTCCACACTCTCATAATTACTATCATCACCCTCATCATCTAACATAACATAGAAAGATCCTCCAAGGAAAATATGTACGATTAGTACATTAGGGCGTCCCCTGGGCAACGGTACATTAGTACCAGTTAGTCTTTCCACCACTGGGAAACGAATGATGTAGCTCAGATCTTCGATTTTATTATATTATAGTTCCTTAGTCAACGGTTTAGTATTAGGAGGCTAACTTAAAGTAGATGCATCCCCATTAAATGGAAAAAAATATGTAAAAAAAAACATTCCAATGCGGAAAACTTCCTCTCATGCAACTGGGTGAGATTCTAGTCCCGACACATCAACATCGGTGATACATTCGATTGCGAAGTTGACGTTTTAGACCATGTGACCACCATTTAGAACCTTTAAAAATATTAAATTAACAAATGATCAAAAGTCGATATGAATAAATATTTAACAAATATTTATTATATCTTTAGCACCCGTTTTACTAACTGTCCAGGTTATACGCAGATGAACTAATTACACTAATGGGCTAGGGATAGGAAGTCTTAATTCAGAGGAAGTGCACCCATATTTGTGTGGAGAGAGAGAGAGAGAGAATGGAAACCATTTAGGGAAAACCACCCTAAGTGCATCAAACTGGGATCGAACTCCAATCTCCCCGTCTTCGGCAGTCTAGTCTAACACGAGACTAGCGCTTTTGACCACGTGGCTACTGAAGCTGGTAATATCTAGCTGATTACTAAATGGTCGCCATTGCACGTTGTGTTGAGTATGAATTGATTACATACTCAGGTGCTAATTTAGTTTTTTGGTAGGATCAGTAGCGTGTCGTTGAGTGTCTCTAGGATAAGCAGAGCTACCTTAAACTGTACCTGTAATTTTTTTCATAATTCAGTAAAACACACATTGGCTAGGTATCCATAAAACAATATCCCATTATGAGGAGTAAAGAGTAGTACCTATGAATGAATGGTCAAATTGGAACAGGTACAGTTTTGAAAAGCTTTGTTCCCACTGTACATACTGCATGACAAGAGAATGTAGATAACCACACTGGTATTCGAACCTTAATCACTTGGGAAAAAGCTTATTGCGAGAATGATGCCTTAGTCTATGTGGCTATAATCAAAGTGATAACAGCCCTTAGGCCAATATTGCTTTAATATTCACTAAAAGGTTTATATAGTCCACATCAGGGATTTCAAAACATTTTAGAATCGTAACAAAAAATTTTAGAATGTTAAACTTTGCGACACACTTAGCTTAAATAAATACAAGGAGATATCTATTTTGTTATTTCCCATTCATTTTTTTCACATTCCCATTTTATGTTTTCAAATAATTACTCATTTATCTCGTTTAAAACCTTTTCTTGACCAAACAGATCTCGTCTTGACCCCCAGTTTAGGAACTAATGATTACACAACTATAATAGACGTATTTTCTACACGTAAAGGTTAACATCTTCCTTCAACTTTCCACTTTCTTGAGAGTGGGTGTTTAAACTGGAACACAAACAATTTTATTCTCAAAAGATAAAGTAGTCCAAATCTCAGATAAAGAATTGTTATAATTATTAATGTTTATTTAATTTAGCTTGCCTGGTTTATCTATGTTATTAGAAACATAAAGGTGTTTACAAAAGTACACTAATTTTCACTATATTGAGCTAGTTACATTCCAGTTCACCTCATTACAACCTATCATTATCTTGAGCTAATTCTATAAAGTTAACCTCACTACACCCTATTACTCACTATTGCTATCTTGAGCTAATCCTATCCAGTCCAACTCATTACACACTTTATCTGCTCTTGAGCTAGTTATTTCATCAAACTCACTAAGCACAATCTCTATTTTGAGCTAATTCTAACCATTCCAACTCATTACAACATATCTCTCTCAGTTCCATTATATATTATCTAATCATCTGCGTCTAGGTCTTCCCAATAGTCTCTTCCCTTTGGGTTTTTCTAATCAGTACCCTGAACCAAATTCTAATTTCTTCCACTCGCGCTGCAGTTTAACAAATTTAGATTCATCCCTCAAATATTAACAATTTTAAACAGAGATAATTTTCATGAAGAGATGTGTCCAATATATATAATTTAATACAATGAACTAAATTGTTTATTCAAAGCTTAACTTTCATACTATTTATGATATTTTAAGGATTTATTTGTTTTTATAAATAATATTTTATATCTAATATTAACTACCATCATTTAAACGTACAATTGATCACTAACTGCTCTATACGGCCAAATTTAAAGCTTATCGCAATGCACTGCTATAGATAAATGCTTATTTTCAAATTAGTAAAATAATTATAACGCTAGGAAAACGTAATATCACTTTTCGACAAATTTGGGGATAAATGTAATTTGAAGGCAGTTTAAGATAATATTCAAGTAGCTCAGATTTTCCTCAACAATGGACCAATAAAACAGACTCATTAAGTAACTCGAACGGCAGACTCTGGTAAAGGGGTGGACGGATGCGAAGAGGAAGGGTTTGGGAGGCGTACACAATGAATGTTATGATGATGACTGACATTTATATGAGACTAGCTTATCCCGGGTTGAGCTCTTTTTTTTTTTTTTTTGTTAGTGGACTACTAGCACGCATCTGCCCCATAAGACAGGGAAACGGGGCTAGAAGGAAGTTAGGAGAGTAAAAGTAGGAAGATACCCCCTTTCCCCTTCAACCCTTTCCACGCCCAAATAAAAATATGAAAACAATATAAGGAAACTTTTATATTCGAGTACTTTGAATAAAATATAAAGAAAACATAAAAGGTCTTTTAGGGGTTCTTAATATAGAACTGCATATTATTTATATGTTTTATTTTTATTTGAACCTATGTTTGAATTTTTGTTATAATGATACTTTTCCCTTTTTTATACGTGTATACATATATAATTTTATTATCTTTTCTCTACACCTCGGGAGAAAGTATTATGATTGTAAAAAAATTTAACTCGTGATTTTGATAATCTTAAGTTTCATGACGCCCTGAACCAAAAAGTTGTTTTGCTTAAACTGTCTGTCTGAACCTTGAGTTAGATGCCAAAACTATTTATTCGATTGGCTATAATTTGGTATTTGGGGTTTTCATAAGGTCCCATCAAGGGATTTTTAGAATAAGATATCCATCCAACCCAAATTTTAAGGATAGTTTACTGATGGACAAAATGAGAACAAATCAATTTCTTAGACATTCACATTAATGATTTTGACTAAATTTTATATCCAGACAGAGTTTTTTACTATAAACAAGATGGCAGTTTTCATTTTCTCAGAAAATGACTTTGAGAGTACATTAAAAGGGGGAATTTTTCCATCTCTCACAATTTTCCCAGAACTATTTAAGATACGAAATAATGTATCATTATAAAGTTGTTGTTCTAATAAAGATATAAATCTTTTACTTGAAATATATTTTTATTGTATTAAAACAATAATTTCTGAGCATATATAAACTTTTTATTCAGTATTTGGAAATTAATTTGATTCTTATGCTCTTTGGTTGACAAAGATGTTTCTCTTTTCTCAATTTTTCTGTATCAGTGTTCCTAGTTCTAATGCCGATAGATTAATTAAAATTGTATATTGTATTGTTTCTACAACAACGTATAAACCTATTGTTTCGCTTCCCAGATCTTACGAGTTTTTGGTCAATATCTATTTTAAGATAAAACGCGGGAGAACTTTTTTAGCGGTGCACCGTACCATTATTTTTATTTAATCTTTTACATTTCAATGTTTCAATGTTCTGAGATACGTGTTAAGTTTCAAACTTTATATATTAATTTTCATCTGAAATTGGGGCTAAGTTTCATCAGCCTACAGTGATACAACTTAGTGCGGTTAGTCGTATATCCAAGATCGTGTATGTAACAACCCAATGAACCGTGTATCTTATGCCCCGGTTAATCGTGTGTTTAATATTTCCCGGTGGTCATATCCTAATGTACAATTTATCATTTGTACAACATTCTGGTTTATAATGTATACAATATTCCAGTTAATCTTTCATGAGATGAGTCCGAAGTTGCATATTGACTTGTTGCCGCGCATGGATGACTCGGGACCAGTCTAGTCTAGATAAAGGTTAGGTTGGTCTGATGGTTGGAAGGGGGGAGGGGAAGAGAGGGGTTTGAAATGTTTGCCAAGAACGGCAAGAGGTTTGGAAGTTAGAAGGAGTAAAAGAGGAGGGGTGGGTGGGTGTTAAGAGAATGTTGACATGGAAGTGACGTATTGTCCGGAACCCTGGGTGCTACCTACACCTCCAGGATACAGTTTAAATGATAGTAGAGAACCCGTGAAGGTTTGGCGGCTGAAATATGGAGACTTTGATCGAAGAAAAAAAAACACACACACACAAAAAAAAATATATGGAACAAGGAATGACACCACCCCTTCCCTTCCACCCCACTGACACTCTATTTTTATTCCTTTTTTTTCTAAAAAAAGTTTCAAAAGAGGAACGAATACATTTTTTCATGCCTCTTCTTTTCCTAACACATTTTCTCACTAACATTTTAAAATCAACTTTGCTTCTTTTTTTTTGCATTAACTGATGATTTTAAAATACATAAAAACTATCATGATTTCTAACTTAAAATAAACAAATCCATGCTCAATTTTAATTCCCCCATTTAAATTTAATTTAAACGGGAACATCATAGCAAAAATGTTTCTTTAACTATTTTTTACATGATCGGAAGACTCCGTTTAAATTAGATGTCAGGATAAGCTATTTAAATAAGTAAGACCCACCTCAGGGATATCAAGGTTCGAATCTAGGTCGGATGAACTGGGAGTGGTTTTTCCAAAATGGTTTTCCACTCTCCCTCATGCAAATGTAGGTTCACTTCCTCTAAATGCAACTTTCCCCATTCCTAACCCATTAGCGTAATTAATACTTAAGCGTATAGCCTACATGGGTAGTAATACGTGGTGTTAAATAAAAATAAATAAGTAAGGAATTAAATAGCCAAGTTATTATGGTTGTTAAGCACAACTATAGACGAATATAATAAGCTAGTTCTTTAAATTGAAAAAGACACCTTGAACGGGAATCAAACCAGGTACCTTTTGATTAGCATGCCAATTCTCTTACCACTGAGCTATTCAGGAGTCGTTCGGTGACAAGGGTCAATTTTCACTAATGTTTTAAGGCAGTCCATCAGATTTTCTGTAGGCATTGGCGTACTAATCCAAATGTCCCGAGTTCAATTGCCGCGCCAAGGTGTCATTTTACAATTTAAGGAATATAAATACCAAAGTTCTTAAAATTGTAATTCAACGAATAATGATTTTTAGTACAAATGTTTTTTGTCTAGTTCTATGAATTAGTAGGAAAGCTTAGCCTTAACCATGCTGACAAATTCTCTTTGTACCTTCCGTTTGTTTGGGAAAGCCAACATGTTTGCTTTAAAGGATAAATGGCTCTGAGGAATGTTGATAAACTAGAGCTGTTGGGTTCGGCTTGTAAATTACTAATCATTTTTCAATGTTCTCTTAAGATAACTAAATAAGTGTCGAAAGCTTAACAAAACCGAAACGAGGCTTGTATAAATAGTTAAGCTATTTTTACCAATTTATTTAATACCATTCAGCTTTACAATCCTATTTTCATATGATGAGTTTTTAGAGAATATAAACAGTTTTTTTTTGCCCAACGATGATTATTTTATTAATAATTATATAATAGTACTATCAAAAATATCAAATTTAGTTTATATGACTTGACATAAGAATAAGTTAAGGCAACTCTATTACATTTTATAGCTTTCAGATAAATATCTTATGAAAATAGGGCTGTACCTATTAATTTTGGATTATTCCACCAACAAACCCATACTGGTGGTCCCACGTTTAAGGAAGTCATCTCTTACCAATTAGATTAATTAACTTATATGATATATGACTCGAACAGTTAGTAAAACATAGTGACAAAAGATATTCTTCATTTATACTAACATTTAAGTGAATCCATAGAAAGCCTTGAATTTCAAAGTAATAGTTTAAATAATTAAATATTAAATTTTAAAACATAAACTTGTATCAGTGAATGATATTAAAAATTTAATTAAATCATAGCATCAAATAAACTCTAAAATCCTCGCTCTAATAATTAGATTAAGTCTGCTTGGTTAATTTATTATTATTATTTAGCACCGCGTCTTACTACCCGTTCGGGTTATACGCTTAAGTACTAATTACGCTAATGGATTAGAATTGGGAAGTTTGAATTAGAGGAAAGAACCCGCATTTGCGTGGAGGGAGAGTAGAAACAATTTAGGAAAAACCACCCCCAGTTCACCCGACCGAGATTCGAACCTCGATCTCCCCGTCCTCGGCAGTCGGCTCAACACGACTAGCGAGTTAGCCAACTACGCCACCGAGGCGGGTACGCTGCTTGGTTAATTGAATGAAACAATAAGCAATTACAATGGCAATTGAATTCCAATTAATTAAGGCCCAACGACCTACATTGGTGTGCACGTTGGCTAAATTCCCGGTTCATATAGTCTGTTTTTTTCGCTGATGGTAAGATCGGGGTTCAATTCCCGATCTATAATATTGTGCTTATTTTTATATTATAATTTCCTAATCCCCATCCAATACAATTGGGGGGCAGTTCCTCTTAATTCTTCCTTAATCATCCCTTCCCAAAAATAGTTATTTGAATTTGCATATTAAAAATGGGAGTAGTAAATCATGTGGAGAGAAAAAACAACCTAATCCAGTTTCGAAAGTGAATCCTTTACTCCTCTATTAAATCTCTCAAAATATCCCCGCTTCCCCCTTTTCAGAATACTCAAAGATAATGTTAATACGAAAGAAATATTCCAACAGAAATTATGATTTTTAATAGTTCTATTTAATGAAGAAACAATGCTCCCATGGGAAATTAAATTTTGTTTAACATTTATTCTTGTTTTATTTATTTGTGTAAAGTTAGTTTTTTTCAAATGTTGAGATTATATTTTTTTAAACTTTAAAGTGTCTGGAAAAAAAAAAAATAATTAAACGTCATAAATGAGTTTGTTATTTTTTCTTTTTGTTGTTGGTTTTTTTTCGCCTCAAGTACCTCCAAACAGCCAAATTAAGAAGTTAACAAGTTGAACCGCCACCAAATTGTTCAGTCGAGAAATGAACGCTGAACGTAAGGGCTATAGTCATCCATTATATCCTTTACCCAGTAGCCTTATTAACCCCGCCGAGCCCTTGGTAATACATCATACTAGGTTAGGACGGAAATAAAGAAGGGGAGTCATACCAACATGAGTAAAATATCCCTAAATTATTTATCTCCATCGGCGTTGGATTGTTAACAATAATTGAGGAAGAAGTTTTTTTAAGTAAATATAATAACTTTTTCAATAATACATTTTTTTTTTAAATTGGTGAGTAAATATTTACTATAACATTTTGTGTGTTGACAAATGTAATTATTTTAGACAATTTAAAGAAACAGGGAAAAAAGGTTGGGGTCTCAATTTTTCAAATTAGATCGAGTTAATGTTGCCATCTGTTAGACAATCATGAACTTCATCGAAGACAATTTAGATTTAGGTTAAAAATGTGTCTGTCATATTAAATAAAAAAAAAGTATTATCTATTAAAAACTATTATTTATAACTTATAAGGATCTGTGAATTTATAACAATCAACTAAATAATTAAAATATCATCTCTCTTTGATTTACTATTGAAATGTATTCTTTAAATATTACTCTTTGGATTTGACGTTCTAGTTTTACAGAAAAATAATTCATTCTACATTCAATAGGAGAATTCATCATTGATCACGCGTTTCAAGACAAAATCTTTGAAAAACCTATATTTATAAGAATTAATTTGTTTTTTTTTGTTTTTTCAATAGCCTTAAACTGACTCGATAAAAATCTACATTATATATAAAAAGAAAAATGTATCGCAATCAGTTGTGTTTCCAGATATCTTAGGAAACATACATACAGACAGAATGTTTGTTTTGTAAGTAAAAGAAATCATTTATTATTCCAAAAAAATATTTTCAAAAAATAATAACTTCAGGGACTTTTATTTCATGGCATTAGGAAACAAGTAGATATAAGTTGGCGCCTTTGCTAATACCAACGCCCGGCACCGCAAAGGATTGTACTTTAAACACGTAGACACGAAACCTCGTTTGAAATGTCACTGCTGATTTACTCCGCCATTGATCAAAACACTTTTCTCTGCGCTTCAATTAGCTCGGTGGGTTGAAATAAAGGGTGAGGGATTTTTTTTTTAAAAAAAAACCCCAACTCTTCTCCACCTTCTAATCAAGTTTTAGCACGACCATCCGTGAAATGAAAGAGCCACTTTGTGCTAAAGCTATAAATATAAATTTCAACGCTTCTTTTGAATATCAACAGACGTTTCTCAAAAATACAAATAAACTTGTACTCATAATTCTTTTTCTGACATGGTTAGTAAAAATAGTATTTTAATATCCTTCTTTGTCACACATAATTGGTTTTATTAACATAGATGAGAAAAAAAACCATAAGTTTCTAAATGAACATAAATTTATTAAAACTAAAAACTAAGATTATTTACTAAGAATATTATAAGCTTCTAGATTGTTATATTGTTTATTATTATTATTATAATGGAAATAATGTAATTATCTAAACAGTAATATGCTGAGAAATCTCAAATTTATATACAAAAAAATAAGATATAAATATTTACATTTTGAATAAAAATATTCTTGTTTTTTGCTTGAGACCTTAATCTATTTTAAAGCGTAAATTTAATCTATGATTACTAAGGGGGCATATCTGGATGCAACTATGAGAGAGTTTTTTATGTCATAAAAAGTGTTTGAGGTCTCTAAAAAAGGGTTTAAGCTAAATCGTAGATTTGAACAAAAATCACAAAATGTTTGGCTTCTGTTAAGAAAAATAGAAAAAAAAGTAAATTATGGTAATTTTTCGAATGGGTTAGACTAATTTTAAAACTATAAAAATACACCGTTATTTCTTATATATTTTCTAGTAAATGTTTCAATATCCTAAAACTAACTTAAAACAAACGTCTAATATCTAGAATTCTTCACCCTAGATTGTAAGAGACCTAATTTGTTTTATAAAGATTTAAATAGGTTTAATACATCAGTCAATAAATTTCATACAAAATTTTGGCATATTATTTATATGCAGAAAAAATATTTCTAAATTACTTTTTGTCACGATAGTTAGTGATTAGCAAAAGAAAAATATCTCTATTTAGAAAATGGTCCTAATGGTGAAATCATTTTAGTGGTATTACTGTCAGCGGTAATCAAGTTTGATTTAAAGGCCTACTGGTTTGAAGATCTAGCCACCATTGTCTTTTTATACTTGCTTAGGTTACTAACCTTATCTCCAGATGATACCATATTAAATAGTCTCTGATTATTTATTATTTTTTGATCGCAAATAAACACATTTATATTTAAATTTTAGAATATTATTTATATGATTATTATCATTATTTTATTTCAAAAGTTTTTTTATTTTTGCACCCTTTATTAATACCCGTCCCAGCTAAATGCATCCTTACACTATATGAAAAGAGAGATAGACCTACATATCATACACCTCATCTTAACTACTATTTGGGCTATCTAATAATTTATACTAATGAGGTAGGAATGTTGAAGGCACATTTTTATAGAAAATATATAAGCATTTGCGTGGAGGAGGAATTAAAAAAACCATTTAGGAATTATCACCCTCATTATAACAAGTCTGGATTAAGACTCCTTAGCTATACATAGCCTTAAAATCCAGTCTAGTGTGAGATTAACACCTTAGACCACGTGGCCAATAAATAGTTATTGTTGGCCAAATTTTAACACTGACAATATGATGGCCACCAGCCGGAGAGCTGTGATACATTATAGACGTTAAGAAATTTAATGTTGTGCAAGAAGTGGTTTACTGTTTCAAATTATGGCACTTACATCCAGTATAAATGGAGTCGATCCCTGAAATAGTGGATTTGGTGGCCTTTGCGGACGATCTCTTGATAGTTGTACACGGAAATTCGAGAGTAGAGCTGGAGGAAATAAACACTTGCGTAAAGGAAGGTTTAGATACATGGTGTAGAAAATTAAAACTCAAGATGACACCCGCGAAGACTAAGTATATGCTTAGCCTGCCGCTGAGATATGCAGGATTCGTCCTGCAATCAGATTCTTCACTCAAAGTTTTAAGGCGAAATCTGTGATGGACCTATGAAATCATAGGCTACTCATGAGCTACCATTGATACCACAACAGCTGGTGTTTTGGAGGTTGTTTTTGAGCGGTTGTTAGTACACTGGGAATATTAGTAGAGTCTGTTCATAATAGGTTTTTACCTGGTTAACAGTTCAAAAATAATATGTTTATGTTCAGGGTTGCCAAAACTTGTAAAAGATCACTGTTTTATTAGAAATGTTAAGTCCTTTTAATTACATATTATATTTTACATTTAATATAACGTAAATTAATTTTCTCACACTATTTCAATACTTTAAATCATTTCTTTTTATCCAATCTGAAACATTATTTTAAACATAATTAAAAGTACTTATTCTTCGTTATGGAATGTTTTCTATGATGTGTAATATATTGCATACATTAATAACTTTGGAAAAGAGAGATTACTTATCATTTATTTAATATATAATAAATTATTTTATGATTATTTTATAGTATTTCAAAATATTTAACTGAATAAAATATGATAATCCGCTGCGTGGGTTCATCATTCTAAATAAATTGTCTCCGTCACGTTCAATCACGTGGTTTAAATTCGTCTGTTGCTATTTTGAAGCTGTGTTCGTTATACCTTTTAAGAAGGTACTGCAAATAATATGTTTTTTAAGTAGAATAGAACGATAAATAAGTTTTGTGCCTAACCTCAAATAAATATACAGTGGAGCGTCGTTAATCTGGATCTATCGGGACCGGGACCCATCCGGATTACTGAATTGTCCGGATTTTCAAATGTGCTTTCAATAACTGTATACATAAGTATTGTATTGACTAGAGGATACATGACGCTCGGGAGTCTACTGTATTGCAAAATAGAGGCTGAAGGGTTCGAAAAATACAGTACACAAAATACTTTAATAAAGTATATTGAATAAGAACATGTACATTATGTAATTTAGATTAGTAACTCTACAATACTTTTTAGAAAAAACAAAACAAGAATCTACAGTAATTAATAGAAACTTACTGGGTAAAAAAGTCCTTAATTGTTTTTTGTACAAAACTTGGCCTGCTCTCACCGCCGATCCGGATTTGCGACGCTCCGGATTTTTGACGTCCGGATTTCCGATGCTCTACTGTATAAATAATATTGGCCTAAATTACAGTGATTAACTATCACATTCATACATTAACATATGTTTTCATTACAGTTATCCAAAGTAGCATATGTCAGCTGTGGGGGTAAGGATACATTATGGACTATTTCTAGGAACTTTTTGAGCTGATATCCAAGAGAATTAAGGTCGTGAATGTATTAGTGCAAGAAAGAGAAACATATTATGCAAGCTAGTAAACGTCTACACGTTAGTTGTTGTTAGAACCACGTTTTACTGCCTGTTCACGTTAAACGTTTATGTATTAATTGCACTAGCAGTTGTAGGGACGAGGAAGGCTATATTAAGAGGAAGTGTACCATCATTATTGCGTAGGGGGATAGTGGAAAGCCATTTTGTAAAAAAAAAATATGATCAGTACACCCGAACGAGATTCGAATCCTGATCGCCTCATCATAGGAAGTCTTTTCTACTACTTAAGCTGCACCTTAGACCATGTGGCCATCAAAGCAGGTCACTAATAACTGTAGACTTAGCTTAACCTTAAAGGGGGTAGTCTGTAGTCTGACCCTGACGGATTACACTATGACCTTTTCTTATAAGTCTTACCATAGCGGAATAATAGAAGGCATGCATGCTATTTGATAGAATAGACGATAGGTAGGTGAATAGCGAAGTTTAGAAGATGGCACGTTAATTCAAGGAACCTAGGTTCAATTCCTCTACTCGGGTTTAATATTTTTAATTTAGAAATAAGATTCTTGATGTGGATAAGTCAGTATGCTGAGTATTATTTAGAGTAAATTTTTATTTTTAATAATAATTTTTTAAATAAATCACATAAAGGTAAGACTAAATAATTTTTCACTGAGGGTTTTCTTGAAATGTCAAGGTTTTTGGTTTTTTATATCAACGTTAGTGGTCAGAAACATAGATGATGCCTTACTCAAACAAATAAGGTGATTTTTAACAGGCTCACAATATAATGTTTTAAGATACTTGACATGTTATTGAGGTTTAAGAAATGACATTCCCTTAAGATAGACAGCAACGCGATGATATTTCCCCTCAATGATTTGGGGGGACTTAAGGTCCTCTTCTCCAAGTCGTTAAGGACGAGATGATATAAATGAAAGGAAGGCCCCGAACAGATAATAGGTAGTTACTAATGTCATTTCGAGATGCTTCACGCTAACAGTAAAGTTTGAGCCTGTTTTGGCGTTCTCGTATATTTTAATGGTACTTCTAGTTTATAATGTACTTCCCCCTTGATCAACCCTTCTGATAGGCTTAATATCCCCTAATTAATGGACAGTCATAAAGCAATACTGCCAATAATATAATAATAATAATAATAATAATAATAATAATAATAAAAACAGTGAGTAGTAAGATGAACGTATTGTAGTCACGTGACTCGAATCGCTGATACGCCCTAACCATGTTTTATTTTAATTTTCTCTGATTATGAACACACGCCGGACAGTCCGAATATTAATCGGGTAGTGGTGCGAAATGTAGAATTTAAATGGAAATTCACCCCGTATCAGCATGGAGGGAGAGTTTGAGACATCAGCCCACCAGTCCGAGATTCTAGCTTCGATCTTCCCATCACTGTAAAACCAGACTTACGTATTTAAACTGGGATCCTCAGGTTAGTTAGGTGTTTAGAAACTTGACTATGACAATTGGGTAAGTGATGTGAAGTGACTACTTTCCAAAATAACAAATGTTTGTAAGTCGTAGGTTTACTGTCCAACTTTCTAGAAACCGCCTTTTATGAAAAATATAGATAGGTATTCTTCGACCTACATTAATATCACGTTATCTTTTATTTGTGATATTTTATAGTTAAAAATATTATATATCAAACATTACAGCTGTAGATCACATGTTTTGACCTATAGTACGTGAAAATAGATATAGTTAAACTTTAAAACGTAGATATTGCCCTTAAATTAAAGCACACTGTACCAAACCGTATTTCTAGTAACTTTCCATTCGTCAATAACGCCAAATTTTCCGTTAACAATATATACATAGTCCAACGGCATTGTATATATTTATATATTATGTATCGGTTATATATAATATATATATGAATAATATAAACGTCCAAATTTGTATTGATAGAAACATGATATATTTTGTACACACCTACATTTTTTAAAGGTAAAATTACAACATATTGGTTAAAGCTGAAGAAATTAATTATACCAATGGATTGTTGGGCCGATGTCCAAAGATTATTGCGCTAAGATGTGATCTAAACATTTTACATGGAAAATGTATAAAAATGAGAACTCATTCTACTTTCTAGTTAGGGCTTTATTCGTCAAAGGATATCAACTTTCCATATAAATTGAGCTTTCCTTGTTTAATTCTAAACAAAACGTGTATGTGTTTTTTTTCCCATTCACATTATGATGAAAAGTTTAAAACGAACCCTCTCCCAGCACTTTACCTATTGTTGTGTAATCTTCGAACTTTCAGGTCATTAGTAAATGAGGTTAATTAATACAAATGAATGATTATCAATATTAAACAGAAAGTAATCAAGAATAATAAATGATAAGTTTATTTAGAGGATATAAAATAGATTATATACAAGACCTCGACATAGTTTCATTCGTTCTGTGGATGTTTAATAGATGCTACAACAATACAAGAGCCCAATGCCATTGTTACAGAATGTCACTTTTTTTGTGATCTACATATTGATATTAATAATAAAAATAAAGAAGTTTATATTTTAAAGTCACAAAAGCTTACTGACAAACTAATCTAATCGGTTGCTTGCTTCAAGCGAACGGGTGCGTATAGGCATTTAATAAGGCATAAAAAAATCCATACAGATATTGACGTATAGCGACCTAACTACGAAACATGTAATTTTACTGAAAGTGACTAAGCCTGTTCACATTTAACTATTATTATTTTGATTAGGTGTTCTGTCTTACGACAAGTCCATTCCTTTTGTCAGTGGACTTAGACCACTAGTGTGCCCTGTCCTCTGCCTGCTCCTTCAGCTACCAGAATTTTCTTTATTTCCTTCAGTTTATCCTATATTTAAATTCCCCTTCTTTCTAAGCTCCTCCATCGCTCAACCTTTCCTTCTATGACATCATGCAGAAGACGGTTTCTAATAAGGATGTGTCCGATACAGTTTGCTTTGTACCGAAAAATCACATCCAAATTGTTCTCTTCTCATCCACTTTTCTTAGGACTTCTTCATTTGTCACCCTGTCTGTCCACCTGATCTTCTCAAGTTATTTATATATATATATATATATATATATATATATAACTATTTATTATATATATATATATATATATTCCTATTTATATATTTGAATATATATTAAAATATATATAGAAGCTTATATGCATTAAATATATACATATTTAGAAAACTTATTTTATATATATATATATAAATATATATTCGAATATTGGACATATAATTACATATACATACAATATAAAAATTAAATATTATATATATATAATTTGTTACTAAATTTGAGGACCAAAGGATTCCAGAAAAATGAACATAGAGCTGTCGCATCTTACACACATTTACTTTAAACATTAAATATGTAATTTTATATTAATAGCTTATCATAGACTAGAGTTGCACCATACTATCGAAGTAGAACTAGAGCTGTCACGTTTTTAACCAAAGATAAATATTATCTTATTACCAATGTACAATCTTAATCAAATCACAATTTCCATGCTGATGTAAACAAATAATGATTTTATAGATAGGGCAATTAGATGTATGCAACAGAAAAGATTTAGACCCGCTATGAAAATATAGTTTTCGTTGGTAGACAATATTATTTACGACATTCTGGATCACTAACCTTTAATAAGTATGAATTTCCGTTTGTAAAAATTTGTCTGTATTTTTTTCTCACATTTTCAAATATCAGAAATGAGCTTATTTAATTATATATAAATTATATAACCTTCATGTTAGTAAAATCTAGTTTAAAAATGACACCTGGACATGGAATTAGCGTGCTGATGATATACTGGGCTATTAATGAATATACACTATTTCGGGACCTTCTTCACCCATAATTTAAGACTTAGACTATATTTTTGAAACAGCGTGTGTGTGACGCTGTTAATGTTCCTGTTGGTAAACGTCATTTTTTTTTTTTTGCGTCAAGTCTCACAATAGGATTACCAATAAATTTCCTTTGAAAATTAGAATGCACCAAAGCTTATCGAATAATAAATTAATGATGTTTGGTCTAGATATAGGCTATGAATTATTAATAGGAAATAGAACCTCATCGCCGGTCACTGCCACCAATGGCATTGGTTTGTAACACAAGGAGACATAAAAAAAAAGTATATATATCCTCTCCTTCCCCCTTTAACCACTGTTTAGTAAACGATCCAGTTTGTATGGTTATCCGCGTCATTGGGTAGTACAGGTTAAAAATAACTGAGAGCATTTTTCATTCTTCATTGCTTTATTTTTTATTCATGTCAATGCAGTTACATTTATGTTTTACTGTGTCTATGTTCTATTCTATTAGCTTGAATATACATACATCCCGAATGGGTATTAATCATTTTTTGAAAGTAAATAAAACATAAATATTGGAAACAAAAGAATATATACTTTTCTAACTATTTACAAAATATATATGTACCATCTTCTCCATGGATTCATCTATAAGTTTGTTACCGTATGGTTTAAATAGGAGTAAATTATTTTTGATCGTTTGAACATTACTAAAATAATTATCATATATTCACGCGTAGGTAAAGTGACGTGTAGCTGTCACCTTATTAGATCATATCCGTACCTATAAAAGAATAGCAAAATAAGATCAAATTTATCTAAATTATTATTATTATTATTACTATTATTATTAGAACCGCGTCTTACTACCCGTTCAGGTTTTGCGCACTTACGCTAATGTGTAATGGTAGGGTGATTGTGAGATGAAATGGAGGACCTACAGTTTAACGTGGGATCCAAACCACGGTGGAGGCCTGGCATTCCACACATTCACAAGTTGTGATTAGTACACGTCTTGTCAGAGGTGAAGGAAGGGTTAGGGCAATCAGATGAATCTGTGCCGGGACAGAGGATTGAACCCCGGATTCTCAGCACAGAAGTCTGACACCTTACCCCTAGACCGCCAGGTAGCCCTTATCGAAATTTACTACAAATGAAGTTATTGTGTATTTTATACATTTTTCTTTCTACCTAATCAATGTACTTTATGGGAGGATAGCTTGGCCAGATAGTGATATAGTGTAGAATTGTAAAACAAAGTAAGGCTCTGGTTGAAAATATGTTTGTTAGAGTCACCGGTTTTATTCCGGTTGGTGCAATCAAATAGATTTACTTTAATTATTTTATGGCCTGCTTTGGTGGCCGCATGGTCTATGGCATCACTCTCTTGATATACTGGCCTGCCAATGACGGAGAGATTGGGGTTTGGATCCTGATTGGGTGTACTGTAGGAATTTTTTCCTAAATAGTTTTACAATCTCACTCCACGCAAATGGGGGTACACTTATTCAAACTTACTCACCCATAACAAATTATTCTAATCAGTACACAGGCCTATAACCAGAACTGATAAAAATATATATATTTAAAAAATAATATTGTAGATAGATAAAATCTGTGTGTTTAAAAAGTCCACATCAAGACCACAAACTAAAGATATTGAATTGATTATATTCACGTTCAAACACTTCTCCTTCACTAGGTAAATAAAATAAACAAAAATGCTTTTTTGGAAATTTTATTAATACTTTTTTTTAAATTCAGACAGTATAGAAAGGGATTGCGTAGGGTTGGGGTGTGTGGTGGAATGGGGTGAAGGAAAGATCTATAGGGACGAGAGGATTGCCTAACGCTTTCATATTTTGTTTGTTTATGCAGTTGTAGAAAAAAAAACCCAGCCTGGTTCATTTAGGAATACACAATCAACTAGCAGCTACCTGCTTGTATATGTATATAGATACACACACATACACACACACATACACACTCTCATTCACTCTATACTGTACGATATGAAATTAATTAGCCCAACGTCAATATTTAAACACTGCTATTCAAATCTGTGATTACAACATCCAAGACACACGCAGGCACGTGGTATGAATTTATTAAATTCAATTACATTTTGTAAATATGTACTCTTAACTGTTATTTTACAGTTATTTTATATAGCTGTTCATTTGACATATTTGATTTTAAAATTGAGAGTTACATGTTTTTTTAATTTACATAATTGAATCCAAACAACTAATAATACACAGTATTAGGTTTAATAATCAGTATCAAATTAATTAATTTTATTTAAAAAACTTTTTTCGCAATATATTATTATGGATTTAAATAAAATTTAATATTACATTAATTTTAAAAGCCACCGAGGTTAAGTTGTTTTCATAAACTTACTATTAATTTTTCTTTCTTTTTTGGTTTCCTCTTTGAGGAAGTTGCGTTGCACGTTTCACACTATCTTCTAAGGAATTTCGATAGAATGAAACCTAGGTCGGGGGATCGCTGGTATATATCGATTTTCTTTCAGAGTCAGCCATTATCTCTTTGTCCATTGGCATTAGTGTAAAGTGTAAACTGTGCTCTTCTTTTGGTTGTAAGAGCCATATTGTGTTTCTTCCTTCTTTATGGTTTTATCCAACTTTATTGTACCTTTTTCCAAATATTATTCAATTACCTTAATAATGAAAGGAGGTATTCCTTATAGAGATATGTTAATCTAAAAGGTAATCTAATAATAAAATCTAACAAAATTGTGTTTTTACTTCTCCTGAACTACGTCTTAATATCCAGCAGGAGTATTTACTTTTAATTAAAGATAGGATTTATTGAAAAGGTATCAGCACTTTTGTGGAGGCAGTGTTAGTTCCTAGAACTAAAACCAGCTTCAGTACAATTTACCTGGATTGTAATCATACCCTACACGTCACGTCACAAAGTAGATTAGCTTGAATCTTATTTTACATTCTCAATAACGTGAATGATACGGTTTCACTACGTTATTAAGAAGCAAATAACTAAATATCCTGTTGGTTTGTGAGTCTTCCTACAAAAGACTTAAGTCTTACTTCACGCATCAGCGTCCATATGTATCCATATAATTGAGAAACGTTCCATACTCTTGATTAAAGTTTTTTAATTAATCTAATCGATGGGGTATCTGTACTATTTCACATGAAACTAATTATATCAATAGCATAATTTTTATTTAATGTATCTATTATCTACTATAGAAAGGAAATAATTAATGAAATAAAACAAAGTATCGTGAAATATACTTAAATTATTAGCTTTCTAGCCTAAAATCAATAGATTAAACGTTCAAAGTAATTGAAACAAGCTTTATTTTAGTTTCAATTTTAGCTATTTTTAAAAAAAATTCTAGATCATCACCAACCATTATTAAGGTAATAAAATATCCCATGTTACGTTGGGGATAACATGCAGCTCGAACAGAATAAACTAAATAAAGTATATCCTCGTTCAATGTATTGACTGTTAAACATCATTGGAAGAGGCCTTAGGGAATACCTAGACGTTGATGGTAGGGTAACATTTAGAATGGACCTGAAAGAAATAGGGTGTGATTAAGTAGACTGGAAAGAATTATCTCAAGATAGGGATAAGATGTAATGAGGGGGACTGGTTATAATATAGGGATAGGGTGTAATGAGTTAGATTGGATATAAGTAGCTAAGTATAGGGATAGGGTATAATGAGTTGGACTGGATATAACTAGCTAGAGGTATGGATGTATTGTAATGGGGTGTACTGGATATAGCTAGCTTAATCTAGGGTTGGATTTGATACTTTTCTAATTGTGTAAGTGAAATTTAGGTGTTATTATTACACTCTAGTGATTAAAATAATATTAGTCACTAATTCATACACAAAATTCAACAAATTACATTTGATTGTTTATTGTTTGAGAAAATTCTAGATCACTTTCAGTTATTTAAAATGTATATTAAATCAAATAATACAATTTGAAGTAACTAACATATATTATTATTTAAATTTAAAATACAAAAAGAATCTGCTATTTTGAACCGAGAAAAAAAATATTCATTACACACTATTACCATTTAATAGGTACATACATTATTAGTCCAGTACATGAGATCCGAAAAAACACTTTTTTCCTTGAGAATATTAGTAGCCAAACACAGTTTATAAGAGAAGTGACTTTAAGTCTGTGTGGAGAGGACATCAAGCACTTATGCCGTTGTTCCCCGCCCACGCAAGAAACCCTCATGATCCCTGGTATAGATTACATAGTCAGGTACTACGGGAGTCGCCAACCTCAAGACGTCTTTCAAGTGCCTTCTCGGGTTTCATTTCTCTGATTTACTCACTCAAATAAGTTGTCACGTGGCTGAAGACGGGAATGGGGGGGTCGGTACCATATTTCCTGTTTGAATACCTACTTTTTAATACCCCGTACACAAGGGCGATGTTTTAATACATCATTTGTGCTGAATTCAGTACAAGCTTACTATTACCGTGACCATCATGACTGTACATTTCTTTATCAGCGCGTCATACTACCTGTTCAGTTTATACGCATATACGATGCTGTAATTTTTTTTAGCACCGCGTCTTACTACCCGTTAGGGCTATATGCTTATGTACTAACTACTCTAATGTTTTAGGGATTAGGAAGGTTATACTAATAGGAAGTGTATCCAAATTTGCGTGTAGGAAGAGTGTAAATCATTTTTGAAAAACCACCCTCAGTACACCCGACTGAGATTTGAACCTCAATCTTCCCGTCATCGGCAGTCTAGCCTACCGCAAGAGTAGAACATTAAACTATGTGACCACCGAAGTGGTTTGATACTGTAAATTACCAGGGCTCGGATTTTAATGAGATGTCATCTTTTTATTGTACGTCACATACAAAGCTCATAAGCACTTACATTAACTCCGTTTATGATTCTCTGGTTGTAGAAATGTTTATTTTATAGGTCTTTTTTTGGGCCTTTTTTTTGTCATTTTGGAATTTTATGTCATTTTAATTTGGTTGACGCTCTATAAAAGTCATTTATAGGATTTATTTTAGTCATTTTTGAACCATTTTAAGGCATTAATGTTAATTAATAATAGTTTTAAATACAATCAATATTTTATAAATTCATAATTCTTTCATCACACAGTTGTCGGAGTGAGAATATAATCTAGACCATAAATTTTGTGTTCTCTTTGATTTTTTTGGTTGTAAAATATATGCTCCTGGTGAGACCCTGAAACTAGACTGGAGAGGGTTTCGTTGGGAGGGGTAGCTATTTCTTCTGAAGTATATATTTGTAAATTTGTAAAGCACGTGTTTGATTTAGTCCTATGAATCTTTTTACAACTATTTGATCATATTTTAAAATCATTTTTTTTTTGGAAATTTGAAGTAACTTTTTAGGATCTTAAAGATATTTTATAGGTTTCTTTGATTAATTTTTGGATCATCAAAATCTGTGCTCTGATATAATAACTCTAATTGGAAAGGTAGGAGGTAGGAAGCATTTTATAATTAATCTAACCGCATTTTCTTGGAAGGAGAGTGGGAAAATACTTAGGAAAACCATACTCATACTGACCGGGACTCTAACCTAGTACTCCCCGTCTTCAGTTGGCCAATATAACACAAGAAACTTGTGTACTGTGCTTAAATAACACCAATCCTAGTATACAGTGACATACATTTCGTTTACCCTGTAAGTTAGAAAACTTACCAGTATTTGGTAACGTCCTAGGCTAAATTTGTCTCTCAATTAATTGTACACATAACACATGTACTTACAAAATGTGCATTAATTACAGTAAAATGCAAAATTAAAATTCATATACATAAATGTTACACATTCAAAAAACATCTTATTGAATTCCTTAAGGAAATTGAATAATATTATCCAAGTTTAATGTATAATTACGTAATAAATTTATTTTTTGAAAACATAGGGTATTTGGAAAAAGAGATTAAGGTTTAAAAAATTCCTACAAATCAAAATATTCTTTAAAATGTTATACGCTTTGTTTATTATTATGATTTAATAATATAATGATTTAGTTAAAAATCATGAATACACACATTTAAAAGGCAAATTATATAATACGAAGTTATATTATATTATAAATATTTGAAGAATCACGTTGTATTGAGAATAAATTTAGACTCTCAGGACGATGAAAAGAAATACTTGAAGAACTTTGAAAGGTGGGGCTGAAGAAGATTTGAGGAAATCAGAGGTGGACAGACAGGATGATAAATGAAGAAGTCCTAAGAAGAGTGGGTGAGAAGAGAACCATTTTGGATGTGATTCTTCAGTACAAAGTAAAATGGAACTGACACATCCTTTAGGAGGAACTGACTTTTGCATGACGTCATAGAAGGAAAGTTGAGGGAAAGAGGAGCTTAGGAAGAAGAGGAATCAACTATTGGACGACTTGAAGGAAAGAAGAAAGAAGGAAAGGTAGAGGGAAAGAGGAGCTTAGGAAGAAGGAGGAATCAATATTGGACGACTTGAAGGAAAGAAGAAAGAAGGAAAGGTAAAGGGAAATAGGAGCTTAGGAATAATTGGAATCAACTATTGGATGACTTGAAAGAAAGAATAAGAAGGAAAGGTTGAGGCAAAGAGGAGCTTAGGAAGAAGGAGGAATCAAATATTGGATGAATTGAAGGAAAGAAGAAAATTCTGGGAGCTGAAAGAGGAGACAGAGGACAGGGCAGAATGGCGTTCCAAGCTGTCAAAAGGAATGGACTTGTCATAGGACAGAATACCTTTATAATATATTTTTTATTATAGTTTTATATTATTTAAAAATATATCAACGTCAGAAACATAAAATGATCAATCACTCTACAAAGTCGGTGTGATGTTTTGGTTTTGTTCGTAATTGTTCTTGATCTGGACTCCCGTCGGTTTTATTTGAGATGTTTAAACAGTGTTCTCATTCGGAGTTTCCCATATTCTCTCCAGATGAAGGTTAAAATATCTCCTTCTACCCTTTTAACACTCTTCCTAAATACTACCTATTTTTTACTCCCTCCACCACCACTAAATAAATAATATACATTGTGTGTAACTCATAATAAATAAGACGATTCCTAAATAAAAAATAAAGAATAAGATAGTTATCAAAATATAACGAACTTAAATTAGAAGGTCTCTTAATCATGTTTTATCTATTATGATATAGACTTTTTAAGTTAAGTAAAAACCATATTTTCTTCAAATCATATAGTTAAGTGAGCTTTCTCATTAAACTGCCCTTAATTTAAATTTTCCAGACAAGCTAATCCAAATACATATGAAAATTCAAAATGCGAATAAGATGTCTTTTTTTCCCCCATATTTCTATCATTTTTTAAATAGTATTTAGATATTTTTTTAGGACTTTACCACGAAATCAATCTCATTCCTTTCCATGCCAGAAATCTCAATTAGTTCTGTGGCCTTCTCACAGTTAATATTGGTTTTATTCCTACGTCAATATTGTTATTGTTTTTTTCAAACGAACCATTTTCCAACTGAGTTATTCAATCATAGCTATATGCGTTTTATTTAGAAGAAAATTTTCGAACATTTAAATATACCATTTATAATTAGTAATTACAGGAAAGAATAAATGGGAGCCCTTTTATCCGAGTCCAGCAAGAATTGATTTTACTCTCAAATTAATATTTTGGTTTTATTGTAACTAAATTTATGTTTTGTCTGTAGTAGTTAAATTACATTTTAGTACCAGTTCTGATTTGTTATTAAGACTCTAATAACTTATTTTAAAATATAAAAAATAGGAATTTAAAATATACACTGGACATGACATAATGTATACATTAAAAATAATGTCAAAAATTTAAATGAGCTTACATACAGAAATTAACATATTATTGTAAATTTTTTGCGATAAGTCGCTTATAAAGGTATTTAATTTTGAGTGGCTTAAAAAATATACAAATTAGCCAATAATTGATTTATTGTACAATTCAATATAACTAAAACTAATTTTAAGATTAGTATAGTGTTAAATACACTTGTCTTTAATATTATAAATAACATAAAAGTTATACTCAAAATATTTAATAGTTTAAAATTATATCGTTTAAAATATATTGGTTAACTTTTTTGATGGTAAAAATATTATTAACAACAGATGAATGTTTATTTGCTTACCAAAATAAAGGTAAAATATAATTTAACTATACTGAGTTTATTTTGATTTAATTTTTAAAAGTACAATATCCTATACCAATTACAAAGACGACATATATATTGATTTGGCAAACATCATCTGAAATATTGCAACATAGTATTTGTATGTTTTAATCAATTAATATTAAAAATATCTATATAAATACTAAAACAATTTTTGAATATATTATTAGTATATAAGTGCATATAGCCACAGGTGCAGAGAAATTATATATGGCATGTAGCAGACGAATCTGAAAATAGGGAGGGATAAAATAAATCCTTGAGTAGGTTGGTCTAGTAAATACTCATGTTTTGAGGTCATTTCCGTTACAAATTCGACAGGAAGTCCCATATGTAGCCAACATTGCCAATTAACTTATAGCTAGGTATTTATATTTATTCTGGACCTCAATTGGCACTTTGCCATTGCAGAGCTATTCGAAACAGTTTTTACCCGTACCCCCCGTCTTATTATTATTAATATTATTATTATCACTATTATCACCGCGTCTTACTACCCGTTAGGGTTATACGCACTTACGCTAATGTGTCATGGTAGGGTGATTGTGAGATGAAATGGAGGACCTACAGTTTAACGTGTGATCCGAACCACGGTGGAGGTCTGACATTCCACACATTCACAAGTTGTGATTAATACACATCTTGTCAGAGGTGAGGGAAGGGTTTGGTAATCAGATGAATCTCTGCCGGGACCGAGGATTGAGCCCCGGACCCTCAGTACAGAAGTCTGACACCTTACCCCTAGACCACCAGGTCACTTCCCCGTCTTACTGCCCGTCCTGGTTATCCTAATATTTACACTAAAAGCGGTTAGGTATGAATAGTGTAGAATTTGTTGGAAATTCTCAAGAATTTTCTTCAAGCAGGGAAAGCAGCAAGCCACTTAGGGATTTAAAACCTCACCATACAAATCACTGACTCAACCTCAACGACAAAGGACTACAGGAAATATACGCCCTTGTCGGCCTTTCTATCGGTGCAGTTGCTATTAAGATATTTTATATTTTATTATTTTTATATTTTACTTAAGACATATGTTATTTGATATATAAGTAAAGATAAATAATGATTAATAATAGTTTAGTTACGTACTTAAAATGTACATCAGCTTAGTGAAATAAAGTGTTATACTTTTAAATACTAATATTAAATCCTCATTTTATAAACGTTGAATAAATCAATAATCGACTTTCAAACTAATTTAATCTAGGAAGTAAAGAATATCGATTAGCTCGTACGTGGATATAACAAATGACCTTCTGCGAAGAGATTTGATGATTCTAACGGACGAAGGAGATTATGTCATTCCAATTGTTAGTATTAAAAAAAAAACACATGCACTAAAACTCTCAAAAATAGGTTAATGGTTTGTTAACCCTTATGTTCTAAAAAACAAAGTTGAATTTGTCCACTCTACAATAATTGACAGTAATAGTTTTATCAGCAAATATAAATGCTGATTTAACTTAATTTTCACTGTCTTGACACGACATAAGTGAAGTGTGATGAATATTAATATCAAGATGATCTCTTTAGGAAGAGAAACATTGTAGTCTCTTTGTTTTCTCAGAGGATGAAATAAAATGCTGTGTCATGGTATATTTAAAGTAACGATCTATTTTTATATCTGGCTTGCATTTTTGTGTTTATAGAAAAAAAAATTTACTAGAGCAAATTAAAATTAAGTTAACTTCATTCTTTAGAAAAATTATGAGGTTTTTATATCACACATAGAACCTATAAACGTAAAAGATGTAAAACCATATTGATACAAATAATATTGAATCTATTTTATTAGCATGATATTAGTTTGCGATTATTTTAAAGCTCCATAATCGGTCACATAGTATTTTGTTGGGTGTATACCATGTGGTACGTCTACATATATGTGATGGGAACCATTAAAAGGAACCTTATCTTTCATAAGCAAACTGTATAGGGAGCCAATTTTGGTTTTTTGGGTCAAAATATCAGTTTTTAGAAATGCTTCCTAGCATCTTTCTGAGCAAATAAACATTGTTTATATTTCATATTTTACATGCTAAATAACAATATGAAATAGGTGAGTGATATTTTGTTGTGAGTTAACTCAATATTTACAAATATAATCGCAGTTTTCTCAAAATGGTGTTAATATAAGTTTAAGATTTTAAAAACCATGGCACAGTAATTTTTATTTAGGTAAAGACAATCTAAAAACACAGTTGAATTCAGAATTTAATCCTTTGCAAGAATCAATTATTAACTCAATTTATAACCATAGTAATGATTAATTGAATTCTTTCTAAAAAGTTATTCACAAATGAAAGGGACTGGTGGTTATTGATTCAAGTAAGTTTTACAATAATTGTTATTTCTTCTGGCACTTAAATGATTGTCTTGTCATAGTTTTAAATATCCTTAACACATCCCCATTGCGGTATTTATATATTTCACTTAAAGTTTTCAATACTATATTTGATCACGAACATCACAATAATTATTCCGAGATTTTAATAAATTTAATGTGAAAGTGAAGCAAGCTTAATGTAACATCAATCTTCATTTATTTAAAGGAAATCTTCTTAATGCTCTTAACTAAAGTTAACCTAGTGAACTTTCACATTACATTACTTGAAGTGTGGCAGATCTTTATATCAGCCAATAATTTTGCGAGCGACGTCAACATGTATATTAAGTACTTCATTTGTTTGTTATGGTGTGAAATTTTTTTTCTTATGGTTTGTTTTTCCAAATCTTGATGAGCGCCAAAACTGTGTGTATTTTTTCTCACGCTTTATTTTGTTAGTCCAGTAGGACTATATTAAAAGGCCACGTGCTAAAAGCGCACAGGCCGAATTTCTATACCTGATATATAGTACTCGTATATAAGCGCACCATTGTCTGTAGTATTTGTAACAACACCACATCAAATATGTAACTAAAGTACTTTACAGAGTTTACAACTATCTCGAGTTTAATGAAGTAGCTAATTATCAACCTAACATAACCTAGCCACTTTGTAAAGAGTAAGGGGGTTGTTTAAAATTAAGGTTTGCCATTTTTGCACTTTATACAGTTGTTTTTTTAATCCTCTGCGCTTTTGATACAAGGTCTAGATGCGCTTTTGTTACAAGGTCTAGATCGCTTTTGATACTATTTTGATGCGCTTTTAATTTGAGCTTTCTACCTTTTTCGCGTTTTAAATGTTTCCGCTATTGCAATTACCTGCGTGTAGGTAGAAAGGAAAAACCATTTATGAAAAAAAAAACCTCTCAATACACCCAACTGGGATTTGAGCCCTTATATCCCCATCATCGGCAGTCCAGTCTACATCGAGAGTGACGCCTTAGACAAGAGGTCTTCAACCTGCGGTCCACAGGACACCCTCAGCCCACCGTTGTGCCCCACTGTAATATTTTTTGTGGTCTGCCGGCTCAGTGAAATTATATTAAAATAATTAAGAGAAAAAATGACAATTTTTTTTTTATTTTACATAATTAAATAATGGAAAAAATACGTATTATAAGTTATTTTATAAACTATTTTTGCTTTATACGAGAAGAAAAATATTATTTTATACAATTTACCTTGACCATCAAATTTTATTCTAGTATACAAAAAAGATTTGATGTACTATTCTTGTGAATGTACGATTTCGAACTTGGGGGTGTTGAATGTATTCGAGTGTTCGAACATATTCGGGTGTGTTTGAATGTAGTCGGAGTGTTCGAACATATTCGGTGTGTTCGGCGAATGTTCGTGGGTGTTTCGAATGTATCGGGAGTGTTCGAACATGTCGGGAGGTTGGTTGTTCGAACATATTCGGGTGTGTTCGAATGTATCGGAAGTGTTCGAGCTGGTGGGGGTGTTCGAATGTAGTAGGGAGTGTTCCAACATATTCGGGAGGGTTCAAACTTATCGGGAATGTTCACGATCCCCCATCACCGCTGAAATTCTCGGTATTATGAAAGAGAAATACTATATTAAGTGTTCACTCCTAATATTGTTGGTACAGAAATTAAAGCCAACAAGAGACAGAAACTTTGGCCCTTTGACATAAAAAAGGTTGCAGACCCCTGGTTTGGACCCACCAAGGTGGGTCTTAGATAACTGATGTGGTAGTATTTTGCTCAAAAGGAGGTTTTAAAACAAGGTACTAAAGTAACAATATGTAATATTCAATGCGGGTAGTATTCATTAGTTACCGACACACTGACCTGAAATCGGGCACATTATCCACGACTCCATTTGCAACATCCATGGAAGTCTGGTCCCTCTCTGTTCACATTCTATTTTGCATACCTGTCAACGTGGTCCCAGGAAGGTGCGTGTGAAAGGGTTTTTTTTTCAGGTGGCCCCAGGTGCGTCCTTTTCCCACAATACCTGGAAAGGGGGTATGAATATATACATGGTCCACCCACGTGACGGCACATCTCTTCCACCACTATTACTACGTGTAGACACGCTCACTTACGTCATCCCTCGAGATTGGTCGGGAGGGGAAGGGATCATTGCTAAAAGTGTGTCAACAAAAAAACAAAACAAGACTGCTATAACTGGTTTGAAACGTTGAGGGATTTTGATCTACCTACCATCCACCGATGACGGACAGAACGTTTCACTTTTGGGGGTGGTTCAAAGTAATTCAGTTCAATTATTGATCAGGCTCATTTATTTAACTAATCAGCAGTGCATCTGGACACGAGCCTAAAGGTCTATGCTTCGATTCCAGGCTAGTACCATGGTTATTTTTCCCGAAAGAAGAAATAACCCAATGGTAATCGGGCTTTTGTTAATTAGGCTCAAGTTTGGATTAAGTGTCTCCACTGGTTCCACACCCTCATACTCACTATCAGCATCATCTCATCTCATCAGGACATGGAAAGAACCTCCATGGAAAGGATGTACGATTAGTACATTGGGCCTCCCCTGGCAATGGTACATTAGTACGGACTAATATTTCCACTACTGGGCTACGACTGATGTAGTTCAGGTAAACATATTATAATAATAATTATTATTAATAATCTAGCTCATTAGCTCATTCTTTCGTGAACTACGTCTTACCGTCTTACGTCTTACAGACGTTCAACGATCACCGAAAAACAAGAGCGGTATCGGAATGTTTGCCATGCGACGAGTTTATAAGCCAATCACAGGATATCAGCGTGACTCGCGCTGTTTATTTGGTATTACTTCAAAAAGTTTCAGCTCTATCGGATCTGCGTGGAAGCATCTGCTGGGGAGGGGAAATCCAATACGATCTCATAACTCAAGGAAGCAAGCTGTGCGCATGCGTCTACGAAGCGAGGTACAAGCAGACAGCTTACTATAATGTTGTGAGCTGAGATAAAAGTCAAACTATTAGAAATTCTTCAGTGTTAAGCAATTTTATCCTGGTTCATTGTAAGTTTAAATAAAGAAAACCAGTTAGGCAATCACCATGGAGGATGATAAGAGTTCGAATAACTTTATTCCCGACAAATACAAGATCAAATAAAAAATTCTGAGCTTGCAGAAATTGAGTTATTTTTTACCCTTCACATATAACCGTAATAGGAATTACAGGCTGGGGTTGTAAGAAGTAGAGGAATGGTTTAAATTGAAATTCTCACAAAATTTGGACCTTTATTACAAGTAAAAGGTTTATTGTTGTTTATTTTCACTTCAACTATTCCCGCAATGGTCTTATCGATCTATGCGTTCTATAACCTTCTCCCAATTATTCTCATTTAATTTTTGATTGCATTTCTTGTGTGTGGATATCTTTTTTATTCCGAGGGGAAACATTCTTAAAATTTATTCTAGGCTGGGGTTGTAAGAAGTAGAGGAATGGTTTAAATTGAAATTCTCACAAAATTTGGACCTTTATTACAAGTAAAAGGTTTATTGTTGTTTATTTTCACTTCAACTATTCCCGCAATGGTCTTATCGTTCTATGCGTTCTATAACCTTCTCCCAATTATTCTCATTTAATTTTTGATTGCATTTCTTGTGTGTGGATATCTTTTTTATTCCGAGGGGGAAACATTCTTAAAATTTATTCTATTCTATGCCGAAGAGATTGACAAGGTAAAATATACACACAAACATCATAGAAATAATGTGTTCACCTTATAACTCTTTTTTTGTGAGTTCCCTCCAAACGTGATTCTTTTTTTGTAAATACTACTTAATATATGCAGGGACACACTTTCGATTCTTTGTTGTTCCTAAAATATTTTACTATGTATCCTTGTTGCTAAAAGCCTAATAATATAATATATGTTATTAGGCTCAGAGGTTTTCTATCTGAGATATTCTAGTTGGATTTATTTTGTAGTTTCCTGTTGTAGCTTTGTGTTATTTAAATAGTTCATTGAACCATTATTTTGATTTAAAAAATATTTTAAAAACCTTATAAATTCAATAATAAAAATTGCTATAAAACTATTCTAGTAATACTGTCATCAAATATTTACAATAAAGAATTTTCAGGTTGCTCTCACTTACCTACAATCCTAGAATAGATAAACTATATGTTTTTATTCACGTCATTAATTTATGGTTATAATTATTTTTCATTCTATATTTAATGATTACATTTACCTTGGCTATTCACATTCACAAATGCATAGAGATTATTAGATGGCTTCTGTTCTTCAAGATGTCCACGAGTCGTAAAATTAATTACGTATAACAATACTAAAAAAATGAATAAATGACTAATATAAGTCAAAATGATTTTAAACTCAAATTTGAATAAGAGTGCGATTGATTAGTGAACTGTCCACAGAATAATCTCAAGTAAGCCTACAAAAAATGTTTGGCCCAAGAACAAATTGTTCCTGTTTTTATTTTCTATGATTTATATTACATATATTTAAAAAATTACGTATGACAAATGAACAAAATTGCCTTATAATTTGTCTACTATTTTTTACTTTCTCTCTATCTTACAGGTAGAGAAAGTATTGTGATCGTCAAAAAAATCGAACTCGAGATTTTGATGAATTTTGACGTTTCATGACTTCCTGAATCCGAAAAAGTGGTTTTTGAATTTCCGTCTGTCTGTCTGTCTGTCTGTCTGTCTGTCTGTCTGTCTGTCTGTCTGTCTGTCTGTCTGTCTGTCTGTCTGTCTGTACCTCCAACTAGAGCCTAAACTATTTTACCGATTGAGCTGAAACTTGATATCTAGGGTTTTCATAGGGTTGCCCCGAGGGGTTTTTGGAATTGGATATCTACCCCTAAAATTAAGGGTAGTTTACTGAAGGGCAAAAAGAGAAAAAGTCGATTTTCTCAAAATCGGCTCTAACGATTTTGATTAAATTTCATTTATGAACCTAAATAAATATTCCAAACAAAATGGCTACTCTCAATATTTCGGCAAAATCGTTTTAAGGGCTCCGGTCTGATGCGTAAATTAACATTTTTTATAATAGCTCCGAAACTATTTGAGATATGAAATTACTTAGCATTACAAATATGTATATATATTTATAATACAAATATTTTATTCGAAACATTATTTTATAAAATCAATAACTTTCAATATATACGCAATTATATATATATTTTTAACTTTTTGGGCATTAAAGCTTAAGTATTGCGACCGTAAGAAAAACTAACCTGAAATGTTGATGGATGTCGACGTCTCATGACCCCCCGAACCCTTAAAAATAGTCTTTGCAATGCCGTCTGTCTGTGTGTCTATTAAAACTTAAAATTAGGGGTAGTTTACCGAAGGGCAAAAAGAGAAAAAGTCGATTTTCTCAAAATCGGCTATAACGATTTTGATTAAATTTCATTTATGAACATAAATAAATATTCCAAACAAAATGGCTACTCTCAATATTTCGGCAAAATCGTTTTAAGGGCTCCGGTCTGATGCGTAAATTAACATTTTTTATAATAGCTCCGACACTATTTGAGATATGAAATTACTTAGCATTACAAATATGTATATATATTTATAATACAAATATTTTATTCGAAACATATTTTTATAAAATCAATAACTTTCAATATATACGCAATTATATATATATTTTTAACTTTTTGGGCATTAAAGCTCAAGTATTGCGACCGTAAGAAAAACTAACCTGAAATGTTGATGGATGTCGACGTCTCATGACCCCCCGAACCCTTAAAAATAGTCTTTGCAATGCCGTCTGTCTGTGTGTCTATTAAAACTTAAAATTAAGGGTAGTTTACTGAATGGCAAAAAGAGAAAAAGTCGATTTTCTCAAAATCGGCTCCAACGATTTTGATTAAATTTCATTTATAAACATTAATAAATATTCCAAACAAAATGGCTACCCTCAATATTTCGGCAAAATGGCTTTAAGGGCTCCGGTCTGATGCGTAAATTAACATTTTTTTAAATAGCTCCGAAACTATTTGAGATATGAAATTACTTAGCATTACAAATATGTATATATATTTATAATACAGATATTTTATCCGAAACATATTTTTATAAAATCAATAACTTTCAATATATACGCAATTATATGAATTTTTTTAACTTTTTGGACATTAAAGTTTAAGTATTGCGACCGTAAAAAAAAAACTAACCTGAAATGTTGATGGATGTCGACGTCTCATGACCCCCCGAACCCTAAAAAATAGTCTTTGCAATGCCGTCTCTCTGTGTGTCTATAAACACTTAAAATTAAGGGTAGTTTACTGAAGGGCGAAAAGAGAAAAATTTTGTTTTTTCAAAATCTGCTTAAACGATTTTGATTAAAATTCGTATCTAGGCGTTGATTAAGATTATATATAAACTGGCTATTTTCATTTTCCTATGAAAATGATTTTTAGGGTACATTACAGAAGCGTTAATTTCCGTATCTCCACAACTATTGGAGAAACTAAACAACTTATCATTGCAAAATTGTAGGACTATTAGAAATAAAAAACTTTTATTTGACATTAATTTTTATAAAAACAGCAGTTTCTGAGATATTTGCAAATATATTAATACAATTTTGTGAGCTTTAGTTGTAAACATATACTACTTAAGTCTTAACGCAATAATGCTCCAATGCCATAGAGTAATTAAATATAAATATCTAAAATAGTATGTTATTTTTCCTTAAATCTCTTAGGAGAAATGTTTGCATAGCAATGATCTATCTCCATTTTAGACTCAATAGTCAATATTTACATTTTTTATTGGTCAAAATGTATAAATGAATAATTAAATATCAATGCGATGACTTGAAGATCTGCAACACCTTTTAAAATGTTAAAATTTTAACCAGAAATCGAAATTTTATTACGAAGTGTTGACCCTTGTGGAAGACATTAAACTGTTTGAAATTTTCTTAGGTGGACAAAGATGCGCCTCTTTTCTCATTGATTCTATATCATTGTATATTATTTTATGCGTGTTCTTATGTGGAGTGGTGATGATACAATGTACTACATTATTCCGTTCAGAAATCTTACGAGTTTATAGAAAGAGAGAGAAAGTCTGTGCGGTGTGCCGTACCATTTATTTATTGGTCAAATTGTATAAATGAATAATTAAATATCAATGCGATGACTTGAAGATCTGCAACACCTTTTAAAAGTTAAAACTTTAACCAGAATCGAAATTTTAATACGAAGTGTTGACCCTTGTGGAAGACATTAAACTGTTTGAAATGTTCTTAGGTGGACAAAGATGCGCCTCTTTTCTCATTGATTCTATATCATTGTATATTATTTTATGCGTGTTCTTATGTGGAGTGGTGATGATACAATGTACATTATTCCGTTCAGAAATCTTACGAGTTTATAGAAAGAGAGAGAAAGTCTGTGCGGTGTGCCGTACCATTTATTTTACTTTTCCGCACGTCCACATAGATAAACTTTAGTGATCGTCAAAATAATCTAGATAGAAATTTTTTTGAATGTTTACTTTTCATGACTCTATGGGTCAGAAAATATATTTTTGGCAATATCGTATATTTGTCTGTTACCGGACCTAGAACTAAAACTACTTCACCGGTCGGGCTAAAATTTGGTATCTAAGTGTTTCATTATTTTACCCCGAGGGGTTTTTGGAATCATATATCTTACCCTAAAATTAAGAGTAGCTTACTAAGGGTGAAAAGAGAAAAAATCTATATCCTAATAATACCACATATCAATTTTAATCAAATTTCGTATCTAGACCTTGTTTAAAATTACAAACAAAATGACAACTCTCATTTTTCCATTAAAATAAATATTATGGTACCTTACATATGCGGAAATTAGTTTTGATATTATTTCCGTAACTCTGTGAGATTTTAAATAAGTTATCATTGTAGACTAAAGCTGTAGTATTAGTGAAAATAAAAAAAATACTGATTGTAAATATATTTTTATAAAAACAATAGCTCGGAGACATTAGCAAATATTTTTTTTTAATAAGGGTTTGGGAAATTGTTTGTTATGCTTTTTAGTAAACATAGTGTTACGTCTCAATATGTTTTTGTAACAATGTATATAATATTATTTATGATCTTTAGTGGAGAGTTTTTGCAACAATGTATACTATTTAGTTTTACATATTCTTACGAGCATTGAGTAAATATCTCAATCTTTAGGCAAAGGCACTAGAAAGGCTTGCGTTGGTTAAAGTAATAAAAGAAAAGTGTAGAGAAATTAAAATGTGGTGATAATTTTCTAAATGGCCCAGTGTTGAAATAAATGTTATATCTAAGACACCATAGTTTGGTTATAGTATTTATATAGTCTATAAATTATTTTTAAATTAATAGCTATCTTAAATATAGATCTTCAACATACTAGAGCAAAAACCAAAGGCTATTTAAGTATTTATAGTTAAATCTAATCCTTTGAGCTAGGTCAGGTTTAAACCGTCATAATCTAGAGAAAATACATCTTGATTCTTACATTTTATGGTCATTAAGTACTTAATCCAAGAGGTAAGGACGAGGAAGGTTATTTAATGGAATACAATTTAAATCAGTGATTAGATAGGATATGGGTTTAAAAGTAAAAGAAATCACATGCGAGAAAACTATAACAATTCCATCCTGCGGACATAGTAACATTATATTTATTATAGTGTGAGACTGACACCTTAAACTGTATAACCCCCTTGTGGAGTTTGTAAAATAATTAATAATAAAAAATGTATGTATGCCATATTTTTATTGGTCCTTTCCATCGTTTTTTATTATTTATTATCTTTACATTCGAATGTATATGTAGCATTTTAATTTAAAATTTCAGTCTGAAAAGGTACGAATTAAACAAGTTTAAAAGAATAATTGAAACTGATCTCTTTTTCCTTGATGCTTGCTCGAGTCAACTGAGCCACGTTAAAATGTGTGAGATTGGACACGAAACGCATGTTAAATTGCAACATCCAGCGTGCTGAAAAAACAAAAACACAACATTTGACTGACACATGCCAACAAATAATTTACCTATCCCTTAAAATTAAAATAATAATAAAAATAATTCAAAATGTTACATGAAAAACCAGGTCAAGTATTTAATTAAGTTTCTTGTTTCACTTTCTTCCCATATTTATATATTTAAAAAGAACTCAACCAACCCTATAATATTATTTTAAAAACAAAGAAGCTTGAAAGAGACTTTTCATTCTGAGTAGATGTTTCCACAACAGAAAGTGTGCTGTCACATTTTATTTTGTTTTCTTATTTATTACAGGAAGTTTTTTCTAAGTTGATTGACATGAAAGAAAGAGGGTTGGTTCAATTTGTAATATTCTGTTATCTAAAAATAAGATAATTTTATTATTTTTGAAGGTTAACTTTAATGTTGGTATTGAGCATTTTTATATTTTAGATAGCTACAGAGGAATCGTGGTAAAGGGTAAAATATTAATATTATTACAAAAGTTACTAATACTAGATGCACCTTTAGTTAGTATTTAAAATAATTTTCTCCACAGCTGTCACTTTCATATAAATATATACATTTTCAAAAATATAAAATATTTTACAAACATACCTTCTTTGCACGATGTCATTATACATATGATAATTTGCCTGGAAAGAGTATAAGAAATATATCCTCACAGTTACCTTGGTCAAGCATCAAACCTAGGCATCCGGTGTAGTAGCTCGCTTTACTATCTGCACAAACAAATCCTCAAGTGGTTACGCCACTATGAGCAAAACAGAATAGCACTAATTAAATATATTATATTAGGGCAAAATAAAAGCTCCATGGTGTAAGCCTGAAACCAAACTATAGGGGTATACAACGTTTAATTCCTTTATAAAATACAACTTGTGAATGTGAGGAATGCCAGGCCTCCACCGTGGTTCGGATTCCACGTTAAACTGTAGGTCCTCCATTTCATCTCACAATCACCTTACCATTGCACATTAGCGTAAGTGCGTATAACCCGAATGGGTAGTAAGATGCGGTGCTAATAATAATAATAGTAATAAAATAATATCTGCTAATTACAAACTAGCTTTCCTATAGAACAATTATGTATTGAACGATATTTCACGATTGTAACCAATACAATATTCAGCAATGCCAGGAATCTAACCAGGCTCATTAAACTAGGAATTGTAAATAAATGTTACATAAACGTATTTGTAAACAGATTTTACAACCTAATGTGCTCAAATTACTATAATTTAACATTAAATTATATTGATTAAGGATCTGCACGTATGTAACTACGATAAGATGTGTAGTACAGCAGGATTTGATTAATTCAACATTAGTTAATTTGTAAAATTGGGTAATTCAAACCCACCATGATTTTCTATGTAATTTCTATTTAAATCAATGGTAAAAAATTACATTTAGTTTGAATTTTACAAGAAAATATTTGGCTAGCTCGAAGTCTTTATTTTGTTAATTTTTTTTAGTTACCTCATTTCAAACCTAGCTTAACGATTCTTTTTAGCACCGCGTCTTACTACTCGTTCGGGATATGTGTCTATGTACAAATAATTACACTCTTGGGTGAGGGATTATGAAGGCATACTTTAGTGGAAATGCACCCTTATTTGAGTGGAGAGAGAGTAGCGAACCATTTAGGAAAAACAAACACCCTCGGTGCACCAGACCGGGATCGAACCCCAATATCCCCGTCTCAGGCAGTCTAGTCCAACACGAGATTAGTGCGTTTCAGCACGCGGCCACAGAATCGGATTAACGATATTTACTAGTTCTACTGTATGAAAATAAATGTTTAGGCACAGTTTCATACTGTCATCCAGATATATAATATCAGTACTAGAAGGGAGGGTTGGTTCTCTATATTATATGTTTGGCTACGTTATAGTTTTTTAGTCGTTTTCTTATAATATAAAAGTGAATTTAGAATTCGCATGCTAAACACACAATAATACCCTTAATCAATTACCACTTCTTTATTGGCTGATACTATTATGATCAATTTAAATTCTAACCTTATTAAAAAAAAAGAAATTCAACTAGTTAAAACGAAACTTTATAGATCTACAATGACTATATTTTCCCTGAACTTATGGTTCGCGTGTACAAAAATCTCGAAATACTGGAAATAAAGTAGTGGGGGTGAAGATGGGATGGGGTTTTTAGGAGGGGGTGGAGATCTTAAAAAAAATAAAAATACATAGGAACCGGCCTATTTGACGCTTGCGCATGACGCTCGCTGGAGGCGGCATGTCTGAAGAGAAAGAGAACCCCCCCCCCCTGCCCACCCCGGCGAGTCTGTTGGCGGGCCAGGCCGTCGTGTCGGTTGTAGCAGGGTTTTCAGTCGTGATGTGCCTCGCGCTTCGTCCGCACTCTACTACTATAACAACCACCGCGCAAACAAACCTCCTCGCCACCTACTCGCCGTCCTGTTCTCCTGGTAGCTCTACTACTGCCGCGCAGCATGGAGCGACGCGGACAACGTCATGCCCTGCCTCTCATGGTAATCCTATCCGCACTCGGAGCTGCCGATATCACGGGTGAGTACCGTCCTTAAGTTCTTATTAGGTATAGCTACTAGAAAAAAATTATTCATAGGAAGGATCTTTTAGATAGTACTAATTTTATTTTTTGGTCATCATTGGAAAAATGTTACTTTAATTAAAGTATTATTTCAGCCATAAAAAGAGACAAAACTGCACCTGAATTAACATACGAAATTTTTTTGTCTATAAAGATCCTTCCTATTAAAATTGAGCTGTAACGTCATGTTTATTTTCACTTAAAAGTGCGTTAATTTTTAGCTGTGCTACATTTCTAGAGTTAGCTTTCGTTAAAAAAAAGACACACTATTTACCGTGAAAGGAAGCAGTCTTAATTCTTGACAAACTGACTACACCCTGAGCCTTCTTTATAAGTTATAATAAGCTATACCATATGGAATGAATGCAAGGTGGTCTGGATTCCTTTCAAGATAATCGAAGGGTACATTACACCCAAAATAAACTCTCAGTTTACTCTGAAAGGTAAACAATCTTACCTTAACCGATTACATTGTGGCTCTATTTTATAAGCTTTACGTAGTCTTAACTCAAGGTAAGATTTCTACCTATGGGGATAGGCGGTTTTTAATCACTTAACCTAGCATGGCGACTACTTTTGTGACCTAATTACAGTGATCCAAGAATCATTTATACTAATGGCCTACCACATCATTATGCGTTAGGCCTAAAAGTGTTTCTTTCCATGAAAAACAAGGACCCATTTTATTTGTTGTTAGAACTAAACTGTACCGCATATCATACGTATGATTGTATAAGAGTTGGAATTCCTGACCCTAGCATGGTGAACTGTGCTGAGTACCACACTAGCCCACAGTAGTTGATATAGATTATTAGGTTTCAGAGAGGTGCAAAGGTCACTTTTAATAGTGTAGTCTAAGCTAAGATAGAAACATGCAAAGCGAAATCAGCCGAAATCGAAATTATTTTTTGGTTTTTTAAAATCCTACATTTATATTTTAAACTATCCATTAAGTGTACCTCAGTAAAGTAAAAGGGTTGTGGAAATAAGCAAAGAACACAGTATTATTTTATTCTGATAATTTACGAAGTCATCTTTGCTAACGTTTCTTCTTTTTAAATCAACAACCTGAAGGTTGGTTTGATGTGATCTATATCCATCCGGAGCAGTGCATGTATTCAGTCCTTCGGCTGGTTAGTTCTTGCTGCACTATCTGGTAGAAATCCCATGTAATAGGGGAGTTTAAGAAATTGTTGGTTTCCCGTTGTCTTCTAATGAAATTATACGAGCGAGCACGAAAGGGCCTATCAATTTTGCCGGAAAATTATTTTCACATACCATCCAGGGACCGAAGTGATGGCTCTAATTCTCCTCCGAAGGAAGTTGTGCTACGGTTTTTTATCGCTCAGTAAAATTCCATGTACCTCGGCTGGGTTTGAACCACAAACATCGGGTACTGAGGCAAGCATTTTAATCAAGAACACTGAGTTGGCTGTTATATAATCATTACTCTCTTTTCTTCTTTTTTTAAAGGACCTAGTCTACTACTCGTTTGGGTTCACGCCTATATACTAATTACACTAATAACTTAGGGATTGGTAAAGGTTTAGTTGAGAGGAAGTCCACCCACATTAGCTTAGAAGGAGAGTGGAAAACCGTCTAGGAGAAAACCCTCCAAGTTCACCCGATGGTGTAGAACACCAATCTCCCCATTTTTACGCAGTTTAGTCCAACAAGAGAGTAGCGCGTTAGACATGAGGCTACCAAAGTGGATATTAGTCATTGTTAATATACTGTCTATCTGCTGTTGTGAAAATGACTGTAAATTATTTGTAAATGGTCATATTTAGTGATATATTTAAATATGTGCATAGTAGTTGCTCAATTGTGCGTTCGACATTATATATTGGCAGCATACAAGCCACTCGAGACAAATGTGGCTGCTTTATCTGAGAGCTGACAATCTTAATTGCTCGCTCTGACGTTTTCTGCACGTCCATCAAAGTATCTTCCTTAAGATATGAGTGAAGAATGACCTGGGCATGGGACGGGCTCATGGATAGATCCACGGTAAGAGCATGGGCGTACTAAGTAAGCCAAATGTCCTTGGGTCTATTCTAAGGTCCAGTTGTCATTTTTAAATTTAAAGAATGTCATATTTAGACGCGGCTATAGCCGTATCTAATAAATATAATATTATTATTAGCACCGCGTTTACTACCCGTTCGGGCTATACGCACTTACGCTAATTTGTAATGGTAGGGTGATTGTGAGATGAAATGGAGGACCTACAATTTAACGTGAGATCCGAACCACGGTGGAGGCCTGGCATTCCCACATTCACAAGTTGTGATTAATACACGTCTTGTCATAGGTGAAGGAAGGGTTTGGCAATCAGATAAATCCGCCCGGACCGAGGATTGAACCCCGGACCCTCAACACAGAAGTCTGACACCTAACCCTTAGACCGTCAGGTCACTAACAAATATAATAGTTTGGCTTTTAATCCATCATCCATTATGTTCATAATATGTTGACAAGCTTTATTCTTACCTTAAATTGTTTTTAACATGTTAAGGTTTGTTAGTATGGGTGTCGAAAATCTAAAAGAAGGAGATTAGGGCTTTGGCCTCGACATTTCGATGCTTCGCACGCTTCTATTGGCTTTACATATCCTCTCTAGGTAAATGGTGGGAACAAGTAGCGACTGTACTCAGGCAATTACAGTAGTTAAATTCACCAGGTCGGGTCAGACCTACAACGAACATAAGTAATTAAGGAACGAAAAAAAAAATCCTCTCTTTCATTTATGGGCTTGGCTCTCACATTTCGACCCTTGTTTTTGTTTGAATGTCTAATGTTCTAATGGTCGGACAATCTGAAACTCACTATATTATTATTATTAGCACCGCGTCTTACTACCCGTTCGGGTTATACGCATCAAACTCACTATAACTAGGTGCGAGGGGTTAGAATGTTTGACTGAAATTATGATGAATCGTAGCTTGATTACTTTAAGGTGACGATAAAGATATTTCTTGTTTCATAAATAGGGTCTTATTTATATAATTGTAATTCATATCTGGTTGACGTAGGTGGTCTTATGATTAGGTGATCACTTCATGACCCAATGATCATGGGTTCAAAACCAGCCACAACTACCTTCGAAGGGGAATTAAGGTCCTCATGTTGATTGTGGGATGTAGATAAACCTTAGAAGTTATAAGAAAATACTTGATATGAGGTGATCGAATCCTTTGTTCCTCACTTAAAAATAGAGATTCAAGATTAGTGAAAATCTCATAAAAGTATTTCGAATACAATTTATGAATATATTGAATTTAAATATCAATTTTAAGCAATTTAATTAATTATATAGAATTGTGTAGTTGTGAGAATAATAAAATCGCAAATAAAATTAATGTTATGACACAATCGCACAAACTTTTATCATATTGTGTATTTTAGATTCGATCAAACATGGATTTTAAGTAAACTACCCTTTAGGTATGTTTTCCTCATAAAACCAAACACATCATCTTGTTGATCGCAATAAACACACATTATACATAAGTTTTTAAACCAATTTGTTGAATATATTTTTAAAAACTAATTTTGTTTTATTATTTGTTAAATACCCTAAAAATATGTTATTTATAAAAATAAAAGTATTCTTTATTATATTATAAATAACTATTTTCATATTCACATTTTGAATTCACTCTTAAAAGTCAATTTTAAAAACATTAAAATTCTCTACAATCTGTAGTAAGTAAACTAACATTAGATTAATATATTTTAGATAGATAAAGATACATTATTATTGGTATTCCAAAATGATCCCTCATTAATTTTTTCAACCAAACTGTTGGAGGTATTTACAAAAATTAAACTTACAAAATTCAACCATTTGTTAACTGAAATTGTATGATTTTTTTTTATAAAAATTAATCTATATAGCTATTTATAGAACAAACAACTTAATAGAAACCCTATTTGAACCAAATCAATAGAGCAATTTTTCAACATATTACATTTTTTTAAAGTCATCACTAAGCAACCGATAAAATAATTTTCACCCCATGAACAATGATACAGATTTATTGGTTATGTTAATGTCAAACACTCCCCAGATATATATTCTAAGCGAAATCGTTTAAGTAATTTTCAAAATAATTCAATTTTACTAAATCACTCATCAGTAAGCAATTATTTATCAAATTTTTGCCCAAAACCAAGTATATAGGTATAGTTGTAATGTCTAAAACCCTTGAGATACCCATTTTGAACCAATCGCTAGGCCATTTATAAAATATTACTAGTTTTTGAAGATCGTTCACTAAGAAACTAGCTATAAACGGGGTTTTACTCCAAAAACAAGTATACTGTGTTTTATGACATACCTCATAATCATCAGATATACATTTTAAACAAGATCGTTTGAGACATTTTCGATATATTTGAGTTCTCAACATTTTCCTTTCAGTAAACTACCCTTAATCAAATTTTTGCCCCTAAACTAATGACACAGTGCTATTAGTCATACAAAACAAATCTTTGATATGCAATTTTATTAAAATGGTCCAAACCAATTTCTAAAAATTTGAAATAAAAACAATGTCATCAGTAAACTATCCTTAATTGTACGGCTAGGGCACAGACAAGTAAGAAAGAGACTCTCAACCTTACGGGGGTTTTGCTGCGCTCCTTTTGCCAGCTTGAGTCTTTCAACACTGGGCTGCGCTAGTGTCACTGCTGGGTAATGATAGGACTAACAGCAGCGATCCTAGTGGTGAAGGACTCAAGCACCAAAAGGAGTGCAACCATTTTAACCTGGGTGTTGAATGTCTGGGTATAATATTTATTTGTCTGTGGGCAAGGGCAAAAAGAAAACCCCAGTATATAACTAAAGAATCTAAATATCAAGTTTGAACAAGATACTTCCAAGCGTTTATGATCTGACGCCAGACTTAAGGTCTTCTTGTACCCTGGTATGCCTATTTCCTATATTTTTTATAGGCTTCCGTATAAATATATGAAAACTATTTTAGTAACTTTTATAAATGCTAAAAGATTCTTTAACATCGAAATCAGACTGCAGAGAGATCTTATTATAAGTATAATATATTATTGTTTCAACTTAACTATATACATATATATTTGACCAAAAATTAAATACGACTATACCTTACTGATTGCAATACAGGGTGTATCTAGAAAATTTGCTGTCACATTTTAAATAGATAGTGGTAAGCAATTAATAAAAAAAACAGCAACATATCCAGCTGTGACTCGAAGCACCTCTTGTCATTAGCAAACAATACTTGATGAGTTTTATACTTCATTCAATACATACATTGGTATGGATTTTATTTATTTAATGTTTTTTTAAATTATATATATATATAAATAGTTTATTTTATTATATAAAATACTGGGTGTTCTTTCTAACGACAGGTCTATTCCTTTTGTCAGTGAACTTAGACTGCCAAATGTGCCCTGTCCTCTGCCTCCTCCTTCAGCTTCTTGAATTTTCTTCTTTCCTTAAATAATATATATAATATATTAATCTATAAATAAAATATATAATATATTAATCTATAAATAAAATATACATTTTATTTTATAAGTTTATATATATATATGTTTTATTTAAATGCATAAATTAAAACCTTAAACAGAAAATGGATGCAATTGTTTGGCCAATATTTTCAACTTTTTAGCATAATGTAGGTGGATTTTGTTTAGTAAATTCAAAGTCAAGTTTGGGTTAGGGTTTTGTTAATATATCACACTTAATCTAAGATATTCTGGAGGTCTGAAAAACTGGTAACTCACATAGATAGTTATAATATTATTATATTTCTTTTACCCAAATGTATCTATTACTTTAAGTTATAATAGGATAAAATCAAGATTTTTTTGCTCATTCTGTCATGTACACTTTGAGTTATATTATATTTTATTAACTAGTTTGTTTAGAATCTAAATTATTTCCATCTTAAAACCAGTGGTGATCCTAAAGTACGGTACATATCCAACGCAAATTGAGCCCATCTTCCCCGAAAAATCTACCAAATAAAATAATATGTATAGAAAAAAATTCAACAAATTGTAAAAATACACTTGAATAGTTAAAGGGATTCCTCTTTTATTAATTATATTACTGAGTTATTATTAATTTTTAATAATAAATTACACCGTAGAAAACCTAATTATACGTTTATAAAACTAGTACATCTGGCACATGGAAGAAATTATAATTTTGACTATGAATTGGTAATCATTTTCATAACGAATCTTATAGTTAGTGAGGTTTGCGTCACAAATATTTATATTTGTGCCTGAAGCTTAACATTATTCCTTGAAATAATTTGGAACAATTTTTTAAGAAATGTTAAGACATTGTCAAACAAAAACCTTTCATCGATAATGCTCACCTCTTTAATACATTTCGTTCCTATTCTCATTTAAATTGAATGGCTTGGGGAAATATTGTTTTCTTGTCACAAAATAGTAGCTCTTAAAATATTAATATTAAATGGTTTAAAAAATCAATAATTCATAAACTTGAACAATACTTCTTCGATCGTATTTCGACACGAGTTTTGAACGTCCAAATAGAAATACACATAATGTTTTATGTTATTAAATTACAAAATGACATATTGGCATGGGATCTGAACATATGATCCTTGGATTGGACTGAGAATGCTTTACTACCAAGCTATCCTGAACTAGATTCAAAATACAATTTTTTAACTAATTTAAACAAATTTCACAAAAAGTTTGAAGCTCTATGCAAGTAAAGGAATACCATATTTAATATGAACTAATATGCCAATTATCATTGTTTCAACATAATACACTGTTGCCCCAAGCCCTTCGATTTAACTAAGAGCTCCATATTAAAATTATTTACTCCTACGATGTATTTACTTGTGTAATCATCTTAGTGATCACCACTTTAGCTGCAATTCTCAGCTCTGACTCGAAATGCTGGGATTCATATCAAAATATATACAATATATTATTCTATAAATATAAATAGATATTTTATTTATTATAATTGTATATATATATATATATTATTTTAGTTCATAAATTAAAACCTTAAAAAAAACTGGATGCAATTGTTTAGCAAATATTTTGAACTTTTTAGCATACTGTAGGTGGATTTTGCTTAGTAAATTCTAAGTCAAGTTTTTCCACGAAGGTTATTTCAATAGTGATTTTTATGTTGTTTTACCGTACTTTATTTAGGAAAATGTTGGTGCACTCACTTATCATACATTTTCATAAGCCTTTGCCTCTAAATCAATATAGGTGTTATATGTCCTGAACTGCCGTTTAAGATTTTAGCAATAAAAATATATGTTACTGTTTCGCGAGATAATTTCTCATTAATTATCCATTAAAAACATTTTAGGAAATTATTCTTTTTTATTTCCTTCCCCAAATTAAGCTGTGGAGGCAATATATAACATTTTATTTTGGCTTAAAAACTTTCTTTTTATTCTTCATTTTGTTTTACCCGCAAACATCTGTGACTTTCTAACCACAAGCTAACGAGTCGCACAAGTAAAATCCATATTATAAAAAACTCTCAAAATGCCCTAAAGTTATATAAATAATAATAATAATATCCTCGTTCAACAAACCAAAAGTACCGCAAATTAAATAAAATAAATTTAATAACTTATTACTGAATTTTTTCCAATTAATATCCGTAGCTATTTGAGGCATATTTTGTGTTTCTTTTTTCCTCACCCATAATGCATCATTGTGATCTGTTAATTTCCCACTGTAAAGCTTCCCACAACGCTATACAATAAAACTAACACGAAAGTAGCAACTATATTTACTTTCTTTGTAAAGTGTTAAAGAGCTTCCGTTAAGACACTTTTAAAACTTTAAAAAAAAAAAAAAAACAGAAAAAGTACTTAAGAAATTCTTCAAAGTTTTCATTGCGGACTATACTATATATGATTGTAAGCTTAAAACATTAAAAGTTTAATCTAAACTTTTCTCACTTTTGATATACCAACACATACAAGACTCCTTGATAACTTTCTCCACCAAACTTTCTCAAAACTGAGTCACGTTTTAAATACATTGGAAACGCAGAACCCGGTATGAAGACTAACTTTCTTGAATGAAGTGTGACAAACTTCAGATTCCTGTACTAAGGGAAACTCTACTGAAATATGTTGATTTGGTTCACGTAATATCCGCATGTCTATATATCAAACATTATCGCTACTAAAGTTTCAAATTTGGTTTCATCAACATATCTCAGAAATACGAGAGAACAATTATTTTGTATGGATTATTCATTGACCCATTTCGCTGGCCGTATGTTTTATTCTCGCTATAGACTAGACTGCCAATGAAGGTGAAATCGTGAATTTATCCCGGTTGGCTGTACTGATATTTTAAAAACTAAATTGTTTTTCACTCTCTCTCCACGCAAATGAGGGTACACTTCCTCTAAAATCAACCTTCTTCATCCCTAAACAACTACTACAATGTGTAAATAAACGTATAGCTTGAATGGGTTGTAGGACATAGCGCTAAAAAATTATATTCATTTGAATAAAATTCCGCCACTTAAACTGTTCGGACTATACGCATATAATTACATCAATGGGGTTGTGATTATTAGGGTAGAATTATTGAGGAAACGTTCCCCGCATCTGCGTGAAAGGAGGTTATAAAACCACTAGGTTAAAATCCAGCATCAGTAACCCCCTTTGGTATTAGAACCCTAAACTCTCCAGAGCACTCATTGGACAAAAGTTCATTTCCCGTGTGAGTCAAGTACAGTTCAGCCTAAGTATGGGGACAAAGTGGGTGATTTTGTTTTTGACATTTGGTCTTATGATTATACATACACCTTGTGTAATAGTTACGCTATTGTGTTTGGGAAATGGAAGGTTGAATTTAGAGGAAGTGTAACAACTTTTGCGCGGAGGGAGAGAATGAAACAATTTGGAAAAGGCACCTTCAATACAGCTAACCGTAATTCTAGCCCTGAACCGGCAGTCTAATATAAAGCAAGAGTGATGCCTTAGACTATGTGATCACTGAGGTGGGTCTTGTTTATATTTAATTAATTAACTTATTTATTTATAAGTGGCTGGGTTACATCGGTCTTAGCCCAGTAGTGGAAATATTAGCCGGTATTAATGTACCGTTGTTCAGGGGATGCCCGAATGTCTACTAGTAGTACAGTATCCCCATGGCTGCTTTGGTGCTGACTGACAGTTCACAGCTGACTTCTGACAGTCAAAATTAGTATATACCTAAATTTTGACTGTCGGAAGTGACAGCTGCTAGACACATGTTTTTTGCAGATCATATGGTTCGGCGTAGAGATACATAATTTGGTCTGGTAGCTTTTCAAAGCCGTCAGCTGTCAGTCAGCACCAAAGAAACCATGGGGCTACTGTACATCCTTTCCGAGGAGGCTCTTTCCGTGTCCCGATGACATGAGTTGATGGTGATAGTGATATTGATATTGAATATTATGAATTGGTGCCAATGAAGATCTTAACCTAACTTAAGCTTAACAAAACCGACACTGGTGACCTTTGTGATAGTTCCACTTTTGGTAGAAATAACCATTATTCCAGCCAAAATTGAACCTGGAACCTCTAGATTGGTAGCCAGGATCAATGTCCATTAGAATACGGGGCCACGTTTATTTTTATTAAAAACATAAATAAAACGATATACTTTTAAAACGCTAGTAAAATCCCTACGAGTTAGCGAAATTTCAATATTTTTTTTCTTTGGGACAGTCTTTTTTTATATTCGCTTTCTCTCATCCTCCTGTTTCCCTAATCCTTTCTTTGCTCTTCCCGTTCCATCCACCCCCTAACCTATCCCTCTTTCCCTACAGTTTTTGGAATCTTATTTCAGTTGACGGAGCAAACTCTACCCTATTAGTGAAGTAATTGGATTGCAATTAGTGTGTGAAGGGGATGCTGACTCTTGATGTTGTTTGCCCCTTGTGTGATAGGCAAACAGCCAAGACGCTTCAAGAGAGAAGAAGATCTTGGATGTAAGTCTTGTAATAATATTTTTATCATTATTTTTTTAATAAATACTTCAAACGCTGCACATTTATAAATAGAAGATATAATAGTGCATATAAATTTTAGTTATAGGCGTAAAAATATTCTTAAATTAAAATTGAGATTTTTTGAGTTAGTTAATGCCTTTATGTTCTAGTATTTATATTCCCTGGCTACATATACAGGTGTCTTTGGTTCGATCCCTGACGCTTTTAGATTTTTCCATGAAGCATTGAGTCTGAAATGGGGTCAAACTTAGCCTCTTGAGGACAATTATGGAGGAGATACTTGAATGAAAATGTAGCGGCTCTGGTCTAGGAAACTGAGAATAATGGCCTGATGGCTCGCTTTGCTGACCCCATGACATATATATTCTTAAATTTTGGCACTATTTTCGTCAGCGTCCACTCTATCGGTACAGCTCACTTGCGGGTTTACGCCATTGAGTATTTTTTATTGACTCAGTGAGAAAAACCACGATTTGTTTATTCTTTAACGTAATGATATTTTAATATAACATTAAATAATATTGGTACAGTTTATTTTTCATCTCCCTGGTTTATTACTCGTCTGACTCACTTGGCCACATGGTTTAAGGCACTACTCTCACAGTAGACTAGACTGCATATGACGGTGAGATCAAAGTTCAAATATAAGTTGGGTCTAACAAAGGTGGTTATTCCAAAGGAATTTCCACTTTCCTTCAACGAAAATGTGGCTACATTTCATCTAAAAATCCTTCCAAATTCCTAAAATCATTAGCGTAAATAGTATATGAGCGTAGAACTCGCGCGGGTAGTAAGACTCAGTGCTAAAAAAAAGTACTCCTAACCACTAATGAAAGATGGTCATTGGATACTATACGAACGAGGATGGCTCAATGGTAAAGCATTTGAGTGCACAGCCTAAGGACCCGGGTTCAATTCTCATATCCAAGGTGTCATATTTCGCTTATTGAATCATATAATATGAGCCTGACATCCAGACCATGTGGCCACCGATGCGGGAGATCATCAATAATTGACAGAGAAAGCTCTTATTTAATCTTGTTATTTTTGGTACAAGAAATCAAACTCGGGGACATTTAACACATATTAGTTCCTAGACTTGTAATCGGACACCCTTACCACTCAGACATAACCCATGAGGACGGACGGGGTCGTGCAACAAGCTGAACGAATCAATCTTCGCCAGGATCACCTGTAACAGACTGTACCCGAGGCCGGGTATGAGTGGAGGGGCCGGATTCAACCGTCTCTTAATGGTGGCGTATTTTCATGGGTACGGATTGGGTTGGTAACCGGGTGAGGGGTCGCGTGCTGCCCGTGGTGGGAGTGGGCAGCCCCCACTGCTCAACGTGGAGCTCGGCGTGATCACGTGACGGTATGGTCCGCACAGGTGTACACCGGCTAACCCCTTGCTGCTTGACTATACCGGGTGTTCCAAGAGACAGGGGGCTATATCCTCGACCTACTTACAAAACCTATTACGTCTAGTTTAAATTAAGGTTTATTTTTTTTAGATGATCCATCATTTCGTGAAGTGGCGTGGCATGGATTATTTCAAGGGTAGGCATAGATTCTTTTACAACTATACCTGTAGTACAGCCCTGTAAGTGGAATGTTGGAGGTGTGAGCAGAGCTTGATAAGACTCTACCTCTGATAAAAAATGACTCGAAGTGTAGTGCTTGCACATCAATCGGAGCGTGTTAAAACTATATTTTATACAGTGTCGTGTAAAGTAGTGTTGTTAGATGAGTCAGAGATTGATAAAACTATCTTATATACTAGTGGCATGAAGTTTTAGTGTTGACAGTATAGTCAGGGCTTGTTAGAACTGCACGTGTGATTAGGTGGCGTGTTGGGTTTCATTGTAAGCCCAGTTTTCCTAAAACTATGCCTTGGATAATCTGGCTCTGAATAAACGGTTGCCAAGGTAAGGTGATTTAGTTCAAATCATATATTTAATTCGCTCTCGTTACTCAGAATAATTGATAAGAATTGGTCAGGTATCAAAATAATTATGTTTCCTATGCGAGAAAAGTAGAACAGAGTTTGCGCATGACTATTAAAGTGGTCTAGGGGTAAGGTGTCAGACTTCTGTGCTGGAGTCCGGGGTTCAATCCTCGGTCCCGGCACAGATTTATCTGATTGCCGATCCCTTCCTTCACCTCTGACGTGTATTAATCAAAACTTGTGAATGTGAGGAATGCCAGGCCTCCACCGTGGTTCGGATCCCACGTTAAACTGTAGTTCCTCCATTTCATCCCACATTCACCCTACCATTACACATTAGCGTAAGTGCGTACAACCCGAACGGGTAGTAAGACGGAGTGCTAGTAATGATGACTATTAAAATCTGAGACTAGTATTTGATATAATTAACGGGTACAGCTTAACACTATACGAAATGCCCCTGCTTGGTATATACTATCCCCCACTTGGTCCCTATTTTACCAATCATACGTGGTCTCTGCCCTACATACATTTGTAAATATATTTCAGTTGATACCTTACCATTGAGTGTTTGACTGAGTGATTAGAAACTATAATATGTACAAGAATGATTAAATAGCCAAGCTATAAATTTGTTAATTCCGGTAATGAATGCATCATATTCTTTAAATTGATAATCCTCACGTCCATCACAGAATCTGCCTTAAGCTATGAATGAATAATTATTCTGGGCACTGGATGAATCTTGGATAACTCTGTGGTTAGAGCATTGCCGTACTAAGCCCAAGGTTTCATGTTCAATTCCCGTATACAAGTGTAGTTTTTAAATTAATCATATATATAATATGTACAGGTTAAAATAATTCCATCTGACCCCACTTCAATGGCCACGTGGTCTAACTCTCACAATAAACTAGAGTGCCGATGATGGGGAGATCAAGGTTCAAATCTCGGTCGGGTGTACTGAGGGTAGTTTTTCCCAAAATGGTTTTACAGTCTCCCTACACTTAAATGTGGGTACACTTCCTTGAAAAATAGCCTTACTAATCCCTTAAACCATTAGCGTAATTAGTATATAATCAAATAGCCCGAACGGATAGTATCACGCAATGCTAAGAATGAAACTACCTATTCCCTGGTAATCCACACGACGTGAGGCTGACCTCGTGGCTAAGCCAATCAAAGCCTTCGATGGTAAAGCCTGTATGAGGGTGTTTTTCTCTATTTAAAACCAATGGGATGTATTGATTGAATATAAGAATGCCTCAATATTGGTTACAGTAAAATTGGGCCCTGTGACCCAAACCTGCAAACACGACGGTTAGAGAAAGAAGGTTACGTCCTACTCACACAGACTGGGTATACGAATAAAGGCGTCAGTCTTGTCTTGTTTGGTACTCAGGTAACCAGGAGGTCAAACCTAAGAAAACTTAAATGAAGTACCTTTTGTTGTTTAAATGATAGCTTTCTCGTATCCATAATGTAAATTTAAAAATAAAGTTAGCTCAAATGGGCAGTAATACGTGAATCATGCTAAATAAATACATATATATCTTTTTATGATATATTAGGTGCGTATTCTTTTTTTACTATTCAGTACTCTTTATAACTCAACTTAACTTTCAGTCAACAGGTGCTAAGGTTTAATATCTACCGTCTGCAATGGCGAAGTTATTTTTCCATCCTCTATATCAGGGGCCGGCAATTGGTCGATTGCTATCGAAAGGTCGATCTCGTGTCAATGCTTAGTCGATCACGGGCCGTAGATTGCTTACAGCTGATTTAAAGAAACGCTATATTAAGAATTATATATGATAAAATAATAATTTCTTAAGTCAATGAATAACTAAACAAATGTATTAGATATGTAAACAATATTATATTAAATAGAATAAATTAAAGCATAATAATATAAGTAATGTGTTATTATTTCGGTCGGAAGAAATGTAGAAGTTGGTTATTAAAATTATTTTAGTAATGTTATTATGTTCTTACATCAAGTCAAGTTATCTGCAGCTATCACTTTTGATATATATTATCAATACTTATACAAAAGCACAAATAATATAGTAAAATGTTTTCATGTTGGTCGTATATAAGAATGTTTTAATATCCTCTACATTTCTTCCAACCAAAATCAGGGTATAGTTTTATGAACTACTTTTTAAATTAAACTCCTAGATTTTGTATTTATTTGAATGATTACAAAGTAGGATTAATACCTCAGTATCAAAATTAATTTCTCAAAAAAAAAAAAAATTGCACAACTTACATTTTTAAAATAATTTTACTATTTTAAATGAGAGATTATTCCACGTTATATATTAAAGTTACAAATAGTCAACAATATTTTAAAGTCAGATTTTCGGTTGTTTTATCTTCAAAACAATTAGTTCTCTGTCACATCCTAAAGCTGTTTAGTAAACAACTTAATCTTGAGATAATTTATTTAAGGGACAACAAATGCATCGTAAGTGACTGTTGGTCTGAACAAAAACTGCTGTGTACAACAATTTTCTACCCTTTTTATTAATATCCTAGGCAATACAATTTATCTTCACTTCACTTGTTTTGACATTATATTTAGAATCCTTATTCATCAACGTCACTTTCCTATTTGTTTGAAAATTTACACGTTTTGGATGAAAAAAGAACTCGAAAATAAAAAAACATTATTCATTTCTTTTTAAAACTATTGATAGTTTTACTTTTGAGTGCATATCCTTTATAACTCATTTTTTTTTAACACTGCGTTTTACATCCCATTCATGTTATATTCGTATGTAATAACTACGCTAATAAGTTAGGGGTGATGGAGGTTTAATTTAGATGAGTTGCACCCTCATTCGTGTAGGAGGAAGAGAGTGTAAAACCCTTTAGGAAAAATCACCCTCGGTGCCTCAACCAGGATCGAACTACGATCTACACGTCATCGGTATTCTAGTATATTGTGAGAATAGCGCCTTATACCACGTGCCCGATAAATTTGGGTTTATCTATTTAATTTGTAAGTTTATATGGACATGCTTAGGTGGCGGCATGGTCTGAGTCGTCTCTCTCGTGTTAGACTAGACTGCTTATGACAAGGATATCTAATTTTATTCGGGCGTATTGAGCGTGTTTTTTTTTCGAAAATGGTGTTTCACAATTTACTCTACGCAAATGTGGGTACATTTTTTAAATTCAATCCTACTCATCCTTAACTTACTAGCGTAAATAGTACATTTGCGTGCAACCTGAAGAGGTAGTAGGACATGGTGCTAAAATAAGATTTATAAAGCTCTAGAAGTATAGGTACTTTTGTAACACTTTCCCTTTACAATTAGGTCTTAGGTTCGAATAATTTAAATATTATATAAATTAATATTATTTCATATATATATATATAATTGTTCAAATTTATATATATATATAAATTTGGTTCAATTTTTATTCATAACTATATATTTGTTCAAATCACTACTTTTATACACATAACTGACAGTACCTATCTTGGGCATGTTATTAGTTTAAAAGAATATTAAAAATAAAATTAATAAGCATTAGGATTAATTAAAAATAACTAAGAACAATGTGTAAAAATAAGTGATTTACATAAGATTTAGTGAATAAATTATATCTCTAAAAAAATATTATATTATGGAGATATTTTATATCAAGCAGATATTGTTTGCAAAATTATAATATTTTATTTGAATCAGATTTAAAAACAATATATTTCAATATAAACTATATTTTTAGTTTATTTTGCCTTACAATGTGTATGGGAAACCTACATTGCTTACACTAATTGATAAGGGATGAGTAAGGTATAGTTTAGATTAAATGTGTATGAATAGCTTTTAGAGAGCTTATAAAAACTAAATAATAAAGATCATCTTGAAAACAACCTTTCTTAATTCGAACCACTCTATCCCCATCACGAGAAGTCCAATCTATTACGAGAAAACGACGTCTAAGACCATATGACCCCTGATGCGGATAGTGTCCATGTTTAAAAATATATGTAAACAATTACCTGTAATACGAATCTGAGTAATGAGTTAATATTATTCAATTTTGGCGTTTTTGTGGTAGAGTTTACGCCTCAGGACCAATCTTCCTCGGTTCAAACCCAGTTGGGTCACCAAGGTTTTCTTGAGTGATAATAAGTCCAAAGAACAACTTCCTTTGGAAGGGAAGTAAAGCCGTCGGTCCCATGTCGATTGTGGTATGTAAGCGAACCCTGGATGTTATGTGAAAATAACTTTCCGGTGAAATTCGGTAGGCCCTTTCACCCTCGCTCATAGAAATTCTCGTGTTCTGATATAATCACTTTGTTCAGAAAATGCACCTTAAATACCCCAAATAGATACAAATAAATAAAATTATTCCATTGTATGCTGTCATCAGTAACTTTATTAAAAAGTATTAAATTTAAATATGTAACAAGCTATAAAATGATGATTAAATATTTTATTTGAGATATTTAACGCAGAGCTTACATACTAGCTTAAATATGAAGAAAGAGATAAAATCCAGCCAAAAAACCATAAATCCATAACTGTGAGAGGGGAAACTCACCTTTCACCAATAATAAGGTATTCGATCATGACAAACATAGAACCAGGGACCCTTATCTCAGTATACAAACACGCAACCACTGAACTAAGGTGTCAGAATATATTAAATACTAAGGACCAATTTAAATTAAACTGTGTTGCTTCATATATAATATAATAGGTATTTAAGATTATATAAATATAAACAACACCAGCAGGAACTTAGAGTAACGAACTTAATAAGTATACTTTTACAGAAATGGGAGGATCAGGGTTAAAACCCTTGCTGAGTGTATGGACAGAGTTTTTTTCCTAAATGGTTTCCTAATCTTCCTCCATGCAAAAAACCTCTTAATCATGCCTTTCCCCCTCTAAAACATTAGCAAAATTAATATAGAATCATCTGAGCCAGGATTTTGTTGAGACACACCCAAAAAGTAAATATATATAACACCAAAAGTTATCTTATTTGTAAAACTATGTAAGGCATAGTAATAATAATCATGTATTTTCAGCGGTGTTACATATCTACATAAATATAAAGTTCATAATGTTGAAATATGAAATGTGTTATTTACATAAATAATTCCCTTAGTTGTCATCTTAGCTCGAGGTCTGAGACCTTCAAAAGTAAGTAGATAACTTAAAGTAGACTACATTTGTGTTTTCAAAAGTTATTCACAGAGAAAATGAAACCTTGCAAAAGCAGCGTGTCGTAATAAGTAAGGAAACCAAATGGATTCAAATTATATTTGGAAGAACTTTATAAGACGGCTTGAGAAGTTATTATATCTACTGTCACGTATTCATAAGTCAACTGTCACTTTTGATTGATATTGTAGATTCCTAAAAGTTAGTACTAATTAATTACCAGCCTTGGTGGCGTAGTTATCTAACCCAATAGTTTAGTGTTGAGCTAAACTACCAAGAACGAGGAGATTTAGGTTCGAATCTTGCTCTGGTGAACTGGGGGTGGTTTTTTTCCCTAAATGGCTCTCCGCTCTCCCTCAACGCGAATGCGAGTTCACTTCCTCTATATTCAACCTTCTTAGTTCCTAACCCATTAACTTAATTATTACTTGAGCGTACAACCCAAACGGGTAGTAAGACGCGGGGCTAAGTATTATTACTATTATTTTTATTATTATTCCTAATTCATTAGTAAAATATTATCAGAGCTGAGCTATAGAATTGTATTTTATTTTCTAAATGACTTATCCTAAACCAATAATATTGTACAATCAATGAGCAGGATACTTTATTTTTAAGTCTTAAAATAGGTCAGTATACACATTAATGTAGGCTATATAACAATATCTCTGAGTCTTATAAACAATACAAAGTACCCTTGTGTGAGGATAGTATAGATTAAGGGGATTATACTCTTAAAAACAGTTAGGAATACACAAACACAAATAAAACCATTAAAAGGATAGAAATAGCCACTTTCATTGGGAGGTGAAAAGAATAATTCTGACATTTCGTGAGTTTGTATTGCATGTTCGTGTTTTAAGTGATATGAGTGTATGGTGTTGGCTTATCCTATCAAGTCTTCTGTGACATCAAAAGGAAATTTGTTGTTGATCTTAAAGGCTATTCAGTGATTCTAAAAGGGCAGTGCTTGAATAATATAAGATCTGAGTGTGTTACTTTGAATATCTTTCAAAGTAATAGTAATGTGGCTACACAAATGTTTCACTGAATTTGAATACTAGATAGTTGGTCGTATTCTATCAATAATTATGTATGAAGCTGGTAATTCTTACCACATGGATATATTATGTGAATTACACACTTAAGATTGTGTTAGGAGTGCATACCATTAAACTTACATGTATCTGGGACCTTGTTTGGTTCCTGAATACCACTTGAAAAAATGAATTTTTAAAGCCTTAATACAGACGATACATTTTTTTTATCCTTGATTTTATAAATAAATATTTAAATGTGTTGTTGTTTTCCAATTTGGTGGCGAAGTTGGCTAACTCTCTGGTTTCGTGTTGAGCTAGACTACCGAGGACAAAGAGATTGAGGTTCGAATCTCGGTCACATGAATTAGGGGTGGTTTTTCCTAAATGGTTTTCCACTCTCCCTCCACGCAAATTCGGGTTTACCTCCTCTAAATTCAACCATCCCAATTCCTAACCCGTTAGATTAAGTAGTAATTAAGCTTATAACCCGAACGGATAGTAAGATGCGGTGCTAAATAATAATAATAATAATAATAATAATAATAATAATAATAATAATAATAATAATAATAATAATAATAAAGGTTTTGTTCTAAGCTATTATTTTGAATAGAAGCTAAAAATAATTACAAACATAATATATTTAGAATTCAAAAGGGGTTGTAAATATTTTCAATTGTTTTAATATATATTTTGAATATATTACTTGAAACATATTTTTTTTATTTCTAGGGGTCAAATATAAATGATTAGTGTAAATAGGAAAAAGGGAATTCACTGTTCAATTAAATCAACTACTACACTATCATGATCATGTTAGAGTTATATTTTTACAAATATCATAGTAATATTTAAATATATACAAATATTTTATTTCTAAATATTCAGGCCAAATTTGGATATTTAATTTATGTTACAAAATATACATTTAGGATAACGTAAGCTTAATCAAAATATCTTCTTCTGATAGCCTAAATTCTGAAATGTTAAAATAGTATTAGAAGCGAGAACTTCCAAAAAGCGTGGAAATGCTATTCTTAATATTTAAAAATCAATCATAATAATTACTTTACTTCAATATCTTGATGGCATTTAATGTACTCGAATCAATGAAACTGAATGTTATCTACTTGTTACTGATACAGCGATACATAACTTATCAGAAACACAAATTATTAACTCTGTTCCTCTTTGGTCTTTCTTTTGAAATACAAATTTGAAGGAAATGGGCTATTTTACACAATCTTGTTGTATTTATTAAATACTATACATTAAAATGTAAGCACACATTTTATTTTGGTCCAATTATTTAGTTTTTTTTGATAATTCTTATTTTAGTCTATTAATGAAAATACTATCTCTTAAGGCGTCTGAATAGTCTATCAGAAATTCATAAACTCAAGAAATAAAGTGGGTTCAAAACGTTACAGGATGTAGCTCTCTGGCAATTAGGATATCAAACAGATGAGAATGAAAATACAAACGACAAATATAATTTGAGTTGTATTTCATTACATAATTCAATTCACAAGAATTTATTATATACTATTATACCAGTTACCTTTTGTTTCTCGGAACTTTAGGTTTTAATTATTAACGGAAATATATTGATTTTAAAAAAATACTTTTTAGATTGGAAAATATCAAATTTTAACGTTTTTCCAAGTATTTATATGTACAGGGTTATAAAAAGTAGTCTGGAGTTCATTCAAGTAAACATCAAGCTCGTTGATTATTAAAAGTTTTGAAAATATTTAAACTAAAGCGCAACATTGTATTGCAATATCTCGACTATCTAGGCAGCCCTCTTATATTTTTTTAATTTCAGTAAAAATAAATATTAATCAGTTGCTACTTGTATGTATAAGGACATATTAAATTGCCGTTGACAGAAGGGTTAAGGTTCGAGTTAAGATAGGAAATTTCATAGATTATTTTCTACAGTTTAAAATTCACCACTATTTGCTATCCTTTCTAGACATAGTGTATAAGTATTTAATTTAAGATAGTAACCCACCCTTATTATTTTAATTTAGTTGACCAATCACAACTAGACGCGGGAATCGAACCCGGGACCTTTGGCGTAGCACGTTAATGTTCTACCACTGAGCTATTCATGATTCATCACGTTCTCAGGGTCATTGTTCACTCGCCTGCTCAATTGTAGAGCATTGGCACGCTAATACATAAGTCCCGTGTTCGACAAAAGAGGAAAGCTCACTGTTAGATCTCAAATATCTTAAAATTGTCTTTTGTGAGCCTGTAAATAAATTAATGTATTTGTTAGAGGAAGGCTAGATATAAAGACCTTTTTCAAAAAGGCTGGTCTCGTAGCTACACAAATATGCTTCAAAATGTAATTGAAAGTGAACTAATGTCACATTTTCACACATTGATCTCGTTTAACCGAATTCATTGTATTCGGTTACAAAGGGAAAGAGTCCTGTGAGAATATTTTGACTTTTTTAATTACAGAATCATATTTATAAAAAAAATAGCACAACTAAAAATGTTAGAACAAAACTTCTGATTGGTAATTTCTCAATTATTCATGTTGACTCCCTTAATACGAATAGTAAATACAATAAAATCGAAATGGTTCAGTTTTGACTTTTGACCTGGTTGTACTTAGCATGTGTGTATGGAATCAAAAGAATGTGTTTTTATTTTAGGAAACAAAGAAATAGTAATAATATAAGTACAGTAATAAACGAGAAAGGACTACATAGGAGAAGTGAAAAAAAAAAAGGGGTAGAAACGAAATAGAGACGGGGTGAGACGGTGGTTTTGGTGGAGGAGGTGGTGGAATAGAAGAATCAGAGGTAAGTACGGGTTGCAATTCTCCCGGCTAGCGTGACAACCTTAGACTCAACTCCCCCTTCCCCTCCCCTTCCACAAAACCCCCCACATCCCGTCCTTTCATGCAATCGATTACAGCCAAACAAAAACACAAACTTAAATAGCCACGAAGGAAATAATACGAGAATCAGGAAGTCGGTACCATTATAAAACCTACCCACATCATATTTCTTCGTTGAAACTCTACCAATGTCTTCTTTTTTTTTATTATTATTTCTTAGTTTTTTTTTTCAAGATCGTTATTACTGTGAGAATTGCCGTGTTTCGGGCTAGTTAATGACCTTTACTGTATTTTTTTTTTTTTAGTATGGTTTGTTACTACGGGGTACCGTTGTTGCGCTATAAGGGGGAAATTAAGAAAATAGTTACCTTCATTGTAAGGTTAATCTAAATATGCTAATCTAATACTCAGGCTACGGGTCTACTTTAGATTGAAACATGCGCGGTACTTCACTCTTTGGAAAAAAAAAATTCTCTACTTTTTTAAATTTTACTATGTAGATCAACGTTTATAAAAGATGAAGTAATATGTGGGTGATAGGTCAACAGCTACTCTTACTCTCTTCTAAATTTGAGAGTTTTTAACTGTATTATTTGGAAAGGGGCCATATTACGTTCGTAGCTAGTTGTTGTAGAACAAGCTTGATTATACAATGAAATCAAATTTTGAACTTTACTGTTGTTTTGGCAAAAGAAAATTTGCATATCGTACGTATACTAATATTTTTCAAAATCTGTGTAGTTTAATAGGCCCTTGTATCTAATTGCTTAGGAAAAAAACTTAGTTTTAAATGTAAATTATGTATATAAAATAATTAAATTAATATTTATATACATTTACATATAACGAATGGAAATAAACATTGGTTAATAATTTTTGACATAAAATACTATGCGTTTATAAATGCTGGAAAAAAAGTATAGTTTCAACATTGCTTTAAAAATGATTATGACTCTCCATTATTTTTATTTTTTATATAGGACTACGTCTTACTACCCATTTGAGGCTGTACGTATGTGTTTTGAACAACTTTAATGCGATATGAATGAATAAGATAGAATTAAGATGATGTGTACTCGCATTATGTGTTAAGAGAACGTGTAAATCTTTTTAAGAAAAAACCCATTATTACACCCGACTGGGATTCGAACCCCACTACCCCGTCATATGCAGCCAGTATATTGCGAGAGTGACGCATTAGATTATTCAAGCATCGAGGCAGGTTTTTACAGTAATTATATTTGCAGCTAAAAAATTAATTTATGAACAACTATTGCCATTCAAGCTGTTATGTGCAATAAAAATTAATATTCAAATGATTAAATATCTATTCACTAAAATACATGTTGTGATGTGTTCAAATATCTCCGTTTAGAATGAAATATTACAAAATAATTTGCACAATAAAGCATTTCAAAATGATTCTTATTTATAAAGATATCAGTAAACACCATATAATATTTTTTTCAAGCACTAAATAATTAAAATATATCTGAACTTCTGCTCCGTTTTGGAAATATTAAGGTGGAGTGTGAAGCCGTGAATAAAGGCCAATGTTTTGGATGTTTTTATAGCAAAACTTTTCTTTGGCCAAAATAAAAATCCAGTATAAACATAAGAGTATATTTTTTCACATGTTTATATCAACAGTTGTTGAATATCTGTCAAACAAGTACTGTAAATTAAATGACAATATTTATCTTTATTTAAAAAGTGTGAAATCTAATACCGGAATGTTCATGACAGATATTCAACAACTGTTGTTAACACTGTGTGAATAAAATAAAACTCTATGTTTATACTGGAGAAATATTTGATTTATTTTATCAAAAAAAATGGGCAAAAAGCACTTATCAATTTTTAGTATCTTACACTCCCACCTTAATAAATACCATTCAGATCCACTTATAATTGAAAAAGGTAGACTTTAAATGCTCTATAAAATAAGAGATCATTTATAAATAGTACTCTTTTAATCGTCACTAAATAGGTTTTTAAAACATACACCAACACTAAAGCATTCAAAAAGTAGTGATTCAAAGTAAATAATAAATCTGTAGTCACAGAATTAAAGCAATTGCTCTTTTTTATCTTCAGAAAATGTAATGCCCTCTAACAAAAAGAAAAAAAGAGGGCCGAGTTGTTCACAGTTTTACACCTATAAAGTAGGACAACGATGCGAGGTAGTAGATTTTATACGAGACTCGATAAAAAGTAATCCTTTATTCAACAGAATGGTAAACTGTCTGGATATGTTCGAAAAAAGTTACATAGCTTGTGAGAACAAGAAATCTAGCGTTCACAATATATATAGTCCTTCATTAGTAGTAAAAATAAATATATGTAATACAATATTTCATATCATGAAATATTTGAAAAATATATAATCAAGGTATTTAACGTCCACTTTCTGAACCGATCGATCATATAAACTCATGATTTATAAACAAAAAATCTAGAACAGACTCAACACTCAAACCCCAGATGATTAATCACTGTGAAAGAGGAAACCCACATTTCAATAAAAAAATATATTTTGGGTTTGCCAGTAATCAATCCCGGCACTATTATCAAAGTAAAGAGACACTATACAGGATGTCAGACTGATTAGAATGTCTATTAGAAAATATTTAAAATAATAGAGTATTTTAAGTACATACATTATAGGTTAGAATTAAATATTCTTTATTGTCAATATAAAAACAATTTTGAATTATTTTCCAAAATTTAAAGATTATTTTTTTAACTCTTAATTTATTCAAACTCTTTTATAATTAACAGAGAAGATGGATTTCTTTGCTAGATGCTATTTTATCTTCCTAACCACCAAAATAATAATTTTAAACCCCAATTTAGGGATCACAATAATATATACTCACTTTCACTAAACTTGGTTGGTAGAATGTCAAACTCTTTAATATATAAAAATAAAAAAATAAAAATTTTACACAAACTTTCCACATGTTTTTAATAATATATAGAACCATATACTTTTTACTCCACGTATTACTACACAGATGGGAACAAATAACTATTAGCTTTTAAATATTACAATATTCACTAATTTAAATGGTCGCGTCAAGTCGTAATCCATAATAATTTTCTTTTCTCTTGACCCCGGGTAAAGATAAATAATCTAACTCGAAATATTGAATTGGAACTTTTTTTTTGTTTCAGAGGATTTGAAACCGAAAAAGTAGTTTTAATGACTCCATCTCTCTTTATCTCTGTATTTAGGTCTAGATCCGAAACCATTTTACCGATCAGACTAAAATTTGGTATCTAAGGCTTTCATAAGGCTAACACAAGGAAATTTTGGAATTAGATATTTAACCCTAATGTATATGGTAGTTTACTGGAGATCATAATAGATACAAATCGATTTCCTCTAAATCCACTCTATTTTTTATCTATTAAATATTACATCTTGGCACTGATTAAAATTATAACTATTCAAAATCTAATTTTCGCATGAAAATTACTCTGAGGGTATCTTACATTTCCACAAATCTCCAGTTTTGATCACATCCTATCCACTATTTCAGATATCAAATAGCTTCTTAATGTAGTGTTGAAAATTTTCTATAAATACAAAACATTTAACTGAAATATATTTTTAAGAAACCTATAATTTCTGAGATATAAGCAAAGATCTCTTATAATAATAATAATTACTATTACTGTCATCAAAAATTGATAAAAATTGTTATACTTTTTGAAAGATAGAAAGGTTCCACTTTTCTCAATGTTTCTGTATCATGTCATATAAATTAATGTATGCTCTTTATTGGAGTGTTTCTGCACCAATTTATTTTATTTCTGTTCATAAATCTTAAGAGTTTTTATTAAAGGTCTTTATAATTAAGAAAAAAGAAAAATAAAGTCTTTGCAATGCATAGCTACATCCATTTTTAAGGTTATTATAAAAATTTTAAATTCTTGGATTAATTTTACGTTTAATCTGTATTTGGGATTTATTTAAATTTGAAATATATTATTTTTAAATATTAATATTTGGAAATCTCGAATAAAACATGAAGCCTAACATGATTCAAAGTAGGATTTGAAATGTTGATGCTCCCCACATGCTTACATAAAAAAAACTAACCACTAACAACAATTCCAGAACATTAAAGAAAATATTTAAATTACTTTCATAATGCTCCAAGACAATTTTTTGGATAATTTAAAAGCTTATAAATTTAGTTTCAATGGATAAACTCACAGAGGGAAAGCCCAAATATACAAATGCTAAAGTCTTATCTTGACCTGCCAAATCATGACATTTAGTCAATATTGTCAAACTGTCTTGTAGAGGAAACTAATAAAAAAAATAAACACTTCACAAACGTGTTCGAAAAAATGTTTATATTAACACCTTTTTCTTCAAATATATCAATAAATAAATTAATCACATCGGCAGGGCACGCGGAATAAGGAATCGATCTCTTGTTATATAGTCTGACTTTAACAAAGAGGTTTTTGTTAAAATCGTGGAACGGATGTAATGAAAGTGTTTTCCGTTTAATTTTTTTCCTACTTTGTCTACACGCAAATGAGAGTATATTTAATTTAAAACTTTACAATCCTCATTCCTACCCTCTTGCTATAAATATATATAAGATTTGGAGATATTGTAGGGTAGTAAGACGCTAAAACAAGTATAGGCCTAGTTTTTTTTAATTGATTAAATTACTATAGCATTGTATCTTTTTCTAAGTTACAAAAGATACAAATAAAGTAACTTGAGCTATAATTTTATTTAGAAAAATAAAAATTCACCTTTGTCAGTAACCACAAGAGCTAGGGCGTCACTCTCGCAATAAGCCGACATGCCAATGACGGTGAGATCTGGGTGATAATCCCGGTTGTTGCGTTAAGATTTTCTTTCCTAAACATTTTTACAATCACCCTCCGTGTGCATGTGGATACATTTCCTCTAAATTCTACCCTTATCATTCCTAGCACATTAACGTAATGTGTCTATATATTGCAGATTGAACTGTAAACATCATGTTTTAGGGTTAAGTGCTTGCCTCAAGACCAAATACTCATGGGTTCAAACCCAACCGTGGTCGACGGATCTTTCTTGAACGATAAAAACCCACTTCAGTGACCAAATGGTTTGAGGCGTCACTCTTGTGTTAGACTTTCTTTCTGAGGTCGGAGAGATCACGGTTTGATCCCCATCGGGAATACTTAGAGTGATTTTCTCTATAATGGTTTCCCAATTTCTCTTCACACAAATACGGGTACACTTCCTATAAAATCAATCTCCCTTCTCTTCTCATACCTAACCCATTACCGTAATTAGTCCATAGGCAAATGAGTAGTAAGATATAGTGCTAGAAAATCCTTCTTTTAAAACGTTAATGAGAATCAATTAATATATTAAATTAACCCTAATTATTAAGTTTTGATCTTTAATTGCAATAAAAACCATTATAACCGTTTGTAAGGAACGTAAATCTACCTGGCACACAAGAAAAAAAATATTTAAATCCACACCGATTCATAAACTGATGCAAGTGAATCATGAGAATTAGGGCGTATACTATCTCAGTCAGAATCCGAACCAAGGATGCTGGGCTGGATACGACGCTTTAAGTTAGACCTGTCACCTTTAGTCCATACTAGATGGACCTGACGTCGAATCCACGTGTCCACCGAGACTTATGAGAATATTTCAGAATATGAAAGCAAAATGCTCAAGTACTTTTTTTTACCATCAAATTTGTATGAAAGGACCGACCAGCAGATTGAGAGGTGCTTACTCTGATAAAGAATTCATGGTCCGGTGAGCTTTCCTCTGGAGCTACCTCGCAAAATGGAGGACCAATTAAGTACTTTGGTTTCCTACCTTACCTTCTCTTTCTCCCTCTACAATTATTTGCCCTTCACTCTTATCTTTTTTTCATTTACCAACCTCTTTCTCGTACACTTAAAGGAAGAACTACACAGTCATATCACGTCAGACAACATTTTATCGGTGATTTAGGGTTATTTTTTATATATATTTAATGATGTAAAATAATATAGTTATTTTGTGTCCAATTTTCAATTGCTTATAATCTTTTCAACAATTTAAACCCATTTCGGTGGTCGAATAGTTATTCTTAAACGTACCTAAAGACTTCCGATGACAGGAAGAATGGGGTTGGAATCCCGGTCGGGTGTAATGAGGGTGGGTTTATCCTAAATGATTTTCAACCCTTTTTTTTTCCTCTTCACGCAAATGTGGGTACACTTACTCTTCACATTAGTAAAGTTAGTACACATACGTGTAGCCCAAACAGGTAGCAAAACATGATACGAAATTTTTTTAAAAAAAAATCATTAAAATGTATATTACTCTCACTCTTTTGTAATCTAAACAATATAGGTATTGTTTGTTTGTTCCTTTGTTTCACATCTTATTACACGTCCATGTATACCAATATAATAAATCAAATGTAAAAAAAACTTAGCGAGCTATTTTCCTAAAGGAGAGCAAGAGGAGTTGGTTATAGTGTATTGCTAAAGGAGTTAGAGATGAAATCCCTGTTAACGGCCATATAAGAGGGTTGTAGAAGGGCTTTAAAGGGGTTGCAAGCCCTACCCTCAAAACGGCTCTTTCACAAGGAGCCTACTACCACCACCTCTTTATGACGGATGTCTCAATATGCAGACTCATGTAAGGGCTTATAAGTGTATTTGAACCGGCGCTAATATGAGACGGTTTTATCAACGACCTCCCATTTCAGTACCGCGCTTTGCTCAGCGAGACATACCTCCCCATTTAACTTGTACCGGTTTAATGTGTTGTGTGTGTGTGTGAGTTGGGGATGGGGATAATTACTATTGGTGGGGAAGTGTATGAATAGCAGACCTTACGCGATAGTGCAAAATTTTGTTCGGGATGGGAAATAGTTACCAACTTGAAGATATTAATCTTAGAAATCTTTCACGTTATGATAATAATGTTCAATATTTGGGGAAATGTTTGAATAGTTCCAATGAAATTATGACCAGTGCCATATTAGTAGTACATTCGTCTAATTTTACCTAACTTTGGACTCTAAGGCCTTTAACCAAATATGTGAGGGTATTGGTAATGGTATTGGTAATGGTAGAGGCTAATGGATTATTATTGGCGTTTGGGAAGTGAACATATATATATATATTTGCAATATTTTGGAGACTCATTTTAATCTGTTAAAAGCTTAGTTTTATTTATTCAAAACCATGAATAAGGCAAAGTCCGATGTGCAGTATGTATTAGAAATAAACACGGAGTTTTTCTATCACCACATCTTACTACCCGTTCAGCTTGTACACATGTTTTGTTATCGAATCACAGGCAAAATTAGCATTTGTGATAACATGAATTTTACACGAATTCATGAAAATAACACGAATTTAAGCCTTTTCACTTAAAATAAATACAATTTATTTGTAATTTGGCAAATACACCATCATGCTATATAATTTCAAAGCAGTATCACTGGTGATAGCACTATACTAGGGCTTCCGTTTATACAAATAGTATTCGTTTTTACATATTTTATAGGTATAAAATGTATCACAGGAAGAATGAGTGTTTTCAGGATATTTAAGCTTTTTGTATCTGAGGTTAGCATTAAAAATCAAGATTTCTACTTTCACACACTACGATACCTAAATTTCAATAGATCAATTCTTTGTTTTCAGCTTTTAAAATATTCCATGCTAGGTATAAACAAGGCCATTAAAAATAATATTGACCTTGCTACAGGCGGTCATGTTTGACAAAATTCTATCTTATTAACTTTTATTCCCTTCTCCTTATATGTAATTAGCTTAGTCTTCAGTGACGACATGTTTTGGTGTTATTAATGTTTGGTCCAAGCCTAAGTTGATAATCGATTATTTTTATTCGTAGGACTCGAATGTATTGATATTGAGATATCGAGATTAACAATACTTAGTGTGATATGTTTTGTGCGTATTTATATTTGATTTTTGCTCCTAATAAATAGTTAAATACACAATATGAACGAAAACTGTAGACAGTTTTATCCTAGTTTTTTTTAATCAGTACTTATTCGACTCGTATTTACGTAAATAATAACATCACTTTCAGCTTATAATATCATTGCTTTTTGAGAAAAATAACACCACTTTTCCCCAAAAAATAACCTCACCTTTTGGCATGTCTCTATATGGGATATATGACCCGGAGGTACATAACATTTCGCCTTGTGTGTAGACTATTAGTCGATCTAGTGGTGAAGAACGTTGCCCAGGGTACACCACGGGTGGTTGTAGACACGTTGTAGCCACATATAAGATGTGATCAAGTTGTAGATCTGGTGTGAGACTTAACTTAACGTAAGCCTAATTAACCAACCCCCAGGTGGACCACAGGGATCATTCTCCTTAAAAGAAAGATACCCAAGGTAACAGCCGGAAATCTAACCTGGGATCCTTAGGCTCGTAGCCAGGTGCATTGGCAACTAAACCACGGGGCCGGCTAACATGATAGTTATTCTAATGGGTTGAGGATCAAGAAGGAAACATTTTTGATGTAATCTACTTACACTTACATGGAAAAAAGAACGTGAAATCATTTAGTTAAAACAACCCTTAGTAGACACAGCCGGGATTCGAACCCTGATATCCCCTTTATCAGCTGGATACATTAACACGAGAGTTACGCCTTAGACTGTTTGTCCACTGAAGCTGATGCCAATTATAATTTGTTAAGTTATCTATACATGATTATAACTACTAAAAGGATATTTAAGAAGATTACACTCTAGTAGTTAAGCTGATTAAAAGCTGTAACTTCAGTCTCGTTTAGGTTTGGTGTTATTTCTAAGGACCCACCTCTGGGGCGTAGTTGGCTAATGGGCTAGCTTCGTGTGGACCCACACTGCCAAGGACGGGGAGAACGAGGGTTCGAATCTCAGTTGGGTGAACTGGGCGTGGTTTTCCCTAATTTTTTCCATCCTCCCTCATGCAAATGCGGGTTCACTTCATATAGATTAAACCTTCCCAATTCTTAATCCATCAACGTAATTAGTACTTAAGAGTATAACCCAAACTGGTAGTAAGACGTGTGCTAATTATTATTATTATTATTATTATTATTATTATATATTATTATTATTATTATTATTATTAATATATTTTAACGTATTATACATCAAGTCACATGATCTACAGTTGTACCTTCTGATAGATCGTATTAGTAATAATAAATAGTTTAGATAAAATACTAATTTTCATCATATTTTGCCTTAGAAAAATATGTTTTTCTCTTCTGAACAGTCCCTTCCAATTCAAATTGAACTCTAGGGGGAATTTGACACAAACATCTACATAAATATTGTCGTTAGTTTTTAAATCCGTATTACTACCCGTCAAGTACATCCGCATTTAATTACACTATTATCCGCTTTGGTGGATCCATGGTCTGGGGAGTCACTCTCGCAATAGACTAAACAGACCAATAACAGGAAGATTGGTTATCGATCCTGGTCGGATTTATTGAGGGTGGCTTTTCATAAATAGTTTTCCACTCTCCTTCTCGCAAATCAGGTACACCTCCTTTAAAATCAACTTCCTTATCCCTAACATCTCAGAGTATTTAGTACATAAGCGAGCTGGTAGCAACACGTTGTGATAATAAAAATACACTAATGGTTAAACCATTTATTAGGAAAAAAGCCTCACTATAGTGGCTTGTGGGCGTATAGTCTAAGGCGTCACTCTGGAATAGACTACTGCAGTGACAGGAATGGGGTTCGATACCAGTCAGATGTTTTGGGGGTGTACTTTACAAAACGGTTTTCCACTTGGTTCCACGCAAATGTGGGTACACTCACTTAAATCCAATCTTCCCTCTTCCATAATATAGCAGAGCAATTAGTAAATAAGTGAGCAGGTAGCAAGACGGGCTAAAATAAAAATTACGCTAGTGGTTATAAAATTTAGTAGGAAAGTAACCTTGTATCCGTGGCTGGTATTCAAACCCCGAGCAATGCCATCACATTCAAACCCAGAGAGACCGATACTGACCCTTTGTCAGTGTATCCAAAGTTGCTGACTTGTCCTCAACATTAATCATCCATTGAAAGTTAACGTTTTCGTGTATCGATTCTCAACTGTGTAGGACTATCATAAAAAAAACACACACACGCACGCAAATCCTTCTCTAGATCGAGGTTAAATCACACCAGGTGTCATAATATAAAAGGTGAGAGAGCAATTCACCACCCCCCCCCCACCACCAAGACCTTCGGTTACCTCCCAGGTTCTTCCCTTAAAAGCAAGAGAAACATGTCTTTCGATTCCCCATGAATAATGACGTGGAAGTTGAAATACAAGCGAAAGGTGGGAAAGTTATCCCCGGTGAGTGGCTACAGGCAACAGTGGGAATATCAAGGATCCGACCAACGCCCTATAGTTATGCTAGCTGCTTTTAGCAGGAGAACATCTTAAATCAACTCCTAAAAGATCCGTTTTAACTGACGGGTTCGATTATGAATATTGCTCCCCCCCCCCCCCCACATACACACATATTTACATACTTAATTACATTAGGAACTCCTAAGTACATTTCCATAGTAACAAAAGTAGCCACCTATCCCTATCTTGAGCAAGCTCTATCCAGTCCACCTCATTACACGCTATCCCTATCTTGAGCTAGTTCTAACCAGTTCCACCTTCCTACACCCTATCCATCATATCCCGGCATTAATTTCCATATCCACAGTCCACCATCATCCCATGACTTCTATCCTGAGCTAGTTCTATTCTGTACACTTCCCTACACCCTATCCATATCCGAGCTAGTTTCTATCATCCACCCTACACCATCCTATCCTGAGCTATTCTAACCAGTCACCTCTACACCTATCCATATCCCGAGCTATTTATATCCAGTCCACCTCATTACCCCATGACTATCCTGAGCTAGTTCTATTCAGTCCTCCTCCCTACACCCTATCCATATCCTGAGATGTTCTATTCAGTCTACCTCACTACACCCTATCTCTTTCAGATAATTCTAATGTTATCCTCCCATCTGCATCTAGGTATTCCCAAAGGTATCTTCCCATTTGGTTGCCCGTCACTCCCCCACGTGGAGTGATGTATTGCAATTGAATGATACAGGGGGAAATTGAGGGAAATTCTCATTTTTAACCTCAAATTGAGTTAGTGCAGCCATCTGTTAGACAATCATGAGACCTTTCTAATGAACTTTAGATAATGGTTAGTTAGGTAATCTATAATGTATTTAAATCAAGTTAAAGACAGTAATTTTCTGTGGTTCTTATGGGGTTTAAGATATAAAAGTTGTTATCCTGGAAAATACGTGTGGTATGACTCTCCACCCATTTTTATGTGTAGCCTTCAAATGTTTTATGAGTTTAAAACTTTATTTAGAATTCATACCCGCCTCAGTGGCGTATTTAGCTAACGCGCTAGTCATATTGATCTCGACTGCTGAGGATGGAAGATCGAGGTTCGAATCTAGTTCGGGTGAACTGGGAATGGTTTTCCCTAAATGGTTTTCCATCTCCCTCCACGCCAATGCGAGTTCACTTCCCTAACTCAACCTTCCCAATTCCTAATCCATTAGCGTAATTAGTACTTAAGTGTATAACCCAAACAGGTAGTAAGATGTGTGCTAAACAATAAATAGAATTCACTATATTTGAGATGGAGTACCGATATATATATATATATATATATATATATATATATATATATATAATTAGGTCCGTATGGTGATGGAGTTTAAACGTTTGTTAGGAATTCATTCCACTCGTTGGGCGTAGTTAGCTAACCGCTAAATCATGTTTAGCTCGAACTGCTGAGGACAGAAGATAGAGGTTCGAATTCGTTCGGGTGAACAGGGGGTGGTTTTTCCTAAATGGTTTTCCAATCCCCCTCCACGCCAATGCGGGTTCACTTCCTCTAACTTAACCTTCCCAGTTCCTAACCCATTAGCGTAATTAGTACTTAAGTGTATAACCCAAACAGGTAGTAAGACGTGGTGCTAAAAATAAATAAATAAATAAATAGAATTCATAATATTTGAGATGGAGTACCAATATATATACTTAATTCAACTGAGACTTTCCTTATACGCGCGTTTATGGAGTTAGGCTGTTCTCGTATCGGTGATGCTCCAAATAGAAGGGAATGTTTAGTTGGTTACTATTCAACTGTTCCAGAGGAAGCACGTCAAATGTATAGTCAAACTCTGGGAAGTAGAAGCATTTGAATGGCATCAAGCGCATAGTAAAATGGGATTGTTTGAGAATAACTTAAACTAAAGGTTGGGATCAAATTTACTCTCTATTACAGCTACAGTCAAATAAGAACATCCCTTGAGTATGTATTCAAATTAAGTATTTTTTATTTCAATAATCCTCTTTTTATCATGTAAACTGGATCTAATAAACTTCTATTTTCAATTTACTTTGTATTTGTTTTTAGCACCATTCGGGTTATACGCTTATTTACTAATTACGCTAATGGCTTTAGGGAATAGTAAGGTAATATTAATAGGAAGCGAACCCACATTTGCGTGGAGGTAGAGTGGAAAACCACTTTAGAAAAATCACTTTCATTACACCTGACCGAGATTCGAACCTTGATCTCCTTGTCATTGGTAGTCTATTCTACAGCAAGAGTAGTGCGATAGACCCGCCTCGGTGGCGTAGTTGGCTAACGCGCCAGTCGTTGAGCCAGACCACCAAGGACGGGGAGATCTAGGTTCGAATCTAGGTCGGGTGAACTGCGGGTGGTTTTTCCTAAATGGTTTTCCACTCTCCCTCCACGCAAATGCGGGTTCACTTCCTCTAAATTCAACCTTTCCTATTCCTAATCCATTAGTGTAATTAGTACTTAAGCGTATAACCCGAACGGGTAGTAAGACGCAGTGCTAAATAATAATAATAATAATAATAATAGTAGTGCGATAGACCACGCGGCCAACGAAGCTGGTTGACTTACGTTCTGATCCACGAAGGTGGTCTTGCGGTTTAAGTGTCGACTCATTTCGTCTGGATTACAGGTGACGGTGAGATTGGGATTGGGATTCTGTCCGGGTTTAAGGAGGGCTATTTTTCTTAAAATTGGTTGGTTTCTCATTCCCCCTTTACGCAAAATTCGGTTTGATATCCAATACACTTTACCTTATTCACACCTACCACCTTAGCTTTACAAATATGCATACTTAGAACCCGGATTGATAGTGCTATGTGGTGGATAAAAAACTCTAAAAAAAATTTGTTTATGATGGCAAATCATACAATTTTTATTAGTTTACTAGCCCCCCATTATACCAGTGCACAAATTACAAACTCAGTTAATTTGTTTTAGATATTTAATGTGGACTTTCTGAACCGATTTATTATATCAGTACACTCACTATTTGGCTCCGTGGTGTAGTTGTTAGTGCACCTGGCTATGAGTCTAGGGGTCCCCGGTTCGATTCCTGTCTGATACCTGGGTTATTTCTCCCTTTAGGGGAAACTAAACAAATGGTCTCCAGAGGTTGTTAAAATAGGTTTAAACTAGATATAAGTTTCCCACTGGACCATTCCTCAATATTCATTGTCATCACATCATCTCATGGTGGATACGTGTAGATAGCCTCCCATGGTGCACCCTGGGCAACGCTCTGTGCTTATATACAGGGGACAGAACTGGATTATATGTCTCCCAGCTAGTAATGGCCTACGCTAAAAAAAAACCACACCACACGAGAATTTCTATAAGTGAGGTTGAAAGGGCCTACCAATTATTCCTGATAAGGTGTTTACAGATACATTACAGGGTCCCTTTATATGCCACATTCGACATGGGACCGACAGCTTTACTTCACCTCCGAAGGAAGTTGTGCTACGGATTGTTATTGCTCAAGAAAAATCCGTCAAGAAACTAAGTTAATTTAAGAAATAAGTAGATTGAAAATATAAAGCCCAGCATTGGTGGGCTCGTGGACCAAGTTGTCAAACTCGTCTTGTATGGTTTGCCAGTGACTCGGAGGCTGGGTTAATAATTACGATCGAGTGTGTAGAGGATGGATTTTCCTACTCCCTCACCATGAAATTGCGGGTGCACCTCCTCTAAATTTTCAAATTCCTTATCCAATTCAATTATAATAATTGAAGTTAGTGTGGACTGGACATGTATCAAGATGCTATTGCAAAAACCACACCAAAATACTGCCCAAAAATCCTTACGTTAGATTTAAAGTAATTTTTTCTCATCAAAAATAAATAAATTGATAGTTAAATTCTGATAACAGAATATTTGTTAAATAATTATTCAGATTAATTTATAATGATGGACTGAAAATGTTTAAAATATTATAACAGTAACCACTTTATTTTTATTTTATTTTGATACAAATGATTGTATTAAAAATATATCTCTTTGCCATCCAACTAACGCAGTAAATTCATAATTTCTCTTTAAAGCTTGACCTACTTGACTATCAGAATCTAACAGCATTTAAAATTTGGAATTAAAATTTCGTCTCACTCCACGTACACGTTGCTTAGAAGGTAATAAAGCTCGAAACAGACATCAAACCATGTTGATATTTTCCGTATTCAACTAAAAAGAGTGAAGGTGACGTGGTGGTCTAGAAGTAAGGTGTCAGACCTCTGTTCTAGGGGTCCGAGGTTCAATCTACGGTCCCGGCACAGATTTATCTGACTGCCAAACGCTTCCTTCACCTCTGACAAGACGTGTATTAATCACAACTTGTGAATGTGGGAGTGTCAGGCCTCCACCGTGGTTCGGATCCCACGTTAAACTGTAGGTCCTCCATTTAATCTAACAATCACCCTATCATTACACATTACCATAAACGCGTATACACTGAACGGGTAGTAAGACGTAGTGCTAACAACAAACATAATAATAATAATAATAATAATAATAATAATAATAATAATAATAAAGAGAGAAGTTGAGACCAGTAAAATAATACAAATATTTTAAAAAATACAGCAAGATATAAAATTAAATATTTAAATCCTCCCATACAGTATAGTGCTATTTTTCATGTACATCATACTACATGGATATAAATTTTAGCAAAAACCATTGATGCTATTTTTAGAAAAATTTAGAGTATTCTAAATTAGATTATCATTAAACTACCCTTTATTTAAGGGATGGAAAATATTCCCTAAGTAATGACCAGAAAACCTTTGAATATCAAGTAACAACTAAAATCCATTAAATCTTATCAATTGTAGCCTTAGGGATCTAGATCATGGGGTTTAAATACATTCTAAAAGACACTTTTAGAGATTCATGGGCACATAATCTTAAGGTATCGCCTTAGGATTACAATACTTCATCCATATTAGAGAGTGAAAATCCTTATAACTCGTGTCAAGGCAATGGATTTAAAAAAATGATATACTCTATTTACTATTCAATTCCGTCAGATTATCTAGTGAGCATTGGATCGTATGTTTCACAATGATGTTTATAAATAGAACCCTGCGATTTAATTATCCCCATTTGACTCGTTACACAACCCTTCTATAGTAAACTACAACGTGAAATTAGAGCTACCCGTTAATGAGACAAAATTCACAACTAATTATTTTCCGGACAAATTTAAGCCTTGTTTGTGTAAAGCAAACATAATGAGATGACAGATTGAATTAATAATTATTGTAAGCTTATCTGCTTTACTGATGCCAATGAAAATTGTATAACTATTATTATTATTATTATTATTATTAGCACCGCGTCTTACTACCCGTTCGGGTTATACGCACTTACGCTAATGTGTAATGGTAGGGTGATTGTGAGATGAAATGGAGGACCTACAGTTTAACGTGGAATCCGAACCACGGTGGAGGCCTGGCATTCCTCACATTGTATAACTATTATATATATGTATGGGCTTAGACATAATGTTATCTAACATATAAAATTATAATTATATATCATACAAAAATTAGGTGACTCTTGATTCAGTTAAGTAAATGCTACGACAAGAAAATACGACTAAGGTTAACATAAAAAAGTATTTCAACAATTTAATTAGAGAACACAGTACGTCAGAGTAAAATGGTGGTTTAAAAAAACAACAACCAAGAAGTGACGTCAATCAGATAATAGGGTAATATACACGTCACATTTTCTAAATGGTTGGTTAGGAGGTGTGGGGGTAGGGGTGGGGAATCGTGTGTGAGGCATACGGCAAAGCTGACTTAATTAACGTCTCAAGATGATTATCGAGAGCTATGAAACATTAGTGTTAAAAGTGATTTTCATTAGTTTTATGGCCACACCCATGTCCGGTGGTTCTGTGCCAAGGTGTTTTAAAACCAGTGAGAGTTTTATATAGAAAATCGGCATTTATTTTTAGCATTTTTTTTAAAATGTCAGCAGTGAGCCTATACTTTCACAAAGTTAGAGTTATTGCCTGGGTTATTAACTCTTTATTTTGTCATCAAACCTGCTGACTTTCTGGTGAAGCCTTTTGAACTCTTATAAAAATAATTTTCTCAAATACATTAATTAAAATGAAGCCCAACATATTTTAAATACAGTTATCGAAATATAACAAAATAAAATAATTTGTGAAACAGCTTCCTTTAGAAAAAATAAAGGCTATATTTTACTATTTAAAAAGTTAGTCTACGTCCACACCTATCCGAAATTAAATAAGTTGAAATTTAACTCACTTTGGGGGCCAGATGATCCACTATTCTTCCACGCAAATGGGGGTACACTACTATTAATTTCAACCTTCCTCCTTAGCATAACTAGTACATATATATATATATATATATATATATATATATATATAGTTCTAACGGTTAGTAGGACGCTGTTAAGAAAAAATATATTTAACATTAACTCGTTTTAGCACCAAAGTCTTAAAACACAGCCGTGAACACCACTTGTCCAAAAGCGAGCGCGTCACGTGACAGACAATCGTACATCAGTTTTAGTGGTCGCGAAAGCCTCTCAAATTGGCGCAACTCTCCTCCAACAACTCTGCCAACTTTTTTTCTCGTCCTCACCAATTCAAATCGCCTTGTGTTACTATTTTTTTTTATCTCATTGTGTGCGTCAAAGTTTACAACCTTTAGCCCCCTTTGACCCCCTTTACCCCCTCACACATCGAAACAACAAACCCTATGATGTGTTATATAGAGAGGGGAGAGGGTGTTATAAAGAAAGAGGACTTTCTTTTACAGTTTGTTGTTAGTAGAGTTAGTGGTTGAGAAAAAATAGTAAAAGGGAAGGGGGGGAAGTTGTTAGTTTGAAAGGTGTGTAAAGGGGTCGATAGCTAAAAGAAAAGAATAAGAAAAAGGTGAGTCCCCGGTGGATGAAAATACTCCAGGGACGTTTTAACGATTGTGCTCTACTACATCGAGCAAGTGTGTTGCGTGAAACATATTATTCGGCGAGTTTGTTATACTTTTAAAGTCTTGTTGTGTTGTATCGATTACGTTATTGTCTGCGAAGGGAGCCACTCCTAAATAAGGGTTCATTCAAACAGAGAGGGATTTTGGTGGAATAAAGTCTTATGAGACGGAAATATGCTCGGTGATCTAATGATTGAAATTATTATTAGTACCACGTCTTACTACCCATTCGGGTTATACGCACTTACGCTAATGTGCAATGGTAGGGTGATTGTGAGATGAAATGGAGGACCTACAGTTTAACGTGGGATCCGAACCACGGTGGAGGCCTGGGAATTCCACACATTCACAAGTTGTGATTAATACACGTCTTGTAAGAGGTGAAGGAAGGGTTTGGGCAATCAGATAAATCTGTGACGGGACGAGGATTGAACCCCGGACGTCAGCTAAGAAGTCTGACACCTTACCCCTAGACCACCAGGTTACCTAATGATTTAAAGGTTTCACTCTTACAATAGACCTGCCACTGATGGTAAGCTCAGGGTTAGAATACGAGTCGGGTGTTCTTAGGGTGATTTTGCTTTCTCACACCCTTCAGTTAGAAAAAGTATTGTGATTTTTAAAAAAATGAATCATGATATTTTAATGGTGCCAGTCCTTTCATTAACCATTGTGTGTATATATATATATATATATATATATATATATATTCAAAACTGTCTATCCTATACTGGGACTAGAGCCGGAGCCATTTTACTGACCAGGCTAAAATTTGGTATCTAAGCTTTTTGTAAAATTTCTTCAAAGATTTAATTTGGAATTACTGTATCTAAGAGGCTGACCTTAAATTACTCAAGGCCTTCTTTTGAAATGGTTTTGACCCCTTCTACCCTCAAGTAAGGGATCTTAAGATTATCCGTCACCCCTCCTCCCCCTGCCCCCTATATATTTGTTAATGATTTACGATTTGTTTAATTTGACTATCCTAATTGTTTAATTATTTTATACATAAGGATTTGTATTAAAGCGATCAATATATAATTGTTAAATACAAGTAAATTAATCAAAGTTAAATTTATTTATTAATATACTTATTTTCTGATTTTGTTTTTTAGATTTGATTTCACCATAAACATTGATAAAAATACTTTCGTAATATAGATTTTGACCGGACACCCTTCCCTTCATAATAAAACTTAAGAAATTATTGAATCCCCCTCCAACCTTTCAATAAAAGTTTACCTTGAAATAAACAATAAAACATTCACCAAATAAAAAAACTAATAGATCTGTCCTACTTTCCTCCTCAAACCCACACACATTTGTTCGAAAATACTTTCGTATTTTACATACTTTTCGACATAAGCAGCTGGAAACTTAAAATAAACAACTCTATATAAGTAGCCCTAATATTATGTAATAAGGAATTCAAAGCTCGCAGGCTACGTTGGGCAGGACGTACAGCGTGAATGGAAGAAACTAGGAACGTGTTCCAGGTAATGACTGGCAAACATATTGGGAAGAGACCAGTGGAGAGACATAGATACAGTTGATAGGATAGCATTATAATGGACCTGAAAGAGATTGGGTGTCAATGAGGAACACTGGATAGAACTCTCTTAAGATAGGGATATGGTGTAATGAGGTGGACTGGATGGAACAATCTCAAGATAGGGATATGATGTAATGAGGTGGACTGGATGGAACAATCTCAAGATAGGGATATGGTGTAATGAGGTGGACTGAATCGAACTATCTCAAGATAGGGATATGGTGTAATGAGGTGGACTGGATGGAACAATCTCAAGATAGGGATATGGTGTAATGAGGTGGACTGAATCGAACTATCTCAAGATAGGGATATGGTGTAATGAGGTGGACTGAATAGAACTCTTATCAATATAGTTATCATGGTTTAATGAGGTGGACTGGATATAACTCTCACAAGAAAGGGATAGGTGGCTTACTTTTGTAAATGCGCCAATGAAGTTTAAGGTTCCTAGCGCCGTATAATAAGTATGTAAGTAAGATCAGTAGGGAGTCAAGGAGTCTTGGTATGGTAATAAGTTCGTTAAGACTTTACCTGATATATGTTCACATCCATCAGTAGAACATTCATTGGTCATCTGTTAGCAAAATTAGGTTCCAGCTTACACCGTTAACCCTGGAATAAGATAGTGTCACAATATAATCCATGTTTTCTCCCTTTCATTCCACAAAAATGAGGCTACAAATCCTATAAATATGACCTACATTACTACATCCACGACCTTAGAATTATTGAAAGGGGATTCTCCAAACGGGTAGAAAATTTAAAGTTAAAACAAAAAGTTAAATAATAAAGTAATTTTTTATAACTGGCTCTTTATTCCTACTATTACTACTACGGCTATTATTACAATAATTAGTACAACTTCTACAAATAAAATTCGTTTGTGTAGCCAGAATTAGATTTACCGACGGGTAAATAATAGGGTTGGAATATTAAAAATAATAATGGAAAATTTATTTTATTTTGATCTAATATATAAAGTGGATTATTACAGAATAAAAGTATTTTGATAAAAAAAAGTATACGTAAAAATATATAACAGTTTAAAGGTTTTTCTATCACAATAAAATTATTAGAAAAAATACTACAGAACTGTACACGATTCTACGATATTACCATAACAATAAAAACACAAAAATGTATATGCCACAATACCTTGATTTTATTATGACGCCCTTTTGAAACCACCAACATTGATTTAAAGTAATTAAAATTTGGGATTCTAAAATATGTCTTATATATTTTATTAAATTATTATAAAGGTAGCTTTAAAAAATATAAAAAACTTCCAAGACTTATTTCTTGTGGATTATTGTATGCTATCTTTTTTTATGAAATTAATAAAAATAACTAAGAACATAAATAATTTAAATGAATATTTTTTTCAGCCCTTGTAGCAACATGAGTTTACAGTTTTCAAATAACGTGCTTCCTATAAAAATAAAACTTTTCTTGTATGGGTTACACAAACACAAACTGAACAAGGATAAGGGAGATATTATATAATATTAAAAATTACTAGCATATACGAGTAGGGAGCGTTGAAAAATATTAAGAAACATCACCTTCAGTTAACCCGTCCGGGATTCGAAAAGTTACCTTCTTTTCAGAAACCATTGAATATTCTGTAAGAGATTACCCTTAAACCATGTGACCACCAATGTGGTTCACAACTATATTAAATGTTATTTTTACTTCCATTGCTAAAAGTAGTGATTCAATGACTCAACTTTATTAGAAAGTCATATATTTTATGTTAAATGAAGAAAAAAATTATAAAGTTCAGGAAAGTTTGTAAATTTTAAATAAGTAATTAGCCTCATACAGACTTCTTGTCGTCAGCAAACCAGACTAAATGATGTTAAATTGGTTCCACGTGCCCATTGATGCTGATTAAATGGAATAATTAAATTGTATAATTTAGGTTCCCTATACTTTCTAGAATAATATTTAATACTGCGCGTCTGGGATACAGCAATCCTAGCCCATTAGGGGAAGGATTAGCAAGTATTAACCACGCTAATGGTTTTATGGATTAGGATGGTTATATTTAAAGGAATTTTACCCCCATTTTAGTAGAAAAATAGTGGAAGACAATTTTGGAAAAATCCACCCGCACTACACCTAACCAAGATTCGAACCTAAGTATCCCCGTCATCGGCTGTTTAGCCTACTGCGAGAGTGGCGTGTCAGACCAAGTGACCAACCAAGCGGGTCCCTATTTAATTAGATAAACTAAATTCACATGACCTAGACAAGAAGTGTTGTAAGAAAAAAAAAATATTATAAAAATAAATTTCTTCTCACCTAAACTGAAACTCCACCAAAATTTCATTTACAATCCACTACTTTCATATTATATATATATAAACTCCCTTGTATTATACCTTCTACGTAACCGTTGATTATTATTTCAACCATATTAACTTCACGCTATATACCAAAAAAAGGTAGAGTGGGGGGGGGCCGGGGGGGGCATAATATATAAAAAGAGTGAAGGATGTTGCGTGATGGCTAGCATTACTTTGGTTGGTCAGCGCCGTAACGCAATTATTATTTCCCTCGTGTGAGCGTCCCTTCCTTACCCCTCACCTATGCTCCCTACGTCAACCCCTTCCCCCCCCCGCCCCCCTTGCCACTCAAGTCTCTTCATCGTCTTTTCTTCCTTCCCCTGTCACTCTTTCCGCTTCAAATTCTTAACAAAAACATTAAAGGTGCTCGCAAAGTCTAAATCAAGAAACTTAGATTTCAGATTTGTAAGAGGAACTTCTTTTTTGTCACAGTGTATTTTTTATATCTTTTTCTCTCCTTTTAATTCTTTTTTTGTCAGCACTTTGCTTGATTTATACCAAGTATGCTTATGTGTAACTTATGAGCAAGACTACATTCAGAGGAAATGTACCACTATCAAAGGGGAAGGAGGTTTGAAAACTATTCATTAAGATATATTTATATTATATTTATTATAAATATATTACTAATATTATCAAGATAAATCACCCTTATTACATCTAGTTGAGTTTAACCCCATATCTCCTTGCTACCGGTAGACGGTAGTCCATTCTATTGCAAAATTGGTGTCTACTTAGACCATTCGAATTTGTTTTATGATTATTTAGGGATATTAATCGCTCACTTTCTATACAAACAAGATATAAAATTTAAACATTAAAATATTGACGCGTGATGGTGGCCAGAGTGCATTAATGTCAAAATATTTTATTAAGTTTTTTCTGTGATAAGGAGGTCCTGGTTCAAATCATAGCTGAGTGTTTTTTTTGTTGTTTTTTTTCCCCAAGCATCGCGTCTTATTACCCGTTCGGGTTAGACGATTGTGTACCAATTACGCTAATGGTATTACGGATTAGGAATTTTATATTTAAAGGAGGTGTACTCTCATTTGCGTGGATGGGAATTGGAAAACCCTTTTTGTAAAAACATACCTCAGTATACCTACCCTAGATTCGAACCTTGATCTCCCCCTCATTGGCAATCTAGTCTACTGTGAGAGTCGCATGTTAAATCATGCGGCCACCGAAATGAATCCGAGTGTACTGATTGTGATTTTTTTTAAATTCTCAAATCAACTATACCTTCCTCAATCGTTTCAGAGAGTGAACGTTGAATACCTCAAATAAAGAAAATTTAAAAATCTTATATATGTTATATACAGGGTGTTCAGAAACTCAAAGCCTAAGCTGCACATATAGTTTGTTTGAACCAAACTTAATACAAATTTCCATACGCTTACATCTAGAAAACTATGATAATACCATTAGATTTTGTTCAAAGCTTCAAGTGGAGCGCCTGGATTGAAAAGCTGTTCAATCATGCGTGTACAACAGGTTGCATAGAAGTTAGGTGCGCGGCGTTTTACACCTCGACATCTTGGAGCACGGCAGCAGAACATAACACAATTAATAGTAAACAACACACCAGTCCATCTAGAAATGGGAATACGCTCTGAAGGTCATCATTGACGGTCCTACATCACAGCAAGTGCTTGCCATTATTACCTGTGTAATACTGTGTGCCTAGCACCTATGCAACTTGCTATACATGTGTGCTTGAACAGCTTTGTTATCCCGGCGCTGTACGCCGAAACTTTGTACACAATTTAATGGCATAGGATAGTTTTGCAGATGTAAGTGTATGGGGATTTGGTATTTATTTCGGTTCAAACAAACCATATGTTCAGTTTGGACTATAAGTTTCCGATTATCTTGTTTAGCCTGGAAGTATGGTGAGGGGTAGTGAAAACATTATATAGAAAGCTCACACTGCCCAGTCCCACGGCTGTCACTTCAATGCTGTAATAGATCACCTCTAAATAATTGCACTTATGACTCATATTTTGGCCATCCCGTAAATTTAACCCCGTACTCATAGATGCAGTGGCTAGCCACGTTTTCGACTGAGCAAAGGTGGCAGACGTAGTTTATTATGATAATGACTATTTTATTTCACTAACTTAGTTTATGCTCAATTTTTAAGCACACACACTATATAATAAATCAACCTCTAGCTTGATGTAACACAGGGTACTCCATTTAATACCACTATCCCATCCTGATCACCTAAATATTGATTAATCAGATAATAGAGTCAACTAGATTAAATTATATATCTTAGTATTCTCAGAATAAAACCTGGATCTACTCAATTTGTGAGCAGCCACTTTAACAATGTATCCACAGATTCTTTATTTATTCAGATTTAAGAATCACTTTGATGTATATTCGTAAAATTGAAAAATTGCACCTGGATATGGCAATCGAACCCGGGACCTTTTGATTAATACGCCAATGCCCTAACCACTGAGCTATCCAGGAATCATCTCGTGCCCAGGGTCATTCCTCATTCATATTTTAAGGCAGAGTCTGTGAGGAACGTGCAGAAATCGTCTGCTACAAATGTGTGATTTTATTAATATCACGAGCTACCAGATAACGCAGCCACCTTCGACTCGGTAGTTGGCTTATTGCTGCCACTTGTACAGTTATTATAACTGCAAGTGATTGCATATTTAATAATCAAATAGCCAAAGTTATTATTTCTGCTTTTAGTGAGGATTATTGCATCTAGATATCGTATTCTGAAAATCGAAAAATGATGGATGACCCTGGGCACGAGACGATTCCTGAATAGCTAAGTGGTCAGAGGATTGACGTACTAATCCAAAGATCCCGGGTTCGATTCCTGTGTCCAGGTGTCATTTTTCAATTTTCATAATTTGATATCTAGATGGAGTAGTCCTCCCTAAAAGCATAAATAATAACTTTGGCTATTTGATACTTTTATGTATGCTATAGTATTTATAGATTTTTTTTAGGTAAACATTACAAATTATAATTTTTCTAGTATAATTAATGGTGCCCAATCCATTTGTTTAAAATTCCTTCTAGTCGAATCGTTGGTGCCAAATCCCCTTGTTAATAATTCCTTCCATCAAATCAATGGGACCCAATCCTCCTGTTTACACTTCTTTCTAGACGAATCAATGGTACTCAATCTCACACAAAAAGTAGCCTATCCTCTACCACCCGTTGTAAACACGTGCAGGTTTTATTAAAATGTCTCATGTCCAAACAGCACGACTCGGATCCTCCCATCAAAGAGAAATTCTCCCCTATCTGGACTTCTTTACCCCCTTGGCTACACACGTCTGGGTGTATTATACAATCCACCGGTTTTATGATTATAAATTTGTATCAGAATTATCATCAGTATGCAATGGCGTGCGCGTAGGTTGAATCATGCGATGTTGAACTGAATTGGAAATGTGTGTTGTGTCGCGGGTAGTGTTGAGTGTATGAAATTATATTGACGTTAAAAAAAGTATATATACCGATTAGCTTTTGATAAATTAGTAATGTAATTGCATGTATGAGAGATATACATAAATATATATCTACAATTTGGTGCAAAGCCTGAAAACAGTCAGTGGACGGATTTTTTGCTCAATCTTAGGATTGGATGTCTTAAATCGACCAAAGCCCAAAGTTCTATACAATTTAGGGCTTTGGCCGTATCCAAACAGCAGGCCTAGGATTGTGCAGTTACTAAAGTACCAAAGCTTTAAATAATATTTTAGTTTGTTTCTTGACCAGACTGGGCAGGTTGCACGCGAGCCTAATTTTGAGCAACCACGTGAATTCGTGATGGCAAGTGGATCTCATTGATATGCAAACAGAGCCGGACAGAAACCACCAATTCATTTTAAATTATCAAGACAACATGAACACATTTTTTTTTTAAATCTTAACCTAACTTAACTTAACCACTGTGTTTTCAACTTTGCACAATTCTAGTTGTGGCTGTTTGGAGACGGTCAAAGCCCGAAATTGAATAGAACTTCAAGTTGAAGGCTAGATACAGGCTTATGATTTTTTGTGGAGTCTTATTTATCTTTTAGTTATTTGGTCTTAATTAATAAGACATACCAAGGACTAAAACACTCATTCACCATAAGGTAAGGGCAAGTTTTGAGTGAATGAAATTAATACATGCATAATTAATATTTGACTACTCAGTGGTAAAAAAGAAAGATTAAGAACTGGAAAATTACCAACATTTGCCGTCGACAAAACACAAAAGTACGCTAATCTTAGCCAAACACTCTTTTCTTATAAAATGTGTAACTTGTGAAGGATCAAATGTTATAAACATTATTATTTAGCAATTCGTCCTACTAAGCGTACGGATTGTACGCAATATAAACATTAATTATTATTCTATAAATGTGTTTTTTTATTCCTGGTTGTTTCCCATACTAATTATTTGAGGGTGACATTTATTACTCCCCGTTCGATACTAAACAGTATCAGATGGGTAGGATAAAGGTGATATTTAGATATTTTATTTATCATTAAAAAAAATATAGGCTATATAAAACTCATCAATAAGTGAACTAAAACTAAATAATAAATACTACAAGCACTTACTATATAATTTATATGGAAATATTTTTAAAAAAATTTTTACATTCCCTAAGTGTTTATGAAATTCGTAACCAAATTTGTCGAACCAATAAATTAGGCAATACTTTTTTATAACCACTTCAGTTAACACCCCGTTTGGGTTAAACTAATTACGATAATGGGTTGTATTTGATTCAGCAAAAGGAAAAGGAACCAGAGATGCCATCGGGATGCCGAGAATAATTTCAGAGAGAGTGCTGTAAGTCAAAGAAGAAGTCTACATTGGTTTCACCGACTATAAAAAGGCATTCGATTGAGTGAAATGAACGAGACTATTGGAAATACTCAAGATCGGCATCAACTGAGGGGACAAAAGGTCGATTGCAAACCTGTACTTAGGACAGTGAGTAAAGGTGAGGCTGAATGATGGAGAGACCAACAGTGTAGAGATAGAAGGAGGAGTCAGACAGAGATGTTTGTGTCACCCAGTATGTTCAAATTGTATGGTCAGTGACTGGTCAAGGAAACCCTAGAAGGACGTGGCAAATTCATAACAGGAGGATGCGTCATCACCAAATACACAAAGGATCTAGAATTGCTGGCCAAAAATAAAGAAGAAGAGTTGCAAGGAATGATGGACAGGCTGGTGGAGATAAGGGAGAAGATATGGCATTGAGATCAACATTGAGAAGTCTAAAGTTATGTTGAATGATAACTGTGAAAAATAGTCATTTAACGCATCACCAAAGGAGGACATCTACGGGCATACATTAACTAACGAAGATGGTTTGGTTTAGTATTTACTACCTCCCATCAAAATTTGTAGAGAGAATTTCGAATCATCCTGTATATACATGTATATATTTTATATATCAAATCACTCTGTATATAAATATAGGCCTATATTTGTTCATGATAAAAAATATATATTCAAGCCAGATTTAGGGTCAAACCCAAGATACCTGGATGTAAGGATTTGGGATCTGGGAGCTCCATTTTGTATTTATATATTTATTGATGTAGAATATATAATATGTGTAACTGGGATTATGAACCACAAACCTTGGGGGAACAAAGTAAAAAATTATTTATATTTGGAGGAGGGGTGTCTTCCTCTTCTTAGGTCAACAATCCGAAGGTTGGTTTGATGTTATTTATATCCATCCGTAGCTGGGCATGCACTCAGTCCATCAGCTGGTTAGTACTACCTGCACCATCTGGTAGAAATTCCTTGTATGAGGGTAGTTCAGGACGTGTGTTGGTTCTCTTTTGCCTTCCACACTGAATTACTATGAGCTAGCGTGAAAAGGATTACCAATTTTGTCAGGAAAATATTTTCACATATCTTCCATGTTTCTCTTACATGACGCAATCGTTAGAAGACCGACGGATTTGCTTCTCCTCAGAAGGGATTTTTGCTAAGGATTTTAATCGCTAATAAAGATTCGTTGATCCTCAGTTGACTTTGAACCCATGAAAAACGGGTCCTATGGCGAACACTTTACCCCAAAGCTACTGAGGTGTACGCGAACAAAAACTGTTGAATACCCAATGTCTTAGGGGATGCGGTCACCGAAGCAGACGTCAAAAAAATACTAACGTCAATAGAATCCTATTGACTACGAAGGAATCTTGTACTAAACGCCCAAGTGGCTAAGTAAGCCCTAAGACCTGACAGACTTAGACTCTTGTTCTTATAATAAGTTGAAACTCTCCGTTAAAGCATGAGGTTAAGTTTCTCAGGAAGGGTTTAATTGGTTGGTAAAGGAAGGTATCGGTGTTTACAGAATGACACGGTTTCGTGATCAGAAACATTTTCACAGTCGAAGAAACACTGGCTCGGGACACGCCCAAAAGACTTTCTAAGACTCTTCAGCTGGATGGCGATAGACTTGACTGATTCAATAACATAATTAGTCCTGTCCTCATTAATTAGTCTCACGTTCACTAACAAGTCGTCTGTCATGGGCACGGTTCTCTTGGAAGAATTCATCTTTCCCTCTCTCTCTATCTCAATTTAAACTTAACCTTAACAAACGGCATGAGGTGATATTTAGTCTTTTGTCTTGAGAATGAGTTGGAGGGGTTAGAGAAGAAGATAGGGACTTTGAAAATATATAGCTAGAGTTAAGATGTATATTTTTTGCAATTATTTTAAAATTTTCCTTTTTGAAAAAAATAAATAAAAGATGGATTCATTAGACACTTGGTAATCTTGATATTTCTTGAATTAGTGTCATGGAAATCGAGCGATTTTTTCAAGACATTTAACTAAATTTAAGAAGTTTCTTTATAAATACGACTATAATCATGAAAAAATACTGAAAAAGTGTTGAGATTACTCTGTGTATAGATCTAAATTAAACATAATATCTACTAAATAAATATATTTTTATCTCACTTAAAAAGAGTTTTCATTTATTAAAACTTACATACCACTTTAATACCTTCAATAATAATTATTCTTAATATCCCTTGAATTTATGTTGTTTGGCTTTAATTTAAAAAAAAAAAAAAATGTTTGGCTGATGAAGTACCAGTTCTAAAATTATAGTCTAAGGGCCACACATTTTTGGATTTAGGGGAAAAAAAAAAGTTTCCGTTTTAATTTATAGTATAGAGTTTTAATGGCTTAAAATCATACAAATGATGTTTCAATATAATAGTGTTATTATTATCTACATTCATTTTATTAACATTTATTTACCCGCCTCGGTGGCGTAGTTGACTAACGCGCTAGTCGTGTTGAGCTCGACCACCGAGGACGGGGAGATCGAGGTTCGAATCTCGGTCGGGTGAACTGGGGGTGGTTTTTCCTAAATGGTTTTCCACTCTCCCTCCACGCAAATGCGGGTTCACTTCCTCTAAAAATTCAACCCTCCCAATTCCTAATCCATTAGAGTAATTAGTACTTAAGCGTATAACCCGAACGGGTAGTAAGACGCGGTGCTAAATATTATTATTATTATTTATTAACATTTAAATTGATGCATTGAGAAAATATATATATATATATATATATATATATATAAATTATTATAATTTTGTATCACCGCATCTTACAACCTGTTTAGTTTATGTGCATATATTATGATAATTACTTGAACGGGGTAGGGATGAGGAAGGAAGAATTTTAGAGGTGTTCTAATAGCATATCGTGGAGGGAGAGTGGGAAACATTAAGGAAAAACCACCCTCAAAAAAAGCCAGTTGTTATTATAGCTCTGATCTCGTTGTCATCATCTGTACTATATATCAATAATTTTATTCATATAAACTAATTACAAGATATAGAAAAGTTCTTAAATTTATTGTTAGTAATACTTAATTTTTGTTAGCTGCGTTTCACCATCCGTTCGGGCTATACGTATGAATATAAACTAAACAAATCTATAAACCAATTTATTATTTTGAGTTACATTATATTTTAATAGAGAGGATTATGGCATATTTGGTCTAAAAATAGATTTCCATCAATAATGGACTGTGTATAGTGATGATAAAATTAAAATTACTGCAAAAAAAAAGCTCATTCAAACTATTTTTAAGATATAAATTTTATCACTGTATATGTTATAGGATTTTTTTTTTCGGGGGGAGAAGGTTTTTTAACACGCGTTACTACTAGACAGGGTTATACGCTTTTCTACTAATTACTCTAATGTTTTAAAGATGAGTAAGGTAGAATGTATATGACAGCTATCCACATTTGCGTAGAGAGAGGGTGGAAATCTATTTTGGTAAAACCCTTAATACACCTAAACAGGTTTGAACTTTATATCACCGTGATTGATTTCCCAGTGTGCTAGAGTGATGCTTCACCATATTCGACCACTGAAGTGGATAATATTATTGTAATTTTAATTAAACTATGTAAAATAACTATCTCAAGAAAACACTTTCTTTTTTAAAGCTATGGATTCTTAATCGTTCAGTAATGCCATCAATTTATATTTGAACAAAATCAAATATTGGAAACAATAGGTAGTTTATAATCTGACATTCCTCCCTGAAGGGATGATCGCATCGCAAACATAATATAAAGTGTTTCTCATCTTTAAATAAGGGTGGTACCCTTTAATTACATCCCTTGAATTTCGTTTTAAATTTTATATAAAATTGCCTTATATCCAAATTCTTTAAATTATGGTAACCCTCAGTAAAAGCTGCAGCTAAAATAAGAACACCTCATTGAGGCCTAAAATCTGCTTTTATAACTAACCAAAACAATGAATATTTTTTGTGTAATACCTGAGCATTTAATTAAAAAAAAATTTTCTTTTTTTGTGTCTCGAGAGACAATCTTTGTGAGCCCTGTATTAAATAAGAGTTATGTTTAAGGAATATACAATATGTTCTCGGACACCTTGGCTCAATCTGTAGCATGTCTGTCAACTGAACCAAGGATCCCGGGTTTGATTACCTTTATGGACGAAAAGACTAATATTGGTGAAATGTGGTTTTGTGTCTGTTATAGAAGTCATATGCTGATATAATCATTCGGTTTAGATATTTCACCTTAAAGACTCCAAAAAATAAAATGCTGATTTTTTGTAGAATCCAATATTGGACAACCACATTAATTAAAAAGTTTTGAAAATCTATATTTGTATTAAATATATAGCTGTATTATTAATTTTTATTTATTTCTTTATTTATTTGAGGTATTTAAGTTGCACTTTCTGAATATGCTGATTATATTAGCACGTGAGAATTTCTACGAGCGAGAGCGAAATGACCTCACAATTTTGCTTGGAAAGATACTTTCACATACCTTTTGGGAATACTTTACATACCACAATCGACATGGGACAGATGACTTTACTTCCTCTTCGAAGTAAATTGTGCTACGGATTAAAGACCGCTCAAGAAGACTCCGTTGACGTCAGCTGAGTTCAAGCCCAGGAACATCGGGTCCTGAGGCAAGTACTTCACCCCCAAGGTCACCAAGGTCAACGCATCATTAGTTAATCCAGAATTTACATCAGGGGGAGAATGGGTTGGGTGAGCAATGTAAATTTAAAGTTTCATACATAGCTAAACATAAATCAAGTAATCTCTCTATAAAATAAGCTAAGAGATGGATACAGATATTAATGTGTACATATCGAAAAGAAATATATTTCCCTGATATTAAATTTACATGTCAGTTTTAAACTTAGGCAATATAAATAACATATTTAAATATAAAAAAAAAGTTTCCAGAGAATCTCCCACCAATGGAATTCATATATTAACTAATATATTTAAGTTTTCTTTGAAAAATTATTTACAATAACTAAAATATATAAATGAACATTTAACAAAAAAATAATTTAAAAGAGCAAAAAGATAAAAAAATTTTAATCTTAAACCATTTCACGTGAAAGATTTGATGGAACCTCGGATTATTCTTTCGGAAATTTTCGATCAGCTTCCATCATCTCCTCCTATAAAACCTCCCCTTACCCTTCCGGATTCCCCTTTCATACTCTCCCCTCCTCCACCCCCAAAAAAACTGTTTACAAAGAGAAGGCAGAAGAATTGTTTTCCCTCTTCGTAGTCATGGTTTTGGGGAGCACGGTACTGTGTCAACATGACGAGAAGGGGTTGGTCCAAGAGGGGGTGGGGGGGGAGGGAAATTGCTCTACTGTAGCCTTCTGGTAAAGGGGTGGAATATGCCACCCCCCACTTTCCCTTTTGAAACCCCTATTTCCCACCGACAGACGAGTTTCTCACTCGGTCGCTTTTCGATTGTTTTTTTTTTTTGTACGTCAACTACCCGTGCTAGATAAAAAGGGGACGATTGGGGATTGTTTTATTGAAAACAATCGAACACAAACATTTAAGACAACACGGGCTACCTCATACTTTTTTCAGTGCCAAAATAATACATGGTAACTACGAGTGAATTAAATGACAACAGTAATATATATAGCTATATTTATACATGTATATATATATATATATATATTACAATACGTAGAATTCTTTAAATATATGTTATTTTAGATATAATCAAATCCCCTTAAATCATCCAAGCAAATTCTAATATATATATAATTATAAATGATTTTAAATATTTATTGTAAGATTTGATACAGTTTTAAAAAGGTTTATGACTATAGATGATTTATATTGGTAAAATATTTAAGCAATATTTATATTAGTACTTGGATTAGGCTGGTACAGGAATTTATCTAGAGCAGGTCATATGTTAGTACTGTACATTTTTAGGATAAAGGCGTATGTTGGTACTAGACACATTTTGAAGAAGGCTTATGTTAGTACTGGACTGATTTTGGAAGATAGCTTACCATAATATGAACTAATTTTGGAAGAATTATATTAGTACTGGACTCATTTTGAAAAAAGAGGCTTGTGTTTGTTCCCGACTGATTTTGGAAGAAGGCTTGTGTTAGTACTGGTTGATTTAGGAAGAAGGCATAATATGCTAGTACTGGACTCATTTTGGAAGCTATCTTATGTTAGTACTGGACTCATTTAGGATAAAAGATCATGCTGTTATTGGACCCACGTTGGTAAAGAGTTTAACTATAATGCAGGGCTGATAACGATTACGTTCCTTCAGCTAAGTTTGATTTATTCGAGACAAATTTTAAATAATGACGATTAGAGTCGCTATAATTTAGTAAATCTAGCTAGAAAAATCTAGTATTAAAAATAATATTGAGAAAAATTACATACTGATGTTAGTAATTATTTACTTAGTTGACTGATACACTCCTATCTTATATTAAAACAATGAGTTCCAAAAACTTTCTTAGAATTAATTTATTTGACTTTCAAATAATATAATACTTTTAGATTGATTGAAATCGAAGAACTCTTAATATACACGCAGAAAGAAAATATAGTGTTTAAATAAGAAAGTGAGCATTAATACTATAGGTTTATAACTATGCTTTGTATTTTATGTCATGGATTTTTTAAATTGTCAACACATAGGCTATAAATTGAATAAAAAAGAGAGATAATTATAATATTATTCATGACCAAAGATGCTTTAGTCAACTCTGGTTATAATGGACCTCTACTGACTCAGATATTTTGTTCACGATGTCAGAGGTTCACTAAAACAGATTCTTTTTTAATATAAAGCTATTGTGTTAGTGACAAACAAAATAAGATTTAAAATTCAATCGCGCTTTATATAAATTTACTAATTAATCTTAAATAATCAGTTATTTGCTGCTGTTTACTGTATTGTTTTTGTTAATATATTTTTCCAGATCCTTCTCTAATGTCTGTGCTTTGATTCCACACTATCCATGCATTCAAAGAATTAATCTGAGCAGAAAAGTATGCTCTTTTGACTTTCATATACCCTTTCGAAGAAAGGGATTAGTGAAAACCATTACTAAATGGCCACAGACTGTCATCCACTGTCCTGTAACTCCTGTAATATTAATACAACTTGACTGTCTTCATTTACTTGCCACAGAAAAAGGTATTAAAACTTATGATCAGCCCTTCCCCACCTCCCCCCTGTATTCCTTTTCCACATTCCGTACCTTCAGTCAATCTTTGTGCAACCTAAACAAGAACTTGGATAGAGAATCAATGTCTTCAAGTTTAAACAACCAAAAAGTTATGTTTTTGAAGAATTATGATGTTACAATGACATCCCTTATTGAAAGTTTCACTTTTTCTGTTCATTAAAACCAAAGTTGAGGGTTCATTATAAAATAATATTTTGACACACTGTGGAATATATGTGGGTTGGAACCAATGAATTAGGTTCACTGGAGCCGAATGCTCACTACAACCGAGTTTACTAAAATCAGAGTTGACTGTATTTAAATGTTTGTAATTTACTTTAACTTTTATAAATTATCTCTTTCCATTTAATCTTCCCTGATCTATGTTCTACTACTTACCTAGGTTGCCCACACAGTATAAAAGCTGTATAAAGATAAAGAAGGTACATTTCGTTTGCTATGAAAGGCAAACAGTCTTACCTTGATGAATTACACTATGACCATATCTTATAAGCTATAACATAGCGTAATAATACAAGGTAGGTTTGCTATCCTACAGGATAGATGGAAGGCACAATTTAAAAGGAAATATACCCTCATTTTTATGTAAAGAGTTGTGAAATATTAAAGAAAATAGCTCTTTAACACACTTGAAAAAAGATTTTAACTCTGATACCCCTGTCACTAACAAACAAGACCCGCTTCAGTGGTAAAATGATCTTGGGTGTCCTCACTCTAGAAAAAGACTGGATTTTTAATTACAGGTATATTGGGACTCAAATCCCGTTTTGGTATACGAGTGGTAGTTATTCCTGAATTGTATTTCACTCTATCTAGGCAAATTTGTGTACAATTTCTCCCAATTCAACAGTACTCATCCCCAACGCACTAGCGTAATTAGTACATAAGCATTTATGGCCCGGATAGGCTGATAAATAAATCCATTTAATTTTAAAATAAAATTTAGCCCAATTTAAATTTTAAAATATAGCTTAACATTTTTATTTTTACAAGAGTTTCAATTTTTATTAAATTAAAGTGTAGAAAGATGTCTTTCATAAAAACGTGAACAAACTTGAATATATTTTGTTTGATGGAACGTCCTATATAAAAAAAAACACCATATTTCTTCTTTATTGTATTTTGAAGCAATTCTGTCACACCGCAAAGTACGTGTGCCCTCCTGGGATTAAGCCAATGAAAAGAGTCCATTTTTTTATTTAACAAAGCTTGAGGGCTTTTTATTCAGCGCTTGTTAAACGACCAAAGGGTTTTCGCCCATTCCCTAGCGTTGCGTAATAAAATTTCACCCCCTTTTTTTTTAATGAACCGGAATTTTTATGATTGTTTGAGTCATAAAAATTTTAGAGGGGAAAAAAATAAACGTGGCTGAATAAATTAGTCTCATACAATCGGTACATGAAACTACAAATAGTTTCAAGAAGAAAATAAAAAAACAACAAAAGATTGAAGTGTTCATAAATTATTTTTAACACTGGAAAATATGAATGACTAAATTTATAGTCTCTTAAAAAAGGATTTTCAAAGGCGTGAAGGGTTATTAATTAACATTATTGCAATCCGTAACATTTTAAGAATTGTTGCATTAATAAATGGATGGATTGACAAATCTCTGTCAGATAGTATGTGCGTGTGTGTGCGGAAAGTACATTGGGGGGAAGGGGAGGAGGGGGTGGTAGTATTATGTTGAAATAAACCCAACAACCAGATTCTAGACCATTAATTTATTATTTAATTGTAAGTGAATTCATATTATAATAAAAAAGATTTTTAACTTGTTTAAGATTTCTATATTCTATAGCAAATAAACTACTTATGAGAAACCCTCTACCGTCGTTGATTGATCCAAAGAGTCTCTCTCACAATAGACTGATCTGCCGATGATGGTGAGATTGGGGTTCGAATCTTGGTAGGGGCTTCTGAGGGTGGTTTTTCATAAATTAATTTCCACACTCTCTCAACGCAAATGAAGGTAAACTTCCTTTAAAATGTAACCTTACTTGTACCTAAAATCTTAGTGTAATTAGTAAATATGGGAACATGCCGTACAGGTGGTGAGACGAAGTGATAAGAAATAAATAAATAAAACTAAACAAAATAGCTTCTGATGCTTAAAATAATTTCTAAGTTTCGTACTATAAATTGAGATTTGGGATCAGTAGGTAAAATGAACATTTGGATTTAAGTGTTGAGATTAGTTTTGAGAAAATGTGGATTCAACCCGCCTTTCATATAGTTAATATTTATTAATTAATTTATTGAATGTTTGCCGTATTGGAAAATAAAAATTCTTAGAACCTTAATATGACTATTGATTATTTTTATAATTTTGTACTACCATCTATCTGGAATATCTGCACTGTATTATCAGTATGTTACTTATGGTTCTTATTAGTATAAAATTCACTCTGTGTTGTACTTTACTCTATGATATTTTTTTTGTGTGAAAACTACTAGCTTCGAGTTTTAGTAACCATCTGTATATTTACACAGATGGCGTTAGGGTGAGAAGGGCAGAATATACAAGATCATTTTCCGTATTTACTTAGATGAAAAGTGAGAAACCTATATTAAATCTTCCTATATTAAATTCTCAGAAACCTAAAATCATAAAAAAAACTATACTGACTTGTTTAGTACGCATTACCTCCTATATTTACATTAAGTTCCCGTAGTGTTGGAATACACACAGGTATGACGAGCGATTAGGAGCAAACAAAATATTATTTTACAATTAATTGTTCTGTCTTACGACAGATCAATTCCTTTTGTCACTGAACATAGACCTCCAATCCGCCCTGTCACCTGACTCCTCCTTCAGCTCCCAGAATTTTCTTCTTTCCTTCAAGTCATCCAATATTGGAATCTTCTTTCTTCCTAAGCTCCACTTTCCCTCAACCTTTCCTTCTATGACGTCATGCATAAGACAGTTCCTCCTAAGGATGTGTCCGATCCAGTTTGATTTGTACCAAAGAATCATATCCAAAATAGTTTTCTTCTCATTCACCCTACTTAGGACTTTATTTATTCTAATAACTTTCCTTTGTTTACGTTAATGTAAAAACTACCAAACAAAACCTTATTTAAAGGGGCAGTGTGAACTAAATTACAATAACTTAGAATAAAAGTTTTAAAACTAACACACATTTATTTTTCTAGTTTTATAGGTGTTTCTTCATGTAGAGCTGAGGTAAGCTTTTTCTGCTTTAGTCAAAAATAATTCCAGCAGTAAAATATTTGGAGTAATTTTTCTGTCACTTTTAATTTTAGTGGGTGTTTGTTATATGTCGTTAAATAATTACTGCTCATAATAATTATCTGTGCAACCTATGACAAGAATACAGTTAAATTTTTGTGGTTTCCCGTTATGACTTTACGTCTTGAGTGTCTATGGAGGGGAAAGGGACGAAGAGAAAAAGAGAAAGAATAGAAAATAGTAGAATAGAAAGGAAAGAGAAGAGCAAAAAGAGAGAAGAGCAAGAGAGAGAAGAGCAAGAGAGAGAAGAACAAGAGAGAGAGAGAAGAGTAAGAGAGAGAAGAGCAAGAGAGAGAAGAGCAAGAGAGAGAGAAAAGAGAGAGAAGAGCAAAATAAAGTAGAGAAAAAGAGTGAGAAACAAAAGATAGAGAAGATAAAAATAAAAATCAAGAAAAGGAGAGATATAAATGAAAGTGAGAATAATTTAAAGATACAGAAATATAAAAAGAGAAAGGAAGTGATAAAACAAAAGCTAGAAGGATAAACAGATAAACAAAGAGGAAGAAAAAGAGAGAACGAGAGAATAAGTGATATAGCGAGCGATATAAAGATAAACAGATAGAGAAAGAGAGATAAATAAAATCGTCACACAAAGGAAAAAGGGAGAAAGAGAGTGATAGAGAGATAATGATGTACCGAGAATGATGGGGAGCAAATGAGAGAAAGAGAAAATAAAAGAAAATAATAGAAAATGTGATAAATAGAGGCAGAGGCAGAAATAATGAAAGAAGGAATTTGACTAGTTTGTGTACGTTTTAATTTTAGATTTAACTGGCATTTTCTAAAACTGAGATTCTATCAACTTGTCATTTTAAGTAACGGTATAAATTAGACGCTTCATCATTCACACTGTCTGAAGTGTTAATATCATAATAAATGAGAATTTAAGTAATGGAGAGGTGAGGATGATATCTTGGACAGGTAGCCTATTATGTTTTATTCCAAACAGCTCTTAAATCTTATTACATGAAAATTCGGATACATTTATTAAAATTATATATTTTTAATTACTATACTTACTTTAAGCTAGTGGCTATCTAGGTTGAGTGAAGCTCCCCCTTTTCACCAGACACTGACCTGTTGGTGGCTAGCACCTTCCGAGTAATATGAACAGACCACCTCCACAAAATACCTGCCGTGTAACTCAGGTTGAAAACTCTTTGGATAGATTACTGAGACTAGTCACCTGACCTCCTCCGAGGGGTTAACGCCCCCTCAGTGAGTGTCCAGCATTCACAAAAGGAGGAGCCAGTTCCTCCCGATGAGTGAGGCTGGCCAAAGTAATTTGGTTTTCCTAGCTGTCCGGTGACGTCAGGGTCGATGGCAGTCCTGGGATGTTGGTCCCTAAATTTTCCACTGCGCATGTAATGTACGTGGCTACGCTCGAAGGACACAGCCACGGTATGTTAGAGGAGCCTCATGCGAGGTATCTGTTCCCTGGACAAGTGGACGCCTAGCTCTGACACGGCAGATGAGTTTCCACATGAAAAGTCACTGATTTATAATAAGGTGTAATGTGTGACGTGGCGTGGAGTGGTTTTTATCTTGTTCAGTTGGTAAAACAAGATATATTAAAAACACATTAACAAACTAAATATATAAGCTCAGCTATGTTATGTATGTGCTCCCCAGGCGTTAGCTTCTGAGGCTTTGTTCTGTGTACCAAGAAGGTGCAATGAGTGATCTTTTCTTCCTCTAGATGTTAGTTTGTAATATTTTCTCCAAGCGAAATCTAGTGAGGATGATTTAAAATCCATATTTTATCTCCTACACGTTTAGTTTGGTTAAATTCAGTCCACAAACAGATCTGACGATGGTCCCACACTATTCGTGAAAGTGGAAGAATGTTTCAGTCGAATATTTACCCGAATGTTAGCCTAAATTCGTCAATCAATTTTGTTATAGAACCTACACAAATATTCACTTTCTGTGGATCTCGCACACTTATCGCGAATGTCTACTCCGAATATTCGGACGAGTCACTCACTTTGGAGGTGGTCGGCGGCCAATACACAGTGGACCACGCAAGTGATGATATCACATCTGTTGCTGCTGCAGTTCTACAATAGAGTGTATTGTTATTGCAGCATATTAAGCACAGAAAAACCAGAAGAAGGAAAAAAGTATGTGGTTGATGGTATCTCTCGACAAGAGTGGAACAAGGTAAGAACCAAAGTATGGCTACTTGATGCTAGCAACACAATTACCAGCTTATTAAATACACCTAATATTTAATGTTATAATACAGTAAACCTTGGATTGCGAGTAACTTGGTCTGCGAGTGTTTTGTAAGACGAGCAAAAATTTTCAATAAATTTTAACTTGATAAACGAGCGATATCTTGCAATACGAGTAGTACTATGGTTATGCTTTGTCTGCCGAGCAGTGTCATTGGATATGTTCTTTGTTAAAGTCGCACAAAAAGAAAAATATTCCAGTGATCCAACATATAGCAGTGATTCTGTTAGTGACAGTGAAAGTCATCCTAAACAATAACCCTCCTCCTCCTCTCATCTCTCTCGTCTACCTCACACTAGCCACGATTAAATTTAATTAATAAATTTGATTACAGTACAGTTACATTTAAATAACGAAAATAAATAATGTATTAATTATTTTTAGATTAAATATTTTTGAGTTGTGGGACGAATCATCTGAGTTTCCATTATTTCTTATGGGGGAAATTCGCTTTGATATACGAGTGCTTCGTATTACGAACACGTTTACGAAACGAGTTATGCTCGCAATCCAAGGTTTTACTGTACATGGTACACTACAACATACTGTATTGTATAAATAAATGGTCAAGCAGTAAGTGAATGAACCTGAAAGTTCTAAAATATCCATAAAATGATAGAACTAGTACAGTGCCCAGAATGTAGGCAACCAGACGACACGAACGACTGAAGTGTAGTGTAGGAGCGTTTCGAATGTTCGCCGAGACTCCAGTGACAAACATTCGCTTCCTTTGATTCGTGTCAAATAGACCGCTCCCAAAGTGAAACCCCTCAACTGCCGAATATTCGGCTGAGCATTCGTCATCCGTCATTCGCCATTCGTGTACCTCCCACACTACCCTGACAGTCACCCGATACCAGAACATCCGTTAGCTTTCGTGAATAGTGTGGGGCCGGCTTAGTGGGCAAGTAGAATAAATGTCAAAAGTTAATTTAGTCCAGTTTATCAGTGATGGGTTGACCCGGGGTTGGAGTCCCGGCTGGTTGTTCTAAGGGTGGTAGACCCTAAATGAGTAACTAATTTCACTCCAGAAAATGTTGGATTTATTTTTCTATAAAAAACAGTAAATTTTCATTAAGATTTTAAGGGAATGAGGGAAAATAATTTAATTATTCATGGAATAATTGATTTGGTCCTAATAAAAGATCTATCAATCAATATGACATAACTATGTATTAATTTAGACTGCTAGTTTTTTTAAAAAAAAAGGGTTTTCGTTGATTTAATATGTATTGGAACTAGTAATATATTATCACTAATGAATATAGGAATGTCAATTATAGAATTTAGAGGTAGTGTACCATCAATTACTTAAGGCGAGAGTGGGAAAACATTTAATGAGAAATACATCCCACTATATTGGGCTGGTTTTTGAACTCAGAGCTCCCCATCAATGACAAATCCGACCAGACTGGTTACTTTATCACCATTTACATATGTGTGATTGATATAGTTGATTGATATTTATGAGCTTTATCTTAAGAACCATACACTTCCTTCTTGCTTTTGCTGGGTAAAAGTAAAAACGCAATCAACACAATTGTTTGAAATGATTGAGGTCCTTTTTTATGAAAGCAGACTCCCCTAGATTCCTAGATATTTCCTTGACCTTTCTAACCTCTAGATACCGTTTAAACTCGTTTATCGATGAAATATATTAGTAGTCTTTATCTATCCTTGTTTCCAAAAATACGAATTCATAACCCTCAGTGAAATAGAACACCCTGCTATTAGTTTTACCTAAAGATATATCTATTTCATATTGCTCTGGTTGATATATAATATATAGACTTCAACAGTACAACAATACATTTATAGTCTAACAGTTCTATTTTTATTTTCCTCAGTCTATAAAATCTTGGCGTATATATTCAGAATTTTCCAGACAACATAAAACAAAGCTTACCGTCTTCATCCATAACCATTCATCGTGTATGTAGCAATCATATATCAGTATTTGTAAATATAGTATGTAGGTTCAAAACCTGCTCATGAATTTCTTTTATATAAGAAAGAAAAAGAGGAGTGAGAGGGAAGATTTTATCAAATGTATTGAATAAAATTGGTTAATTTTAGCAATAATATTAGATTTAATTATTTTTATTTAAAGGTATTTATATCAATATTTTAGTGATTTATATTATGCTATTTGTAAAATAGATGTGTTTTTTTAGTACTTAAATGTAAATACTCAATTTTATCTAATTACATGGTCAGTTGGCTAAGGTAAGATGATAGGGAATGCGAGCAAAGACAGTTTTTATTAGAGATTTTATTTATTTTTAATTAAAAAAATGCTCCAGAATATAGAGAAAATTTAATTTATTCACCCTAACTAACCAAACTTTGGTTACCTTTGGGGATAATTTCCCTTTCGGGGAAAATAACTAAGTTACCAGCCGGTAATGGAACCCAGGGCCTCTAGCCTCATAGCCAGGTGCACTCACCCCTACACATGAGTCCTGTAATTTCATCAGTAGCCCAGTTGAAATCAAGCCTGATTACCTAGACAACGCGACCACCTGTGCACGTGTTTTACCCTCACATCCCACTAAATTAATCCGACCTAACCTCCATAATATAGAAAAAAAAATAACAGAATGCAACCATACTAAGCTAATTTTACACCTGCGTGAAACCGTAAGAGAATAATATAACGACCCATACACCAGTCATCATAATGTATGTACGAGGGTGGAAAATCTTCCATGCGTGCCTCCAAAACCTCCCCCCCCACCCCTCTTACACTTACCATCTCCCGAAACCTCACAAGAGATAAAGCGACGCTCATGCATGTAATAAATTGGCCCAGGCCTTTTTATTTTTTATTTAGGAGGATGAAGAGGGTAGAGTAAAAAGATCCCCTTCATTGAACCCCTGCATCCACAACCCTTTTCCCCAACCGACTCTTATAACCCCCCTCCCCCCTATTTCAACCCGACACCCCCCCTCTTGAAACCTTGCGGTCGGTGACTCTCAGATTAATATAATTTACGGCATAATCTGGTCGTGCCAGTGGTTGATAGCGCTAGCCTGGAACACCGGGGACCCCCTAACTCTGGGGAGGAAGACCCGTTAGACAAAGACGGGACTTCACCTCGGTTCCCTTGTACGACTATACGACTAACTTTGTTACAATATTACCGATGTTTCCTCACGTAATAATTGAATCTATTTTATAAAGTCGAGGAAAATAACAACGCTAGTTTGGTTGCCTTGCGCTGACTTCAATATCATATATAAATTAAAAATTAATAGTACGCGCACGGATATTAGCTAAAAAAAACTCGTAATATTTGTGAAACGAAATGATATACTTAGCTACAGAAAAAAAAAACTACGTAAGAGCATAAACAAAATAATATACAACGTTACAGAAACATTGAATTAAGAGGAGCATCTCTGCTCATCAAAGAGCATAGCAATCAATCTTATATTTCAAAGTACTCCTTAAAAAAATAAGAAAACATTGAATTTACGAAAATATATTACAGCTTAAATATTTTTAATTTTAATAGTACTACAACTTAAAATTGATCAATTATTTCGTATCTCATCAAATAGTTGAGGATATAAGATAAAAAAAATAAGAAATTTACGCTTCTATAAAGTGCCCTTAAGGTCATTTCTAAAGATAAACGAGAAAGTTCATTTTGTTTGTAAGGTTAAATAATGTCTAGGTACAACATTTAATAGAAAACGTTACAGTGAATTATGAGAAATTGTACATTTGCTATACTTGTAATACAGTTAATTACACTTAATTATTGTAGGGCTATATATCTTATTCCAAAAAGTCCACGGGGAGCCTTATGAAAGCCCTAAATACCAACTTCTAGCCCTAAAGGTAAAATGGTTTCGGGTCTAGCCCTGAGAACAGACAGACAGACGGCATCTTGAAAAACCTCTTTACCGGTTTCAGGAGTCATGAAACGTCGCAATTTATCAAAACCTCGACCTTGATCTTTCACGATCCCAATATTTATCTTTTTGAGGGGTCGAGAGAAGGTAGAGCTCATAGGATATATCTCCCCTTATACCTTGCAAACAAATTTGCATTTTGAGTATAAGTGTTATCTTTATAATTAGTTTAGTTTGTAGTAGTATTAAATAAAGCCAACTAAATATCCACTAAATATTCATAACTCTATGACTATACTTTATGGTTTGGTTCAGTAATTGTGTCAATACTACTGATTAATATTATGAATATACCTCCTCGTTATGATCCCAATATTAAGGAATGTGTTGGGTTTATAATGAACTTTGACCCGTCTCGGTGGCGTAGTTGGCTAACGCGCTAGTCGTGTTGAGCTCGACCGCTGAGGACGGGGAGATCGAGGTTCGAATGTCGGTCGGGTGAACTGGGGGGTGGGGGGTTCATAACTGGTTTTCCACTCTCCTTCCACGAAAATGCGGGTTCACTTCCTCTAAATTCAACCCTTCCAATTCCTATTCCATTAGCGTAATTAGTACATAAGTGTGTAGCACGAGAAGTTCCGTGTTCCATTTCCGTGGCCAGGTGTTATTTTTCAACTAATTCATTATTTTTTTGGTTAAAATTATTAACATTTCACTATATTATTAGTGTAATTTAAGGGGTATTAATAACATTTATTAAATTAACGACCATTGCCGTTCACATAAGCTGACGTATGAACACGTGAAATTAGATCTAATAAATTTTCTAGCTGTTAAATAAGTTGATTCCCATGAAAATTGGACTGTTATTTATCCTAAGTTCAAACGATTTCCATTATTTAAATATCTCAATATGATAACCCAAACACAACATTTAAATTATTTAAACTTTAAACCGATAGAATTGTAAATCTGTAGTCTGCTACACTAACCACCCAATTTCTTTAGGGACGTATCACCCAAGTAAGAGGTTATTGTGAAAAGGTGGGTTGGGAAGGGGGTAGCATATAAAATGACACGTGGGCAATACATCTTTTCATATGTTTGGAAAGATATACATGTTATAACTGACACTTTTAAAAATAAAATAATTGAGTTTTATTTTATAAGTGATTATGCAGAGAAATACGAGGACTTGAATCATTTGTCAAACTTTAAGGTTGTGTTATCTGTACTTTCCTATATGAAATGAAATTATTGAAATCACGAACAAGTTTTAATTAAAAATTATGACTGATCTTAACGCTCAACATCCATTACGCACTAGACCACGTGATCACCAATGTGGTTAAAGGAGTTATCTTTGTGTCAAATACATTATTATAATTTTACTTCTATTTAGTGTGTCGAGAAAACATTATGCAGCTTCAATTTATAAATATGGAGAAAGGTTATTTGAAATAGAACATTAGGCTTAAATTATAGTTTTAGTAGGAAGGATTGCTATCACACTTACCTGAATGATACTGCATTATATAATTATTTGGATAAAATAACTAAAAAAAGAACAAACAAATAGGTTAATCATAATCTTTAAAGACTATTACAATAACACAGGCAGCTCCTTCAGTCATAGAGAGTAATCGGATGTTTTAGGTTAAACTGAAAAGTTGGCTCTCAAAAACCGGACTGAACAAGAAAGAAAATCTGACCATTAAAGATGTGATCTGTGGTAGTGAAAGCTTTTCGTTTAAATAAACAGTGCACTATATATTAGTTTTATTAATTTTGAATACATACAATTTCCACTCATTTATACCTTAGATAAATACAATGACCATCCTTCTTAATTTGGATCTTAAATAGTGGAGCAATAAATTTCAATCTCATGTTTTATATCTTTATGTTTTATAGAAGGTTTTAAATTTCATAATCCTAAATAAAATAATTTGGTATTAATAAAACTATACTTTCATCAGACATTAACATCTTGTTACGTGTCGTGGAGCGCTTGTATACCAAGTTATTTTATTTTGGAAACACTACATAAAACAGCCTTGACATTAAGAGTGTATTAAAGTTTTCTTTTTTTATTATTTTTATTATAAGATCTTATACCATATACGTGAGATTGTGGAGGTAATAATTTTGGTAGGGCCTTTTTATACGGCATACCTTAAAAATTAAGGAAATGTTACACACACCTACAATTGTTATTAAATAGATGTACAAACTTAGTCAGACAATCAAAGTGGTTATTAATACTATAATAATACCTTAATTTTATTATTCAATTTATTTTTTTAATTATTTACATACTTACCCGCACTTGTTGGCATACGGGAAAGGGTACTAGTCTCGTCTTTATTGATTTTTAAGTGACAAAGATGTCATGGTTTGAACCCTGGCTGATAATTTTTCTTTAAGAGTTATATATTCACTTTTTCCATACCCGCACATTTAAGTGCATTTTCTAATCATTTTAACTTCCTCCTTCTACTACATTGATGTACACATTCCAACAGCTTAGATAGGTACTAAATCTTTGGAAATACCAACATTTAAATAATTAGATACCAATATTTTAGTTATAAATGTAGACGCTCATTCATACAACACAAATTGGGATATTATTGTTATGATATAATTATGGTGTTGTGCCTTTTATCAAATTAAGGTTCAAATCTTGTGGAGATACCTATGGTAAGGTGTTTAGTACTAAACACGACAAATCAATCTGTGTTAAGCATTACGTGTGAAACAATATTTAGCCAACTTCGGTGGTTGCATGGTCTAAAGCGCTAATCTCGCAGTAGACTAGTCTTCCGATGACGGGGAGATCAAGGTTCAAATCTCGGTAAAGTGTACTAAGGGTGGTTTTCCCAAAATTGTTTTCCACTCTCCTTCCACGAAAATGCGGGTACTTTCTGTAAATATAACCTTTCTAATACTTAAAACCATTGGGGTAATTAGCACATAAGCGTATAACACTAACGAATATTGACACGTGGTGCTAAAAATGTATATATAAATATATATAATATATAAATATATATAATATATAAATAATATATAATATATATATAAATACAACTTTATGTTTACGTCACTTTGGATTTCATGGTTTATTCTCTTACTACATCTGAGAGTTTGGTCATCGGTTGGGATATTGTGAGATTTTTTTTTTTGGAAAGGAATTTTATAAAAAAAAAGTCTTATTATATGATGCTATTAAGTCGAGAATCACGAAGGTTGAATTTAAAGGAAGTGTTACCAGAACTAGTGTGGAGAAAGAGAGAAAGAAATCATTTAGGAATAATCACCCTCAGTAGACCCGACTGTAATTCTAACCCTAATTTTACTGTCATTAGGAGTCTAGTCCTTTGCGAGTGTAACGCCCTAGACCATGTGGCCACCTAAGCGAGTTCTAGAGTGCTAATTTAAAACCAAACCTAAAAAATAAATAATACCACCACACATCTCTTTCTTGTGAGACGTTCTTAATAAAGGTATTCGTAATATCTATAGAAAGTGGCAGCAAATGACTTGACGTATGAATACATGAAAATATATCTATACAACATTTCTAGCTGTCGGATAAAGGTTCTTCCTATGAAAATTGGACTGTAAGTCAACCAATTGATTAGCAGAAGAAAGGATAAGAACAAAATAATGAGATTAATTTAGTTTAGTATCTTATGGTATGGTATGGTATGGTATGGTATGGTATGGTATGGTATGGTATGGTATGGTATGGTATGGTATGGTATGGTATGGTATGGTATGGTATGGTAAGGTATGGTATGGTATGTGTTGGTACAGCATGAAAGAAAGCTCCCGATTTTTTGTACTTGGGTAATCAAGTTTGTGGATTATTTGTGAAATATTCTTCAAGAAAAAAGTTAACAATATGATAAAGCAGAAAATAGTACATGATTACTTCACAAAAAAGATTTTGGAGGGAATAATACTATAGAAGTTGTAATATATTTTTATCCATAACCAATTAAAACTTTAAAAAGTTCATTATTCCTATAAATACAATTTATCAATATTAACGACATAGTGGTGTATTCGATTATCCATGGGTTTTTTTATATCCATTCCTTTTCAAGTACTCATCTGCCCGGATAGCCCTGTAGTCAAAAAAACGTCAAGTCACATCTTGAACAAAGTTTGGAGATAAGGTTTGTATAAGTATAGGTTATAATAAAATAAAAAAACACACACTCAGGAGTATGGAAGTAATTAGATGCCTACTCTGTACTAACGTCAATACTTTTACTTTACGTCTGTTACCAAGCTAGGTCTACAGAGATAGAAAGAAAGAAAGTAAACGAGAGGGGCTTGCGCAAGCGCGCGAGAGAGAAGGAGAATACCAACTTTGAAAACTTTTAATTAACTCAAGGCACCAAATGTTCCCTCCTTTCCCCCCAACCTCTTCTTCACAAGTTTTGTTCTTGTACCCGATGAGTTAATAAGTTTTTATTTTTCTTCTTTTATATATTTCTCTTTACTGACTATGTAGGCTCTATAAACATGCCGCGATTATACAGGGTGTATTATTAGCTACCAGCAAGATATTATGTCGCCAGTGGCTTGACGTGGAGGGTAAGCTGCTTGGACTGTAAAGCTTGATTCATAAGTTTGCCGAAAATAGAGAACAGAATATGCTTATGTGTCGCAGCAACTCACACGCTGTATGTTGACCCATGATGCATTGCAACAATAGCTAGAAACAGCTGATTATCGACATCTTATTTTCTAGGGGATAAACATATATTTTAGATAATTCTCTCTATGAATGTTCTCAAATTATTTCAATATCTGTCGCGGTTCAATCCAATACATGTATACACATGCTTTACATTACTGAGTTATTTCAAATCTCCCCACAAAGGCAAATGAAGCTGTCTGCTATCTTCTGGCTGTACAGCGCATGCGTTGTATAAATGCACATGCGCATTGATTTGAAATGGTTGGCTCTGAGATTTTATTGGCTATTCTGTGCCGAACATCTCCGGCAGAGTGGACGAAGTATAGATGAATTGAACTTTAGCAAAACAGTTCACGCCGGTAGGTCGGAAATCTTGTGATTGGCTTAGAACGATTCACGTGACCACGTTTCTGTCCTGCGATAGTTTTTCAGCAAACGTGTGAATCCACAGTAACTGTGATTATGCTCTCACCACCCTTGTTGGTGGCCGCATGGTCTAATGCGATACTAGACTTCCGATGATGAGGAGGGATTGAGGTTCGAATCTCAGTTGGGTATTCTGAGAGTGCTTTTCCCTAAATGGTTTTTCACTTTCTATCCACACAAAATTAGTCGCACTATCTCTAAATTCAGCCCTACTTCATCTCTACTCCTATCAGAATTAATATGACGATAGCCTAGAAAGTTAGTTGGATTTTAAGGTTCTCTATTTTTTTCCCCACTCCCTCAAAAAATATATTAATACACACCCTAGCTAAAGTGATTGGTAAAATTACAACGTTGATTGTAGATTTCAATTAAATTAAATAGAATCGAACCCAATATCACTACTTACCTGCACAGATGTATCTGATTGCCAAACCCTTCCTTCACCTCTGACAAGATGTGTATTAATCACGACTTGTGAATGTGTGGAATGCCAGGCCTCTACCGTGGTTCGGATTCCACGTTAAACTGTAGGTCCTCCATTTCATCTCACAATCACCCTACCATTGCACATTAGCGTAAGTTCGTATGACCCGAACGGGTAGTAAGACGTGGTGCTAATAATAATAATAATAATAATAATAATAATAATAATAATAATAATAACACTACTGCTACTGTTAGACGATGTTACCTCTCTTATATCATTAATGGAATCAAAAAACGTGGCTGTTATCAAATGTGATAACTAATATGATATCTGATATTTATTTTGGGGGGAAAAAATACCTATTTATTGATTTATATAAACTTAAATTAATGAACTCTCTTTCTTTAAACTATTTTTTAACAGGTTATACGTATATGTGTGTACTAATTGCACCTATCATTTAGAAACGAGGAAGGTTGAGTTTAGAAGAAGTGTACTCGCATTTACGTGTAGGCAGAGTGTAAGACTATTTTAGAAACAAAATACCTCAGTAAAACTGAATGGGACTCAAACCCCGATTTTCTTGACACCAGCAGACTAGCCTAACACGAGAGTGATGCCTTAGACCATACGTCCACCGAAACAGATTTCACACATGTTGAAATGTGTGAAATCCCTGAGTACAAAGTTATATAATATATATATAAAATATGTCATAGCTTGCAGCCCTTAGTGAACAAAAGCATACAAGGATGACGTAGGCCTGATTTATCGTACTGTCAATTGATCTAAATCAGCGGTTACGCAAGCGCACCAGGTCGTGATTTTAAAACAGAGATTTTTTGCCAGTTAGCAAAACACAGTATATCGACATAAGCATTAACTCAGGAGAAACACCCATTTTCTTGTGGTATGTAAAAATGGGTTCTAGACCTTTTTCAAAAAAAAAGGGGGGGGGTCACGGAAAGGACGCCCAATTGTTAAAGGGTTGCTTCAAAGTGTTTACATACTCAGCTATCAATTTACAGTAACTTTTGAGGAGAATATCCTACAGCTTGAGTCCCTATTCAGTAGTGAGGAGGAAGCACCAAACCATATTGAAAATCTAAGTTAATATAGAACGACCGCGCATAGTCGAGCAGCCGTGTGTTTTACACGTGTCAAATTTATAACACATAATATAGGTCTGGGCGCAGAACTGATTAGTAGGGACATTAATAGAATGAGGATCTTTCACTAAACTTTTTAAACCTATTCTAACACCTACATCACATTTATACATTCGTAAAGAGAGTTAATCTATTCCAATAAACCAGATCAAAACGTACTCTACAATTATATGCCGCTCTCATTCTTACACTTAGGTCCACGGGTTGGGTGAGTAGTGACATTATACATGACGATTTATTAAAAGAGTAAAGGCCGATTCACACAGAACGCTAAGCTAAGTTAAGTAAAGATTTGCTCTGCTAACTCTTTATAAAAATAGCAGACCATGTGTTTAAAAGTGTTGGTTCACAGAGAAAGCTAGGATAAGCTAAGCTATGCCTTGCTACGCCACGCTATGTTTTTTTTTCGATTGCTGGCCGGGCAATTTTTCCATTCCCATCTTTAACCATCTTACGTTGCGCATGCGCATAACGCAACTTGAGCTTCGTGCTGAACAGACGCAGTGCTGGTTTAGTGAGAATAACTAAAGAAGTGTTGAAGTTTTGTTTTCAGTTTGTTTCGCGTGTATTTTAGTAATATTATATTTAGATTTTATATTTAATAGATCTGTTCGTATTAAAATGGAAGCGTTAATTGAACAAGTCAAACCTCCACCTCCTAAATTTTCTTCATATTCCAAAACAACTGCTAACAGCAGCATCTTCTCTTCCTCAGTACTATCATCTTCTCTTCCTCAGTACTATCATCTTCTCTTCCTCAGTACTATCATCTTCTCTTCCTCAGTACTATCATCTTCTCTTCCTCAGTACTATCATCTTCTCTTCCTCAGTACTATCATCTTCTCTTCCTCAGTACTATTATCTTCTCTTCCTCAGTACTATCATCTTCTCTTTCTCAGTACTATCATCTTCTCTTCCTCAGTACTATCATCTTCTCTTCCTCAGTACTATCATCTTCTCTTCCTCAGTACTATCATCTTCTCTTCCTCAGTACTATCATCTTTTCTTCCTCAGTACTATCATCTTCTCTTCCTCAGTACTATCATCTTATCTTCCTCAGTACTATCATCTTCTCTTCCTCAGTACTATCATATTCTCTTCCTCAGTACTATCATCTTCTCTTCCTCAGTACTATCATCTTCTCTTCCTCAGTACTATCATCTTCTATTCCTCAGTACTATCATCTTCTCTTCCTCAGTACTATCATCTTCTCTTCCTCAGTACTATCATCTTCTCTTCTTCAGTACTATCATCTTCTCTTCCTCAGTACTATCATCTTCTCTTCCTCAGTACTATCATCATCTCTTCCTTAGTACTATCATCTTCTCTTCCTCAGTACTATCATCTTCTCTTCCTCAGTACTATCATCTTCTCTTCCTCAGTACTATAACCTGAACTCAAACAAGACATTTTGGAGAATGTCATCATAAATAAATTTCACTGGAGCAGACCAGAAAGAAACAACACTGAATTTTGGAGTGATATGAGGGACCATTGCTTAGCTTGGCTTAGCAATGAGTGTGAAACCAAACTGATAAAGTCCTAGCACAGCACAGCTTAGCTTAGCGTTTTGTGTGTATCTGCCTTAACATGAATATGTTTTTCCATACAATATTGTTTTCTACTTTATCTCAGATCCTTGTGGAGAGAAGTATTGTGTTCGTCATATAGATCTAATTCAATATTTTGATAAATGGTGATGTTTCATGAAAACGGAAAAAGTTTTGTTTGTGTGATACCGTCTCTCTGTCTATGTGTCTGTATCTTGGTTTAGAGCTGAAAGCACTTTGCCGATAGCAATCTATTATTTTTTAATATCTACTCTAAACATTTTAATTAAAGTTTGGATCCAGGCACAAAATGGAGCATCAAACTTTTCCGTGAAATTACATAGATGGTAATTTACATAATTTGATTATTGGATAGCTAGCCGGCCCCACGGTGTAGTAGTCAGGGTACCTGGCAATGAACCTAGGGGTTCTCGATTCGATTTCTGGCTGGTACCTTATATATATTCTTCTCTTGAGGGGAATTATCACAACGGTTGCCAGGGTTTGGTAAATTAGGCTTAAGCTAGGTGGTACGTATAGACAACCTCCTATGGTGTACCCTGGGTAATGCTCTGTGCCACCAGAGCGGCTAATAATCTGCATGTAAGGCGACCTAACTCAATGCCATATCTCTCCTGGTCAGTAACGCCAAATTCTTAAAAAAAAAGAATAAATATATGCACCTTTTTGATCATAATTTCTTAACTCTTCGCATACTAAGTAACTTATCAATATAAGTTCTAATAATATTAAAATTTAACTTTTATAAGACTAATAGTTTTAGAGAAATAATCAAATTTATTTTTTAATTAGATGTATTGGAAATTAAATTTGATTAAAATGATCTTTGCTGAACATAGATACTCCATTTGTTTCAAAATGTTTATGTAAGGGAATATATTATTTCATTTTTGCTCTTTTTATGGAATGTGATGCATTTTTTTTAAAATTATGTTTTTGTAACAATGTATAATATTTTCTTTCGTAGGCCTATATCTAACGAGCTTTAAGTAAATATATCCATTTTTAGGTAAAGGGGTGTGAAAGACTTTGGGTTGCACAGTACAGTTTGTTTATCTACCCCGCATCCTATTAGCTGTAACTAGTTATACTATTGAAGTAATTTTTTTATCAGTTAAAAAAATGTATACCCATTTACGTGTAAGGAGAAAGGGAAAATATGATTGAAAACTCTGATCTATCTGCCATCGTTCAATCAAACTAGACGATCTTGACGTTTAGGCCGGCCGCTTGCTCAGTGGTTTGAGGAAAAATATATTAGCAAAGTGGTAATTTAATAACTGTTAATGTACACAATTACAGCAATGACTATTCACATTGTAAGAATTAATACGTTTGACAGGATTTAAAAAAATAAAAAATATCGTTTTTCAAATCAATGAACCGTTCTATTAGTTTATATTTGTTATTCCAATGCCATGTCATGCACGTATTATATAATTCGACTCTAAACATGCATTGATTGCTTTCAGCCCTATTACCAGTTCAAAATCACAGTTTAAGAGACAGAACGTGGAACACCGGTTTAAACCGGTTATTATTATTTTCGCCTAGATTGTGCAATGACACGAGAAGCTCATATTCCTGTGAAACTCACAAGTTATATTCACCCATAATTGGGAGAGCGTTAACTACCTACACTAAATTAGATTAGTTATGACCCTTCTCTACATAAAATTGTTCCACATTTTCCATATTTCCTTCCCTTGAAAAAAAAAAAAAAAGCTTCCTTAGCTATAACATTTTCTCATGGACCTCAATACTTCTTCAAACAACCTCTTTTAAACGTGATTTTTTTTTTCTCTTTTTATGGAGGCCTTTTTTAGGGGGGGAGGTTAAGTTATACATATATATTTGAAAATGTATAGGCAGGCAATATGTATGTTAGTCACGACCCTACTATAGTAGGCTTCAGTATAAACTTGCTTAGTTAATAGACTAATAAAAGTTGCCCCCTTGCAAATTGGAGTCATTAAACCGAGTTGGTTTTTGAAAAGGGGCTGTGGGGTAGGGGATTGGTGGTGTAAAAGATTGGGTAAGGAGTGAATAGTGGGGGGGAAGGGGGGGTTTAAAACACACCTCACTCTACAAACCCCTCTCCCACACACTTACAAAGTAAGTACTGAGGCGGTAATGTGTTGGTACTTGGTACGGGTGTTAGGGGATGCACAAACCCTATTTCCAACCCCAACGCCCTCCCCTCCCCTACCTCCCACAACCCATTTTGGCCACTATCAACGGTAACAAATGTTTGTGAAAGGGCAATAAGCTACTAAGTCTAGTTAAAATAATTTTTATGAAGTTCTTAAAAAAATGATATTTTTTATAAATGTTTCTTGGAGAAATACTTGGATTTTAAAGTTTTTGTTACACGTTATTAATATACATATATTAAGATGCTATTAATAGCCAGGAATCAAACCTTCAGAGAAAGGTTATATTTGGCTGACTTTTAATCTCGTCGCACTTCTTGAACGAAAAAATTCATCTTGACTGGGATCTGAACAAAATTTTCTTAGAGTTCCTGAGCCAGAATTAAATGAGTGGTATAATATATATCATTAACAATAAAAAACTACCCTATATTTGACCACGTGGTCTAACGCGCTACTCTAGTGTTGGACTGGACTACCGAGGATGGAAAGATCGGGGTTTTATCCTGGTTGGGTGCACTGAGGGTGGCTTTCCCTAAATGGTTTTCCACTCTCCCTACACGCAAATACGGGTGCAGTTCCTCTAAATTTAATATTCCTAATCCCTAGCTCATTCATGTAATTATTACATAAGCGTATAGCTTGAACGGGTAGTAAGACGGACGTGGTGCTGATGATAATAATAATAATTATTATTATTATTATTTCCAGGAATATTGATTTCTAATGTGTAGAAGAAATGAGAAACATTAATTTTTTTAGTAACAAAATTTATATTGGGTTTAATAATGGAAAATACTATTTTTAAAATTACAAAATCGTACATTTTTGCTTGCATATAATATATTATAAAATTAATTATATATGTTTTTAAATTTTAAAAGCTCTTTTTCTGAATAAAAATCTAGTTCTTTTAGTTAATTAAATATATATAAAAACTACAATCTGTTTCTGCCTAAGACAGCCTAACCAAAACACACTTCAATAAAAGGAAAGGTAGGTACGTCCATAACATTTTTTTTCGCACACTGCCCGAAATTAAAACCAAAGCTCAGGTGTAGAAATGTTTATTTATTCAATTTTATATTTCATCTCGCAACTCAAATGAGCGGATAGCGTACAGGCGAGGGTTTTGTTTAGACTGAATAAAAGAAATCTAGTACAAGTCCTATTATTATAAGAACCTTATGTCCCTCTAATTTTGGAATTACTCTTGGGTCAAGATGATTTATCAATTCCATGGTCTTTTAAAGTTTTGAACTTAAAAGAAGTAATTAATCTTTCCTGCACATTTGTCTATATATCCAATTTAAATAATCATAAAAATATTAATTTAATTTTTTTGACTATTAAACCGTCACCAGCAGTCTATAATAATTAATTAAATCTATAGTTTAACCAGTGTAGTTTACATATTAATAAACAATCTAAGACCAAACATAATGTATAGTAATTATATTTGAACTGTCAATAAAGAGTTAAATATATTGATAGTTTTTATAATTTTATCGATAAAACCTATAAATAATCCTACAAACAGTTAAATATATTTCAATACTAAACCAATCAGCATTAGTCTAGACTGAATTAAACTAATAGCTTTGATTGTAAGTTATATATTTACAAAGCAATCCTAGAAAAAATTAAATTTGTTTTGATATCAACATTTTATTGTTGTTTTAAAACTAGTTTATCAATAGTTGTTTCTATAATATTTATATATTAGTAAAAACTAATATTAAGTAAATAATTTCAAATTAAGATTTTGTGTTTTGTTTTAGCATCCCGTCTTATTACTCGTTCGGGTTATACACTTATGTACTAATTACGCTAATGATTTTTAGGATAAGTAAGGTTATTTTAAGAGGAATTGTACGTGGAGAGAGAAAGAGTGGAAAATCTATTTTGCAAAAATCACCCTCTTTATACCCAACCTAGATTCGAACCTCAATCTCCTAGGTCACCTATCTATAGTCTAGTCTACTGTGAAAGTAGCGCGTTAAATCACGTGGCCACTGAATGGGGGTCGAAAATTTAGCAATTAAACCTACCAAAATGTATACCCCAATTCAAAGGTAATATTTATATATTAGTGTCTCAAGGCGTTAAATTAATATGATATTATATAAGTTTTTTACTTAAAAAGTCGTAGTACAGAGGAAATATTTTTTTAAGTTACTATTACTTAACTTTATTTGAAGCCTATCATTAAGTTGACTAAGGTTCACTGACAAAAAAATAAACATATACCTACAAATAAGTCTTAAGAATAACTGAAGGAAGATACGGTTGATTTAATTAAAGAGTCCTTCGTAGGAGAAGATTGTGTCAGCGTGGGAGCTACGGTTTAAAGGGGAGAAAGGTAGGGGAGAAGAGGGGCTGGAGAAAGTAGAAATGTTTATCCCACTCTCTCTTTTAAATTGTAACATTCCTGAAGAGTTTTGTGTGAGTCAAGCTGTTTCCTTCTCACATTAACCAAAAGCAAGGCAGCCCTTGCAAATAAATGATGGGTAACATTGAGAGTGGAACTTGGTAGAAGTTGGTTTTCGAGGAGTTGTTATGACATGCGGCACACTTCGACTGAAAAGACTTGCACACGATTGTGTTTGTGTTTGTGCGTGTGTGTTTTAGGAAGGGCTAAGACAGTAACTGAAGGGGGAAGGGAAGTGGAACTTTGTGAAAGGGGGTACGAGTTTAAAGAAAGTTTTTTTTTTTCTGTTCAAAGAAAGCTCATGAAAGTAAAAGAAGGAACGAGAAGACTTCCTTTCTTCCGAACTAGTAAGTCTTGTGTTATCGATTTATGATAAACTTTTAAAAAATTTAGTTGCCATTACCAATTTTTTTTTCCTTTTAAATTCTTATCTTTTTTATCTCTTTATTCTGTTCCTCCATCCTACGTTCTATATTTTCTGAACTTCATATTTAAGGGCGTTCATCATAGCAGGCCCAACTCAGCTCCCGGTTCGCGTGAGGTATGGGAGTTAAAGGAAAAAGAAAATACCTACGATTTGACAGAAATTTTGTGCAGTGCATTTGTATTTGAATGATTACTTGACATTTTCAGCTGTGATGATGGGGGACAAAGCGACAAAATTTCTTGTTAATAACTACAGTATGTCCTATTATGACAGAATGAAGATTTGTAGACAGTGCTTATCAATGAAGCTATTATAAAATGGTCAAAAAACGGCCTTTTTAAGGCCATTTTTATCCAAATATAATTAAATATTAAAAAAAATGTTCAGCATTAAGAAATTTTATTAACTATTTTTATCTCCACTAATGTCTAATCAGAAATGATCTACGTGGAATAGTGTTCGTGTAAATTAATTTATGATTTCTAGCTGACTGTATCAAAGAGTTTATTAGCATGTTATGCACGCTCTTAAGATCTTGAATGAATAAAAAGATAGGCATAAATAAAAGCATGAGGGATAGCTTTGTTTCTGGTTAGTGTAAATGAGAATTTTAAAATTAGCTCGATAAAATTGAAATATTAATTTACCTATAATTTTACTTTAGGGCTTAGGAAACTTTTTAACTTCACCAAGTTTTTAGGCATTTAATATCGGTAATTAGGTATAAATGAAGGTGGTGGAAATTTAGAAACAATTACATTAATTTAAATAGAGAAAGTGTGGAAAACAGTTTTGTAAAATAAACTTTTCAATACACTCTGAGGGGATTTGAACGCAAACCTCAACGTCACCCGGAAAATTACAATATACTAGAACCATGACATTTATTCAGAAATCCTGCCAATTCTGATTGCAAAAGCATTGTCTTCTTCAACAAAAAAAGAAATAACCTCTTTTATTATATTATTACTAAGAGATGAGTTAAAATAAATTTACTAAAACCTAATATAGGTTTGTGTTTGCTTGATAATTCGTTTCAAATATTATATTAAATCTTTATGATTTTAAATATGTTTTTAATTTACCTCGACACCTCGTAAAGAAAGTAGGCCTATTGGGGTCATCAAAATATCTAAGTCATAATTTCGATGAATGTCGATGTTTCATGACCCCCTGAAACAAAAAAAAATATAGTTTGCACAATGCCGTCTGTCTATATTTTGTACCTTGGGCTAGGGCTGAAACAATTCTACCGATTGGGCTAAATTTTTATCTGGGGTTTACATAAGATCCCCCCAGGGGATTTTTGGAATAACATATCCAACCTTAAGTTTAAGGGTAGTTTACTGAAGGTAAAAAACAGAAAAAAATATTTTCTTGAAATTAGCTTTAACGATTTTGATTAAATTCTATATATGAACACTGTTCATCATTATAAACAAGATTGAATTTCTCATTTTCTCATTAAAGTGACTTTGAGGGTACTTTACATGGGATAAATTCTCCAATTTTCAATTTTGCTCCACAACTATTTGAGATATCGAAATAACTTATCATTGTAAAGTTGTAGTGTATATAAAGATTAAAATCTTTTATTTTAAATGTATTTTTATAAAACCAATAATCTATTAGCTATAAGATAATATAATACTTTTCAATTCAGTCTTTGAAAATGAATTTTATTCTTATACTCTTTGGTGGACAAAGTTGTTTATCTTTTCTCAATTTTTCTGTAACAGTGTTTCTAGTTCTAGTGCCATAGAATAAGTAACAGTGTATATTATTTCATTCATAATTTTTTGGTGTGGTTTTTATAAAACAATATATAGACCTATTACTTATTTTTACAAAAATTACGAGTTCTTAGTAAGTTTATATTTTAAGATAAAGGCTGGAGAATGTCTATGTGTTGTACAGTACCATCTAATTTATATATATTTTTATTTAATAAAATATATTGGGGCATAAAAACTTGCAGGCCCGCATCATTTAGAACATAAAATAAACATTAAACTCGTCCATTCTAGATTGCCAGTGCCAAGGCAGTCTTAGATGGAGCCCAAGCCATCTGTATTGAGGTTAATTATTTTTAAATAATGTAATAGTCTCTCACCACACAATTTGGGTATATTTTATTTGAATCTTCCTTCTCCCATTGCAATCCAGTTATTTTAACTAAAGTTAGGTTTGCCAGTCAATATATTGAACGCGGTTCTAGTTTCTTCCAAATTTTTACAATAGACAATTGTAACAAATTTTTAAACTTTAATTATTTATTATTTTGATTCAGGTAATTAAAATTAAATAAATTACATTACAAACATTTCTATATAAAATTAAAGCAAGCTATAATTATTTCGTAATTTATTAAAAAAAACTGTTTGTATATTAGGCCTGTATCAAAACAAATTATTTACGATAAAATAGCTCCACTATTAAAAGGTGAAGAAAGAATTTATTTAATCCTCCCATTGTCCGAGGAGAATTGCTAACTTTTATTTCTCACCCCCCCAGAACAACAAGAGTGGCGAGGGTGTTTGTAAAGGGGGTTAAGGGGGTGAAGAACAGAGGAAAGGTTGTGTTTTATAGGGGGGCGGTGTGTGGCCAGAATTTAGTAGGCAGAATAAAGACCAACTGTCATAGTAGATTGTCCCAGGCCACGACGAGTCAAGTTTAGTGGATTTACGTGGAAATAACAAGGGCAAAATAACAGACTGGGAGGATAAATAAAAAGTAAAGAAAAATACAACTAGAGAATATAGAGAAACAGAGAAACAAAGAGGAAACAAAGAATTGAAAACAAAGAGTGGCGTGAATTATGTTATAATATAAAATAAATAAAATATAAATATAATAGGGAAGGAAGAATTATATAAAAAAAGGGAAAATAGAGTTGGAAAATTACCATCGAATTTATAATGTAGTGCAAAGGTTGACACAAAACGTCATATCTAGAACAAAAGAGGTATTTTATTTATTTTTAACAAAAAATAAAAAGAGATAGAAACAGGTCTAGGAAAGGAAGAAATACCGAGGAACAGAAAAGAAAAAGCAGTGTGAGGAAAAAAAAATTATCGGAGATGTGGTTGGGGGGAGGTAAAATGGGTAGGCTTAGAGGGGGAAGAGGCTATTTAACGATTCACACCACGCAAACACGAAAGCGCTACATAACAAAACTACCTTCCTCTTTCGCTTAAACTAAGAGACCTATTCCTTCTGGCTGCCATCCCGTTTGGAAGAGAGGGGGGGGGGGGGGGGGGCACGAGTGAGACCAGTATGCAGATGTTGATCACCCCCCCTTACCCTCCTCAACCCCTACCTTACCACAACCCACGTGACACATCCACATATCACCTCAACTACAACCCGCCTCCGTCCCACCATCTCTTCCCCTTAAAACCCTTACGCTACTTGCAAACAACACTTCTTTACGTGTGACCCATTTCCTCCTCCTTACCCCTTTCCACCCCCCACCCCAATACTGTTTTTTTTTACGATACAATTCCTGACTCGGTACAACTAGAACAAACTTTAAATGGAATGGTTTTTCGTTCCTTTTATATGTTCCCTAGAGGACTTGGAACTATTTTAAGAAACTTGATAGGAAGATGAGGAAATATAACGAATACAACGTTTTAAAAATAATCTATCCCTTTAATACGAAAGTATATATTCTTGTTAGAACCAATATCCACCTACTGTATGGGTCTAAGTTGAAAAACGGTGACTTAAATAGAAATGAGATGACCTGAAAATGTGCAGCCACTATTAAAATTACAACCAATTTTTATTCATAGTATATAAGGTAACTTTATTTGCCCCCTGCCCCCTCCCCTCTTGACACATATCTGTAACCACTGGAGCTGTGGGACCCATCTTTAGTTAGGGGGTACCCTTTGAGACCCTATCTGAAAAAAAAGTATCCCTCCAAAAATCTATGGTCTCCCTTGTTCCAAAACTCATCCACAGAGAAATTCCCCCACCACTTTCCAGACTCCTTTCTCCCACCCACCCAGAAGAATCCCGGAATTATTATATATAGTTCTATAAGCCCGTTTCCGGTAATAGAAATTACGCGGAAATGATTGAAAAGACTTTTACAAACGACCACTCGTTTTAACGCTTGGATTCAAGGATGTCGGAAAAAATATTAGTTTTCCACGAAAGCCGATTTTCACAGAGGATATTCAGTTCTTCATTCTTTGTTTAATCACTATGGAAACCGTTATTTTCTGCTTGGTTGTAAATCTCTTAATAAAATATTTCTTTCTGGATAAAAAATAACTACTCAATTTTAATTAATTGTTGGTCCGAGCACATCACAATTTTATCTTTGGATGCTGATCATAACACATCTAAATTGAGATTCCTAAACTAGGGGAACATTTATTTTTTTAAGAATATTTCTGTCGTCAATTCGCATTTTAAATCAATGATATTGAGCATAATTCAAAAATTAAAAGGTTAAGTTGTTAGGTTCGTGAGAATATTGTCTAAGTATTGTTTCACACACGAGAAAATAAAGTTTATATATGTTTTGGTATGTACTATAAGCTCAAAAACAATAAGATTATCTTGAATAGTGTTTTAAAAAAAGGTCTATTTCAACTATATAAGTATTAGTTTTGCTGTTAATTCTTTTCAAATAATGAGTTTATGGTTCATTTTAGCAAATAGTAACACAATACAAATACATAAGTTAAGCTATGCTTTCATTTTACCGCTTAATTTTGAGGATATGATATTTAAAAGTACCATAATGTTTCATGTACCATATCTATATTTTCAGATTCTCTCCCTCTATCAGACTCTCTCAGGCTCTCATACACCCTCACACACACTCTCTAATACTCTCCCTCACACACACACATACTGTAAAAAACACTATATCCAACATAAGCTTTTCTCATTCTTTCTCTTTCTCTCTTATACTTTATCCCTCTCTCTAACACACTCTCTACTCTCACATACACTCTTTATCACACAATATCTCTCACATTATCTTTATTATTCTCTTTTAAGCTCTCTCTCAATAAATCTATTTCTCAAACGCTCTCTATATCTCAAACGCTCTCTATATCTCAAACGCTCTCTATTTCTTGAACGATCTCTATCTCTTGAACGCTCTCTCTCTCAAACGTTATGTCCTGAACGCTCTCTCTCAAACGCTCTCTCTCAAACTCCCTTTATCTCAAACTCTCTGATTCAAACTTTCTCTATCTCAATATCACTTTCAATCTCAATCTCAATCTCAAACTCTCTCTCAAACCCATTCTATCTATCAAACTTGCTTTCTCAATTTCTGTTTCTAACTCTTTCTCTCAAACACTCTCTCTCTTAAACTCTCGCTCTAACACTCTCTCAATCTAATTTTCTCTCTCTAAGCTTATCTTTCCCTCTAACTTTCTCTCTTATACTCTCTCTCACATGCCCTAATATTTGCTCTCTCTCTCACACAATATATCTCCCAAAGTTTTACATACTTTCTTTTCCTCACACACTTTATCATGCATTCTCCCTTACATATTCTATTTCTCTCTCTCATACACACTCTTTCACTTTCTATCACACACTCTCTTTCACACATACACACTCTCTCCCTTACACACACAATTTTTCTCTTTTCCCAGTATTTATCTCTGTAAATCATATACATAATCTCACTATCACTCGCTCACACTCACTTGATCTCTCATTTGCTATTATAAATCTCTTACGCTTATTTTCTCACACCTCACACTCTCATTTTCACACTCTCCCTCACTTCCTCACTCGCACTATTACACTCACCAAAACACTTATTCAATAACACCTTCAAACACTTACACTCTCATTTTCACGATCTATCACATTTTATCCCTCTCTTTATCATATATCTTATATATATTTTGATAAGAGCATTTCCAGTAATAAAAATTATTACAAACGAACACTCATTTTATAGATAAGAGAATCAATATGCCAGTAAAAATAATGGCCTAAAACTTAAACCCAATTTTCCTAGTTAATTTTCCATATTTTCTTTCCGTGTGGGCAGTGGTTCATATATACAATTATTCTTTGTTCGCATTACCATGGAAACCATGATTTGTGTGTAGCTGTAGTTGGTGAATAAAATATTTGTCTTTGTTTAAGAATAATATCAGCTCAATCGTTACTTGAGTAGTTTGTGCAACGAATTGAAAAATATCTGGGAGAAGGGTAATTTTAAAGTTCTTATCGGGGCGTGAAGGAGGAAATATATATGTTTTTATTCAAATTACACAGCGAAAACTAGGTATATAAGTAAAGTTGATAGTCTTTGACAAGTAAACTTTTAACTAAAAAGTGAGTGAGGGCTTATTATATAGATTCTTTTCCCAATAAAAAGTTTAATATATGTTTTAGTTCAATATTCTGCAGCCATCGCTTCAACGATCCACTAGTCTCTTAGAAACTAAAATTTACGTCTCTTTGTCATTTATTCATATGATAATCTTTTTATTTTTTTAAGTTAGACAAAGTTTTAATCAAATAAAATAATATATTTTATAATTATTAGCTGAGTATTTTACAATTTGCAAAAGGGATTTCTGGTAAATTTTATTAGTAATCAACAATGTGTTTTAAACTAGGTTAGCGGGTTGTATTTCGTTGACACATTATGAATCGAGACTAATCTCCAAATTGAGCTTAATTTGGTGAAGGTCTCGAAAGTTCGGGTTATCTTATGGGATCAAGTCAATAGAGCTGCATTACAATATCAATATTATGGCACGAGGTCAACAATGTTACAATGCAATATCGATTTTCTGGGACGAAGTCAACAGTGTTTCAATGCAATATCAATATTCTGGGACGAAGTCAACAGTGCTACAATGCAATAACAATTTTCTGGGACGAAGTCAACAGTGCTACAATGCAATATCAATTTTCTGGGACGAAGTCAACAGTGTTTCAATGCAATATCAATATTCTGGGACGAAGTCAACAGTGCTACAATGCAATATCAATTTTTTAGGACGAAGTCAACAGTGTTAAATGCAGTATAAATTTTCTGGGACGAAGACAACAGAGTTACAGTACAATTTCAATCTTCTGGGACGAAGTCAACAGTGTTACATTGCAATATCAATATTCTGGGACAAAGACAACAGAGTTACAGTACAATTTCAATCTTCTGGGACGAAGTCAACAGTGTTACATTGCAATATCAATATTCTGGGACAAAGACAACGGAGTTACAGTACAATTTCAATCTTCTGGGACGAAGTCAACAGGCTAGCATTCTATACTTATTATGTTTGTTTATCTTATATACTGAAACCTACTACCAGTTCAGGATATATATTTATATACTTCCACTTATGGGTTAGGAATGAGGATGGTAGTATTTAAATAACTTTACCCACATTTGTACGACGAGATAATGGGATGATATTAAAAAAAATACCAAACTCGGTACATCTGGTACGGATTTGAACCTCAGTATCTTCGTAATCGGCAGTTCAGTAGGCCTATATCGTGAGAGTGACGCCTCAAACTAAGTTCGTCAAACTTTGTCATCTCACTGGTCAAATCTGACATTTAGTTGGCACCATGGGCTGAATAAATACATTTAGGACCAGTTTCATAGACAGATTTAGTATGCCTCAAGTGCGGCGCTATACTAAATACAAGACGTCACCTACCTGAAATTGAATGGAATGGGCCAGTTTCATAAGCGAAACTGGCCCATTCCATTCTGCTCTAGGTAGGTGTCGTCCTGTATTTAGTATCGACTCGCACTTGAGGCGTACTAAATTTGACTATGAAACTGGCCCTTAGTATTCCCAACTTAATAAAGGCCTACAAATAACAATAAATAAAAAAATATTTATTTCTTGTACATATACCTGTGGCGTGTAGTCAATTCTGGACAAAGAGAAGCAATGAGGCTAAAATAAAGGGGGTCTGATGGACCCTAGTCTAATTGGAAGCTCACACTAGTCCTTCCTTGGTTGTTTTGTTGAGTTTAAAGAATTATGGGAAGGAAATTAAGGGGTGAGGTTGACACAAATTATTCATAGAATAAAATAAAACAATTGGTGATATTAGAAATATTAATCAATCATTAAATTGTATACATATTTTAATAATAATTGTAATTCTAATTCAAATCAATAATAATAATAATAATAATAATGGTAAATTTACGATTGACGAAGCTTTCTCTTGGGTTGTGCCTGAAAATGAGTTTGATCTTTAGTATGCCTTTTAATGACTTTACAAATATTATTTAAATCACTGAATCCGGATTTATTCCACACGCCATTAACTATATAATTTTCCAACAACTCAACAACCAGATAACTAATAAACAATTTCATAAAATCGATTATTGAAATGTCAAGTTTTTTGTATAATTATATATATATAGACATATATAATTATAACAAAATATTTGACATTTCAATATATATATATATAAATTATAGCAAAATTTATATTTCATATATATAATATATATAATATAAGACTATATTTAATTCTAACAAACATTTGACATTTAAATATATATATATAATGTTAGAATCCTGTTTTTAGGTGGTTTTTAGCAATATTTTTGTTTCTAGATATAATAATAGGCATTGTCTATATTACAAAATAAGGTATTTGTCAACAATTTAGCCTGCATTAAGTTTATTTTTATTTTACAAGACTATTGAAGCTTGTTTGATTCTCCCAGGGAAGTGGTTTGTTTCTTTGCGTACTGTATTAGAAAGACGAGTGCGTCAAGTGCAGAAGTAGAAGAGGAGGGCTGCTGTGTCAAAACTCATTTTGAAGCATAGTTTTTCGTCTAGGTCTTTTGACGAGAAAAAGAAAATATTTGAAAGAGGCAAACCCACTTCCATCTTTAGTCAACTTTTCTTTCTTCCTCTCTCTCTCTCTCTATATATATATATATAATATATATATATATATATATATATAAATATATTATATAAAAAATATATAATATAAAAAATATATATATATAAAATCTATATATAATATATATATATTATAAAAATATATATAAATATAATATATATTTATATAAAATATATATATTTTTAATTATATATAATTATATATAAAAATATATATTTTATATATTATATATATATTATATATATAATATATATTATATATATATTATATATATAATATATATCATATATTATATATATAATATATGATATATATATAATATATATAATATATATATTATATATATAGAGAGAGAGAGAAAGAGAGAGAGAGAGAGAGAAAGAAATATTCTATATTGAATCCATCCTCACTAAATTTCCCCACACTTCTCTATCTTTGCATACTACCTTCGTTTAAACAACATCCATACACAGAGTCATACATGCTATTTTATGAGTAATACGCTTAATGTATCTCCTTTTCACACATTCGTCTACCACATTTAGCCACGTCATAAATGGCTTAACCCTTCCTTTTGATCCACACATTCTAACTTCATAAATTTTCTTGGTCACTCAATCCACACTCATCCTCTAAAAAGTCCAAACAAACTTAAGACGCTTCTTTCAAAATGACCTTTTGGATTCCTTTTAAATATTCCTACATTATTTGTAGTTTTGTTTGGCAGAATCTTTCAAATTTTACTACAAATAAAAGTTTATTTTTCTCCTAAAAATGTGTTACGAAATATATACTCACACGCACTTTCACAAAACAAATTAGCACTATATATATTTTTACTAATCAAATAAATTTGTGATAAAATTTAATCGTGAACTTTTTAAATAACTTTTCATATTTGCATCATTATCTATTTCACAACTGCCACCAATCCTGCGAGGGCTGCATTTGGATCGCGGGGCGCTAATTAGATCATACAGCCTTACATGATTCGACAACATAAGAGACTTTCTTTTAAGTTTAGTACACAGTTTATTAAAGACTTTAAATAATAGTGGGGAGGAGTAGGTTAGTTATAAAAAAAGATCACTTTACTAGCAAGAATATAGGATTCTAAAAACACCCTAATCAATCATATGTTATAAAACTACTCTTGGTTCTAATAAAATGTATTTCCACCTCGGCCTTGTTACCAACAGTGACATTGGTGAGTTACAAATCTTGCGTCTAGACAAACACGATCTTTATTGTGGTTAGTTTGTGTTGTTAATGTTAAAATAAAGTATATTTAAAATTGTTTATAACTGATAAACTAAATTTATATTATTCTGGTTAGAAGAAAATTTAAAAAATACTTTTTTCGTTAGACATTAATAACCTTTTATTATATATTTATATTAATTTATTTTACAGATATTTATAGTAAAAAAAAGCAAAAGGGCTTTCACAGATAACATGATTAAGTCAATTCTTGACTTATAAATTTTTTAATCAGTACACTATTTAAATGTCAGAAAAGTGTATTCTTATCTAAATGAGACTGTATATATGACTTATATGTCAATCTAGATGATATTTCATCCTTCTATAACTGGACGAATTATAACGGAACCACTAAACAGGTGCGCTAAAATCCGACCACCTTAGAATGGTGTATTAAAATCTTAAATAATAGAATTATAATCCTTTGTCCTTAAACATACACACACACACACACACACAAAAAATATAGTACACTAAATCATATGTTTTAGTTAATCATTATTATAATACGAGTATTAATTACATATTAAGCTAACCTAAATAAAATCAATCTTTCTAACGTTTCATAACAAAAGATGAGTTTTTTAAGATAATAATATACAAGCCTCAAATCTAAAGATGAAATATTATTTCAATGATATTATCTACAGTATTGAGATAAAACTATCAATGAATTACCTTGCAAGTTATATCATTTGAGAAATCTCAAATTTGTATGTAATATTTGTTATTATTACAAAAAAAGAAAGATTAGTTAAAAATTGAAACAGATTATTTGATATAGTTTTCACAATCTTGACTTTTATTAAATGGGTGGATTTGGTTTTTCGCCTTTGGACTACCATAATATTTCCAAGCAAATGATGAAACGTTTTCTTAGAAATGTTCTTAATATTACTAACCATTTAGTTTTATTAGTATATATTATATATATATTTGTGTGTGTTGTGTGTGTGTGTGTGTGTGTGTGTGTGGACTGGATGGCACAACCCTGTACATATTTTCTAATTTTACTTATTATAGTTTATAGAATTTTCCCTGGGCCTTCTATAACCAACAAACCAGACAATACAATAAAATGTCTATATGCCAAAAAGGATGAATGCTAATAATACGAGACTTTATACGTTCGTCTCTTTGTAAAAGTATTGTCTTCTCAAAGGGTAGAAATTTCAATAATATTTTTCATATCATTTCTCCATTTTAAATAAAATAATAATAAAAAATATTTTCGTGATGTTACCAAGTATCACGGGTACAAGATCAAATGAAAAACTTCCGTGTCTCTGTACTTGAATATATATGTATAAATATGTCATATGATAAATCTACGTTCAAAGCAAAAATGGGGGAACGTAAAACTAGATGTTTTGTAACTCTGATGCACTTGTAAGTTATCTGCAGTCGTGCATGAATTTTGACTAGAATTATTTCTGGTGAAGGGCTTAGAGACAAAACTAGAACACAAAGAGCTTTACGTCAGTTATTGTAACTTCTTCGCTTTAAAAGGCTTCAAGTCTGTTAAAAGCAGAATATTTTATTTTGTACTGGTATTCATTTGCGAAACAACTTTTATCTATTTAAAAAGCTACAGAGCCGTATTGTGCTTAAATATATGTCATGTATTAGTCATAAATTTTAAATAATTTGTTTCAATAAATACATGAAAACTTGTATCTTGTTTGTGTATTTTGAACATAAAGTATGCGCTTAGGTGGCCGCATAGTGTTAAGGCGTCACACTCGCAATAACTAAATTGCCGATGATGAAGGGATTTGGGTTCACATCCCAGTTGGATGAGCTGAGCGTGAATCTTCCTAAATGGTTTTCCACTCTCCTTCCAAGCAATGTGGGTACACTTCCTTTAAATTCAATCTGAACGATAGTAAGACGTGGTGATAAAAATCATTAAAAGTAGGGTTTAGAATGAAACCGCAAAAAGGTTAATTTTTTTTCTCTTTATGAGTAGTGACAGAAAAATTTAGAGTGGAGAAATTTAAATTGAAAAACCTATGTTCAAGAAAAGCTAGGATAGTTTTTTTTTCACATTATGATTTTTATATCGCTTTACAGTGCAAATTCTTTTGTCTTACCATCAAAATGATTTCCCATATTATTTTTGATTGATCATTTAATTACGATAATACCCCATGCTGTTGGTAGGCCACAGCTACAACATAATAATTTACAGTAATATAGACCACACTGGTGGTCAAACAGCTTATGGAGTCACACTTGTTTTAGAGAGGGATGATTGGGGATGCAACATGAAAGTAAAAATCTCTGCCAGATGCATAGGGGGTAATTTTCCACATTTGATTTATCACCTAGTATTTCAAAATATATTTTGATTACTTTTAGCAAGGGTATAACATATTAATTTTGTATAGAAATATAACCTGTTGCTTTGTAAAATTAATATTAATTAGTAAATTTACATAATGTTTGGTTTGATATAACGGTGTTGTGATGACAAAGATATTAAAATGTCTAAATATTTGTTAGCAACTAATAATATAATATGATAAATTGTGAAGATCAAAGCTTTGAAATATTTATTAACAAAACAATGTTATTGCAATAAGATATTAACACACATATTATTTCATTATGCTCCTGTTAAATAAATTTTATTAATCTCATTAATGCAGTAGGATGGTTATAATTTGTTCAAATCTATATTTTCAAATTTACATTAATAATATGTGTTAAATTATTTGTATTATATATATAACAATTTTAACATTGTTTATTATACCTTCACTAAACTCAAAAGTAAAAAATTACTAGCATTGTTTCTACTATGACATATTATATAAAGTTAGTATCATAGTGTAATTCGTCATGGTAAGACTGCTACCTTTCAGTGTAAACAGATTATAGTTTAAATACCTAATGTTAAGGAAGCACTTTTACAAAGACATTGGTGTACTTAAAGCTTTCTTTTTTTTAAATAATATTCGTATTTATTTGGTAAGGAGTAATAAATGATAAAATTAAATCTTCTTTGCTATTATTTAATTACCTTCTCCTTATTTGAGCTTTAGTCTTCTATGACGACATGTTTTGGTTCTCTCTGTTACACCATCAATGAAGACTAAAGCTCAAATAAGGAGAAAGGAATAAAAGCATAACAAGAAATTATCTTATTAATATTTATTATTAAAAAAGATTGGTTTTTCGATCCCTTAGCTAGACTGATGGGATGCACTTTTTACTATAAGATTTTTATTAATTCCTACCTCTTAAAGTGATTCTTTAATAATACTCATGTTTTACTTGTTAATTAACATAGATGTAATTTTAAAAAATTCTTAGCCTAACAATTTAGAAGAAATCGCAAAAGAGACCGTATAATATATCAGCTTACACCATATAAGTTTTAAAAATATGTATTACAGTGAAAAATATTGTGTTGTAGAAAATACTATTTCTAAAATTTAAGTTCATTTCCATATTTTATAACCTTTTCGGTGGTCAGGTGGTCTATTATGTCATTTCTTTCAACTGAATGGATTTCCAGTGACGTGAAGTTTCTTGTTCGAATCTCAGTCGGTTGTACGTTTTTTTGTTGTTTTCCAAGTATCCTTCTTTAAAATGCAGGTAAAGTGCTATCTTTCTCAGATATACCACATTAAATTATATATAAATATACGCTAGTGTGGTTTATATATAATATATATATATTATATATATATAGATATAGATAATCTGGCCGTTGAATTAATCAAACATTGAAATTATTGCTATAATGCAATTTTTCAGTGTTCATTATTTTATAAGAGAGTATTTAATTGAGTAGTTTTTTTAAATAAGTAGGTAATTTTCCCACAGTAACAATATCAAAAAATTACAATCATATGATCTTTTTATGGATGAATATTTTCTAGGAAAATGCTTTTATTAGAAACATAAAAAAAGTACCCTCCGTTAAAGCCTTAGATCAACCTAGAAGAAGTCAATTTTTGAATACATAAATATATTGAAAGAATAAGTTAATTTAAAGCCAACAGTGGTGTTTTAAGTCACGGTTCTCTTTCGAATCATTCTCTTACGTTTACTTGGGCCTACTTTCTTCTCCAAATAATACTATCTATAAAATCAAGCCTTACTTTGGAGAGGAAAATACTTGAAAGCTTTCTATTCGGTTAAAAAATATATATAAAAGAATAAGAAAAATGAGAGGACTTTTTTTTATTTTAGGAGGGTTGGTGAAGGGGTCTTTTTGTTTGCAACGTTAGTTGAGGTATTATATTAAGTCCATCCATTTTCCTCGTTCAACCATTTACTTTCTTTTCATGCGCCCTCTTATACTGTAAAAATATTGATTCCTTTCAAGACCTAAAGGAAGCTACCAAATGTTCGCTACTGTTACAAACTGGAAACTAAGCTACCAGGGATAACATTAAAAAAAATGTAATTGAAGGTCTTTCTTTCACACAATAAGAGGAGAGAAAAAGACAGGAATATAAATATATTCTTGCCTTTTTTTCTCATTTTATTAGAATTATATATATATATATAAATTCTAAGCTAGAATTTGTTGACTTGAAATTCCTTTTTTCATTCTTCTTGTATGATCCTTCTCAAAATCTTTAAACTATCAAAATTAGAGTAATATAAAACGAGGCCATTGTTCAAATATATATTTTATGACCACTCGAACGGTTTTCCAAGCCAAATATTTAGTAAATAGTTCGTAAATTTAAAGAATATCTTGTACAATATTCAAATATATCAACCGGAATGTTTTGGCTAGCGTTTAAAATAGCGTACTTTAAGTCCAGAAAAGGAAGCACACTGCTAAACGGATGAAAAAAGACCAGTAGGCTTGTTGAAAATTTGACCATTTAAAGGCGATCACGTTTTATTGTTGTTGGGTAGAGTGAGATGTATTTATAATCAATGTATTAGATACATAGCAAGAGACATTCAGAGAGATGTTGAGTTTCAAATACCAGCTAAGTGTATTGAGGTTGATTTTAAATTAATAATTTCTTGCTCTTTTATCACAAAAATAGGTTTTCATTTTCTTTAATTTCTACCTTTATCATCACTGTACCATTAGGGAAATTAAATGATGGTAGCCCGGATAAGCAAAAATACGTGAGGAAAAATAAATATATTGTTACCAATTAATAAATAAAGCCAATATCAATTAAAATGATAGCCCGCTTCAGTAACCACGTGATCTAGCACGCTACTCATACAGTAGACTATACTGCCAGTGACGGGGAAATCGAGGTTCAAATCTCAATCGGCTGTACTAAAGATTTTTTCCAAAATGGCTTTACATTCCCCCTTCCTGCAAATGCGGGTACACTTCCTGTGGATATAAATTTCCTCATCCCTAAAAACCATTAGCATAATTAGTACGTTACCCGAACGGTTAGCAAGAGGTGGTTCTAAAAATATCAATTAAAAATTAAGATAACATTTTGACCACGATTGGAATTGATCCCTGAACATTTATAAGCTATCCTGCCTATATTCATAATAATTATCTCACCGCCTAAGGGGGGCCTGTCCATTTTGTGGCTCAATCCATGATTCAGTGGACCATTAAATGATTCACCATTCAATGCGGTCCAATTCTTCTTTTTATAAATATTGGACGAGTCGTATGCTGGTATAATTAGTCGGTTCAGAAAGTGAATTTAGATAGCTCAAATAAATAATTTAAGAAATATATGCTGTAGGGATAAATAATTTCGCATTATAACATTTAGAAACTGTCTATTATTGGGGTAAATCTAGAAATTAAGGTTGGTGTACCAAATTGTGTGTACTCACCAAGGATCGATTTCAAAAAGTCGTTAAGCTCATTCCTCAAATAATACGTGCAATGTTTGGAAGCACACTTTGAACAGTAATTCTATCTAATTTAAAGGAACAATCCCCATTAAAGATAGACATTTCCATCATTTATTAAAGTGAAGTCCCCTCAAAGATCTAAAACACCTTATTTATCATTTGTTCTTAAAGTAATCTTTTTATAATGATTGCCATAAATGTTTTTAATATGAATAAAATTAGTTTGTGCTGCACACCATTGAATATAATATAATCCTGTATATATTTATATATATTATGCCTGCTAAAAAAAGGATAATCTAATATATTACTTTGTACGTCGCTTTATTTGGGGAAAAGTTAATTTTAAAAAAAACTACCACAGTAGAGTTATTACAAAATGTTTCCACCAAGTTTTTAAGCTCTTCTTTGTGGTCGACTCAGATGCAAACGGTTTGGGGGAAGCAGTGTGGGGGGGGGGGGGGGAAGGATGACTATGAGGGGTTTAAAGGGGTAGGGGGGTATTCTACCAAAGAAGTTGAAAGTCACCCGTCTCCTTATTGCCCTCGTATCTCAAGAGACACTGGTTTGTGCTGCCTGTAATGAAAAGGCCCACCACAGTTTCCCCGTGAAATATTGTTGTTCGTTGTCTTGCGTGAACGAGAAATATGAAAAGATGCTTTCTGCTTGGGGGGGGGGGGGGGCGTAGAGGGAGGTGGCGTCAATTTAGTTGAATTTAGCTTGCCACAAAGACCAAAAATGAAAACATTTTGTACTTAATGGGGATGAAGGGGAGTTTGAAAAGACAGAGATGAATAATGTACGATATTTTATGCCTTAGGAGAAAATTTGAAATATAGTTCTTAAATAAAGACTTTAGACAACTATATATAGAAAATAAAAGAGTAGTTGTATTTTATCAATAATAAAATAAAGCCAACGTTATTTGACTACGTGGCATTCTTGCTTTAATTATCACCTTACAAACGTTGAAATAAGATATACATTTTAATGGAGCCATCTACTGATAGGCTGAGATGAGTGACTCGTGTTCAGAAGGCTAGAAGGCATGAGTTATTTTAAAATGTGTATTTTATTTTAAAATTTGGCTTACGCCAAACGGAATGCATGTTAGTAAACATGTCCTTAAGGAATTAAAAACCATATAAATGAGGATTAATCTGATATAAAATCCATTCCGTGTCTGTCTGTTCTTACTTCCAAAAGTATTTTTCGTACTTCCTGGTTAGCTAAAAGATTAAAATTTGGCTTTGAGTTTACTGGGGAGCCGAGATTTAAGTGAAGAATTCTAAACATGAAAAATTCGAAAATGGGGCGTAGTCAGTGGTCACAAAATTTTCCATGCTTAATTTATGGACCAAGAAATAATTTTATTCGATACGCTGAAATTTGATTTACGGGAAATCCTAACACTTTTAAACACAATCCTATTGAAATTTTATTCGAATTTCCAGTTGGCTGACCCTAAATTATTACTTAAATTTGTATCAACAATCTCAAAAATGGCTATTTCCACTTTAATTTTAAGGACTATTAATATGGGGGTTTTCAAGGTTTGGTAAATAAGATTCCTTCATTGTTTTTTCAAAATTAGAATCAACTAGCCCTCGATTAGTACCCAAATGAAAGATAGAGGAGTGAAGGGGAGAAAAATTAGAAAATATTATTTTATGGAAGCAGAAAACTAAATTTGGCAGGAATATAGAAGGAACATTCTAAATAACAACATTAGTGTTGAATATTGTATATTAAAAGTGGCGTAAAGTGAAATGGTTGGGTGGCGGTGTTTGGTTCCTAGTTTCCAAAACTAAAATAATAAATTACTTATCAGGGTGGTAGAATATTGAAATTGTTGGGCGTAAATTAAACCGCAGGCCATAAATGAAGGTCTAAACATTCTTAAAACAAAAATGAAGGAAACTTAAATGTAAAGAAGTTCCCCTCAAAATTTCCAAAACAAAAAAAAAAAAACTTTTTGTGAATTATTAGAAAATTAAAATATATATATTAAATTTAATGTCAAAGCCAAATAACAAAAGAGATTGAACATTTTAATTAGAAATTGAACTACTAGAAATGGTCAGAGCTGGGAATTTCCAAAACTAAAGCTATAAATCATTTATCGTGGGGTAAAAAATTGAAATTTAACGAGATAGTAAAAAAAACCACACCAAAAGCCCAAACTTGAAAATTTGAAATCACATACTAGGTAGGTGTGTATAGATGTAGTTAAATGAGGGATGAAAGAAATTTCTATAATTAAAGAAAAAAACACTTTTTACGGTGTTAAATAGAAAGTTCGCAAATAACTAGAAACGTATTAAAATTTATTTAATTTTAATGAGTTGAAGTAGGACAAGAAATGTAGAATAATTATAAAAAAATATTTACAGGTGTGGTAGAAAATTTAAATACTTTTATGCCACAAGGATTGCACCCCAAGTAATAAAAAATAAAAAATACTGAAAATTTAAAAATTGGTTCCAAGAAATTTGGTCTCAATATTTTTCAAAGAAAATAGATAAAAATTACTTATAGATTTGGATTAAAATTAGATTGAGTGTGTAAGTAAATATAACTTGCCGTATAGCCAAATTATGTCTGAATAAATGTAATTTCAAAATTGAATAACGAGAAAGATAAGAGCTCCAAATTGATACAACTAATGTATAACACTATTTTCGGTGTGTTTGAAAATTGTAATTCGACAGGCACGTAAAAGTTTAATATTAGATACCAAATAATCTTAAAATTTCAAAATGGGAATGTGGGAGCCTAAATGAGTTTGAGGTGGGGGGGCATAAACTTTAATATTATCCAAAAAATAAGAAAATCTACCTTTAAGTACGGAATAAAAATTAAAATTTGACAAATTGGTAAAAGGATCACCTCAGATAATATATAGATTGAAAGTTTTGCAAATAAATAAGTAGGTTCAAGAAATGATGAAAATGGGGGAGGGGGTGGAAGGTTCCCCTCCACAATGCTAAACTAATAGAAACAACACATTTTGATTTGGTAGAAAGTTTTACTTTTGTATAGGTGGACGAAAAAACCTAAAAATAAAAATCACAAATAGTAAAGATTATCATAGTGCTGTTTGTCCTGCCCACCATATATTTTACTACCATAACAGCGTCTGGTGATAAGTACAGGGCATGTAATTCTTTATTATTTAACCTCCTACATTGATTATTATTCGTAAATATTTTTTTATAAGTGAGCTGATGAACTGTGATCAAGGTAGTGTAGAAATCTGCACTTTCTCAAACATAGAGTCAGCCTCTGCATTGGCTATTTTGAATATTGCTTTTTATTATTTGTCTAGTTGTCCAATTATACTTCACAGTAAAGGTAAAATTTCGAAGGCCGCCGAGCATTACAATTGGCATTGGTAATACCCTTCATTATTAAGCTGTCTCAGTCGATTCATCGAGTGTAATTGTTATGTTTATTAGTAAAGAGTTCTCTTATTACCTCTTTGCCAATTTTTTTGAGTGAGAAGGTGGGGGGGGGGTTGCAGCTTGTCATACGCTACATGAGACCAGGTTGCTGATCCAAAGTTTCTTTGATGACCGGATAATTTCTAGGAACTTTTGATCACTGAGATCACCGGATTTGACCCTAATAAGACTTTTTGATGCGAGATCATCTGAAGGAAAGTGCCTAAGCCACACGCCCCTGGAGAGTGGATGAGTTGAAGGAGAACACTACAAGCGAAATCAACGATATTGACAAAACATTGCTTCAAAGAACGACTAGAAAAATGGAACGACATGATCAGTTGTGCCTTGAGGTGGAGGGTTGATATTTTCAGCATTTAATGTAAAGTTAAACTAGTCTCCCAGAAATAGTGTACATTTAAGATGCAATGTATTGTCACTTACATCATTTGTGATGAGATAAAGCCATGATGAAATAAACCAGTTTTATATGAATGACCCTGTACAATACTGGATACTAGCTTTGAGAGGGTAACATTTTGTGTGGTTCTAGCTTAAGTTAATTTGTATATCCTGTATAGACACAATAATATGCAGATGTTATGAGCATCACTTTATAAAATATATAATGATACTCATTTACAAATACCGCAGAAACATTGTTATAGTAATATGATTAAATTTGCCTACAGAGAGATTTTCAATTTAAAATGTATGAAGATTTAGAAAAAATAATTTTTTTCTGTAATTTGTTTATTTAACTCTATGATCTATTACTATGGCATTTAAATAAAAAGGTTGAAAGATTTCATGAAATAAGATAAAATTAAATTAAAAATAAGAATTTTCCGGGAAGAGCCAATATATTCAGCTCCTGATCTCATTTAATGGGCCATACAGTTCCAATTGGATGGTTGTTTTGGTCCATATTGTATAACGATTGAGACCCAATATTGTAAACGAGATGGTCAATGATATTAAGCATAAAAGATCTCCCTATAACATTCAACTAAATTACATCTCTTTTATTTATCTGAGTAAATCTGGGTTCTTGAATTTATAATAGAGGGCCGTAATGGTTTATAAATAGAATTCAATGAAATACTTGGATATTTATTGGGTCTATGGTATTGACCAAGAATATAATTACCAAGAGTATATTTACTCTTGTTCAAATAATGTTTTTAAGTAGTTCTGAATATATTATATATATATATATATATATATGAGAAAAAAAATTATATTTCTCTCATTTATATGAATGCCCCCGCCCCCTCCTAAATGGTAGCGTTTACTTATATAACTTCCCCTCATCAATCCCAATTATTTTTAACAAATATATATGTGTGCGTTCCCTTTTATGAAATCATTAAATTATTGAATGGAATTTTTTAGTTGTCATTGAGCTATATAATATCCCAATTAAAAGCTAAATAGAACGATTAACTTTAATATTTTATATAAAACAATTATAGGCTTCAATATTTAAAAAAATTATTAACTCGTACAAGAGTTTTACAAAAAAAAAACTGTTTTCAAAAAAGATAAATAAATTTTATCATTAAATTAAATAATATTATTTTACTATTTTAAATTATTGTTAAATAATCTTATAATAAATATACATTCATAATAAGTTTATATACTCGAAACCACTTCTGTGGTAGAATGGTTCAACAACATCATTCTCCAAAACAAACTGTTAAAATGATGATTTTTTGATGATTGGGAAATCGGGATTTCAAATCACGGTTGAATGTACTGAGATTGTTTTATTTATTAATGGTTTTCCCCTTTCAACACTTATGAGGGTTAATTTATTCTAAATTCAATCTTCCTTGTCTCTAACTCACAATGTGGGCCCGGATTTTCATAAAATATAATCTTTTTATTGGTTCATCACAGACAATGCTCATAAGTACATAAACTCTGTTCATAATCCTCTGGTTGTAGAAACATATATTTTATAGGTCATTTTTGGTAATTTTAGAATTTTGGGTCATATTTTCTGGGTTTCCGTCCTTTAAAGATCCATTTTAAATATTTAAAAGAATTTTTTAGTCATTTTTATGCCTTTTTGAACCCTTTTAAGGCATTCATGATGTTTAGATATATGTTTTAATAAATTTGATAGTTTATAAATTCATTGTTCTTTCATCACACAATTGTCGAAAATGAGAAGATAATGTAGGCCATTAACTTTATGTTCTCTTTGCTTGTTTTGTTGTAAACTACATATTCCTAGTGAGAGCCTGAAACTAGGCTGGAGAGGGTTGCTTTAGTATCGGGTAGCAATTACCTCTGAAGCAGATATTTATATATCAATATAGCAGAATGAAAGAGTTTAGTTTTTTAGTTTACATTAGTAAAACACGTGTTTGATTTAGTCTTGTGCATTTTTTACTACTCTTTTTTCATATTTTAAGGTCTTTTTTATGTTTGAAGTATTTTTAGGATCATTAGGGCATTTTATATATCTTTTTTTATTATTTTTAGGTCATCAAAATACAAGCCCTGCTCTTAAGTGTAATCGGAGCACATAGTTCCAAACTGAACTGATAATGAAACGCGGTGACAAATAAAATGTATATATATATATATATACTAGCGGACCCAGCAGACGTTGTCCTGCCCGAATTTTGGTTTTCGTTTGGGTGGCATAGTTGATTTCGATAATAAAACAAATACTATGTGATCATCACAATTACAAATTCACAATGAACTCCAATTAGTGAGTTACACAAATATTACAAATTCAGTGCTTGTAAAGACAACATACAAAATAAAACATCTATTCATTTTTGGAATTTTGCCCACAACTCCACAAATATCAGCTGTATCGAAAAAATTGCGAATCTTGCTTACAAATTTTTATGCCGGGTACAGTTAATTTTATTTTATTGATCCCCCAACCCCCCCTCCCCCCAAAATCCCTAAAAAATAAAAAAAATCATAGAACCCGATTACAGTGCCACCTACCGGGTCCAATTGTGAATCTAAACCATTCACGGACCCACTCAAACACACACAAAAAATTTCAACAAAATCGGACCAGCCAACCCTCCCAAAAAAAACCTTAAAAATTTAAAAAATATAGAACCCGATTGCAGTGTCACCTACCGGGTCCAACTGTGAATCTAAACCATCCACGGACCCACTCAAACACACACAAAAAATTTCATCAAAATCGGTCCAGCCAACCCCCAAAAAATCCCTAAAAAATCAAAAAAATCATAGAACCCGATTGCAGTGCCACCTACCTGGTCCAATAGTGAATCTAAACCATCCACGGACCCACTCAAACACACACAAAAAATTTCATCAAAATCGGTCCAGCCGTTTAGAAGGAGTTCAGTGACATACACACGTACAGAAGAATTATATATATTAAGATATATATATATATTCTTGAAATCAGATATTTAATCAAAATATTGATAACAATTCCATATACACGATTTGTGTTCGCTATGATCTGTGTTCTTAGTCAAGTATTTTACTAAAACATTTAATCATTTTAGTACAATGAATTACTAATAAGCTTTTGACCTTAAATCTGGTGTTACTTGGCTACTTTTTAAAATCAAGTTATTAGAGAAATTAAAGGGCAATAGCTTAAATGTTTGTTTCTATATCTACCTATTAGCTTAGCGCATTAGTCTTTAGCGCCAGCCAACCCCTTTTAAGGTCTCCTGGGGATAGGTCTACACAGTTTGAGGGTTCTCCAAGGGCTTGGTATTTAAATCCTGACTATGGATGTGAATGATATCAGTTAGTATCCGCTTGGGTAGGAATAATCTAGAATCAACTATACACTAATCCCTAAAATAGGAACAATCTTAAAAAAGAATAATTAAGAATATGTTTTTATTCCTTTATCACATTCATGAATTATGATATTTAGGAATAATTATAGGTTGAATTTACATTGATATTAATAGCTGAGAAAAATTAAAACATACATATGTAAAATCATATTATAACCATATAAATACATTGTTAAGGGATCCACTAGTAGGATATATTAGTTCGATCTCAGATGACAAATAAAATAATTAAAATATTTGACTATAGGTTTATGCTACTAGCATCAGCGTTCAAGTGATTTAATGGGTAAGGCTAGTAAGTGCCTAAATTTCCTGTGACATAAAGTTTCAAGGTTCGAGTTCCACGTACCGGTAGTCATGTTGATGGTGTTTTCCTAAAAATAGTTTTCCACTCTCCCACCTAGCATGTAAGAGTAAATTTACTCTAAGCTGTACCTTCATCATCCCTATTGTATAAGTGTAATTAAATGTGACGAACTGATTCGGTATGTATTTGTGCACCACATTTTAGTACCCGTTCGGGCTGCCTGTATAATTAAACCAATGAGCAAGGGTCGCAGGATGTATAGTGAAGAGAAAGTGTACCCAAATTTGCGTGGAGAGAGATTGGGAAACAATATATAGGTAAAACACCCTCAGTACTCCCAATAAAGATTCGAACCCTAATCTCTTCGCCATTGATATTAATAGGCATTATAACCAATATTTTAATTAGAACTGATAGGGTAGATATAAAAAAACTTTCAGCACAACAAAACCCCAACCTTTAGTCTCAGTTTTATAAACTAGAGCTGCTACTTTTTCATTTAAGTAGTGTATATATAATACTTACGTGTGCTTTGAGATTTTTTATTTGTAGGTATGCATGTGTTCATTTGTAAACATTCAAATGAGTGATTGCCTGGATAAAGTTTAACCTACCTAAAATAGTATATAATAATTTGTGATGGATTTTTGTTTTGTGGTAGAGTATATTTTCAATGAAAGTGATTTAAAAAAATACTAGATTAAATAAATAATCTTAATATATTTTGTATTTATTTTTTATGTGCTAATTAACTTAACTTAACAGTGATTTACAAAGCTTAAGTTTATACGACTAAATTATTTTAAAATAAAAGGAAAAACTTTAGCTAACATTTTTAAAAATGTGTCTTATAAAATTGTTCTAACTAACTTTTTTCAAAACTGCTTCTTAAAATTTTTTTTTTAAAATATATTTTTAAGAACTGCGTCTTATAAAGCGTTCATGGTTATAAGAATAGATAATATTTACGCCAATGTTTTAGAAAAGAGGAAGGATGTAATAATAAATCGTACCCACATTTGCGTGGAGAGAGAGTGGGACATAATTTAAGAAATTCCCCCCTTAGTATACCCGACTGGGATTCGGACTCCAATCTTCCTGTCTATGGCAAACCAGCCTATTGAGAGAGTGATGATTTAAGCAAATCGGCTACCGAAGTTGGTATTTGTGTATTACAAATAATGTTATATACATATGATGATGCTAAAAAAAAGGTAGAGTCTACCACACAATCTAAAAAGCTTTTTAATTTTGTGTAGACCTACTGGAGTTTGGTATAGAATTTAAAAAAATAAAAATGTCCTATTAGCTAACTTTAAAATGTTTTCTTCATAAAAACAAACATCTCATTCACAATAAACCCCCTTTTTGCATAAACATTAAACCAAACCTAGTTTTAGCAAATCTCAAGTTTTCAAAAATAACTTATTTAAAACTTCCCTAAAAGTATTTTTAATCTGTAAAAATAAAAATGTATTCTTATTTATAGTAAAATATCATTATAGAGATTAATTTTTAACTTAATCCTTGAACGGCCATTTTGAAAAATTTCAAATTTTCTAGAATTTGTCTTTAGTAAACTATTCTTAATTTAATTTATTAATTTTTTTTATTATTGATCATGTAAAATGGTTCAACGATTATATTTTGAAACAACAAAAATCAGTCATCAGTAAACTACAATAATATGATTTCTTATAAATACATAAATATTTATAATGTCAAAAAATTTACACATAACCATTTTGAGCCAAATAGCAGAGCCATTTTTTAAAATACACAAAATTTTAAAATTTTATTCATTAGTAAACCACTCTTAAACATTGTTTCTCTCCAAAAAATTAGTATACAGTTTTATTTCTTATGTCCTTCATTCCTCAGATATACTTTGTAAAAATATCGTTAGTTATTTTCAAAATATTTGGAATTTTCAAAACTCACTATTTTGTAAGCTACCCTTTAACAAACTTGTGTACAAGAACCAAGTATACCGTGTTATTTGGGAGATTAAACACTCCCTAGATATTTTAAAAAATTTTGACACTAGAAAAATGATCACTCATTAGTAGATAGTTCTTAATTTGAAGACTAAGGTAGAATTCAAGATAAGTCCTGATCTAATGCCATATAACATCTAAATATCAAGTTTGAACGATATCAATCAAACTTTTATCAGATTTGTGGCCAGGGACGGACAGACATACAACATGTGGGCAGACAGAATTGTGAAATATACTTATGTGTTTTCGGGCACACATAGCACATAAATATTCATCTGACTCTTGGGGGTTGAAACTTTTAACGAATACAATACTTTATTTTTATATAAGAAAGTAAAAATAATAAAATAAAATACATTAGTAGATTGTCAATACAGTAAATTTCGACGTTTTCTACTAACACTAACAGCCCTCCCTCCCCCCACCCCCAAGTCAGTCTCTTGGAGTAGTAACTTACAACCTAAATCATCCCCTCCCCTTACTCCGAACCCTCTCCATAAAACCCAACCGTCCAACAAGTCTAAACTAGTTCAACCCCCGTGAAGTATACAACCCCCACGAGAAGTAGTAGTGGCGTCTCGCGATGAAATAAGAGAGAGAAAAACTGTTTCTGTAGAGGGGCTTACACGACTGGTTCCAAGGAATCACTGCTCTAGTGACTTCTTTTCTTGCGGATATTACGTCACAACTTGCCAGTCATAACAGTAAACCTGAGGGTTTCAAGACCTTTGTAAACGTAGAGAGACATTTTTTTTTTGTAGAAAAAAAAAATCGGGAGGACACTTTGAAAAAAAATACGAGAAACTTTCAGATAACATAATACAAGATATGTACAGGAAAGGAAGTTGGTGTGGGGTAAAAGGGCTTGAAGTAGGGTAAGTAGTTAGATGGGTATGGGTTGGGGGGTAAATGTTTAACTCGTAACTGAGGAGAGTAATAATCGAAGAGACAGCGAAAAAGGAAATCAAAAATGTTATCTATACCAATTTAAATACTTTTTATCATATTCATTTTATCTAATAAATATAAAAGTTAAATTTTATTATTACTGATAGTATGCGGTTAAAATAAGAGGATGGCATAGTAACCTAAAAAAATATACTTCAGTTATAAAACTATACCCGTTCATTAAACGTTTGTTGAATTAAATTGGTTGGCTGGTATTAGATTAAATTTTTAGTAGAATTTCCCCAATCCCATTTGAGTTTCTTAAAAATATCAAAAAATATATTTCTAATACATTTACTATGAAAGCCTTGATTTCAAATAATAATTTTAATCAATAATTGGTAAAAGTAATTAAATAGACGTGTGAAAATGATATTTGAAGTTGGTAGCACCCACAGAACCTAAATTCTTCTGGTGTTTTGACGAAAACTATTGTGGTAAAAATTACGAGAGTGAGATATTCTTGTGGCAACAATTCAGCACAAAATATTGGCATAATTCTCATAATTTTTGCTGTTATTGGCTAGTACTAGGGGAAATTAGCGGCACCCAACGTTTTTTTAATGATTATACGAAAAATAAGGTGGCACTAATGGTTAAAGAAGGATATTATTGTGGCACAGATTCAACACTAAATACTGAAATAGATTTAGTATAATTAGTGCCATTAGGTGTGCTGCCAACTTCACAGACCTCCCACGCACTCGGTACTTTGGCTGGTTAGTGACACCCACCCGTTCCATCTGGAAGAGAGCACATATAGTGTGGAGACATTAGAGTGCAGTAATTTATCGTTGCTTTCCACACTAAATTCTAGGAGCAAGCGAGAAAGAGCTACACATTTTAAAGTAAATGTATCTCATACTCAATTCCAGGTATCTTTTACATGCTTAAAGACATAGAATCTATGATTTAACTTCCCCTTCGAAATAAGTTGTGCTGCAAATTACTTAATTGTTTTATATTTATTTGGAAAAAAATATTGGAAAGGTGGATATAAAAATATAAAAGGGTCGGACACAATATGGCGTTTACAATGAAAAGAAGAACACAGTTCACAATTTACATTGATTCCATTGGACAATGAGTTAATGGCTGCCTCTTAAAGAAAATCGATCGTCACCGTCCAATCCCTCGGCCTAGGTTTCATTCTATCGGAAATCATCAAGGAAGAGTGTGAAACGCGCAATGCAACTTCCTAAAAGAGGGAATCAAAAAAACACAAAAGGGAGAAAATGTAAAAATGTAAATAATGATAGGAAACATAGATAGGAACATGTAAAATTTATAACATAAATACAAACTGAGGAAAAGAACATTGGATTCAATCGTTTTCTATAAATCCGTTGACCTCGGCTGGTATTAAACCAGGGAACATCAGTACCTGAGCTGGGTAGTCTACCCTAAGATCACAGGGGTTGTTTACTCAAGATACATTCATTATATGATTTATAAAAAATGATATTTAACGTAAAAGTATTATTTTACGTTAAATACCACTTTTTATAAATCATATAATATAACTCCGTTCATACTACTTGTTCAAGTTAAACGCATATGTACTAATTAAGCTGAGTTGAATTTAAAGAAAGAGTGCCCAAATTTAGGTGGAGGGAGAATGAGAAACAATTTAATAAAAAAACAGCTCCAGTACTAACAACCTGGATTATAATCCCAAACTCCTTGTCATCGGCAGTATAGTCTATATCGAGAGTGACACCTTAGACTATGTTGATACTGAAGTGATAATAATTATTCATATTTGAATAAAAACAAACAATCTAACATATACAATCACGCATCTCCCTTACGGGGCAGTCAAGAAACTGTGCGTGAAGCTCAAATAAATCAACTTGTAATTTCTAAATTAACTGATGATTTCTCACACTAAGAAACTAATTTAATTTGAGAATAACACAATATCAAATATCATATTAGTTTATTTATAATCGTTTATTGGATATCTCAGTATTAACCTCCTTATTATTTTTTTCGTGTATGATATAGGAAATCAATCACGAGACGCTTAAATTAGAAGACAGACGTATTATTGACTGATCTAAGATGTAGAGTGACCGATCATATGAATATCTTTAAATTGTTAAAATAAACTTAATTAAAATTTGATGCAATTGTGAGCAAACATTATTTTAAAAATACTGTTTAAGGGATTTTTTAATATTATCGACTTAAAGAAATTTCAAAATAATATTGAATCTATTATATACTAACCATATCCATAGCGTGTTATTTTATTTGATAGATGTACTTTTGCTTTTTTTTTAAGATAAAATTATTGAATTTAAAATAATGCTTTTTGAACATTTTATTAGTAAATATTTTGAAAATAGGACATTGTATATTATCAGAAATATATATAGGGTTTATATAGCATCTTGACAGTTGATGAAAGATATATATTATATTATATATACTCCTACATTTGAAGAATATCTACGTATTGATATATATATATATATACATATAATATATATATATATATATATATATATATATATATATATATATATATATATATATATATATTATATATATATATACAACGTAGATATTCTTCAAATGTAGGAGTATATTTTTAAAAACCAATTTAGATAGAAGATATTCACGCTCAATTCCTTTTTAAAACCAAATAAAGTCAAAATAAAAGTGAGGAATTCCTTATATGTCAATAAAACTATGATATTTGTTACCAATTGTATTTCCGACTTCCTTTTCTTGGTTCCTTATTTACCTCTGTATCACGTTTCTTTCAGTTTTAGGTACGTCAATTTTTTACTTTTTTTTCATCATCCATAAAGGCAATCCCCCCCTCTCTCTTTAAGCCATATAACGGTAGTCAGTGACGCATCCTCTTTGATACGAAGCGACGCTTTTACATCCGTCCTTACGCTCTGAAGGATCCTTCTTACTTACACCAAAATGTTCAAACGGAAATTTAACTAGCTTCATTATAAGTTTTCTTCATAAGAATATTACTTTTTTCTTACTCTCTCTTTATCGATATTGTCTGATGAAATATATACTTATATATAAATATGTATACATATATAAATATATATGTATATATGTGCATATATTAATAATTAATTAAATTATTTTTAGGTGGGAACTTTTTTGTAGCCAAATAGCTCAAAAATGGCTCTTCAATTACGTATCTAAAAGATAAATTCTGCAGAGGCCGCATGGTATAAGGCGTCACTCTCGCAATAGTTTGGACCACTGATGGCAGCGACGTCATCGTTTGAATCCTTGTTGGGTGTACGTTCTTCTTAAAAAGATTCACCTCTCCTTCCACTCAAATTTGGGTATACTTCCTATAAAATTCAACCTTCATCATCCCTAAAACATTAGTTTGGTTAGAACATAAGCGTGTAGTTCGGACGTATAGTAAAACCTGTTGCCAAATTAAAATAAACGTTAATATAATATTTAGTAGATTGCAATATTTTATTTCGATACATTTTGTATTACATAGGAAGTATACAAACATCACTGTGTAGTTTATTTTATTAGTATGTACTTAAAGAGTTTTATTCTTGATCAACTTCAGTCGTCAGGTTGTTTACTATTTATACATAATAAATAATAAATTATAAAACTGCTGGAAAAATGCGTTTTAATAATCGTTATTGAAAATATTAAGATTTAGCTATGTTACAAAGGCGTTTTATTTATGTTACAAGCCTATGTTTGCACATACTTATAATAAACGTTGATACACATATACAATTATAATATCTTTCCTTTACAAAGGGAACAACAACGCAGTAGTTTTTAATTTTAAAGAATTTTTATCCAAAATGGCTAGTTGTTACATTATAAGGACAGATTTTTAGGTGCTTGTAGCTCTGCTACTTTTGTACCAAACGGAAATTAGAATTTACCCACATCTTGATTTGAAATAATCTAGCTCAATTAATCTAGATTGGTAAATATTTAAATTCCTATGCTTTTTAAAATTTCTACCATCGACAAGGTTATCTATTGTCTTCTTGAGTTAATAAATTTTTGACAGAAAATCTAATGTAATAGTTAAAAAAACATTTATATAATTATTACTTTTTATGATGATTTGTAAATAGATTTATCGACATTGTTAGTCAACCTACTTTCGTGAATGGGAATTCTATTAACATCTAATTATGTACCATGTACCACACAGCTCAGTGTGCTGCAAATAAACTTTTTAAGATTCAAGTATAAATTTATCAACAATAACACATTTTAATAAATTGATCACACTTAAAATTGTTAAGTATATTATTTTTGGTGTAAAATTTTAACATAAATAACTATATTTCTACACTAAAGCTAGGTATTTATTTTTTTAGGTGGAAAAAAAACTATTAAGTTCTAACTCTTCGATTAAAAATTAAAAGCTTTGGATAAATTTGGGGTTTAGTAAAAGATTAAACTGTAAATATCAGCGTTTATTACTGAGTGTTATTAATAACGGAATATGTTTGATAACAATAGATTCGAAAAAGGAATTAACGCAGATTATGACGAAATATCATGGACTATTATAATCCTTTCTTTCATTAGGTCACAGCATTGTTTAACTGACCACTAAGGTTTTATTAATATTATAATATTCTGAGGAACAATTCTGACATATTATCCAAGTAATTGCACCATTTTTTTCAGATGTTATGTCCCTTGGTATTAGAGCTACCCACACCCGTGATCAGGTGTTTATTTCATTTTAATATATATCTGTATTTTCTATCACTGTGTCTTAATACCTGCTCAGGTTATACGCATAATGTACTGATAGCGCTAATGTGTCATAATGAAGAAGTTTGATTTCAAAGAAATTGTATCCGCATTTGAATTGAGGTGAGAATGGAAAACTATTTTGTAAAAATAAACAACAATATATCTTACCAAGATTAGAACCTTGATCTCCCCGTCAAAGGCAGTCTAGTATACTGGTTAGCGTAGTGCGTTAGACCAAGCGGCCACCGAAGCAGGTAAATAACTGTTGTTTACGTGAGCTAAGACGTATCTCTCACCATATATGCATTTTTTTTTAAAACGGCCGTATGGGGACATCTTAAGGATATCACAAATACTTATAACATAATTCAGGTTTATAGGCTTAGTAGATCTTTCGTCTAAACACATACACGCGAATACAAAACCTATTTTATTTGTATTGTTAAAATTCAGTAAAATCCCGAGCTTATACCAAAACTGCCGTTTTGAAAATAACCAATCTCTTTTCGTCACAGAGTCTGACGACATTATATTACTTATCTACTCTATTCTTGTGGCTCATCGAGAAATTTGAAATTATAATTTTCATTTTATTCACCGACCCCCCCAACTCCCTTTACCTCTTACCATCAAGTTTACAAGGAACGGGGTGGTGGGTTTTGCATGGGGTTTTAGCATTTCTAAAACTCCTCCAGGGTGAGTTTCAGTAGTAAGGTGAATTAGCATTCATTTTCATTATTCTCAGTGGCGTATCTTGTCTTATTTCGAGTAGGGGATGGTGGTGGGGAGAAGGGGAAGCAGGGGTGTGCCTTGTGCGTTTCATCGAGACTCTCTAGAACGGCTCACGTGTGTCACGGTTTGGTTGGTTCCGTTATTAGTGGAAAACCCGACATTTGTGTTTCTATTCAAGCAAATACAGGGTGATTAAGGACATTGGACACACATTGATAGAAATGTATTGAATTAAAGTATAGTATTGAATAAGTTATACTAGAGAAAATAATAAGTTATGTAGAATAGTGTATACAATTATAAATAATAAAGAGGTTCTGTATTAATAGATTACTTAAAAAAATTGAATAACCAGAATAGGCGGGATTTTAACTACTAAATTATGTACAAGGACTATCATTATATGTACGGTATATACACGTACATAAATATATGTGTAATAATTAATAAGTAATCAATTACATGTATTGATATTAGCAATCAAGAAAAATAATTCTACTTAACTGATTTGACAGCTCTTATCTTGGTCTGCTATTTCTAACATTATTAACAAACCCATTTTATTATAAAATATATAATACATTAGAAATATCATAATAAATAAATGTTTAAAGGTTGTAAAAATAACTTTTTATTGTACCGAATCTTACTACCTGTTATGTTTATACTCTAATATAAGAATGAATTAATTTTTAAAAGCTGACACCAATTTTTTATTGTTTTTAAATCTATTGTTTTCTCTTGTAAACATCAATATGAAACCTTTTAAACGAAATATATTCTTTGGTAAATATATATTATTGTTTGGAGATGAGGATTAAACGCAATTACTACGAAAATGTTCTAACTATAAACAGGATATTCACAAAAATTTGAATTTATTATTATTATTATTATTATTATTATTATTGATATATTATTATTATTATTATTATTATTATTATTATTATTATTATTATTATTATTATATTATCACCACCTCTTACTACCCGTTCGGGTTGTACGCACTCACGCTAATGTGTAATGGTAGGGTGATTGTGAGATGAAATGGAGGACATACAGTTTAACGTGGGATCCGAACCACGGTGGAGGCCTGGCATTCCACACATTAACAAGTTGTGATCAATACACGTCTTGTCAGAGGTGAAAGAAGGGTTTGGCAATCAGATAAATCTGTGCCGGGACCGAGGATTGAGCCCCGGACCCCAGCACAGAAACCTGACACCTTACCCCTAGACCGCCAGGTCCCCCCTGAATTTAATATAATATTTTAAAGTGTATAATTAGTATACGGTTCGCTAAAACATTGTCATACACATTGATTTCCACTGTATTATGATCGTCATCTTTATTCTTGTAGCAGTGCCATCAATAAAATTTGAATGGTAGCCACATACAAATAAATGATGATAAATCTCTCAGCGCTGTGGCAGTCACGAATAAATAGATGCATAATTTCAAAACACAAATTATACTTTTTTTTATTCAAAACTCATGGTATTAAACGTTAATTTGGAAAATCCACTATCATTTCAGGATACGACTTAAACCTAGATATCCAAAGGCCTTGAAAGCTAACGTTGATGCATTTAATATTTCCACAAAACGTTTTATCATGTAATTTAAAACTGGCAGATTGTATGGGCCTATACAGAAATATAAGCTTACTATAATAAACGAGCAAGAACAATATGGGGTGACGATGTGACCCACTGATCTTAAGGAGCTGGATGAAGAAGGGGGGAACAGAGCAATAACTTAGGACAGAACGTGGGGGAGGCTGCTTGTGTGGTTGTCGCATGGTCTTCAAGGCCTTTCCTCACCATTAATCAATCAATCAATAAATCAATTAATAAGAAACGTCATTGACCTCGGTGGTCTTGAGGTAAAGTGTTCACCTCAGAACCCGATGTTCAAGGGTTCAAACCCAGTCGAGGTCAATTAATCATTTTTATTGAGCGAAAAAAATCCGTAGCACAACTTACTTCGGAGAGGGAAGTAAAGCCTTAGGTCCCATGTCGATTGTGGCTTGTAAAATATCCATGGAGGTTATGTGAAAATATATTTCCTGACAAAATTGGTAGGTTCTTTCGCTATTTCTCAAAGAATTTCTCTGTTCTTGTATAATCAGTCGGTTCAGAGAGTGCACTTTAAATAATTCAAATAATAATAAAAAAAAAGAAATGATTATTGAACCATCGTCCTTTCAAGATTATTCGTCAACCTCACTTATGATTAGCGCTATGCTTGGTAAGTTCTATAATCCGTAAACTGTGATCGACTACAAAATAATATTTAGCTAAGCCCACAAAGTTTACAAGTACGTAGTTCTAAAAAATATGGATCAGCTTTTAATTTTTCTAAAGACTGTCGCCATAGATAGAAATAGAGAATTGATCACAGATAGATAAATTATTGACTATTGACTTTTGAATTTTGAAAGTTTTTAAAGTTGTTATTAAATTCAAGGACACCCTTTACAGATATTCAACTGTTGAAGTCACAGTGCGAATAAAATTAAACTTTATGTTTCTACTGGAGCTATTATTTAGTTTATTTTGATAAGAAAAATGTTTCGCTATAAAAATTGAAAAAAAAAAAAAAAACCCATGGTTTTTAAATCTGGCTACCTACATCGTCATCTTAAGGCTACCGATATTTTAACTAAAAACACTAAACAAAAATATAATTATGAAGATATTATTTATTTTTATTTATTTAGCACCGAATTTTACTATCCGTTCGGGTTATACGCATTAATACTAATTACGCTATAGGTTTAGGGTTTAAGAAGGTTAAATTTAGAGGAAGTCAACCTACATTTACGTGGAAAACCATTTAGGGAAAATCACCCCTAGTTTACCCATCTGAGATTAAAACCTGAATCTCCCCATCCTTGGCAGTCTAGCTCAACACAAAACTAACGCTCTAGCTAATTACGCCACCGAGGCGGATCAGTGAAAATATTGATCACGTGCATAGAGTTTTCTGAAATTGTTTTATTTTGACCAATTTTCATTCTTAGACTCGATATAACATGTAAAATATATGGGTTGTGTGCGCTAAATTAAAAATCATACTCACTTAAGGACCACAAGAAATATGGAGCTTAAGTAGTATGTAGACTAGGCACTATTCCCAAATGATATCTTTATATTTACTTCTACTGTGAGCGACAAACAAATTTGTTACGATTCTTAAACAAAAATTAATTTCTACATGTGCAGTACCTGTTTGGAATTACAATCCTTTTCTGCATTGCTAGTCTATAATTTCGTGCAAATTACCATATCTAAATCTCACTGAAATTAGTCGTAATATGCGGTAGTTAAGTTTAAGAGGGGAGATTTTATGGGTCAGTAATAAGCAGCGTATATCTGGGATTATGACAGCCATTTTACAGTTATTATAAAAGCGATTAATACACTAGTAAGTTTGTTCTAAGAAGAAATTATGTCCGTAATGTTTAATTAGAATTAGAGTTTAACAATTAAACACATAAGTAAGCATTTAACAGCTCTGATATTACCAATTAAACTGGGCATTACTTCTTATTGGCTGCATGGAGAAAAGTATTTGATTATTTTTTGGTAATTTTTTTAATCACCATATCTTACTAACCGTTTGGGTTGAACGCTTATGTACTAACTATGATAATGGTTTTAGGGATTAAGAAGGTTATATTTAGAGGATGTGTGACCCATCTTCGTGGAGGGAGAGTGAAAAACTATTTTGGAAAAAAAATCCTCATTTACACCCGACCGATATTCGAACATCGATTTCCTTGTCACAGGCAGTCTAGTCTACTGCAAGAGTAGCGCCTTAGACCACGTGACCACCGAGGTAGGTGAACCACATCTTAGCTACTACTCACTCTAACCACTGTGATGGTCATGTAAGTTAGGCCATATGTATCGTAAGTTATGGTTTACCCTGTGATGAGGAGGCTGGCTCTCGAATCTTGGCACGGTGGCTATGAGGTTTGATATATAAAAATTGTTGTCCCAGAAAATGTGTTTAATGTTTCTTCCCCCATTTTCCCTGTACCAATCAATTTACAAAAGATTTGGTAGTATTTGATTTTATCTACCCCGTGTAACTAAACGAATTTAACTAAAATAATTCACAGCTTGTTAATGTGTGGAATGCCAGGCCTCCACCGTGGTTCGGTTTCCCACGTTAAACTGTAGGTCCTCCATTTCATCTCACAATCACCCTACCATTACACATTAGCGTAAGTGCGTATAACCCGAACGGGTAGTAAGACGCGGTGATAATAATAATAATAATAATAAAAAAATAATGGGATAGGAATTAGGGAGATATAATTTATAAGAAAATACACCCACATTTATTGGGGTATGATAGTAAAAGGTTTTGGAGGAAAAAAAATCACACTTTCAATAATACCCTTTGAGGTTCAGACACTGACCTTCCTTACACCGGAAAACTAAACACGAAGAACTTGATATTTTGCCAACGCTAACGTTCCAACTAATGTGGGTTAGAATAATCTATGGGAGGGATGCATTTTCAAGGATTTCTTCGGATTTAGATTTCTCTAGAGAGAAAACATTTGGAAGCGGGATTGAGTTTCTTTATCTGTCAAATAGTATACAATCAAAATACCAATTTCACCTACCTTTCCGGTGAAACTTTCATCACTAACAGCCCATCATCGTTAACTGTTTATATCCTGTTGCCGTGTCAGTTTGGTAAAATGCCTCCATCTTCCTCTCTCCTTCCACCATTAATCCTCCTTAGTACATTTTCCTTCTCTCACTCGCACATTTGATGCTATCTGCTCCTCCACTTCTTCTCTCCTTTGCGGTCTTTTGCCCACACACTTTATCTCCATCATTCTCATTGGGATCTTTTCCATCCTCATTAGGTGACATTCTAATCTCACCCTTGCTTCCTCTTTATCTCATGTACCCCTTAATAGCTAAGCTCTTTGCAGAAAATAATCATTTCTAATCTTATCCCTCTTGGTGGCAGTTAGCATGCAAGATAGGCTTAGAAAAGTGGTGGACGAGACTATGCCTTAATTTTGTTAACGTCTTATTTTAACATTAGCCACCAGACTTTGTCAGCTAGACATTCCTGGTCTCCTATTGGTAGTGGTGGATATGTAACAGTCATTTTGAGGTTGGGGCACCATGTAGGTACGTTTACTTTGACCCGATGAGATGGTGATGATGATGATGATTATTATTATTTGGTGCCAGTAGAATTCTTAGACCTAACTTAAGCCTAATAACACAGACTTTGGCAATTATAAGAAAAATTCCTCTTCGGGAATCATACCTATGATATCTTCGGGAAACAAACTCGAGACCTCTAGATTAGTAGCTAGGAATGCTTACCACTAGACCAAGAGGCCATCCTACGATTTAAAGATAGATTTTAAATAACTTGCATAAATTTAATGGGTAATGAATGAGTCTTGGTGGCAAATTCAAAGTAATGTTATAAGACTTTCTAATTACTATATAAACTTAGGTTTAAATCCCAGTCATATCACCATAAGGTTTATGGACAAGTCTTTAATGGTGCAATTTGATCTCCATAAATAGTTTTAACTGTCCTGGTCTTCTATAGTACTTTACTGCATCAAGCCTTAACTCACTTTAACTAGTAGGTAATTACGACGATCTCAATATTAATGCAAAATAATTCAGGTCCGTAGACTGTCCAGACTTTTATTTATTTGAGATATTTAACGTAAACTTTATGAAAAGAATGATATATCACAACACGAGAATTCTATATGAGCGAGCGCTAAAGATTCTACCAATTTTGTCGGGAAAGGTATTTTCACATACCTTCCAGGGTTATTTTACATGCCCACAATCGACATGGAAGAGACGGCTTTATTTCTCCTACATAGGAAGTTGTGATACAGATTTTTATTGCTCGAGAAAAATCCATTGACCTCAGCTGGGTTTGATCCCACGGATATTGGGTCCTGAGTCAAGCACTTTACACCAAGACCACCGAGCTCAATGACTGTGCAAATGCCTTGGAAATAGGATACCCAAAATAGTAGTAGCAAGACTTGGAAAAAAACAATTAATATTGGCCGTTTGTTTGTTATTTGTGTATCCACGCATCTTACTACCCATCTAGGTTATACTCTTTACAATCAAACTAATGGGGTCAAAGATAATTAGAGTAGAATTTAGAGTAAATGTGACCGCATTTGTGTGAAGGAAAATCAAGGAACGTTTTTTAGGAAAAACAACCTTAAGTATACCCAGTTAGAATTTGACAATGACATTTCAGTCACAAATAAACTAGATAAAAAGTATAGAGCACTTAGTTCACATGCCCACCGATATGTGTTTGATGAGGTAAAGAGCTAAGAAAGGAAACTATATAACATAAATAAGAACAGAGATCAATACCCTCAATGACGGGTAAGCGTAAAAATGCGTCAATCCTGTCTTGTTCGATTTTAAAGTGTAGGGAGGCTTTATTTTTGAGTCCCTATAAGGTGGATTAAAGTTTATTTTTCACTAAATTGTTTCTGTCACTATCTTTAAAAAATTATGAGCAATATTCTCTTAATCATAACTTTATTATTCATACCCCCTCAATATAAATGTTCAAATTTACCAGACAGGTTTTAAGAGGTAGAAAACCAAAAATAAAACAAAGCGATGGGGAATTCAAATTTGGTACAAAATAGAAAAAATAAATAGATTAAATATGAAATAAAAAGAGAGACAAAATAAAAATGACTGAGATGAGTTGAATCCTGTTTCTCGAATCCGAATCCTAAATTTTCTTTCCGAGTATCGAATTCAAATTTTAAATCCTTGAAGCTCTAAAAATGTACAGTTTTAGAATAATGAAAATGTTTAAGTTTTTTTCTTTAATTTAAAGCTTGGTACGATTTACAAACGCTAATGTCGTATTATGCGAACTCATAAAAAACTAAGATAATCATTTTTGGATGAATTAATTAAATCAAACCCGCTTTGGTGGCCGCATGGTGTAGCGCGCTATTTTTGGAGTAGGCTAGACTGCCGATGACGGGGATATAGAGGTTAAAATCTTGAACAGGTGTACTGATGATGGTTTTTCCATCATGGGTTTCCACTCTCCCTCCACGCAAATGTGAGTACACCTCCTATTAATATAACCTTTCTAATTCCTAAAATCATTAGCGTAATTAATTCATGAACGTATAGCCCGAACGGGTAATAAGACGCTGTGCTAAAATATTAAATTAAATCAATACAATTTTGTTTTTATTTTCTGTGATTTTTTCATTTTCTAAATTACACAAGTATGGTTGTGTATAGCTACTTTCACAAATTGCTTAAAATTGTGATTTAAAGTCAAGACCTTCATATTATTGTATTTTATATATTTTTTGGTGTTTTAATGAATTTCGAATCAGTTAAATACCATAGCATTCGCAATATTCAAAGAATTGAGGATTAAAACGTCCGATTTCTAATAAGGAATAAAGAAGATTAAAAATACATTAGTTATAAATCAGAGAATTGTGAATATGAAGAGATCCAATAAATGAAATGATAAAAAAAAGAGGGGTTTGAAAAGAAGAAATGGCATGTCTACTCTTAACCTGCCCCACAACTCGATTAAACTGCACTGTGGGTTCACCTCAAGGGAGTGTTAGTAATAAAAATTGAATAGATGAGGAAGGTAGCTTTGTATTAAGTTCCCTTGCATTGGTGGTTAGAAAATAAAGGAAAATAACACAGTGAAAATCCGATTCGTGGTAACACCTTCAGTGCAGCCAGATTGTAGTCTAATCCTGAACTCCTTATCGACTATGAATGAATGCAACATGAGTCAGACGCCTTACACTGCGTTGTTACTAGTTTGTGTTTTTTGGCTTATATCGGTAGGTTTGCAAGCCCCTTTATCAAAAGAGCGTTTTAAACTCTTTCTGTAACCGGTTCACATTTGATCAAATATATATTGACTCGTATAAATACCTATCATGGGGAATGTATGTTCTTTAATATTTGACCAATATTATTTCCATTGGAATACAAGAACCATTCTTAAGTTCATTTTAACTATGCCTTGATTTTATTACAAATGAATATTCAGAGCCTCTTATAAAATAATACAAATTCTTTAACATCGCTTCTTACTAACTGGTTGGGTTACTCACTTATGTACTAATTACGTTAATGGTTTTAAGGTAAGGTTATATTTATAGTAGGTGTATACGAATTTGCGTGAAGTGAGAGTGGAAAACCATCTTGGAGAAATCACCCTAATTATACTCGACTAAGATTGGAACCTCAATTTCCTCGTTATTGGCAGTCGACAGTCTACTGTGAGAGTCACATGCTATACCACATGGCCACGTCTTACTACCCAATCTAACCCTATTTATGGTCACGAAAATTAAGCCATCAGTCTCGTCAGCTATGATTCAGACACTCCAGCCACAAAAGAGTGTTTATAGAAGAATTATAATATAATTTGGTCAACATTGATAACATCTTAATATATTATTAGTGTTATTTGAAAGGTATTTCTATTGATAGTACCTATCATAAATGAGAGATAAAAATAATATGAACTGAACTGACGTATGACTACGCAAAAATAGATCCTCTAACTTTATTTTCCTTTAAGATATTTTTGCCCGCAAGTAAATTGAGGTAGGTCTCTGCTTACCCTGGTAAATTTCAACGCCACGCCACTTGTTTGAACCCCATGGAGTGCATCGATAGTGAGAATTGATTTATAATCTACCCTCACTTTGTAATCATATTTATAAATACCAGTGCAAACCTTTTTATTTTCTTCATTAATTAATCTCAACCAACTATGGCATTTTGTTTAAATTAATTTGCGCGATCTACTAAAAAAAACTACTCTATTATATCATTGTGTTCTTCCCTTTTACTACCGAAAGGTTGAATGAACAGTCGTAAAATTGGTTTCCCTTTCCATATCGCGTCTCCTTGTACTCAACCAGTGAACCAACAGTCACGTCACGTGACGGTGGCGTGACGTCACATCGCTCTTATTGTGTGTCGTCTCATCTCATTTTAGACTCGAAGTAAACTAAGAAGTGAGAGAGAGATAGAAATACCCTTGCGTCTGGCACATCATCTCCGATACATTAAGCGCGTTTATATTCAGTTATTATTTTCTAAATTTGTTCTCATATTAAATACATGTGGAGGTATAATTTCTTTTTCCACTCTTGTTTGTTAGCAAAAATATAAAACATTAATAAGTAAAGGAAAAACATTATCACATTTAATTTGATTTAAAATAAATTGAATTGAAATCTAAACACAGAATAAAATAACATCAGTACAGTGAGATATTGTTTATAAAATATTATTTAAAATATCTTATATGTAATTTACTGAAATTAAAACATTTAAGGGTAGTTTTTTTTAGCTTTTTACGATAGTTGATACGACAAAAAGCATTCGTGTGTACTATAAATTATCTTTAATATAAATAACAAGCCAAGCCAATTGATATACAAAATAATATCCCACTGGTAACAAAACGTATTTTTTAATATATTTATATTATTGATTGTTCTTTCTTAGGAAAGATACATTGCTTTGTTTAAATTGAGTCCTACAACATGTCCTATAAGTAGTTTATTTTTCTTTAGATCCTGAAACTTCATCTTTTTTCCTTGTTTGAGTTCATCCATTAGTTGCATTCTTAGTCTTCCTGCTCCTCTTCACCCCTTGACACCCGCCTCGGTGGCGTAGTTGGCTAACGCGCTAGTCGTGTTGAGCTCGACCGCCGAGGACGGGGAGATCGAGGTTCGAATCTCGGTCGGGTGAACTGGGGGTGGTTTTTCCTAAATGGTTTTCCACTCTCCCTCCACGCAAATGCGAGTTCACTTCCTCTAAATTCAACCCTCCAAATTCCTAATCCATTAGCGTAATTAGTACTTAAGCGTATAACCCGAACGGGTAGTAAGACGCGGTGCTAAATATATATTATTCACCCCTTGATTTTGCCTTCTATGACGTCACTCAATAAGCCATTTCTTCTCATAATATGACCCATCCGGTTCCCCCTTTTTTCGTATAATAATCTGCACAATGTTTCTCTTTCTATAATGACTATTCTATTAACCTATTCATTAGTCAACCGATCTGTTCAATCTGTTCTCTCCGTTCTATTTGTGTTTTCTATTTTTTTTAAGAATATAATATACTTAAATTTTTGGTAATACTGCTTGGTGAATATAATAAACCTGCCAATTCATAAAACGAACCGTTAACTGTCTTAGTGTCTAGCTGTTCACTACCAGATGTTATCCGAACTGTAAAAGTGAAATTAGTCCCAAACCCCAACAAGTATGCTTTTATAACTAAACACCAAAATAATAATATAATTAATCTTAGGATAGTATTTTATTTAAACATTTATACAAGTTCAATTGTGTTACTTTTCCCCGACATTTTGACTTCTTAATTATTCTATATTAATATTTGGCTACTAACCAGTTATTTAAGAAAATACAGTATTTTAAATCCATTAATATTTTAACATGTATGGAAACATTTATATGTGAATTTATTATGGTAGAAGATAATTGATTAGATATCCTATTTGATAAATATCTTTTCTTGGTTTTACTCTTGCTCTATTAAAATTAATTTGACATGTAAATTTTAGTATTATTTATTTATATATCTTTAGAAAAACCTAAATTTTCTTAGATAATATACGTACAATCACGCCAACATAATAATTATTATTACTATAAAAGTATCATTAATTTTAAACATTAATACACACACACACGTTAGAATAACAGTAGATAACAGCCCACAGGACCCTCAAACGCAAGCCGCTAAGGTATATTTTTATAACATAGTACATAATTTGCGCCCTCGTGGACTGATTAATTAAAGAATATGATATAAAATGAATACAAACAATAATTAGCTGTAACAGTGAGAAATATAAATGTAGTTTATTCTTACAAAATTTTATAGAATGCCAAGATCAAAACACGTTTATAAGTAAAGACGCCTACAAAATAGAGTTTATTTGATCAAACTTCCATCAGACAAAACAATCCCAAAACAACTTGGTGCTTAAACTAAAGGTCATTACGTTGATCCTAGATAATGCATCTAACGGGAAACCTCACTGGTTAATCTTCTTCCCACGAGTCGTGTTCTCAAATTCACAGCAAACGATACTGCTGCCATCTCTCGGGATCAAAGTGAACTACCTGGGACTTAGACTTATGACTAACCCACCAATTCTGCTAAGTGTGAGTCTGAAAAGCCGGCGGCTAACATTGGCGGTGGCACGTATAGTTTCCTACTTGGGTTATTACTATTATTACAGTTAATCATCTCAGAGGTAGGGGTTCTTTCTCTTGTTTAGTAGTTGAGTTTGAGCTAGAGGTGAGGTTGGAGGGGGGGATAGCGTGTGCGATGTCAAGGCTTGTTCACATCAACACCACGTTTGGTTTATAGCTTCTCTAAGGACGCTGACTGTATCTATATTTTTCTACCACTAAATGATGTACTCGCAGCTGCCAGGGAAACATATCTCAGTTAAATGACTCTTCATGGAGGGTAATTTTAAAGTTATAGTGCATTTAATCCCAGCTTTAACAGGGGCTCTAATCTGTTTTTAATAAATTAAAAAAAACTCTGATCGAAATTTTAAAATTCAGTCTTCAAAATACACATTTTATTGCATAGTGGTTAAAAAATTTTTTTTTCAGACCTATGCTTACGGTAGATATCACACAATGCTTATGACAGTCAAAATCTTCATTTTATTAATATTGTCTCACTTCCAAACCAGTTTTTAATTAGTTTGAAAAAATCTAATATAAGTATTAAAATTATGATTGTGAGTTTCACGCTTTCATACACAGGGGCTAGTAATTTTTTTTAAATTTCATCTCACTGCCTGCAGTAAGTGTCACGCAATGCTCATGACAGACAAACCAACTTTTCATTTTATTAATATTGATAACAGATTGAATAAAATGAAAAATAGATATAAATATGAGATTCATAATGTGAGATTGAGATAAAAAGATTCATTTTCCACAAACTTGCCGCATTTATTACATTTATGATGTAAGAATTGGGGGATGTAAAATTTCAAATAAATGTACATGCTTTTAAGTGAGTGGATACTATCTTGGGAAAAATAAATCACTATATCCACCTGGCAATAGAACCACATTATCTTTATCACCAGTGAAATGTACTAGATGAGATCAGTGCATTGATACGCATGGACCTCGATGAAGATGAGATACTGGGAGGAGATAATTTGAGAGAGGATGGAGAAAGAAGTATGGAGAGATGGTTAAGATATCAATAAAAAGGGGAAGTAGGGTTTGATCAAAATGACGGTCTAAAGACGGTTAAAAGATTAAGATAAAGCCTAGATAAAAGTGTGATTGACAAATATATAGATTATATAAGGACACAGAGGGATAAAGATAAATAATAAACGGAAACTAGTGGAAGGAGAGGTGAAGAAATATCAAGAATGAATAGAATATTTATAGGATACAGAAAAAATATAACGTCTAGACAGCCCTCAAAAAAAAGAAAGGGTATATTAATAACTCAAAAAAGTAAGAGTATAAAAAAAATGAAGAGCAGATCATATTAAAATTTTTATGCCATTAATTTATATATTTATTTAATACACATTATAACTAGCCTCATCACAATTACGTACAGAAAACTTTCAGCCTTTACAAATATCAACCAGTCTGTGAAAGAATCTAGTATCCCGATTGGTTCAACAGTTACCTCTTCACTCAGCCTAAGAAGCGTATACTACCATAGCTATTATTTGTATAGCATAAGATCTGGTAGAGATAAACATCTTTGCATTCCATAGAAACAATTTAAAACACGCCACTGATTACCTCACTGAATGGACGAGGAAAATACAAGGATTGTTAAAATGCTCAGAACCTCCCCGAGTGCATCCAGTTACATTTTCCAAACTAGACTTCATCAACAGCAATTTAATCTTCCTAGAGCTAAACTCCCTAAACGATATGATACGACATGGGTATTAACTTCTTCTTGCTACACGCTTGCCATAAACCTATACAAAGGCAATAATAGTAATCTACTCTCCAATTTCCATAAGAAGGCTAGAAAGCTAGAAAAGTCATTAGGTCCAATTTCACGTATTCATACGTCAATTCACGTGATCTGCAGAGCTACATTTGATGGATGTAAGCATAGCTTATCAAATAATATTAATACTGTATTGTAAGCTACTATCATTATTATTCACCACAAACTATAGGTTACTATTTTCAAACTTTTTTAAAATTATAAATGTGAACATGCCTTTTTGTAAAGTATTATGTTATCCAACATTAAAATTTTCTTTTTGATTCAAGGCATCGTGTTAGCTAGTCTAAGTTCCGCCTTAACTTTGAATGAAATCTCTACTGCATGCCCTGTCTTACAGTGTGAACTCACTTTAATTACCTACGTTCCTTGAAAGTTCTGCAAATCATCAGGACTTGTGTAGAATCACCTTAAGAATCAAATAGCCAAAGATATTATTTATGCTTTTAGTGAGGATTACTCCATCTAAATATTATATTCTGAAAATTGAAAAATGACACCTGGACATGGGAATCGAACCCGGGACCTTTGGTTTAGTGCGTCAATGCTCTACACACTGAGCTATCCTGGATTCATCCCATGCCCAGGGTCATTCTACACTCATATTTTAAGGCAGAGTCTATGATGGACGTGCGGAAATCTGAAAGATCGTAATATTAATATAATCCCACATTTGTAGCCGACGATTTCCACACGTCCATCATAGGCTCTGCCTTAAAATATGAGTGTAGAATGACCCAGGGCACGGGATGAGTCCTGGATAGCTCAGTGGTCAGAGCAGTGGAGTAGTAAGCCAAAATTCCCGGGTTTGATTCCCGTGTCCAGATGTCATTTTTCAATTTTCAGAAGTGACTCACCTTAGCTACCTTCATGCCGGGAAAGTTTTGCAACTCATCTGGTCTTGTGTAAACTCACCTATGCTACCTTCATGCCGGGAAAGTTTTGCAACTCATCCGGTCTCGTGTAAACTCACCTTAGCTACCTTCATAACGGGAATATTTGCAGTTCACGTGGTCTTGTGTGAATTAACCTTAGTTGACTTTGCGCATTGAAAGTTCTGCAACGCGCGATTGGTTAAGTCGCGTGAACTCACCTTTGAAGAAGAAGTGTCTCTGACGGCCTAGCCTTCAGGTGAGAGAGGGGCGGCTACTGGCATACCACTGGCGCCCCCCTCCCTCCTCCCCCTTCCAAACCCAAACGACCGCAACGTGAGAATCGATATCTGGCTTGCTCCTGGTTCGATATTCACATCAGCACCAACCAACCAACCACCTCACACACGCAGCCGACTACTCGACGATATTACCGACGGAGCCAAAGAGAGTCGGACCGTCTGGGTTACACCGTTAATTACGTTATTTTCTATGAACCAAACAACGAGGTCATTACATGAATAGTAATTTTTATTATTATTATTTCCAGACACCGTGGCGTATTATTTATAGATCGTTCTTGCATCGTCATAGCCGAGTGACGTCGATATTCCACTTAATGAAGATTTACTTAAGGTTGGGTGCTAGTGAGCGCGCATTTAGTGCGCTAATTTTGCAGTTTTTATAGCATAAACATTTTTTGAACAAAATAAATCAAATTTTTCTTCTATAAAAACATATAGTTTAGTTTTCCGCACGTGCTAATCTCAACAGTTTTTGAATATCTGTCATGAGCATGGTGGCATTTGGTGACAAACTTTTTAAATTAAGAGAAAAAGTTGTCATTAAACTCTAGGACCCCCTTGACAGATATTCAAGGACTGTTTAGATTAGCATGTGCAGAAAACTAAACTATATGTTTCTATAGAAGAAATATTTGATTTATTTTGGCCAAAAATGTTTATGCTGTAAAAACTTATAAAATACTTCCCTAAACTCACGTTCACTAGCACCCCATCTTAAGGGTTTTAAGGTAGGATGGAAGGGGACTAAAGATAATGTCGGTGTTTTATGCAGTTTTCATGGCAAAATGCCACTTTATTTATCCATGATCCAGCTCTGTTAATATAGTGTCTACAATGCAATAATTAAATCTTCTTTTATTGGGCCAGAGCAAGTTGTTACTTTCAATGATCTGTCTCAGTCTGGTCAGATAAAATGTTTACAATCCCCTATATCTTATGGATATAGGACATAGAGATATGGTATAATGAGTTGAACTGGGTGTAGCTTGTCTAGATAAGGATAGTTTGTAGTGAGGTGTACTGGATATAACTATATTAATAGAGGGGTAGGATTTAATGAGGTTAGCTGGATAAAACAAGCTCAAGATAAGGATATGGTGCAATAAGGTGGACTGGATAGTAATATATCAAGATAGGGATAGGGTGTAATTATTTGTACTAGATAGAACTAGCTCAAAATAGGATTTTATAGAATTAGGTGTAACGAATAGAACTATCTATCTCACTCAATGCTTATTTAATCATGACTACAGTCTTAACTACTTTAATTTTTTATATATCTAATACAGTACATTAAGACCTTCCTTTTTATTTCATGGAGAAATATCTTCTATATATATATCTTTAGATTTGATGCTGATCTTTTACCTTGGTGATCAACCTAGACGAGATATAAATGAATACGGATAAAGATAATGAAGATAAAATATTTTTCATGTTACGATGTTGTTTAATACGTCAGTCTCGCAATGTATGTAAACATTTAAATAAGTCACTCTACATACTAAATCGGTTACCTAGAATTATAAATTCAAATCACTTTAGACGATATAATAAACGAAGGTTCTTTTGAGCGGCCTCCATATTAAAACGGATAATCAGATTGAAAAGTTAAGTACACATATTTGGGGGCCAATGTTCAAGGAATGGTCTCCTCAAATTTTCAATATAAATTTGTCAACATATTTTGAAATTATTACGGAACAGACATAAATAAATTTATTTGTGTCATCGCCTCTTTCTTGAAGAATAAAATCAGATCAAAAAATTTTATTGATACTTTGTTGTACTTAGGTTCAAAGATTGGTCAACGCTTTGTGACATTTATCTCGGGAATAAATATCCTGAAAAACCATAAGAGACTAAATGCCAGATACTCAAATTAAAACGTGACCACTATACGGTCGGTATAGTAAAGCTAATATTAAAGTGTGGACAATAAACTCAATAGGGCCGCCCATAGTTTGGTACATTTTGTAAGGTCATGTTAGCCATATATCCTGTTAATCGTGTATTATGTCTCGAAGCCATGACTACTTGGTCAACATTTCTGATTGGATTAACTAGAAGCACTTACGTATACAAACATTGCTGAGGTCCAATCAACAGGTCAAGTTGGTCCAAAACTCTCTCGATCAATCTAATTTCCACGTGAATACACAATATGTATATTCCATTCAATTGTGTGATAGTGATATAATGGTTACTCAAGTAAATATATATCGCCTATGTTAACTACTTTGATTGACATAATAGTATCCGGGCACTCTTTGAGTTTGGGGGGGGGGGGGGGGTTAATTTGTTTATAGTAGCCCCGAACTCTAATAACGACACGGCTAACTTAATTTTAACTAGGACATGGCTATTACAAATAAACATTCGTGGTCCTCACACTACGCAATCTTTCCAGTACCCTTCTTTCATATTCCATACACCGCGTCTTAACACCCGTCTGGGTTATTCGCTTATGTACTAATTACGCTCGTTGGTTAGAAATGAGGGATGTTGAATTGTTGATTAGGTGTACCCCCAAATGTATGTATGTATGTATATATATATGTATGTATATATGTATGTATATATGTTATATGTATGTATATATGTATGTATATATGTATATATGTATGTATATATGTATGTATATATGTATGTATATATGTATATATGTATGTATATATGTATGTATATATGTATGTATATATGTATGTATATATGTATATATGTATGTATATATGTATATATGTATGTATATATGTATTATGTATGTATATATGTATATTATGTAAAGTATTATGTATGTTATATATATGTAATGTAATGTAATGTATGTAATGTAATGTAGTTTATGTATGTAATGTTATGTATGTAATGTTATGTATGTAAGTATGTATGTATGTATGTATGTAATGTTATGTATGTAATGGTATGTATGTATGGATGTATGATGTATGTAATGGTATGTATGTAGGCATTATATTAATGGTATGTATTAGGCATTATAGTATGGTATATGGGTATGTAATGTAGGGCATTAGTATGTAATGTAAATGGTATGTATTGTAATGGTATGTATGTAGGCATTATGTATATAAATCACACAGAAAACATAGTTTGAGGATGTCCATTTGGAGATCACTCCGAACACCATATCATTCATGATTTCAAATGAAAATTAGAAAATTAATTCAGTTGGAAATTGTATGCTATATTTCTGTAAGTAAGTTGCTAGAATCGCACCTGCTGTCAATACATGTAATTATAACTCAGAATATACAAAACAATAATTTAACTCATATTTATTCATGGTTGATAAGGTAGATATGTAGATAACGTTAGAAAAGGCATATATATTTTCAGTTTTAATTATAAAAGTTTTTTTTTGCCAAACTAAACAAAATATTGCTTCGATACAAACATAAAGTTTAATATTCTTCATATGGTTATATCAACAGTAATGGTTTAATATCTGTCATGAACATAGCGGCATGAGATGAGCAACTTTTTAAATTAAAGAAAAATGTAGTCATTGAAAACTAGGACACCCTTGACGGGTATAAAACAACTGTTGAAATCATCATGCAAATTAAATTAAACTCTTATGTTTGCATTGAAGCAATACTTAACTTATTTCGACCAACAAAATTTTAAGATTAAACTGCAAACACACTAATCTTTTATCGTTAACCTTACAGCCCTACCCCTCTAAACATGGTCTCTATTTAACCTTACGTAATGAAAATAAATTTTGGGTGCTAGAAAACAAAGTATTTGGTTCAAGAAGATATGAAGATGATGGAGAGGGGAGGAGGTTTTATAATTATGTGTTATATACCTTGTCCACACCACCATACATTTCTCTTATAATTAAATCTCGTATGATACGGTGGTCAGAACGTGTAGCGTGAATGGAATAAACTAGAACCTTGTTAAGGGTACTGATTAGTAAACCTATTGGGAAGAGACCAGTGGGAAGACCTAGACGCTGATGGGAAGATAGCATTATAATGTACCTGAATGAGATAGGGTGTAATGAGGTTGACTGGATAGAACTAGCTCAAGATAAAGATAGGGTATAATGAGGTGAATTGGATGGAACTAGCTAAAGATAGGTATAAGGTGTAATGAGGTTGAATGGACAGAACTAGCTCAAGATAAGGATAGGGTGTAATGATGTGGACTGGATAGAGCTAGCACAATACAGGGATAAAACTTGTGAATGTATGGAATGCCAGGCCTCTACCGTGGTTCGGATCCCACGTTAAACTGTAGGTCCTCCATTTCATCTGACAATCACCCTACCATTACACATTATCGTAAGTGTGGTGCAAATAAATAATAATAATAATAATAATAATAATAATATAGGTATATGTTTTAATTAGGTGGACTGGACAGAACTAGCTCAAGACAGGGATAGATGGCATTATGTTGTAAGGGTGATAATTAACATTCAAGTTCCCAATATCAAAGAGTAAATAAGTATGAATGCTTAGATGTATTTATGTTGTTTATTTGTATCTATACATTTTTACACATGTAACTACTTACGTTACATGCACATTTACACTAACAGGATAGTTATGAATTTAGAATAAATGGTAATTGAGAAACAATTTAAGAAAATATACTAAAATATATCAGGTCAGAATTTGAACCCAAACTTCCTAATTATAGGAAAACCAGTCAAACTGATACTGGCACATTTTTCGTCGTGTCTACCAGTACTTTAATTTCCGTGTTAATGTGCATTTGAAAAAAAAAACTCCACAAATAAAGCTTGGACCTGCGTCGAAATGATTCATTACTGTTTAATTGCACCATTCTACACCTTCGTATCCCTCTAAACTCCTATTTACACCCTACTATAGTTTACCTAGCAGTGTACGTACTACAAACATCTGATTAGTGTGCGGGTATAACACCACTTGATCAATATTGCTCTAACACATGTGATGAGAGGTAGAACTTGATTTGAAACATTGATAAGACACACGCGAACCAAGATTCGTGTACAAACTTTTTTTTTTAATATTTGTTTTTTTAAAAGTTTCTCTTCGTGTATTTTTTTTCTTTCCTCTCCCTCCTAAGTCATTAACATTAATTTAAAGCTCATCAGCGTTCGCCATGTACTATCGTTTTGTGCTCTTTGGAATACTCTGCGGAAGTGTGGCTTGTTTTAGCTGGTAGTAAAAGTATTTTGAAGAAGGGGTTGGGCATCATTCCCTTGGATCAGTAGTTTTCAAATTTTTGGAGCGTTTATACCCCCAGTAGAAGCAAAAATAGTTCAATAAAATTTTTTTAAAGTAAGTTAACCGAATTTGATGTGCAATTTTTAAATTTTTAATATAATTATTCTAATTAATTAAAAAACGTAAAAATTAGGAAATATTAGCTCCGCGAAAAAGCTGGCCAAATTTGTAGTCCCTTTTACGCTCTTTCATATAAAACCAGCGTGGAAGGAAATGTGGAACCACAACTTGAACGCCTATAGTAAATTGGATTTATACCAGATGGTCCAGATAGCATTAGACATTTGAATGGATGAGTACATTCCCAGATACTTATGGATAGAAATCACATCAAACCAACCTTCAGGTTATCGATTTAAAACGAAGTAAAATAAAGATAAAAGAATCATAATTGTGAACAAATTGTTATGGAGGATGATTAGATATTTCAGAGACTATGATCCTTTTCCTTACATTGGCACAGCGGTGCTACGGTTATTTACATTCCGATCTAGTTAGTAAGAATCTTTGAATGTTTTAAAAGTTAGTAAATAAGGTAATGGGAAATAAAAGGGTATTTTTTCCATAAACAATAACAATACTCATTAAACCCACGTGGTCTTAACGTGCTACTCTTGCAGTAGACTAGACTTCCGATGGCAGGTAAATTGAGGGTCAAATCTCAGTCGAGTGTACGGAGGGTGGGTTTCCTAAATGGTTTTCCACCCTCTCTCCTAGAAAATGCAGGTACAATTCTTGTAAATTTAACCTTCCTAATCCCTAAAGCCCTCTCTCCCTCCACGAAAATGCAGCTCCAATTCCTGTAAATTAAACCTTCTTGATCCCTAAGGCCATTAATATAATTAGTACATAGGTGTATAAGCCGAACGGGTAGTAGTAATATTACGAGATGCTAAAAATAAATCTATGAAATAATACTAATAACAAAGTAAAATGTTATCAATTTTTACCAACCCAAAAAAATTTGTTTTCAATTTATAAACGATTCGTCCAAGGAAAACAATATAAATTAGTGTGTTTTATTTGGATGGTAAATATTATGAGGCTTTATTACTGTGCGCTCACAAATCTCACATTAAATTCGTGAATAATTCTAATCAATATCAGATGGCATTCAATATATTTCAAATAGGTCACGTCAGATAATGGTATGTATCAAACATTTATTGTTTATTTTTCTGGTAATTCATCCCTTGCAGCACTGCAGATGTTACCCAAGTAGAAACTTCCTACCATTTTATTCTGCCACCAGTTTAGACTTAATGTCATACAGGATGTTTGGGAGGAAAACTTATGAAATATTCATGCTCTGGCTTCTGCCGAGAGGCCAATATCGGTACCGCCTTAAAGTGTCATTATACACAGCAACAGTATCAATGAGGTGGGTTCAATATCTTGATATGCCATCATAATTTGAATATTGGTGTCGCCAAAAACAAGGTAGAACCAGCCTCAGTGGAAGCAGAACATACTAAGTGACAGCGATGAGTTCTTGCTTCTGTAGCTAATTAATTTTTTTAAATAAACTTTACTACATAATTATGCACATTTTTTCATTATTATATAAGATTAAGGAATAGAAAGTGAACCCACTATTTGCACGGGGGATCTATATATGGATGTGTTATTTTTAATATATAAAATAAAACACAGTAAATAGTAAACTAACCTGCCTCGGCGTAGTTAGCTAACGCGCTAGTTTTGTGTTGAGCTAGACTGCTGAGGACGGGGAGATCGATGCTTGAATCTCGGTAGGATGAACTGGGGTGGTTTTTCATAAATAGTTTTCCACTCTCCCTCCAAACAAATGCGAGCTCACTTCCTCTAAATTCAACCTTTCCAATTCCTAAGCTGTTATTGTAATTACTACTTAAGCGTGTATTATTATTATTAGCACCGCGTCTTACTACCCGTCCTGGTTATACGCACTTACGCTAATGTGTGAGATGAAATGGAGGACCTACAGTTTAACGTGGAATCCGAACCACAGTGGAGGCCTGGCATTCCTCACATTCACAAGATGTGATTAATACACGTCTTGTCAGAGGTGAAGGAAGGGTTTGGCAATCAGATAAATCTGTGCCGGGACCGAGGATTGAACCCCTAGCACAGAAGTCTGACACCTTACCCCTAGACCACCAGGTCACCCTTAAGCGTGTAACCCGTAAAGATAGTAAGACGTGGTGCTAAATAAATAAATCAAAATTCTCAATTAAGGAATTCAAAGTTTTCTTTCTGAACTGACATACTATATAAAAACGCAAATTACACACAAACTTACTAGATTATCAAACAGACTCAACACTTTTTCCACCAAACTTCAATTCTTAACTGAGAACGTTAAAGCTCTAATTTGTATAATGATCCAGTTTTTATCCATGGCGGGAATTGAACCTGTATCACTAAAGTATATAGGCAAACATTCTGCCCGAATAAAATAGTTATTGCATTTAAAATTATGTGCTTTTAAGTTTATGATGTCAAATGCTCTAAGATAGTAATTCTCATAATAGAATGGACATTCAATTAGACGGGGAGATTGGGGTTTGAATAGCGGCCCGGGTGTAAAGAGGATTTTTTTTCTAAATATTTTTTTTCCACCCTTTCTTCATGCAAATAAATGTAAACTTCTTAAATTCAATCTTGCGCATACTTAAGAAAATATCACAATCAGTAAATAAAATATTTCAGTGACCGCATGGTCTGAAGCACTACTCTCGCAGCAAATACTATACTGCCGATGACGAGGTGATTAAGATTCGAATTTCGGTCAAATGTACTAAGGGTGGATTTTACAAAAAAAAAATCAACTTTCCCTCCACGCAAATGTGGGTATGCTTACTATATATCTAGCCTTGCTGATCCCTAAAACAATTTAAAGCCATTACCGTAATTAGTACGTAAGATTATTAAGGTACTAAGAAGCGGTGCTAGGAAAAAAGAATAAAAATATTATATTAATTATATTCACTTCTCATAGTCATCATTTTATAGTATTGATTTGTAATGGCTACCTCTATGACGTCAGAAAATATCTTACTATCAAGAATAAACGACTTTGGATTGTTTTTTATCACCGTGTCTTACAAACTGTTCAGGTTATAGGCCTATGTACTAATACAACAATGTGATAGGGATCAGGAAGGCCTAATTGAGAGGAAATGCACCCTTATTTGCGTGTAAGGTGAGTTGAAAGCCATTTAGGAAAAAATTGCAAACTTTGTGCATCCGACCAGCATCAAAACCCGATCTCCCCATCTACAGCAGTCTAGTCTACCGCGAGAGTAGCGCGTTAGACCACGCGGCCATCTAAGCGAGTGACTTTGGATATTAAATTTATATTTGGGAAAGCTTTACAAATAAAGTTTTTGAACCTCCTGTAAATTTGATCAATACGCTTTAATAGCGAGGCAATTTGTGGGCTCGCCTCTATAAATGTCAGCTCAAAGCCTTTAACAAACTTTAGAGCACAATATCAATATGACACGCTTGGTGGACACATGGTCTCAGACGTCGCTATCGCAATTTAGTGGTTTGTGAATGGTGGGATAAATTTAGATTCGAATCCTGGTTGTGTTGAATAAGAATGGTGTTTTTTTTTCCTCTCCCTACACGAATATTCCTTTCCTCTAAATTGTATCTTCTTCATTCCTCCCCTAATAGAATAAATATGTGGATAGCACGCACGTATTTTAAGACTTGGCGCGAAAATTTAAAAAAAAATCATTTTGACCCGCCTCGGTGACGTAGTTATCTAACGCGCTAGTTTCTTGTTGAACTAGACAGCTTAGGACGGGGAGATCGAGGTTCGAATCTCGCTCAGGTGAACTGGGGGTGGTTTTCCCTAAATGGTTTTCTTCTCTCCATCCACGCAGATGTGGGTACACTTAATCTAAGTTCAACTTTCCCAATTTATTACCCATTAGCGTAATTAGTACTTAAGCGTATAAACCGAACGGGTAGTAAGACGTGGGGCAAATATTATAATAATTATTTTATTTTATTTTTTCAACATGTATTTCTATCTGTTCAGGTTACAAACATGTATGATAATTACTCATATAGGATAAGGATGAGGAATGAAGCACTTTAAAGTTAATCTAACCTGAATTTGCATGGAAGGAAAGAGGGAAACAATTTAGTAAAAACCAACCTTAGTAGACCTTACCAGGATTCGAAATCTAATATCCCTGTATTACATATGTTAATCTAACACGAGAGTGACGGCTTATACCGCTTGGCCAATTAAGTGTGCAAAAAAAATAAAAATAATTAAACATCAATATTGGATCGTAGCGTAATAAAGTTCAACTTCCATTGATTTTTTTTCTTAGAAAATACAAATTTAATATTTTTTTACGTTTAACATCGATAACCTTTTGCTACAATATTAGTATAATATATTGTAATTTATCTTACCATACTAACTTACCACCCAAAATGGTTGAACGATTATATACTGATTACAATAATCGGCTTGGGACAAGACAGGCTGAATTTAGTGAAAATGTACCCAAATTTGCACAAAAGGACAGAGAGAAAACGTTTAAGAAAAACATCCCTCAGCTTACACGACTGAGATTCGAAACCTGACCTCATCATCTACAAAGTGGGTCCTATAATATATATTTCTTATTAATAATACCCATCAAAAGTGACAACTGAAACTATCATGACCTGACGTATAAATACTTGATAGTATTTCCAGTAGCTTTTCTAGCTGCTAGATAAGATTCTTCCTATGAACATTTTAAGTGAAGTCGTGTACTTTGAAGTAAATCACATGCGATCAAATTCAAGACTATACGATCTAGTGTAATGTGTGTTCCAATATATGTCGTTGGAACATAATACATATTCTAGCCCTGACATCCTGTGTCAATATTGAGACATGGACATATCGTCTATTATTGATAATATTTTTCTAAGCAGATACTTGGAGAGCACTCATAGCTGGCATTAAGATCTAACACTTGCTTACAGAGTGTTTCTAAACTCTTTACCCAAAATAAAACTTCAGCATCTATAGGCAGAAATAAACAGAAAATCCTAGCCAAAAATTGTACGGAAAAGTCATCATGCACTACTAAATGAAAGTAGAAGTTAGACGTAGTAGTGCCGGAATTACGGTACGTACGTACGTCCATGTACAGGCAGTTGCATAACACAAGGCGAGAAGAAGTTCCTGGGTGTGAGCAACGTGTCCTAAGGGTGAGCCAGCGCCAAATGCAACTGTCGGATAAGCGCTGTACCTAGTCACCGCTCATCCTCTAGTTCTCAGCTTGTTATCGGTCCACGGCAGTCAGTTTGTTTGGTAGAGCATCTCTGGGTTACTTAATATTATGGTAGGGGTAGAGGACGTCACCGATTAAATAAATGGAACTTGTGAAGTAGAAGTTTTAAGTTTTATTATAGAGAACAATTAAGACATTTGCACTAGGTTACTTAAGGTAAAGATGAATCAGAATACTTATTACATGAAGATGAGAAATAATTAATGCAGTGGGCCTTTAGCCACATGGTCTAGTTTTCCTCCCACCCATCTCTATGCACGCTTCTATCCACACGTAAAGAACTTTACAATACACGTCCTCTCTACTCGCGTGCTGACCGGGAAGAAGTGCCTTGCATCTGACGCTTCCCTTCTACTTAGGTTCAAAAACAGACGCTTAATCGGGGGTGCTGATTGGCTAGCAGTTCGCGCCAAACCTTCCCTTTCCACTGTGAGGCCACACGTGCAAGACACAGGTGCACCTCACAGCTTCCGGGTACTGATAAGATTAAAAAGCAAGTTAAAAGTAAAAGTAATAAATTTAGATGAAGCTAAGATTCCCACAAAGACTTCACGAAAATGAATAATACTAGATTTAAAAGTTAAAGGCCAAAAAATGAAGTTAATGAATTGAAATTTAAAAAAATATTGCTTACAACTTTGGTTAAGATTTATACAACTTATAATTAATATTAAACCCCACACTTAAATATGATTAAAACAATATATTCTAACATATAGAGCTTAAATTAGGCCTAGACGAATGGAAAACAATAATGTATTATAAATTTAGTTATTTAGTATGATCTTATTAACATGTAAACAATGGCAAACTAATTTAATTATGAAAAAGAAATGGTCTAGAGCCCTGACCACTTTACAGCGCGTTCTGAACAAGTTGGGGAGGGAGCCTAAAGAACCCCTGTCGTGATGTGCCCGCCTGATGTTATGTAACTTGTTGTACACATACGTACTTACAGCTGCGTATTCCAGATGTTATTGCATCTAGATTCAACCTAGATTAATTAGTAATACAAGATGACGTTTCTGAACGTTTATTTTTTACTAGGACTTTCACTTTCTTTCTACCCACAAATACTGTGGTTTAATTTCGGGCAGAGAGTTTGGAAACGCCTTGTATAATAAGGGCTTGGGGAAATAATATACTAGGTTGAAAATTAATAGGTCTTAAATATATTATTATTTAAGTTTTAAAGCAAACTATAAATTTCAAGCCTAAGTAAATCTTCTTTTAACCTAATTTGGCGGAAACTTTGAGCTTTCAAAATAAATCGAAATAGTATTTTTATACAATGTAAATACGTATAGGAACAGAAGTAAGTATGAACTATAATTATATCTTGGTTGTCATAAGCACATTATCACCACAGATACTTCATAGATTTCAAAATTTAGGTAAAATATGTATTTTTTTCACTGTGGTACCCGTATATATATGTCTATATACATATATGCTAGTATGAGAGTAATGAATAAGTTAAATTTATAGATAACGTACTCACATTTGCATATAAGGTGAGTTGGAAGCACATATGCATACAGCCCGAACGAGTAGTAAGACGCGGTGCTAAAAATAATTATTGAATTAAACTAATATTATTTTTTATCAATATCATAACGTCAATAACTACACGACCCGCTTCGATGCCTCTTGTTCTAACACCTTAATCTAATGTTGGACTAGACTAGCAAAGCTAGAGAGATAGGGGTTCGATTCCGGTTGGGTACACTGAGGGTGATTTTCCCTAAATTGTTTTATACTCGACCTTCACGCAATGCAGATGCATTTCCTTAAATTAATCCTTCCTAATCCCTAACTCATTAGTGTAATTAGTACATAGGCCTATAACCCGAACAGATAGTAGAACAGGGAGCTAGAAAATAATTATGATAATAATTATATGGCACACATAATGAATTTCATGGTACTGTAATGTGCTCTGGCATAAACTTTGTAAACCAATGCCTGGGATTATTCTTTCAACTAAGTGAGTCAAATTGCCATCTAACACATATAAACCTGCCTTTTTTAACAGTGTTTAAATCAAGATTGTATTTGAACATGAGATACTTAGATTAATAGTCAAGAACAATTAAAAACTATATAAAGTACCAAATTTTACCTTAATGGTTAGTAATAAGCTTATGGTCACAAGTGTTTAATCTAATCTTAAGCTACATTAGTATCCAAAGGTGCGTGCTTTAAGCCCATTCACACATAAAGAATTTAAAAAAATTGCAATACAAGTCAAATAATATTTTATTTATTTATAAGTTTCCATTTATAAAAATAAATTTCAACGTTAATTTTAATCACTCAAAGTTGCTTTCCTAGGCTTTTATATGACTTAATTATTAATATTTTAAGATTTTAAGCTAAAATATTTTATATTATAGGATATGTTTTTTGACGAAAAAGCATTTTAGTCATTGAATTGTGTTAAGAAATTAAAATCTAGTACTATACGCTCATCGTCTACAAAAGGCCACTTAATTAAAATCAAGTCAATTGGATTGTTGTTACAAAATATATATATTTTTCTTTTTGTTGACATCCCGAAGAGAAAGAAATTTGATCGTCAAAGAATTCGAAATCGAGATTTTGATAAATGTCGAAGTTTCATGACCCTCTGAAAACTAAAATATGGTTTCCGCGATACCGTCTGTCCGTTGTACTAGAGCCAAAACTATTTTACCGATTGGGCTAAAACTTGGTATCTGGGGTGTTCATAAGCTCCCCCAAAAAGTTTTTTTGGAATTGATGTCTAACCCTAAATTTAAGAGTAGTTTACTCATTAGCAAAAACACACAAATATGGATTTTTTCGAAACTCGCTTTAACGATTTTGATTCAATGTTATATCCAGACAGTATTTATTATTCAAAACAAGATGACAATTCTCATTTTCTCATGAAGATGACTTTGAGGGTACCTGATATGGGGAAATTCTCCAATTTTCATCATTTCCACGCAACTATTTGAGACCCAAAATTTTTATTATTGTAAAGTTTTAGTAGATTATAGATATTAAAGATACTATTAAAGATACAAATCTTTATTTGAACTGTATTTTAATAAAATTAATAATTTATTAGCTATAAAAAATATACTTTTTAATTCAGGTCTTTGAAAATTAATCTGATTCTTATGCTTTTTGGTGGACAAATATGTTTCTCTTTTCTCAATTTTTCTGTATCAGTGTTCCTAGTATCCTATAATATAAATAAATTAAAGAGTATATTACTATCTCATTTATGATCTTTGGATAAGTGTTTCTACAACAATGTATAGACCTATTAATACGTCTCACAAATCTTACGAACTATAAGTAATTAATGTATATCTATCTACAATAATGAAAGGAAGTTTTTGTCTGTGTGTGGGGTTTGTTTGTCTGTGATGCCCAGCCAAATCTACGACACGCATAAATCTGAAATTTTCGACATAAATGGACGGAAGGGGGTCCAAATGCACCTCAAAGATGGGTTTTTAATTTTTAATTAGATTTTTAATCAAGCTATTTTTAACAAGTTTTTGAAGAACATATTTTTAATCTGGTTTAGAATTACGTTTCAGAGATAACGTTATACAAAATATTTCTAATCCTCCTCAGGGAAAAAATGAAGTTTACAAAATCAACAAGGAGAAAACAGAAAAAGACAATACGTTTCAGAGATAAGGTTTCATTTTGAATCTCTAGATGGGTCACGGACAACGCCATGCGGAATTTCTAGTTTTATAATAAAAGCAAGAGAAATTCTGTGCGATGCGGGTGCTATTTTATTTATCATGTTTAAATGGCCTGTTGATAATAGTTTTAAGCATTTAAGAATGTACGGACCAGTTAATATAGGAATTATATTAATTGAATAGATTTAGAAATTACTAAATTTACTTTAATGTATTCATACTAGAAGTCATGTGTTCTTTTAGTTGTCACCTTTGATATTATCAACACCTATAAAAAAACTTTTAAGATAGTAGAATGCTACCAATATTGACCACCAAAAAAAGTATGTTTGGATTTTATAGATGGCATTTTGTTTGAATATTGAACAGTATTTAAGTCCCTCACAATACAAAAGTACACAAGTAAAACAATAGCAGAGCAAATTTAATTACCTCCAACACAAGAGATGCTTACACACCTTGTATAGTGAAGGTAGTGAGCGGGTGTGGTGGATATAATTAACTAGCCGGTCCTTTGAATAACGTCGCCCAGTATTATTGTATAGGCCTAGTTAGGGGTCAGTCAAATAGGGGTAGGTTAGAGCTTGGCCTAACCAATGATACAGCACAACCCTCTGATCAAGAGACCCTGCCCTCCCCCCACGCACCACCTCCTTCTGATCTAATCACTATCAACGTCATTGTTAAGACGGATCAATAGACAGCCTAATGAATCCATACGGTTGTAATAGTTGGTGCCCCATTAAACCACCTGTCAACCCCTTGCCCAAGCTCACCCTCAGTTTCCGCACACGTTATACACCCCCTTCCCTTTACCGCAACTAAGCTCGACCATTCTACCCCCCTCCCTCCTGATCACCAACCACCCAACAAAACTACCCTGATTTGGGTACAGCCCGAAAGCTATGTGTGCACCCAATTAAAATGGACATCCTATAGCTTGCAAGCAATAAATTACGTGCTTAATTAGCTTCACATATCTCGATCAGAAAGTACTTCTTTATTTTTATGAGTATAAAACCATTTAATGATTTAATGATGAATATGTTATATATAGGTTGGTTTAATGGCTTCCGTTATATAATTTTGCTGAATAAATTTTGTCCAATGAGTTGTAATAATTTAATTAGAGAAGTGATATTTTAAAAATGTCATTACTAAGAGAAATTTATTTGAAGAGAAATGTTATTTATCATGAATTTTTTCATCGATTAATTTAAAAATGGCCCATTAGCGATAAAATTGAGTTGGGATAGTGATTAGAAGGCTAGTGCTAAAATAACGCACTTAGGGGCATACAGGGATAGGAATCACTATAGTATTTCCGGATTTAATGGTCAAGAGGTATTGGAGGGTTGTACTGAAGTGATTTTACTTATAAGTTTCCTTACCTACTTCTTAGAAAATATGGACACACTTTCTATACATACCAGCTTCCTCCTTCATAGCATATAAGTGTAATTTGTTGATAAACTGAATTACTAGAAAAACTTGGAGCATAAGTAAAACACAAATAGAAAATATTATTTTAGAATATATATATATATATATATATTATATATATATATAATATATATATATATATATATATATATAAATAAACATATATTATTTCAAGTGGAAACCATTTTCTGCTGTCCTTGATAGGCATGGTTAATTTAGATAAGAGTTTTGTGTGGATTTTTTCAAAATAATTAACACAGTAATATTTATGCACTAATCGATGTATATTTGTACGATGTACAATATGTGCAAAAACAAGTAAAACTTTTAGTGTATTGAGCTACCATAAAATGTTAATTAAAATTGTAGAACTCTTACACATATTATTTTTTCCCGTCGAGGAACATATAAATTGTTGTAAAAAACTATCAGTATTATTAGTACCATATAAGATCTATATATATATGTGTTTCTGTGTGTGTAATAATAAATCAAACGCAGTACAAAGAAATTCAGAGCTGCACCCTTCGATCAAGTGGGTCCTGTGATGATTTATTGTGGATAGTGGGTGACAAAGGTGAGTATTTACCTCAATTATGTTAACAATTTCAGGTCAAGTCTTATGTTAGGACCAAGTGAAAAAAACAGTTTCTTTCATTAAAATCTTATGTTAAATCTCCGTGAAATTTAATCTTCCCCAAATATTTTATAAAATATTAAATAAAAGATATGTTTTAATTTCAGTGTGATAGTAGTATATTATAGGGTTTGTATTACTTTTCATAAAATTAAGGTGCGTATACATTAGACGAACCGATCCTTTAATGTAATGTATTCGTGTGATTGGGATGGTCCCGCAAGTGCGATTTTGATCTGCTCGCTAGCGGTTCCTACCGATCCGCCAGTTGTCGGTTTTAGCAACGAGTGCAAAAGGGGTTCTTCATTATAGTTAGGAGATCGTCTATAACAGTTTGTTAACTAGAATGTGTACTCGCAAGCATATACAACAGGCCAGAGTAATCAGTAAACGTAGATTTATTGATCATGAAACATGATATCTATTTTAAACAAAATATTTGAATTTTTTTTAACAAAATTATCAGTCATCAGTAAACTACCATAAATTGATTTTCTTTTAAAAAAACAAATATTATTCATTATAATATAAAATACTTAACAAATAACCATTTTGAACCAAATCGTTGCAATGATTTCTTTAAATATCAAGTTTTTTTTAAAAATCATTAACTTCCTTTAAACGAATCTTCACACCAAAAAACAGGTGTACAGTTTTATTTGTCATATAAAACACTCCCAAATATAATTTTTTACACTAAATCGTTAAAAAAAATTACAAAATATTATGAAAAGTACCCTTTAGCAACATTTTACACAAAATCTAAGTATACAGCGTTATATGAAATGTTAAACACTCCCTAGATATCAATTTGAAATAAAAGAGTAAAGGAAATTTAAAAAACAATTGAATGAAAGAATTATTAATCTGTAAACTACTTTTAATTTGAAGGCTAAATGATTAAATTTTTTTTAAATGTCCTAGAGAATTGGTTTATAGCTTCTAGATATCAATTTTGAACCAAATCGGTCCAACAGTTGGGCCTTGTGGCCAGGGACAGTCAGACTGATAGACAGACAGAGATATTGTATAATCCACAATTTTGCAAATAAAACGTAAATATTAATCATAACCTCGGGGTTAATCATTTTCACGATTACAATAATTTCTCTAGACATGAGAAAGGAAAAAAAAGTTTGTGAGCTCTTAATCAGATCAATTAAATATACTGTGTAAGCATTACAAAAACAATAACTTTTGGAAGCTCTTAAACATAAAAAAAAACAGTATTTTGAATATATTTATATTACTTAGATCTTAATTTGAACTCCTTATAACTTTGTAGCAGGGCTTAAGTTATGATTATCTCACTCAATCTAGCAATTACGACTGGTTCAATAAAGTTTTTTTAAATTTATTATTTAACACCTTAATTTCAACTTAAATGCAGGGATAATGTGTCCTTAGAACTCAGTAAAGCAATACTTTCTTGATGGATTCATTAGTGTAAGCCAATGATAACAATTAAACTATTATTTTTAGCTTTGTGTCTTAGTGCCAGTGGAGTATAAACGCTTTTGTTTTGATTAGATTAGTCAGAATGAGGAGTGAATTATTTATAAAATAATTACTGGAATTTGAGGGGATGGAGAGTTTAAAACTATTTTGAAGAACCACACTATTAGCACCCAAAATTGATTAAAACACTGACCTTCCTGCTATTGGTAGTCTAGTTTATGGAGATAGTGACACCTTAGATGTATATCCCTTGACCACCAAAACGGGGTCTTAGCTCAGTCAGTAACGTGACTACTTACTACGCTAAGGTCCCGAGTTCATTTCCTGGCATGGCCGAATATTTGATCACTATTGAAATGCGGGTCTTCTTTTCCTAGTGAAGGAAAGGTCAGTGTTTTTGCAGTTTTTAAAGAAAACTATTTTTTTTTGGGCCAAAAATAAAAGATCCTGTATTAAATTGGAATTTAATTTTCTTCCCGCTGTTTGTTGATTACTTGTCATGAGCATAGCGGCATTAAATAACAAATTTTCAATGAAGGAATAAAGTCGTCGTTAAATTTCAGGACATCTTGCCAGATATTCATGAATATTTTGAGTTCATCATTTGTAGAGAATAAAACTCTTATGTTTATACTGGAGAAATATTTGATTTATTTTGTTCAAAAATAGTTTTTGATACAAACTGCAAAAACACTACCTTTTCTCTCGTTCCCTACATACCCATCCTACGGTAGCGTGTCTGAATATGTTGGATACCACAGTGGGTCTCCACTCGTTGTTCAAGAAAACTTTAGTATATTTAGCATAGCACAACATAGAGAACTATCAAATAGCAACGAGAAAAACATAATATTTAACTTGATGGTCTTTTGGTAAATGCTCACCACAACACCCAATGTTCGTGGTTCAATTCCAGATTAGGGTCAAAGGATTTTTCTTGAGCGATAAAAATCCGTAGCACAACTTCCTCGGAGGGAAAGTAAAGCCATTGGTCTCGTTTGGATTGAGACATTAAAAATAACCCTGAAGGATTTATTAAAATATATTTACGTCCAAATTGGTATGCCCTATCATTCTCGCTCATAGAATTCTCTTTTGCTGATGTCATCAGTCGGTTCAGAAAGTTCACGTTAAAAAACTCAAATGAAATAAATACATAATATTATGATTTTAAAAACATACTATGAAATTAAAGTAAAATACAAAGTTTAGTTAGATATGATTAAAATGGAATATTAGAGTAAATGTGGCGACATTTGCTTAGGAAAAGAATTAAGAGAAACTATCCACAATACACATGGCCAGGATTTGAACCTTGATCTTACCGTCACTAATAAATCCTGTATAATATGAAAGTCGTGCCTTACACTGTGTTACCACCAGTGCAGATCTCACTTATATTTTATTTAAATTGCTTCTGTTTTGTCTTCACTAATTTTTCACGTACCCCCCCTTCCCCCCCTTCATTCAAACCTTTCCCCACTACAACTTTTTTGGATCTGAAAATCCGACCTTAGATAAAAAAAAAAAACCTTCGCGTGTTCCGTTTAAAAGCTCACAAATTATGCGTGAGCGTTTGTCGTACATCAGAAGGACGTCCACACTTTCCGTGACGTGGCACTATCGGCGCCATCTTGAGTTACGGGCGACGCTATTGAAAGCCACTCTGTGTGGCGTCTATCTAGTCTCCGAAACTGAATAATGATGTTGTACTTAATAATCAGTATAGTCTTTCGAACAAAAATATATACTGATGGATTAAATAGCCAAGTTATTATATTTTTTTAATTACAGTTATAGCCCTCTCTAAATACTATATTCCTTAATAGCTCTGTGGCTGGAACATTGGCTTACTTATCCGAAGGCATGGGTTTCGATTCTCGTGTCCAGGTGTCATTTTTAAATTTAGAGAATAAAATCTATTATCCCTAGACAGAATGTTAAAACATGGGTTATTATCTCCTTTTTATATTTCATATAGATATGTTACACCCCAAAAATTAATTATCCCTTCATTAACTGGGCAAGTTTCTGTTCATTCCGTGAAGTGGCTTGTTTATTTCGTGGACCTAGATAACATGAGTATGGTTCTTGAATTTGCTAGCGCTTGTATTGTCTAGTTTATGGACTGGTTAGTTTTTGCCCGATCCATGAATTAGACAAGTTAAGAACAGGTTTGGTCTTTAAGTTAATTTAACTTTCGTCGTATGTAAATTGAAAATTACGTTTATTTAGGCTGGTTGGGAATTTAATTACTAACAAACTCTTATTTTAAATTTGGTCTTAAAACGAATTTCAACTAAGCTTTAAGTATATAGAATAGTAATTTCTAGTTCATGAAATGGGCAAGAGTTCATGCAATTTTTTGCTCTGTTCTTGAAATGACCAAGAGAAGAGGTAAGTTCACGGAATGTACATAAATTTGCCCTGTTCATGGAATTGTAAGTCTCAATAAATGGGTGTAATATAGATGTTGGGCGCAAAACCCAAAAGCGGCAAATGGATGGACTTTTTCCTCAATCCTAAAAGTGGACTTTTATAATGAACAAAACCCAAAATTATATTCAATTTTGGGCTTTGGACGTCTACAAACAGCAAAACCTAGGATTGTGGTGGATCACATTGATTTGCAAACAGCATCGGTCAGAGATTAAAAATTCATCTTAAATTATCAAGACCAACGGGCAAAATCTGTTTTTTGAAGCCTAACCTAGCCTAACCTAGCCTAACCTAGCCTAGCCTAACCTAGCCTAACCTAACCTAACCTAACGACTGTATTTTAAACTTTACTTATTTAATAATAATTGCACAATCCTAGGTTTGGTTGTTTGAAGACGGCCAAAGCCCTAAATTGAATATAACTTTGGGCTTTGGTCAATATAAATCGTCAGATCCTAGGATTGATAAAAAATCTGCCTATTGGCTGTTTTCAGCCTTTGTATCCTATATATATAGGTATGAGGTTTCTATAGTATGCTGATTATTGACATTTGATCTAACACCTGACCCAAAAAATGTATGTTTTACATTATTCTGGCTGTACCCACGTTTTCTGTTTGTTTGTTTCTCAGGCTATAGGCTAAACAAGTTGATGGATTTGGTTCAAATGTGGTATTTATATTGTTTATATATATGTAAATATATTTACTAGCCCTATAATTAAGGGTGGGTTGTTGATGACTGATATGTTTAAAGTTCATAAGTTTTTTGTAAAGACTATAAGATTTTATTTAAAATTAATTTCTGTAAAGTATTTGACATCTAATTACACTGTATTTTTTCTTTTTGTGGGAAAATTATGATTAACTTTATCAATTTGTTTAAATTAAAATAAATAATATATGTAAATACTATTAATAACATAATGGCTTGCTTGTGGTATATAAAACAAATACTCATAGAGGCGAAACAATTTAATAATTTTTAATATCTTCCATTATAAAAAGTATGTTTATCATTTCATTTCATTGGTAATTAAATAATGACGTCTAGCTTTTCCCAAATCAATTGTTGAAGCCTTAAATTAAATATTTAATTTACTTTAGCTTACCGTGATAAAAAATAGTTTCGATACAAAATAATTTTATATTAATTAAAACAGATTATTTTATCAAATAGCATGATAATAATTTGCTAAGCTGTGCACCAAATTCAAACCAGATTAAATATTATCTTTCAGTTAGATATATATTTCTGGTTCACAACTTTTCTAACCCAGATAATAATTTTATCTCCTAAAATATTTTAGTGCCATTAAAAATAAATTGATATTTATTCTAAAATTAATCCAGAATCTACAAGATGGAGATTTAAAGCTATTTTTTTCCATATGACAATAAACAATTTAGTAATATATAAATCAAATTTCTAGAAATAGTTTTGCTAAAAACAATCTCACATGATATTCTTAATCATAATGTAAAAATATATACTAGCTACTAATATAAATAATACACTTAAATTACAATATGGTATAAATTATTTTGTTTACCAGTATTAACTAATCAATTGATTTGATGAACTCAATCACATGTCAAGCCTAGATGTAATAAAACATTATCGTGCTAAACCAAATGTCCTGGGCTTGATACCCATGTCCATTTATTATTTTACAATTATATTTTAAGAAAACACTGCGTTTACAAATATCATAAAAACTCAAAGGTTATAATATTTAAAATGAGATAGAACATACAATGGACAAACGTATATAATATATCCTAAAACACTTGTACATTATATGTTCTATTACCTTTTAAATATTATATCTATCTATATATCTGTATTATATATTTAGCACCGCGTCTTACTACCCGTTCGGGTTATACGCTTAAGTACTAATTACACTAATGGATTAGGAATTGGAAAGGTTGAATTTAGAGGAAGTGAACCCGCATTTGCGTGGAGGGAGAGTGGAAAACCATTTAGGAAAAACCACTCCCACTTCACCCGACCGAGATTCGAACCTCGATCTCCCCGTCCTCGGTGGTCTGGCTCAACACGACTGGCGCATCTGTATTATAGATCGTACTTCAAGTTGACATAATCATTGCTTTGGATAGTCCTTCGTGATCAGCTCAGATATATCAAAGATTAAAAATAATATCAATATTTTAAAATGAAACTTGAGTAAAAGTGTCAAGTACCATTACTATAACTATAATAATAGTAATAATAATAATAATAATAATAATAATAAAATAATAAATATTATTATATCATATTATAAATGGAAGAAGGAAATGAGGTTTTCCTTATAGATATATTATTAATAATAAAAATTATAGTAATTATATTAATTTTATTATTATTATAATTATTATTATTATTACTAGGTGTTTGTCTTAGAACAGGTTTATTCCTTTTGTCAATAAACTTAGATTGCCTATGCGCCCTATCCTCTGCCTCTTTCTTCATCGCCCAAAATTCTCTTGTATCCTTCAAGTTATTTCTAAGCTCCTCTTTCCCTCACCCTTTCCTTCTATGACGTTGTGAAGAAAACATTTCCTCCTAAGGATGTGTCCGATCCGGTTTGCTCAGTACCGAAGAATCACATCCAAAATGGATCTCTTCCCACCCACTCCTCTTAGAACTTGTTAATTTGTCACCCTGTCTGTCCACCTGATCTTCTCAAGTCTTCTCCAGCTCCACATTTCAAAAATCTCCAAGTATTTCTTTTCCATCTCCTGAGAGTCCAAGATTCTGCTCCATACAGCGCAATGCTCTAAATGTAGCATTTATTTTACAATATAATTCAATCCATTTACTATGTATAATATAATGGCACAGTTTTTAAACTTAAAGGAGTTATACACCAACTATAAAAAGAATTATATCATTTAGTCCTAAACTATATTTTGGTGAATCATTCAGTCAAGCAGACAGTTTTAAGAAGATTCTTTAACGCTTTAAGATGCTTTAAAATATGAAGGTCAAAATGTAATTTTTTAAAATAGATGAATGTCAACTCTATTATAAAGTTAGTACTAACAAATAGCAGAATAATTGCGTTAAATAAAAATTGCCTTGGGAAATACATTTATGTGACACTTTAATTTTAATTATATATATTTATATATATATAGTATTTTATATATTTTAGCAAAGGTAAAGTATTAATCATCCAAATTGAGTCATTTTTATTTATAACGACTCAATTTTGGAAAAATTAAATCTCTTTACATACAACGACTTAATTTTGGATGATTAACATTACACCTTAAAATAGAATATATATAATATATTATAACATAATACACAAATTTTTTAGCTAAAATTGAAGGTGTCACAAAATGTATCTCCAAGATACATCTGTACTACATCTGTAGTAGCCCAGTAGTGGAAAGTATGCCAGTAGTAATGTACCTTTTTCCAGGGGATGTCCGAATGTACTAATCATACATACTTTCCTTGGAGGCTCTTTCCATGTCCCGATAAGATTATGATAGTGAGTATGAGGTTGTGTAACCAGTGGAACCAATTAAACCTAACTTAAGCCTAACTAACCAAACCCTAGTGAGCATTAGGGTTGCTCCCTTTTCGGGAAAATTACCCATGGTGCCAGATGGGAATAGAACCCTGGACCTATTGGCTCATAGCCAAGCACACTGACCACAATAATACCAAGCCAGAAAACTTAGTCGCTTATAATACCACTCTGTGGGCACGTGATCTGAGGTATTAAGTTAGTCTAATAGGGTTTAACGGTGATAAAGAGGCCGGTGTTTAAATCCTTGTTGTGTGTACTGAAAGTTTTTTTAATGATTTTTCACTCTCAACGCAAAATGTGGCTAAGTTACCTTTTATAGTCCACCTTCCTACTTCTTATCGAGTTGGTGTTATTAAATGTGGATATACTGAATGGGGAGTAATATACGGTGCTAAGATAAACAGTATAAGTGAAACAAATGAATAAAACCATATTTTTAAAACTTTAATAATTTTAATTTTATCATGCAAAGAAAGTATTGTAATAGTAAACATTCTATGTATCGACGTTTAGTGAATGACTAAGTTTCATGTGTCACCGAACTTTAAAAGGTGGATTCTTCTATTCTATCTGTAAGTTGGTATCTGAGGTTAAAGCCAAATTGGTTTAGTGTATTTAATTCATATCTTATATATATTTTTTGGTCATAATCTCAGACCAAATAATATATTTGATTCTTATCCTATAGTTAAGGCCGAGTCTTAATAATTAGACATTAAAAAAATATATTTAACGATGTTGTCAAAATAAATGTATTTGGAATATTTAAAACACTGCACTGTATACAATTTTACCAGTGAAAAAAAAAGTATCATAGGTTATTTAAAAGCTAGCTGTATTTTTGAAAATTGTAAAAAAAGTTTAAAACTAAAACAAAATTAATATCCAAAGAGTTTTTATACTAATATAAAATCAATATATTATTTTTGATGAAAAGATATCAAGTTTAATATCATACCGAAAAAAACTTATGATTTTTTTTTCAAACTGTAATAGATTATACTGTGAGAGAAATATACTATTGTAGAATATAATTTATTATATAAAAATAAATGTAAAATTAGTTTAATAAACATGGTTATAACCTTCAATTGATGTTGTAATTTCTAAGCGATCAATTTTGTTTTGAGAGTGATTGTACAGTTCATTTGAAGCACGTAAGGTGAAGTGACCCGGAGTAGTAGGAACATTCTATGCACGACATCCTGAGACATTCTTGAAGATACCACCGAGGACTCCTGCAATAACTTCCTCTCTGTATTCTACCTCGACCGAGTTAGAACGATCTTTTAGATTCTACTTAAAAAGAACCACTTTCCCGGCCCGGCCGGTTCTTAGGCAATTTAACGTCAGGGATCAGCTACATTTAGAGTAACGGAGAAACGGGAAGTTTGTTTACTTGGATTATTTATAAGTTTAAAAGTAAAATAGGTAAATTAAATAAATTAATTATAAGTAGCTGAAAATATGGATAGTTTTGGAAATAGGGCTTGTAAAGTTTCTTTAGCATCACGTCTTACTACCCGTTCGGATTATACGCCTATGTATTAATTACAGTAAAGGTTTTAAGGGATTTGGAATGTCATATTTATAAGAATAGTTCCGCATTTGCGTGGAAGATGTGTTAAATACCTTTTTGCAAATTCCACCCTCAGTAGAATCGACTGAGTCTCGAACCACGATGTCTCCGTCGTCATCAGTCTAGTCTAACGTTAGAGTAGCTCCTTAGACCATGTGGCCACCGAAGTGGGTGTTTGTACAGTTATTTGTACTAAAATAGCAAAGCCTGTTAGAATGAAATTATCTTTTGCTATGTATTAAGTCATGTCAAGTATATTTGTAGATTAGAAAATTAGACTAAGACACGGGAATCAAACCCTGGATCATTGGAGTAGTGTACCAATAGATATAGTTAGTGATAGCTCAGTGATAGAACATTGTTACGCTGAGCCAAGTGCTCAGAAATAATTTCCCATGTCCAGGTGTCATTTTTCAATGTGAATACATTTTGAGCTCAATAATAATATATTATATTCCTTTGAAATAATTATGATATATTTTAAGTCCATAATAATGCTTTGTACCTTATAATGTACAGTATTATATTTAGTACCTAAAATATAATCACTGTTTCTTTTTTAATTGTAGAAGACATGTAATATTCTTTTCCTTTTATTTGTTTCTATTCTTTATTCCTCTACCTTCTTTCATACATAATAAAATTGTACTATTCCAAAAAATTTTGAAGGAATTTCCTTGAAGGTATATATAATTTATATTTTAAGCAACACGTGCTACTAATTACTCGAATATAATAGGGATGAGGAAGATTTAATTTACATTAAGATTACTTGAATTTCTTTGAGACTGTAAAATTTATTAGGATAAAAAAAATCCTTGGCAGACACGATGGAGATTCGAACTACGATCTCCCCGTCATCGGCAGTCCAGTTTATTGAAATAGTTACCCCCTCGAACTTAGACCACTCAACTGCAGATTTTTATATCTACTATTAAAGTTAATATTATATAGTTATATAAAAACACAATCGTTCTTCTCAGGTCCTCCACATGTATAAAACTAAATGGGTAGGGGTGAAATATAATGTATCGCCATTTTGTAGAGTAAAATTAGGAAACAATTTGCGAAATACTCCTCTAGGCTGGGAGTCAAACCTTGACCTCCTTGTGATTCTTTAAATATACCAGACCCCATGATATACTGGTCAGTACACCTAGCTATGAGCCTACGGGTCCCGGGTTCATTTTTCCGGCTGGTACCTTGGGTATTTTTCACGAAAGGTGAATTACCCTAACTGCTATCAGGTTTGGTTAGTTAAATTTAAATTATTATTTAGCACGCGTCTTATACCGTTCGGGTATACGCTTTAAATTTAATGCTTCTACTGGTTCGACACCCTCATATTATCACCACACCACCATCATCATCATCATATCTCTTCAGGACATGGAAAGAGCCTACACGTAAAAGATGTACTATTAGTACATTCGGGGCATCCCCGGCAACGATACATAAGTACTGACTAATATTTCCACAAACTGTGCTACGAGTTGTTTAGCCCAGCCGTGAAATACTATTATAATAAGCTTCTGATGAAGAATTTAATCTGCAATACTCTTCTACCTCTTATAAATAGTAATAAGGATAACTATTCAGATCCGTTTAAGACTAACACCTTTTAATCCAAAGGGTGACACCTAATTTATGTACACCATTTAGAGATTAGCTTAGTTCTGATATAGACACAGCAAACTATACTATCAAACTCTTTATAAATTTTCTCACTAAAATAACATATTTTACCATGTACTTAGTATAGTAATTTTAGCTTACAAAATTTGGAAGTAAAGAGCTAAAGCAGACACGAGATTAATTAAATTATTTATTTTTAAATTAATTAATTATTAATTTATTTTTAACTTGATTAATTTCAATATTGTTTCATATTGTAAAATTGTTTATTAAAATATTAGTAACAGAGATTAAAGGATATGCAAGTTAAATACTTAATTGCGGCTGAACTCAATAAAAGCATTTGCATCATGTTTATTAGCTTTTATAAGCGCACCCAAGAATGGTAAATACTTATGATTTAATTTTAATTCAAATCCAAGTGATATACTAAAACTTTTGAACATCCAAAATTCGAGTTAACCTTTTTTATGAGTATCAATACGGCTGGTACACAATAAATAAATAACCTCAAATATGCTACAAGTAACACACATTTTATTATACTATATATAATCACACATGCACATATATATCATTATATATACATTAAAACTAGATATCATTTTTTTTACACAAATTATAAAAAATAGGGAAAATTAACATAAGTAAATTACAGGTTTAAAACAGTTTTTGTACTTAAATGACATAACGTTGAAAAAAAAGTCATATTAGTTTTATCGTAGTTTGCTTATCTTGAATAATAAACAAAATATTAATGTTTCTGATTGCATTAAAAATATGTATTTTAAGTCTGGTTTGGATTAACTTTTACTATGCGTCAATAATTCTAAAGTTACTTATTTATTGTTACTTATGTTAGGTTTTAAATGAGTACAAACCCGAAAAAATAAAGATTGGCTTTGAATTTTTAAAATATTTCCTTCTGGAAACGAATTTAATGTTGTATTTTTTTACCATTGATTTAAATAGTAGATTCATAGAGAATGATGTCTTTCGAATTAACCAATATTGAATTATCCTGATCCTATTGTAAATATATTATGAGTTGTATAGGTAGGATTTGCGTCTGAATCTCAGATAATATAGTCTGGTTTTCCTGTGATTTTGGGGTCCATGTTGAAATATCGGCAAGTGCATTTAAGGGATTTTTCTAAATAGTTTCTCTCTATACCTATAAGACAATGTAGTATATTATTCTAAACTATCCTTAACTATGACAACCCAATAGCGTAGATAAATTTTGTATATCTGAAATGTTGAATGGGTGATATATATATTATAAATATAATATATATATATAATGTATAATATATATTAAATGTATATAAATAATGTTCACACATATTAAACTCATTAAGCTTTGTTTAGTTTTATTTATTTATAATAATTTATTTTTCGAATATATTTAAAAATCATACCTGGAGACAGCAATATAACCAGGACTTTTTGGATAGCGTGACCAAGATCTACCAATGAGTTATCCAGGGATTGTCCAGTGCTCAGGTCATTCTTCACCCATATTTTAAGGCAGAATTTTGATGGACGTGTAAATATTATCGAGTACTAATCTATATTCTATGGATATGTATAGTATTTGATTTATTTATATCTTAAAATAGTTAAATTTATTTGTAAGTCCTTGAAATAAAAATGATTTTAAGAAGACACTTAAATTATTTAAATGTCTACAACGAGGTAGTGTTCATAATTCTTTTAGAAACCTATTTTAGGTAAAAGCTCTTTATTCTGTAACATCACTATTTATAGTTTGTGTAGATAAGCTTTGATAGGCTTTCGAATTGAAAAAATTATTATCAATGACAATATCAATATTACGTCCACCTAACGCTTCATCCCCCACAGTAAAAAGTATTTTATTACACAAGAGTAAATACAAAATGTAGCATTTCAATTCCACCGCGGTTCTGTATAATGCGAGTTGTAAAATATCTACGATACAATAAATAATATATCAACCGTAAACATGTGCGTGGAATTTCAACTTTAATGAATAGCACGCCTCTGTGGTTATATTTTTCGGCTAAGAGATTAAAAAATGTAGATGTGTTCAGTGATGTTAGAAAACCCAAATAATAAAACGTATTCTATATTAAATACGCACTAATTACATTCCTATTAAATTCACAAAAAATTACATTTGACTAATTTTGTTAAATTGTATCTTTATTTATATTATTTAAAAAACTGAAATTAAATGGTTGAATTACAGTGAATTAAAATATAAAAACCTATTTAACAGATTTTTATTTGGCTACTTCCCCAAATTATATGAAAAGGTTTGTTCCTTTTTATTTCACTTTCAAAATAGATATGGTTTTAAATAAACGATACGACTTAATCGCACAAATATTATCGTATTACGTATTAGAGATTAGGATTTTTTTCTGAATTAAGTTTTTAGTAAAATACCCTAAGTAAATTTGACTAATTAAAACAATACATCATCTTCTGAATCACATTAATCACTATTTATATAAAAATCTTAAACCCAACTTTTCAATAATTTTTAACATATCTTAAATTTTTAAAATGAGTTGTGTTATAAACAAAAATAAAATTATTTTTAAATTTTAAATACTATGAAAATTTCTTATTAATCATACAAACTATTCTAAGATATTCATTTAGAGCACAATTTTCAAGACCAATTTCGAAAACTTAAATTTTTCTATAAATTGTTATTTACACTTATCTTAAATATATATTTTTAGAAAAAAGAGGAAACAGTATTATGTTTATGTAAAATAATTTACCAATACCAATTTTGATCAAAATTCTTTAATAATTTTTTTAAATCAAAATTTACAAACACCAGTTTTGGTAAAGTCCCATAAAAAATTTTTTTTAGAAAAATCAATTTAATAAAATATTTTTTTTAGAAAAATCATTAATAATTAAAATAATTAAAAACTTCCTGATACACATTTTGAACCAAATATATAATTGTCTTTTTATTAAAATATATGACCTAAAGGTGGATCTCCTCAACTTCATTAAGCTAAACAAGACATAGTACTTTTATCCGCGTGTCCAATGATATCGTGGTTGGATGTAATGAGTTTGATTTTTATATCCCCTAGATGGTATGCTATATGGCGAACAGAACTGCTACATTTTACCCGATACGTTTCTGTAAAAATGTATATAATTGGTTTGACATACGATGAGTTTTGATTACACATTTTCATTTGTTAGCAAAGGAGCAAAACTCTAGACGTGACACTATACCAATGTATTATATTTATAACTAAACAAAACGTAAAGATTAATCATAATCCTTTAGGTAGACAATTTTACGATTAAAAACTGTCAATATATTATAAATGATAAATTTAATATTCAAATATAATGGAGATCTTACTATTACCAACGATCGTCAGGGAGCCACTGAGTGTATTTTGATTCCCTGCTTCACAAGTTGCAGAATCTACATCTTCGTGATGTATGGACCAGAGGGAAAGTGTTTTTTTTTTAAGAGCCACGTGGGACATTTCAAAGGGGGAGAAGGTGAGTCAAGTTTTGTGGTGAACAACCCTCTGGTTTCTGCATCATTAAATTTACACCCAAAAGATTCAAAAACTCTCCCCCTCCCTCCTCACCCCAGGAAACCATGTTATGGTAGCAAAACTCCATTCGACCAGGAAAAGTCGTAGGGTAGACCTTAGATGGTTCAAAGGTCTCAAAGGGAAAGCCTTTTTGGGAAAGGGGAGAAATCACGAAATAAAGTATGACTGGGGTAGAACTTTCTTTAGAAGGAGATATCGTAAAGAGTTTGACTTTTACAGTAAGGGGCAAATCAACTATTTTGAAAGTAGATATATTTATGATTTTGATGTAACATATTCTTTCAAACCTTATTGTATAGAGAAAAATTGTTTATCTGAAACAGCAAAATAAAATGACAGAATTCTTAAAAATTTGGTATCTTTTGTATTTTCATCAAATTCTATTGTGTCTCATTTCTTTGGTCTACTTACACACTACTATATACTATATACCATTAGTCAGGAGGCCTCGAGTTATCGTATTTAAATAACTTTCTTTTTATCTTTTAGTAAATTAATTCATATTTAATATATTATTTATTTTACAAGATAATCAACTTGTTTTAACTATTGTTCAAAATTGGTGATTTTCTTTAGTTTACCTTTACAGTTTCAATTCGAATATTAAAAAACGAGCTTAGCTAAAAGAGAATATTATAGTATATGATTATTATAAGTATTCAGTGTGTGATTTAATAGTACACTCTTGGCATTAACTTATTTACGTGAGAAACTTTTAAATGTAAAAATAAGCAAATACATTTATTTAATATGAATTTTTAATTTTAACATTCACAATAAAATAATATATTTTAAGATTCAAACTTGTAAAATGAAAAGAGGAATCAAGGTTATATTTATATTTAAAAAAATACACCAAATACTGTGTTCCAAACCATGAGCCATGACCAAAGGCCTATCTGGCATTCTACCATTGAACTATCCAGTTTCGAAAAAAATCTATGAATAAAATATGACGACCTCAGGAAAGGGATAAAACTGAATAATTCAGTGATAGAGAATACTTGCGGAGAGCTTAAATACCTAGGTTAGTTTCCTATATCAATTTATGATTTTAAAATTATGTTTTATTTCATTGTTATTTACTTTATGCTTTACGCCTATCACTACTATCTTTTTAGGATATTTACGTATATATAATAGTGGGCCTGGGTAAGAGAAAGGTAGGATTTTAAAGGAAAATGTACCTTCACTCGAGTTTAAAACAATTTAAGATAATAACTACCTTAAGAAACCCTCTAATCAAAACTCAAACCCTGACCTACCGTCACAGGAAACCAATGCATAGATAGAGTGACTCCATAGACAATTTCAAAGCCAAATTAAGTGAAAAAAAAAATATATATGATTTTACACTTATGAATATGACGTACAATCGTGCATAGAATGTTAGCTTTTGTCTACGTTTATATCCCCAACAAGGAATAATGGATACTATTTATATTATCACTAAACCTTTATTAATGTAATCAACAAATGACTTGTAATGAATGAAGCAGATTCCTAAATGACATGAAACTTGTCAAATGAATATGTTTTTTTTAATTCCTCTGCCTCTTCATGAATGAAGTCACTAGGAACAGTTATAGAAGCAGAAAGAGAGGATCCAATTGATTCAACAAGTCATCACCAAAGTGAAACACGTCTTGTCTAATTAGAGATAAAGTGTCTGGCGATAATTAAACATTAATGCCAATTATACGACAAAATTTGCCAAGGCTTGTATGCGTGGCGTGCTTCGAGTAGCGTTCTAATTAGTTGATCTCTGAAGGATGAGTGGGATGACAAAATTAAAGATAAAGAAGTATGAGAGAGAGAGAAATAAATAAGATAGAGATAGAATTTGAGATAAGGTGTGCGAAACAAACAAGGAGAGGGCCAAAAAAAAGAATATCGCAATTGAAGTTTCACAAAGTTATTTTGATGGCTCACATTTAGTTATCATGAAAAATCTCTTTTTCTTCAAGTCCAAATAATTCTAATTTTTGTAAGACTTTATCACAAAGATTTATATGACGTTGACTTAGAAAATTAAAGGTAAAATTAATAAATTTTTATAAAACTTTACTTATATCATACGGTGATTTAGTTAAAATTCTTTTATCTCTTATGTTATAATTTTAATATTTAAATAGCAGCGATTTTTTTGAAAATATTAATAATATTATTTTAATATAAATATATTGTAGGAGACTATAAATTTTATAAAATTAGTTATTTAGTTGACTATGAATTAATCTTATGATTTATTGAATTTGTAATAATTTGTTTCCTTTTTTGATTATTTTTACTACTATGTGTATAGATTTAGCCATCAAATATGTGCATAAATATTTCATCTATAGAATAATCAAACTGCTATCTTCATATATCTTAATTTTTCAATCCCTTTAAGTCAAGGGAGAAGGGATCCATAAAAACCTGTGAACGAGTCCATGGAGATGTCGGATGTAATCATTCAATCAATTAATTGTGTCACAGATATTCCATCTTCTACGTGAAGTATCTAAGCTATTCATTTCCTGGTTGTTATGCTGCCTTGGATTGATGAGGTGTTACATTACTTAGTTTACGAAGTGATGTCTCTTGGTAGTTACGAGGGAAATCCATTAATTTAAATATTCGAAATAATTCCCTCTTTGTATTGTATGGGAATTGGTAGTGAAAAAGGATCATTTCTGAGTTCTTCAATTCAGGAGCTCCTGATGCCTTTCGGAATGAGTTAGGTGATCAATGAATTGGGAGAATCCAACCCCCTCCCCCCATTCCCTTTATTGAAATTTTGAGTTTTGAGTGAATCCAAAAGATATTTGAGGTAGGTTTATTATTTCTGTTTTGCCCGTTTTTAAATATTTTTTTCTAAATTATAGCATTAATATGTTAGGAAGATCAGTTAAAAAAAAATTATGACAGCTTTTGAAATTTTAAAACTATATTATGAGTGATATTTTATACGTATTAATACTCTCTTTCAAAGATACAAGTAGCTTCAGAAAACATTACTTGACGTATGAATATATAAGAGTAACCTGCTTAGGTGGCCGCTTGGATCAAGCCAAGACTAGACTGTCAATGACGGGGATATCGAGGTTTGAATCTCTGTGAAGTGTACTGAGGTTGGTTTTTCTATGTTTGTTTTGTACTACTCCTCAACGTGAGTGCGGGTACATTTACTCTAAATATAGCCTTCCTAATCCCTAAAACCTTTAGTGTAATTAGTATATAATCGTATACCTCAAATGAATAGTAAGACATGGTTCTAAATATATTTAAATAGATATGAATATTTATATTCAATTTGTAACTGTATTGTGTTCTGACTATATCATCAATATTAAACAGAAATTTTGAAAAAAAAAACACTTGGCCTTAGACTATTTTCCATGCTTTAATGTTGTTACAATAGGGGAAAATTATATTAGACATATTATAAAAGACGTAAATGTTAAGTTTGTCCTAAATAAATAAAAGGCAAAAACCATATTTGTAATAAATATTATCCTACTATCAGCAAATACATTGAAAATATATGAGTGGTCCGAAGATCCCCTTCATTCCCCTCTCGAATAAAATCCAACTGGGCTCAAGAACCACCAATATCTCCCCTCCCCAAACCATTCCGTAGGTCAACTTTTAGATATTTTTTATCTTCGACTTGCATTATATTAACATTATGCTTACACATTTATTTAAATTTTATTCTATTTTTATTTTTTATAACATCTTACGTCATGTTCAGGTTATTTGTATATGTACTAATTACGCTAATGAGCTAATTAGTTAGAGATGAGGAAGATTGAATTTCAGAGGAAGTCCAGGCCCTACCAGCGTTTGCGTAGAAGGAGAGTGGAAAAATATTCTGGAAAAACCATCCTCAGTACATCTGAACGGGATTGGAAGCCAAATCTCCCTTTATTCTGCAGTATAGTCTAAAACGAGAGTAGTGCCATAAACCGTGTGGCCACTGTATCAATTATTCAGTTTAATAATGTTTTAACCATTCTTTTATATAATATGAAATAAGATCGCATTTGAATACATTGAAACTATATTAAGAGTATATGACCTAGGTCTAGTAGGCCTACATCTATCTAATATTTATAGAAATCGTCACAATTTTTCTGAATTACATTTATTTAACGCTGACAGAAAATTATTGTTATATATGTAAGCAAATAATATCTTACAACACACTTTTACCGTTGATTAGAGGTCAAGGTTTGATCCCGGACAGGTTCACTAAGGTTGATTTTAAATTTGTGAGTAATTAATCAGCTTTCCCTAGTATTTAAACTATCATTCTTATATATAATTAAAATCGTAAATAATCCTTATTTTATACATAAAATAATAATATTATATATTAATTAACCGTTTCATACTTATAATACATTATTTAAAAAAATATTTTCCCATATCAGCTAAATGATCGTTAAAACTAAAAGTTAAACTAGATAGAAGAAAGTCACTAATCCTAAATTAATCACCAATTATTCTTAAAACTTTTCTCAAACTTGGGGTCTGACATAATAATTGTAGTAGTAAAAGAAATGGAAAGCAGATTAATTGTTTGATTCACGCCACTTTGAACACTTTCTCCTAAATGAAATGCAAACTATTATTGTGATTGATTGAAATACATTTAACGCCGTCAAAAATTAAATGAGCTGGATCCAACGTTTCTCTGTGAGGGAAGATTTTAAGTCAAACTTGAGTTAGACCCGGAGATTAATGTATGGCCATTAGATACACTCAGACTTAATGTGGTGCCATTTTCCATTTGCTGGTTTTCAAAAAGAATATTTGAAAGGTACTGAAAGAGTCGAAAAGTTTCTTTGACAAAGAAAATTTATAGCAGGTATTCTTTACTCAAACTACACAATCAACTTATTAGAGATTGATAGGTACAAAGGCGACTTTCATAGAGATGTAATTTTTAAAATTAAATACGATTTTTAAATGAGAGTTTGTGTATCATCTGCTCGAAATAAAATATCCCGAATTAAAATGTTATTTAACTTAATACTTAAAAGTAAATTAGTGAGTTCAAATATTTAAGTTTATTGTGTCATATAATACTTAATGCTGCTCTTCCATATATATATATATATATATATATATATATATATATATATATATGTTTCCGATTTTCACTCTGCATGATATCGTTATATAACTATTTAAAAATATATAAAACCTTTTTAAGCTTATTTATAATGTTAATTTATATTTAAAATACCTAATTAACCTCTCATATACTTCCCCGAACTAAATCAATTTCTTAAGTAAAACGCTTAATTATTTAAGAAACAAAATAATCACTGTAAACAATCTTTTAAGCATAATTCAGTTTTATATAAATTAATCTATGGTCCCCAATTAATAAATTATTCAATCTATTAGAAATAGATATAGGTTACTATATAGTTTATCAAAGGCTCAAATGTAATGCATTGGGTCACGAATACAAATTTAAGGACAAAGTAAAACAATTTTAAGGATTACTAATGATATTATTTTTTTCTGAAAAAAGATAAGATGACGAGGAAATAATTAATGGAATAAATAAACTATTAGCAGAGAAATTTGGCTTTGAGTTAAACTAAAGCAAGACAAACGTTTTGAAGATTATTATAGGTGACAACAATGATAATTCAATACATAAAAAAAACTGTGACAGATATATTGAAGATAATACGTCAGTTTTGTTGTTTAGGATGTAAATTTACATCAGTTGGGTGAATAAATCTAATTTATCAAAATATTATCCTTGGATTAAAAAATGATTATTTTAAAATTATATATCTTGATCACATCTATTTATGGAAGTGAAACATGGACGCTGAGAAAGTTAGACATAATTAAAATAGAAGCATTTTTTAAATGTGGTAGAACAGAAGGATGCTAAATATTACGGTGGAATGATAAGATTATAGAAATGATAGGGAATAAAAGGAATATGTATAAGGAATCTTATAGAAAAGAGAGTTAGGAAGGTGAGGTGAATTTTGAGGCGTGTAGGATTGGCTATTTTTTTTAATGTATGGGTCAGTGGAAAAGGAAAATCGCAGAGGAAGGCCCGGATTAGAATATATATAGAAGATAATTAAGGATGTGGGATGCTATAAGTATGTAATAATTAAGAGTTTGGGGCAGAATAGTAAGTAATGGAGGATTGTATTCAACGGGTCGAGAGACAGATTATATGGGAAAAATAAATATCTACTATCGCTTTTTAATTCTGAAGTTTGATTTAACTAGGATTTAGCATTAAATAAATTTAATTTGACCGTGATTAGTTTAGTTACAAATAGATTAAAATGATGATTTTTAAATATTTAAATGTATACTCTCAAATTAATTGGACATGTAACTTACAAATGTTAATGTTATTAACAGTAAATAGAACAAATTATTAAAAGTAATATTCTGTACCCTGGCAAGCGCCAAGAATTGTTGGTGATACTAAATGCTATACATGACGCTTATACTGATGGTATCAAATTTACTCTAGGGGTTTGAGAACCTAGTCTTGAATATGAGAAACATCAATTATTATTATTATTATTATTATTATTATTATTATTATTATTATTATTATTATTATTAGCACCACGTCTTACTACCCGTTCGGGTTTTACGCACTTACGCTAATGTGTAGTGGTAGGGTGATTGTGAGATGAAATGGAGGACCTACAATTTAACGTGGGATTCGAACCACGGTGGAGGCCTCGCATTCCCGTCTTGTCAGAGGTGAAGGAAGGGTTTGGCAATCAGATTAATCTATGTCGGGACCGAGGATTGAGCCCCGGACCTCCAGCACATAAGTCTAACACCTTACCCCTAGACCACAAAGTCACAATTGAGAAAAATCAAAGTTGTAATTATTTATGCTTCTCTAAGATGTGCCTATTTCCTTATTTCCATAGCAAATTTCGAATTTTAATTATATGTTGCTGATTCCTCCAGTAATGGATTCATTCTTTGATGCTGCTGAGACATAGTTTTAAATCAATTAATTGTGATGTACAGTACTTACTTATGTAGGATTATCTTATAGGTGTTAAAATGTGTATTTTATATGTCTACCAGGTTTATTAAAATACACATTTAAAATAAAATCAAAATTTACCACACTTAAAAATAAACTCAGGGTCCACTGTACTTATTTAATAGGGTCGCATTAATCCGATAAAAAGCTTATCGTTGAAACACTTCTACTGTTAATCTTATCGTTAAGCTCGTAATTAATTATTGAAGTATCTCTAAAAGAGTAATTAATGTTTTTTTTTAAAAGTTCTAAAATATGCTAATACAGCATTAAACTAAGGATTTAAGCGTGAAAGTTCAATGTCTATTATTTCTTTAAATAATTGTCTGTATATGATAAAACAAGGAAAACTTACCATTTTAAGAGTTATGAATAATCTTATCTTTTATAAAATGTTCAATAAAGGCCAATATAACTTTTGAGTTAAATACAATCGGAGAATTCATAGGAAGATAATTAATCTCAATACTATTTAATATATAAAAAAATTATGTTTAAAAAAATTAGTTCGACACTTTAGCCAAATTTAGATCACATATAATTTATATAATTTTCCCAGTTTTTTTACCAAAAGGAAATAAAATAATATTATTTTGAATTTGTGTTTGTTCTCCCTCAAAAAATATATAAATAAGTAGTTTTGAGTTTCGTTTCTGTGTTTTTATTAGGATTAATCAGGTTAAGTAAGCTATAAACATCTGACCAGAATTAAATCCTTCCAAGAATAGAATAAGATTGACTTCTTAGCTGTCATGACCCCCGTATTAACTGACAAATATACTTAATAACTCATTTGTAATTTAAATAGGTTCTCATAGGTAACGTTGAATATTAATTTTGTTGTTGTTTCGGGAGCAGATGGCGTGTGTGTATCGTCAAGGCTCCAGCTGATTTCAAAGCACACGCAATCACAGAACAATAGAAGGCGTTGTGTTGGGGAGCATAAGCAACCTAAGTACATTTACTTTGGACTAGTTATAAATGTTCAAGGAATTTTGTTGTTTACCAGGAAAAATACTGTTTTTAATATATAAGTATTATAGGAAGAACTCTTTAGAAAATATTAGCATACATTTTTTTGGGAAAAAAATTGATAATATTGTAAAATATTTAGTAGAATTAATTTTTTTAAGGGTGACCTGGCGGTCTAGGGGTAAGGTGTCGGACTTCTGTGCTAGGGGTCTGGGGTTCAATCCTCGGTCCCGACACAGATTTATCTGATAGCCAAACCCTTCCTTCACCTCTGACAAGACGTGTATTAATCACAACTTGTGAATGTGAGGAATGCCAGGCCTCCACCGTGGTTCGGATTCCACGTTAAACTGTAGGTCCTCCATTCCATTTCACAATCACCCTACCATTACACATTAGCGTAAGTGCGTATAAACCGAACGGTAAGTAAGACGCGGTGCTAATAATAATAATAAGAAGAAGAATTTTCTTAAGCAATGATGTTTGCTGTTGATTGTTGATATGGTGGGTGAAGGAAGAAGAAGTACAGCAATAACTACAATAATAGAATGAGGAAGTAAAAGAGTGTGGAATGAAATCTAGCATGGCAAAGTGTGAAGTGATGGTAATGACAAGGAAGAGGATAAGGCCTAGTAAAGCTATAAGGTTGGATGGAGTTGAGCTGAGAAAAGTACAGAACGTAAAATATCTTGGAAACGTGATTGAGAGGAAAGTTGGAAATAGAGAAAATTTAATGAGAAGAGGAAAGCAGGAAGAGTTGTTCTATAGGTATGTAAGAGACATGCTGTGTAGAAGAGAAAGTGTAAGGAATTATTATAAATGGCGTACTTTGTACCTACTGTCCCACATGCAGCAGAAATATGGGTATTGAATGTAAGAGAGACTAGGAAAGTGGAAGTCATGGGAATGATGAATCAAATAGATAAAACTATTATATGATTTTAGTGAGGATCTACTCGCATCTAGATATCATATTCTGAAAACTAAACAATGACACCTGGGCACTGTAATTAAACCCGGGACCTTTGGATTAGTACGCCAATGCTATAACCACTGAGATATCCAGTCAAAGGTCCCGGGCTCGATTCCCGTGCACAGGTGTCATTTTTCAATTTTCAGAACATGGAAATGAAGTTTGGGAGGAATATGTTAGCTGTCACGAGGGGAAACAAGATTAGGAATGAAGTTATCCTGGAAAGAGTTGGGGTAAAGAGAGTACATGGGATAGTAGAGGAAGCAAGACTGATATTTTATGAGCATGTAATGAGGATGGAAAAAGAGAGGACGCCGAAGAAAATGTTGGAAATGAAGTATGTTGAGGAAAAAAACACAAGGAAGGCAAAGAAAGAGATAGTAGGTGCAGATGACAGAAAGTGTTCAAGTGAGAGGAGAAGAATGGAAGTAATTAAAGGAGGAGGAGTGTTGGAAGGATAGAGGAAGATGGAGGCATTATACTAAACTGACCCAGCCATAATCTGAAAGTAGTTATTGATATTGAGTTGTTATTTTATAGGTATAAATAACACCTGATTATGTATTCTTTTATTTAACCAATGTTTTACTACCCATTTGCACTATAGGTATTTTAGTTACACCAATTAGGTATTGATCTATAAGGCTTGCCTTAAAGGAAATATACCCTCAAATTAGGGGAGGGAGCTTCTAAAAACCTTTAGGAAAATTCACCTAAACTACATCCTCCTGGTATTATATTGATTACCTCTACATCACTGTGAAAAAACACGATAGAAATCTCGACCACTTAATTCACTTATTCCTATAAAAATTGGACTGAATCTTATCATAAAATAGCAGACATTTGTAAATCATTGTTTGAAAAAAATATATTAAAAGGAATTCATAAAATCCATTTAAGCTATATTTTAAAATAAATCTTATTCATCATACATTAAACTGTTGTTAAAAAATTAACTATTAAAAAAAGAATTATACACTTCAAAACAATTTAATATAAATTGGTGGAATTTTTATTAAATAGATCAAATCAATGGGTACATGATCTCTGGTGTCATTTTAGTCTATTTTGGTTTTCTATTGATGGGGTTCTGGAATTCAAAATCCATCTAGTTTTTTTGAGTTCTTAGTTTCAGCTTTTGAAGTGCAATTTCAAGATAATTATCTAGATACAAATTTCAGTTAGTTTTTTGAGGTTCATATTCAAGCTAGATTTTTTTGGTGCAAATTTAAGCTATTATTTATAGCTACAATATCCAGGTAGATTTTTGAGCTGCAAATTCAAGCTAGTATTTTTAGGTTCTAGATCCAGCTAGTTTTTTGAGTGGTAAATTTCAGCTAGAATTATTTACATGCTAATTCCAGCTAATTTTTTTGAGGGGCAAATTCTAGCTAAATATTTTGAGGTGTAGATTCCAGCTATTTCTTTGAGGCAAAAAAAAAATCAAGCTAGTTTTTTAAGGTGCAAATCCCAAATAATTATTTTAGGTGCAGACTCCAGCTAATATTTTCTCAGGTGGCAAGTTTGAGCTAGTTTTTTTAGGTCATATTTCCTCAATCTCTCTTCACGAAAATGTATATACAATAATTCTTATAAGTGTAATTTTTTCTATACCTAACACATTATGGTAAATATACTAGTAATCTAAAGGTAAAATAAAGTTGTAGAGCATTATTATTAATAATAATTCAAATTTGAAGCCATTTTTGAAGAATATATGAGAGGAAATTTAAAATAATAGTATTCAGAATAACCTTACAAAATCTGTTTTTTTTTTCTTTAGACATATTTAAACCATCACAAGTGGTTATTATTTTTTCTACTGTCTATTGATGAGATATTAAATTCAAATGCATCCTCTTCAAACAATTAGTGACATATCCATTTTAAAATAGACTAGATCTAAACATAGCGTAGAGCCAGATATTCAGAGGTTGGTAATCGGACGGGCATGCCTCAGTAGGTCACGTGACATGTCCTGTCACACATCCATAATAATTTAACAGGGGTTAGATCCTGGATGCTTTTAGGAGGAGAGAGAGAGAGAAGATTGAAAGAGAAACACAGAGGGACATAGAGAGAGAGAGAAAAATACACAGAGAAACAATAATAGAGAGATATACAAAGAAAGAGAGATACTGTGAGACACAGACAGAAAGACACACACACACAAAGTGAAAGAGACATACGGGTAAAGAGACACAAAGATAAACAGAGACACAAAGAATACAGAGATACATAGAGAAACAGAGACACAAGGAAAAATATACAAAATAAAATAAAAAAACATAGAAAGAGACACTAAGAGAAAGAGAAATTCAAAAAAACAGACAAAATGATAAATGGACACCGAGAAAGAGATGGAAGGGGGCAGATAAAGACGGAGAATTAAAGAGAGACACAGAGATAAAGACACAAAGAGATAGAAGAATAGAGGGTCACAGACACATAGATGGAGATAAATGCAATTAGAACGAAAGTCAAAAAGATGGACATACTTAGAAAGAGAGACAGATAGAGGCACAGAGAGAGTATATCATAACATTATCGATTATATTCTCCTCCCTCACCCTTTTTTCCTCCTTCCCCTTTCAAAACACAACCCACTCTTTAGATGATACAGAGAGATGGAGAGGGCGCGCGGTTGTTAAACGAGGTCACGTGACACTAACTGTTGGCGGAACAGACTCATGATCCAAAACTATTGGCGGAAGCGAGAGATGAGCATTCTCGGACCGCCGCGGCGCTGCCTAGCGGCTCAATGTTTGATGAGGACGTAAACATGATCGACTTATGAAACGTGAGGGGGAGGTGTGTGGAAGGGGGAGTGAGGGTTTCGAGGGAGGGGGGAATAGATGTAGTGGGGAGGGGGTTAAAGTCGACCTCACGCCTGTTTCAGAATGTATTATGCATGAGATAAAGGGTAATCCTATTTGTGAAAGCAAGGAGGACAGGCATACACAAGAGTGGGGTTTTAGGGGAGGGGGTGAAGAGGGTTGGGGAGAAAATTCCATGGACGTGGTGGGCTACTGAGCGGGTGGGCCAAAATGTTTCTGTTAAAAAATAATAGCAATAAAAGACCTTTAAAAAATATGGCAGATCATCCATATTTGAAGGAGAAAGTGGGTGAATAAATTGTGTCTGCCCACCCGTGGGAATCTTCGTTATAGTTGTTTCATAAATAAAATAAAAATGGGGTCTACATCAATGTTTGTTCATTATAAAGTTTGTTTTGTATTATTTTAACAGTGTACCTAAATTATATACAAGATTCTTTGTAAAGTTTATAACAAAAATTATTCAATAATTAAATAATATATATTTATTAATATAAAATATAATCATATATGAATAAAATGATTGGCAAACATATTGAAAATTTAGATTTTTAAATATTTAGAGGGGTTTCTAATGGTGTTTTTATAATGGCATATATATGATAAAATACTATACTGTCACTCGCAGACAGATGCTAATATTTGGTAGAGATAAAATATTATACCTCAATTTTCGTGGAAAGGGATTTTTATAAAATCAAGGATATTTGGCTGACAGCATTGATAATATTCTAATATATTAATATATTTATTTACTAGGCATTGATAATATCTCTCAAAAGGCACAGTTACAGATAACATGACTACTTATATATACGTGAAAGTAGATCTGAAAGCGGTTTTAAATGTAATTTTCTAAAAATAAAATAAAAAAAATTAATAGAAAATATCTGGAATCCACCCTTGTATCAACAACCCACCTTGATGGGAGCATTGTCTAAATCTAAGGTGTCACTCTTGCAGTAGACTAGATTGCCGTTAATGGTGAAATCAGGTTTCGTATCTTGTGGGATGTACTGAAGATTGTTCTTTATAATTATCTTTCCCCGATCCTTACACGCAAATGCAAGTGCCTCACGTAATATATACTCACTCTTCCTCATACCTAGCACTTAAAAAGTAATTAGTACATAATATGTGCATAATCCGAATGGGTAGTAAGACGTGGTGCTTGTAAAAATCGTTGCAGAACTATCAATATGTGTAATTTAGCATAAGTACTCCCCCAGATAAATGTTGTAAATAAATGATTTTATAGTAATTTTCGATATAGTTTGAATTAAAAGATCACTTACCAGTAAAATATTTTTAACGATAAATATAATCACGATCAGCCAAAATGTATTATCATAAGACGCCTAAATATAATATTTGGTGGAAACTCATTAAACCTATTCAGATGATACCTCAATTAAAGAATTACTCAGGGGGAAACATGATTATAAGATCCATATTTGTGTCCGAGGACATATAATACCCATAAAAATATAAAGGCCCAAAATCTTCATTCTTCTTATAATAAATTAATAATTTTTTGGGAAAAAAGAATAAAGCCTATCCTGAAATAAAATATTAAATAATGGCTTGGTTCAATACATCTTCTTAAGTAAACAATAAAACCTAAGCCATACCCATAGGCCTCTGTTTGGTGATTACTTGACATAATTACAAGTTTCGAAAACTAAGCTTAAAATAGTGGTAGGTAGCCCGAATGTGTCTTAAGACATTTAAATTGCTTCTATTGAACGTTTGGCTACAACTTCTGTGTAAACTTTCTCTTTATGAATTTCACAAATCAAAGAGTAGTCCCTTGGATATTTGAAAATATATACTTAGCAAACAAACATCGATTAAACTTGGATTTACAGACTATTTCAATCTTTGATGAGTTTGGCACAACTTTCTGCTTTCAAACATTACAAATACACACAGATATTCGAATTCTCCCGTTTAATATCCTAAAATTCTCAGACTATAAGGAAATAGACTTAAGATATATTAAGTTGGTTAATATAATATTTTGTAATATCTTGCATCTTATTACAGCTCCTGAATACCTCATATTTACAGGGAGGTAAGGGGTGGTTGGAATAAGATAGAACTGTACCTATATTTAGGCGGAGGGAGAGTGGGAAAACGTTTGGTAAAAAAACTCGTTACACTTCAACGGAAAACTAATGCCCAAGGTCACTTCCTTTAAATTCAGCTTTTCTTTCAACCTATTAAATAGCGTAATTAGTTTAGAAACGTTTAATTCAAACGTGTTGTAAGATGGAGTGTCATTTATATATATTTAGAATATAAATTTATATATATTCAACACATTTAGAGATAATTTTTATATTATTTTAATGAAAGTCAAAAAAATTATTATATCGATTCTTATGTTCAATTATTTTAAATTTTTTACTTTCATGTTAAGGGATTAAGGGAACGTGAGAAAATGTCTGTTTTTTTAATAATTTTTAGATCAAACTTTTTTTGGTCAAAATAATTCAAATTTTATTCCAAAAAAAATAGATTTTAATTTTATTCACACCCGCTTCTGTCGTTGCATGATCTAAGGCACAGATTAAAATGATGATGATTGATAGATTAAGGTTCGAATCCCGGTTGGGTCAGGTGTTCTGAGGGTAGTTTTTCCAAAATGGTTTTCTATTCTCTCTCACTAAGCAAATCTGGCTACACTTCCTATAACTATACCCCTCCTCATCCTTCAAATCCATTATTGTAACTAGTACACAAGAGTGTAAGCTGAATGGGTAGTAATATGCGATTTAAAAAAATTCCTCAAATCGTGATGTCAACCATTTTTTCTCTTCATTTAAAAACTTTCTCATCTAACGCCGCTATACTCATGACAGATATTCAACAACAGCAGTTGATGTCACCATGTGAAGAAAATTTAATTATATGTTTGTATCTAGGATTTTTTTCTTTATTTTGGCCAAAAAGAAAAGTTTTGCTAAGACAAGTTCAAAAACAATGGCCTTTTCTCGTGTTTTTTACATCCCCACTTTGACTGTACGTACAATATTTCTTTGCCACCGTTCAGGATTTATGAATATATACATTAACGAAGTGTATATGAAGAAGGTAGAATTTAAATGGTATGTATCTTCATTTTCTTGGGTACAGTGTGGAAATAAAACAAATTAAACACATAAGTGCATTGAATAGTGTTAAAACCCCACCCTTCTTGTCACCATGATCTCGTAAAAATATAGCATGGACACCTATGGACCTCTTGTACACTGTTTTGTTTCTTATAGATTCTTATTATTATTGGAAGCTATGAATTTTTTTAGGGTTGAGTACACTTAATGTAAAGGCCTACCTCTTTAATGTATTCATACATGAATTTATTATCTTCAGCTATTAATTTTGATATATAATTTCAAAACCTAGAAAAATCAGATAAAGTTGCCAAAATGTATCAATGTTAACAGCATGAAATATTAATAATTAAATAGCCAAAGATATTATTTATGCTTTTAGTGGGAATTACTCCATCTAGATATCATATTCTGTAAATTGAAAAATGACACCTGGACACGGAAATCGAGCCTGGGACCTTTGGCTTAGTAAGCCATTGCTCTAACCACTGGGCTATCCAGGAATAGTCCCGTGCCCAGGGTCATTCCGACGATTTCCGCTAAGTCCATCATAGACTCTGCCTTATAATATGAGTGAAGAATGACCCTGGGTACGAAATTAATCCTGGATAGCTCAGTGGTTAGAGCATTGGCGTACTAATCCAAAGGTCCCTGGTTCGACTCCCGTGTCCAGGTGTCATTTTTATATTTTCCGAATATGCATAAAATATGTTTTTAATTTTGAAAAGGTACTTTAATAAAAGTCCCACGATAGTTACCCTTCAAGTAAAACACATCCTAGCTGTTTTCTAATTTATCAATGAGTATAAATTTCAATCGTACAAGGTCAATAGTCCCATGTATATGTCTGATAAGAGAATAAAATATTTTGAGTATTTTTAAAATATAAAAACTAGTCGAATGTATCTACTAAATATAGAAAAAAACTATAAAATATGCATTCACAAGTTTTATTAGGCACCAATTTCTACATTTATCAAGCCATTAAATCTACTAGTGGGGTAAAAGTGAGTAATGTGCTAGTCAGAACAAATTATCTTCCATTTACGTTGAAGTAAGAATTGAAAATCAATTGAGTTAATACCATTAGAACACCTGATAGGGATTGAATCCGTGACCTTCCCGTTACCTTTAAAACATTTTGATCACGTGTCCGCCAGCGAAGTTTTTTGGATTATTTAATAGCAAAATACCTTAAAATAAGAGTTGATAATATTGGATCCTAAACCCTTCTTCCATAAAACAAAAGGTCCATCGATACAAAACTCGTCTCAAATATTTACACACTCTCATGTTTTATGGATACCCAAATGAATATATACTTTTTTTTTCTGTTGTCATTTGTCGTTAACTTACACTTTTCTCTTGTGATTCCTCATGGTTTTCAAATAATTCTAAAGAGCGAGAGAGAATATAGTATAGCATAGAATTCCAATGTATATACTTTGTGGATCGTTCAAGTGTATATCACTTTCATTTTGTTAGATGAAAAGACCTATTTGAAAATGTATTCATATGATATTGATCACATTCTTTTGAATATGAAGCGTAGAGCATATTTTTATAAGCTTGTACAAACACCCTTTCAAAAAAACAATATATTTTTAAGCTTTTAACAAATATAGCAAATAATATAAAAAAAGGATTAACTTATCTGAAATGTATACAATTACATAGTTCTATATATTTTAAGAGTGTAGCTATTACATAATTGATAAAGTTACACTTTTATTTTGACAGTAGGTAATTCCTAATGTTGGGTGTGAAGGGAAATCAACTTATAGGGCATCTTGCTTTAGATCCAGATGGCACCAAAATCATCTAATTTATTGTGAAATTGTTCGTCTGGTATCTTATTTAATTTATATATCGGTGACCTGGTGGTCTAGGGGTAAGGTGTTGGACTTCTGAGCTGGCGACCGGGGTTCAATCCTCAGTCCCGGCACAGATTTATCTGATTACCAAACCCTTCCTTCACCTCTGACAAGATGTGTATTAATCACAGCTTGTGAATGTGAGGAATGCCAGGCTTCCACCGTGGTTCGGATTCCACGTTAAACTGTAGGTCCTCCATTACATCTCACAATCACCCTACCATTACACATTAGCGTAAGTGCGTATAACCCGAATGGGTAGTAAGACGCGGTGCTAATAATAATATTAATAATAATAGTAATAATAATTTTTATATCATTCTGAACGTGCAACGATTCCTTTGATGATGATGATGATAATAATAATAATAATAATAATAATAATAATATCAAAGGTTTAACTAAATATTCTAGTAACAATGATAGTTTACTCCCTGAGGATGTTTCCAAAGTTTTAAAGTATTAATAATACTCAAAGGGAAGACACAATTAAATAAAACATCATTTTTAGACTGTGATTTCTTCAATTTTATAAAAGTTTTATTAAAAATAATGGCAACTTCGCTTAGGATTATCATGTTAATGCTTACACATTTTAAATATAAGGGCCTGCGCAAAACGACGCTGGATCGAGAGTGGGAACAGACGCGGGAATTTCTAGCGGGGGGAAAATTTGGCGGGATTGAGCATCGTCATACCGAAGCGATGCGAATCGCGGTAGTTCAAGGGAGGATACCAGTGTAAGCAGCTCTGTGCAGCCTCTTGAGTTTGTTTTAGTGTACATGTTCATTACATTATAAATAAGGTGTAGACTAAGTTTTGCAGAAATGTGTACTTTATCAGATGAAGAAATATTGCTGTTACTTGATGTGTATGAAGATGAAAATAAAATAAAGAAGAAATGGGTAAAAAAAAAAAAAAGATGGTAACACGGAGAATATTTTCTCACCAGATAGATTTAATTTCTTCCAGATTTTTTCTACCAATGGTCGTTCTTCTTGATGTTCTTATAGTCCGTATGACTTAAATCATAAATCGCAGGATAGGTGAAAACCATTTCCAGCAACAGCTCTGTGATATACGTGATGACCGCACCCCAAAGCGGATTTATTAAATAAAAAAGGTTGTTGAATCCATAAAAAATCCTTGAATATTATATATGCACAAATATTACAAAAAAATCGGAACTACTACGAACTTTGGAAATTGTATAGGTACGAACTAGATTCAAGCTTCTAAAGTTGGTCTGTTAATTTTTTAAATGGTAAAGTTAAAGAACACTTTCTACCCCAATATATTATATACTAACAAGACATACAGACATATTGTATAGAGGGTAAAACTTGTGTAGATAACTTCATTAATACTCCATGGAATCAAACCTGGTTTATCTGGACTTGTGATTTACCACTCTATCACTTAAATACGGGAATTGGAATTGCATACATACAAATATCGTCACCCGAGTATGCGAATGTTTTATCTACAAAATTGTTAAATTTGAGATATTTTGTGTTTACGTATATTTAGAATGCATCTGTTTAGACCAGTGGTGAAATTTAGACTACTATAAAAAGGCTTAAGAGGATACAAACTCGAGTTGTCATCTAGTAACATTGGTTTTATACACAAGGTCAAACTTCAATGCTCTTTTACAAAAAAGTGGAAAATTGGACATATAACACTTGCATTCTCGGGTGACGATATATCTAATCACGCCATTTCCTTATGGGATAGGCAATAAACTATTGATATAGCTTAAAATATCCGTACTTAATCCATCCTCACTAACTTCATCCACACTATCCAATCTTTGTATACTCCCCTCGCTTCAACAATATCCCTGAACTGAGTCATGCATGCTCTTTTATTCTTAATGTTTCTCTTTTTCACACACTCGTCTACAACATTTATCCACGTCTTATATGACCTACCCCTTCCTTTCAAACGTAACACTCTACCTTCATATATTTGTTTCGTCACTCGATCCACACTTAACCCCTCAACACGCCCAAGCCAACGTAAAACGTTTCTTTCACACTGACCTATTTGATTCCTTTTCAAACCACACTCCTTTAGCACCCGTTCATTACCGACTGTCTCCATACGAGTTTTCCCGTGTAAATTTTTCTTAAATATCTCATTTCAATCACATTCACCTTGCTTTTGTGTTTCTCCTGACAAACCTACGCTTCACACCCATGAAACAACGTTGGTGTTTACACACATTTAAATGCTGCCAACTTTGACTCTTTGAATTTTGGTGACGGTATTATATTACTAAAAGGTTTATTTGTCCTTTACACATTTAAAAAGGACCAAAAAAATATCAATTAATTAGAACGTTCAAAATCCAGTTGCCCACTTTCAGGTAACTCCTCGTTAAACAATCATGAGCTAACAATGGCAATCATAGACAAAGCATAGTAATTAATAAAATAATAAATTATATTAGAAAAAATTATTACTTTGTCCAAGTGCAAAACCAGCGCATTTCGTTAACAGCGCAATCTTTACCTAAGCACGATGATAATCTAAGATGGATGAATTAATAACCATTCTTAAATAAATATGTTGGCTAAAAGAGCATCACAGATCACCAAAGAGCATAAATAAATAATATACTCTGTTACAGAATCATACTGAATAGTAATAATAATCACGGTTTTCCAAAGAACAAAATGGTTCACCGAGATATGTCATCAGCATTTATCTATTTAATAGCAATGCGATGACATAAATATGTGCAACACCTAATAAAATGTAGAAAATTAAAGTGGAGGTCAAAATTTTTATACGAAGTGTTGACCCTTGTGGACCCAATATTGATCTTTTTTATAGGTCCAAACATAAAAGTGGGAACAATAATTCTTTTAAAATAAAATTATAAAATCTAGAACTGAGACTCAAAAATGTCTTACATAAATATAGTGTAATTTATACTTAAGTTTGATAATACTTATTATTTCATTTCACATATATTAAGAGTTTTAGTAAATATCTCCATTTTTAAACAATAGAGCGAGAAAGTCCACGCGGAGTTCCGCACTATTTATTTAGATTTTTATCGCAACAATAATGGGTCCCCTTTAAGATTCTCTTTAGATTTTGCATTCATTTAGTTTTAGATTTGTTTTTAGTCTGCCTATACAAAAGTCAAATTTCCCCCTTATCGAGAAGATTTTTCTCTATTAGGTCATTACCCAGTCCCTAATTTTATTTTCTAAACCTTGCGTATTTATTGATTATTGGGGGGGGGCTCTTTTTACAAACATGTCAAATATAATTTTCTAACTTGTCAAAAAAATGTATATTACTTTTGGAAATGTTTCAGACTACTAGCTACTACATCATTAGTTCCATTCTTTTTAAGTTTCTACATTTCCATTTTGAAATTTTAATATTTATTTAACAATCTCGTATGATTTATTTAATTGCTTGCCAAATTTTAAATTTCAAGCCACACTGAAAATTAGTTACTTATATTAGTTATAGAAATTTCTAGCTCTTCTATTTTCCGGGCTTTAAAATTGAGTATTTGAAGGGTTCAAATGTCAATCGGTTCTCGAGAAGGTATATTAGCTTAGATGTCAAATTTAAATTTAATATCACACCAAAAAGTTTTTTATATAATTTTATCAATATTAGAATAATCAATTACTTCCCCATTTACTGGTTCTTTATATTGAAATCTAAGGATGATACCTTAGTAGTTTTTTGGGGTGGTTTTTATATCCAGCTGGCAAATTTAAATCTTCTGCTATACTTAGAATAATTATTTTTAATTTTAGGAATTTTTAAACACCCAGGCCTCTATGAATATTAAATAGTTAACACTCATCTGTTATTATACTAATTCCCTCTACATTCCTGGCAAATATCAATTCTTTTCCTCACCTAAAAGGTTTATTTTATTTTTATTTAACCTCCCACCCCCTATTCCTTCAAGTGTTCAGTCTCCATTAAATGTTATGGTTATTTAAGCAATCTTTATAACTTCTTGCCGAATTTTGTTCTCTGTCGAAAGGAAAAGTGTTTGTTTTCTATTAGTTTTGCAAATAGTAACTGCCCCCGTTAAAACAAATACTACTTATAACTATATAAAATTTAAGGTGATTATATTTATCTGAATTTTTACCTTTTACCTACCTGTTAAATTTAAATTTTATATCACACTTAATATTGTTTACTATTGATAGACCTTTCGCCCCTACCATCCCTTCCTCGGTTTCTCAAAGTGCCATAGAAAATGTTATCATTTTCAGCCCTTAATATTTTGTTTGAGTGTCTTTAATACATGCTGCTGAATTTCAGTTTTCTATCACATGGAGCAGTAGTTGTTTAGTATTAGTTTTTGAAATTTTCAACCCAAAAATCCCCTTTTCCGAAATTCATTCCTGTAAATCTAGGATATATAGATTCATTTAGTTATCTGGAGATGTCTCTACAGCTGTCTGTTAAATTTCAAATTTCTACCTCATTTAAAAAAATTTTTTTCTTATCACAGGCCTCCCCCACTCCCCCATTTCCCATAGCTCCATTTATAAACTTTCAAATTTAGATTTTTCTCGTTATATGGGGCTGCCCACTATATTTCCGCCAAGAAAAATTTAAAGTTCCCAGGTTTTGGGAAAATATGGTGATGAGTGCGTCAGTGAATCCTACAACATGTTGTCCCTTTTCACCCTTATCAGGGGATGAAATTTGGAAGTCTCTCAAAAAGTCACATACTTTCTAGAAAGAACCATAATTTTAAATTTCAGAGGCTCTATGTCACTGGTTAAAATAATACATCGAATTTTGAAAATTTAATGCCTACTATTTAGGATTTAAATTTCAAAATCTTCGAAAACATCCATATTATCTCTTGCCTGGATTCTAAAAAGAACCTTCACGAAAAACTTCAGTTGTAGGACCAGGGGTTGGGAAATAAAGCAATGTGTGAGTGAATTTTGTTATTTTATATACATCTTGTTTGGAAACTCAAAGCCCAAACTTCACATATAGCTTTTTGAACCAAATGTAGTAATAATCCCTATACACTTAATCCGAAAATATATTCTAATACCATTAAGTTGTTTCCAAAATATGGTCGTACAGAGTCGGGAGAGAAAAGCTGTTCAAGCATGTGTGTACAACAGGTTGCATAGGAGCTAGGTGAGCGCCACTACACACCTCAACCTCTTTGTGAATGGAAGCAGAACAGACTATAAATTCATGGTAAACAACACAGCAGTCTATATATAAATGCGATTACGTTCTGAGAGTCATCATTAACGATCCTACATCACAGAAAGTCTTGCCATTATTACATGTGAAGTGCTACTCACCTAACTCCTAGGCAACTTGTTGTACACTCATGCTTGAGTAGATTTGCTATCCGGCGCTATACACCGACAATTTTAACACAGCTCAATGGTAGTAACATTGTTTTTTTTCCGGATGTAAGTGTATAGGGATTTTGTATTGCTTTTTGTTCAAACAAGCTGTATGTGCAGTTTGGGCTATGAGTTTCCAAACATCCGGTATATAGATAATATTATAGTTTCTCATTTGTATGCCTGCAAGCCAGTGTTCAGATAATAATTTATATTTCATCAGAAGTTATATATTTTCTCGTAATAAAGTATTGCTTCACTTGATTGCATGACCTTTATCTGATTTACTAAAACATGAATTAATTTTAGCGTTATCTTAAGACAACATGCAGTTAGTTCAGACACTTAATTAATCTCAATTTACATTTCTAAGCTAGCCTTGCCATATTTTTGAAAAATATTTAGTTTGAGATAACAATTTTTTTGACTATGAAATATCTTCTAATTTCATGTACAGTACATATCATCCCCATTCAGTTTAAAGATAAAAATATAATAACCATTACACATTTAGTGTTACAGTTTTGTTAGACTCTAGGACATAGATGGATATAAGGTCGACTCCCGGTGATAAAAATAATAGATCGTTTCCTTAGGTTCTTTAAATATATTTACATAAGTTAACCACCAACACAATTTTAATCTTGATATAAGATATGAAATGCATTCATATTATATTTTAAAATAGCTTTACTGATTTTAAGGATATGACGAATAAATTATGGTCAATTGTATGTTTAATTCTTTTAATTCTTAAACGAAAATTCTCCAGCATAAAAAAGAAATACTGCACACACACAAACATATATATATATCCTTACATAGGTATGAACGTAAACAAATACACAAAAATTATTAAAGATTTAATTATTATATTCGTCATAGGTGTTTATGTGACAGCTAGTAAAAGCTACCATAGTGCCCTCATGTACTTATTATTTAAATCATATGATCCGCAAGATCATATATTATTAATTTATTGTCACTATTGGCAGTTAAAACATTCACAACAAACAATTTGTTTTTAATTTTAATGTTTTTATTTTTACTGGTTTTATGTCATATGCTAGCTGTCAGCTACCACCACTTCTATGCTGAATGAACATATGTATATTCATTTTTATATACATACTTACATAAATAAATTCAAATTGGTTTAGATAGTTATAAATTGTTTTTTAATCTAAATAAACCCTAAATAAATTTTAATATATGTATATTCAACTCATGTGAATTAAATTTAAGGTAGCATATCAATAATTGTGACCACAAATAATAAACGTACTTGCTGTACGTTTTTCTAAATTTTTTACCCGACATATTTATATTATACAATCCTCTAAGGTTACGTTAAATAGTAAACAATTTGTCCGAAAGCTAAAATAATAATCAAAAGCCCGTCATATCACAAATAACTTCTGCTAAACTCTAAATAGATTTCCAAACAAATGGATATTAGTTCCTCACAGTCATCCATGAATAAAATCGAATATCCTCTTTCTATCTGACCTCTACTATCTGGTACACACAATTTGTTTTAGGAAAATGATTATGCGTATTTTTGTACTATTTGTTGGTCTGTTATGGGTATGTGGTCTCCCTTCCCCTCCCTAAATGTACTCATAGGAAGGGCTATTTTCTCTATTAATTCAACCGTACACAGTGAGCAATAACCCAGCGACTAATTGAAGTACGACTTGTGACCTAAAAATATTCCGCTGTATAGTCTAGAATATCTAAAAAGATAAAATTTGGTAAACCCAGTATTTCAATACTTAGGGACTACTTTTATCCTTATATTCGTTCAACTATCAATGATTTGTGTTTATCATTTATATATATACATATGTGTGTGTGTGTGTGTGTGTGTGTGTGTGTGTGTGTGTGTGTGTGTAGGTGGGTGGTTAGGGATGGACACGCTAGGTAAACCTTTGTTTTATTTCTATTCAGCGATAAGTACAATGCATGCATTCATTTTAATTCATAGAATATATTATTCTAGCTTATTTTTATTGTATTTTTAGGTCTTTTTGGGTTTTATGTTCAGACGTAATAAGCTAGGTTTAAGTATTAGCGTGTAGTGGTTGAGTAAATGGTGAATTTATCTAAAAATAATAATAACATAATTGCTTACTAGAATAAAGCAATTACGTAATCCAGGTAACTAAAATCACACAAAAATAAATGTTGTTATTTTATGGGAATGGTATATTGATAAATTAATTTAAATATTATTAGATATTGTAATAATATTTTTTAAAACATAATAAGATAAGTAGTTTTAATAATCAAATATTGATAATAATATTTAAACATCTCTGAGAAACACTGGTTTGAATCTAGGCAGGGTCTAAGGTCTTATGTCTTCTCCGGTTGGGGTACATGTGACTATTGTTATTCTAATTTGAATTCAATTATCTGCTAGATTGTGTAAAACATATTGGGATGGTTAGATTTATTCCCCACGGTGACGGTTATGCAGTATAGGTCGTCAAGTTATCAATATACTTGATTACATTTGCATGTGACACAAAGATAAAGCCTATAATTTCAGCCTAGGTTCATTCAGAGGCGGTTCTCCCACAAGTGGTTTATCTCTTTGAATTTCCTATCCATCCCCTCACGATGCTAGTTTGGATGCATTTAATTATAACTACCCTCTCTATCTCTTCATAATATTTTAGGCAGTTAAATAAAATTTTGATTAAAGTTTATGAACTTAAACTACCTATTAACCTATTAACCTAATAGCTACCTATTAGGTGTTTTGTGTTAAGACAAGTCCATTCCTTTTGTCAATGAACTTAGACCACCAATGTGGCCTGTCCTCTGCCTCCTCCTTCAACACCAGAAATCTTTCTTCTTTCCTTCAATTCATCCAACATTTGAATCCTTCTTCTTCCTAAGCTCCTCTTTCCCCCAACCTTTCCTTCTATAACGTCGTGCATAAGACATTTCCCCCTAAAAATGTGTCCAATCCAGTTTGATTTTTCACCGAAGAATCATAAATCCAAAATAGTTATCTCATTCACTTTTCTTGGCACTTCTTCATTTGTTACCATGCTCTGTCCCCCTGATCTTAAGTCTTCTCAAGCACCATATTTCTAAGCTCTCTAAATACTTATTTTACATCTTTCTTAGAGTAAAAAAAATGCTAACATGGACCTTACCAACATTGGTGGGCACGTGGTCTATACGTAAGGTTCATCTAGTCTGTATTTTTTGGGGTTGGGGATTTCGGTGTTGGAATCCAGAATGAGTATAATGTGGGTGTTTTTTTAATATCCTTCTCCACCAATATACCTACTTCACTTTTAACCCTTTAGTACTGCATGTTTACAAATCCAGACGGGTAGTAGGACTTGTGGAAAAAACAGCACAACTCATTATTTCTCAGTATGTTCATTAAAATATTCAAGTAAGAACACAATTAACCCTTAATAAACTATAATACCAACACTTAAAAGGTTTATAGTTTTTTACCCTACTAGTATTTATGTTAATATTTAGAAACATTTAAACTAACACACTCAAAGCAGTAGCTTTAAATTAGAAAATAAGCAATCGTAATCATAAAATAAATACCTTCTCCTAACATTTTTATTTTTTATTTTTTAAAAGTGAACCTCAATGCCAGTGGTTTAATTTAAGTGAAAACCTCTTTTTTTTTTACCGCCTTCCCTAAGCAGTGCTTATATTTGTACTCAGCAACCACACCACTTTTAAGAGCTCTCATATTATCCTCCTTTTTCTCCCCAATACCACTTATCTCCCATTTAACGATTTCCCTGTTCGTCTCTTCACACACAAGAAGTCAGCTCATTAGCAATGCCAGTCGGCTAATGGGGAAGAAAGAGTTGAAAACTGGAGGGTTGGAAGTAGTTTCCAGGCATGTTAAATTGAGCATGTACTTCAAGTCTTAATAAAACATATTATATACATATACATATCACATATACAAAAAAAAAAGAAAACCTGTTCTCGTTGAAAAGTGAAAATGCGTTTTTATTCAAAGAAGTTTATTTTATATTATTTTAATCCTAGTTTATATATATCTAGCTTTAATGGAAATTTGTAAAGGTGTATAAAAGAGATTAAGTAAAATGTTGATCTATTTGAAAAATAAAAAAAATAACACTTTGATGATGGGAGGTAAATTTGTTTGAAGTTTTCTTTTATGATTTTGTATGTTTACATTTATATGCTCATTTTATCAGTAATGAAAATTGTTATCTTTATCTTTGAGTATTTTCACGGTTCTTTTTTATAATATTATGAGTCTAATATTCTATATTGAAAAAACCATCCTCCTTATAAATCTCAAAACATTATTTTATTCGAACTAAAATAAATCTTCGGGGGTCGTAAACTCTTTTGTATACCGGAGTATACGAATAGCGGAAATACTAATGCGGGTGCACACGGATAGTGGAATAGCCCATCCGAGATCTTTAATACCCTTACACAAACTGCAGGATAAAAATTAAATTCATAATTACTTTGTTCATAATGGAACATGAAAGTCAGGCTAGGTTTGGCCAGGATAGGTTAGGTTAGTGGTTATGAGTTGAATGGGATTACCGGTTGTTCCGCAAGTCGTATGAACCGGCTGACAGGTATACTGAATTCTACAATTTTAGTGCAACCATGAATACAAGTTGCGATTATTTTACTAGCTAGAAAAATTGGCTATGACATTCAACTCTGACCCAAGAGGTTGTTACTCAGATCCTTACGGTGCGTTATAATTTTTTTCTGTAGAGTTTCCACTTCCTCATGCGAATGGTGATACATTTATTTTAAAATAAGTACCTCCATTTGGTTCAATTGTAATACGTTTTTATAGATTATGTACTCAAGAATGTAAACACTAAAAAAAAGTTTATCTTAACAGAAGCTATAATATCATTGATTAATATTTAATTTTATTTTAAAATATGTTTAACCATCTAGTAGCTATAATATTTGGAAAAATATATTTTTGAAAATATACCTATAATAATTTATTGTGATAATATAAACATTTCTATTTGAGCCTTAGACCAAACATATTACCGTCTTAGACATATGTGTTTCAATTATTCTCTAAGTCATATCTTACTACCCGTCCCGGCTCTTAGAACATTTAACACCTGCTTAGATAAGTAACCCAACTCCCCCCTTTCGGTCTTCAGAGGTGTATTTTAGTATTTAAAAAAACTTGTCTTACTACCAACCCAGGCTATAAACTAATATGTTTGGAATAAAGAAGGTTTGATATAGAGGAAGTGTACCTGCATTTGAGGGGAGAGAGAGCGTGGGAAACCATTAAGGAAAAAACTCACTTAGTATACACGAACTGGATCGAAACGCGATATTCTCGTCATTGGTGGCTTACTTTATTTCAATATAAGCGCCTCAGACCATGCGGCCATCGAAACTGGTCTTATTATAGTTAATGTCAATTATGTTTACAGCCAATTGCTGTAAAGTATTAAAATGTATTATTAATATAGAACCTAAGCATGAAAGTTATAACTAGTTTGTAGCATTAGCTCCAAGCTAACCACAACCAAGTCGACAACAACGGACTTTTCTTACCCTATTATACGATCACCGTCTGCAGCTGGCTCAACGTTACACTCGACCGGCCCACCAACATACACACACATCAACAAGACGTATCAACAGAGACTAGAGCTACACCTATTCTACTCTCAGACAACAATCCTGAAAACCAAAGATCTTCGATTGGAAAGAAGAAACTCTTCGCCAGTGCCTTGTGTCGTTCCAGTCCAGTCCAGAAGCTTGTGGAACCTCCCCTTTCTTGTTTATGTTCTTTGGTTTCCCCCTCATCATCACCCTGTCATCCCCTACTGTGTTTCAACCGTATAAAAGAGTGATCGTGCGAGTGAAGTGCCACTCTTGGACTGGCTTTGGTATTCGCTTGAGCAAGCGAAAGCTTCAAAAAACAACAACTAATAATGTAAGCTAAATTCATTTTCGGCCTTATTCTTTTAATTTAAATCCTCTTTCGGCGTTATGGACTTAATCTTTGAACACGGACTAAATAAACAAATATATTATGACATTGTTCACTATGATATTTAGATGGACTTAGTAATTTTGTCAAATATAATTGCACTTGGACTTAGAACGTGAACTGATATGGACATATCTTAAATTGTAATTTATAATCTTATTGTGTAAGTGATAAACATATGTTACGCATGTTAGGAACTTAAACTTTGGAACATATATCCTGTATCGTTATCACTAACGATGTTCCAAGTTATACTTTAAACTTGCAATGATAGAAAACTCAGGCTTTTGGGCGTAAACGTGAACTTTTATTTATCGCAATCTAATTGGTTTAGCCATTGATGGTATTAAGGCCATTCTCTGTTACATTGTACTTTTATGTTCTTCTTTGAAATTTAATTATAAAGTAAAGCTATTAACGTTTCACTTCCAAAATGTATGTACGGACTTAATGAATCGGGCGCCATAAGCGTTAGCAAGGGGTTAGATTGAGGAGTATTATATGTCCCCTTAGCCTGATTGCTAATTTTGTTAAAGTAATTAGTGATGATGATCACATGTACTTTTAGGCACTCTCAATACAAGGCCATTGTATTATAAATACAAAATGTTGTATCCCATTGGTTGAATTAATTATTTTAAATTAATCATTGTTCATTTTTTCTGAATATCTAATAAAACTATCTTTGAACTTAGTTTCTGGTTACTATTTTCACTCTTTCATCCTTAGGTACAAAATGCAAAATATTTAGTTGTGTAATAATCAAGTCAGAGGTATCATTACTACTTTTCTCGTTTATTATGTATTTGAACCCGTTAAGTTAGGCGTCGGGTATAAAGTCGGGTTCAAGTTAATCCTTTTTAAAATATTATATTTAAAAGTAAAGTGAAATACTAATAATTTTTAAAATATTATGACTTATAATACGGCCTTTTTGGCATAAAATTATATGTACAGTCTATTTTCCTTCGGAAGGGCCTCTTAAATAATACAAACATGTCATTTAAAGCCAGCAATTATAACATGTTACTATATTATTTGTATTATGTTAAGAATGTATTGGAATTATTTACCAATAATGACAACTGCGGATCACATGATTTCACATATAAATACGTAAAATTATCCAACACCTTAGCTCAGTCGGTAGCGTCTCTGTTTACTGAGCTAAGAGTCCCGGGTCTTATTCCCGGCATGGCTGAATAATTTATCTGTTGTGAAATGTGGGTTTACCCTTTCACAGTGATGAAATAACGGTCGGGGACTGTATATCGTGTCTCTCCTAGTCTTAATTTAGATTATAAGGCTTATGAAGCTATGACAACCCAAGCAAGTTATGAAGCTATGACAACCCAAGCAAGTTATGAAGCTACAACATCCTAAGCAAGCTATTAATCTACTACAGCCCAAGCAAGTTATGAATCTACGACAACCCAAGCAAGTTATGAAGCTACAACATCCTAAGCAAGCTATTAATCTACTACAGCCCAAGCAAGTTATGAATCTACGACAACCCAAGCAAGTTATGAGGCTACGACAGCCCAAGCAAGTTATGATGCTACGACAACCCAAGCTAGTTATAAAGCTAAGACAACCCAAGCAAGTTATGAAGCTACGACAACCCAAGCAAGTTATAAAGCTAAGACAACCCAAGCAAGTTATGAAGCTACGACAGCCCAAACAAGCTATGAAGCTACAGCAGGACAAGCAAGTTATGAAGCTACGACAGCCCAAGCAAGCTATGAAGCTACGACAGCCCAAGCAAGCTATGAAGCTACGACAGCCCAAGCAAGCTATGAAGCTACGACAGCCCAAGCAAGCTATGAAGCTACGACAACCCAAGCAAGTTATGAAGCTACGACAACCCAAGCAAGCTATGAAGCTACAGCAGCACAAGCAAGCTATGAAGCTACGACAACCCTAGCAAGTTATGAAGCTGCGACAGCCCAAGAAAGCCGGTGGTGGAAAATATATAACTTGAATAAAAAACTTCTCCAGGCCAAAGGCTGGAAACAGTGAAGTATGTAAAGTAAAGCTGTAGATTCGCAATAAAATCCCAAAACGTCTAAGCTTAAGCTGGGATCTACTATGAAACCTATGGCTTGGACAAGCAAGAACGTTGAATTAAGTGATTTTTTTTAAATTGCGTATGACATGTAGCTTTAAAAATAATTTATTATATTTGAGTAATAGTATTTTTGTTTTATATTAAAAACCTTATTCAGATAATTCTATTCAAATTCAATTATAGGGGCTCATTCTCAAAACATTAGCTATATTGACCCATTGTTGACCTCCTAACATAAACAAGAACTAATCAAACATCTTTGGCAAAGAGTAAACAAAGAAGATAAAAAAACAATGTCCAATTAGTATATACTTGTTTCTGAAAGAGCTTGCTTTCGAAGCTTCAGTAGCTTTAATTGATAAAGAGAATTCCAATACGAGAAATTTAGAGTCGAAACTTTCAACAATCTCCTTTACGTTCTTGTTTACACATAATTAACGAACTGTATCACTTACAATGTTAGTTACACTACTTACGTAACAATACCCATACAAAAATAGAAGCTTTACACAAAATAATAGATAGTTTTTTTTTCTGTTTTGTTTTCTGATTTTCTTAAACAATATTTATTTTGAAAATATATTTAAAACTTTGAAACGTTATTTCTTTTCAAAATTGTTCAAAAGATTCTTATTTTGTTTTCACTCTTCAAAGAAATTACATAACAATGCTCTTTTTAAAAATAATTTTGAATATTAAATATAAAACAAACTATAAAAAACTTGAAATGAAAATCATATAGTATAATGTTTCGTCATTCTTAAATATCAAACTAAGAGGATTAATCTTTAAGGATTAATGAAATCTATATTATGCTTACATTTGTATGTTGTTTTAAGGATTCTGTTTTTAATTTATGAACAGTCTAATTTTCATAAGAAGTACCTTTTTTTGAAAGATATAAAAGATATTATATCTACTTTTACGTATTTTACATCCATAACTGTTTCCAGCCTATGGCCTGGGTCACTTTTTTATTCAAGTAATATATTTTACATTACCGACTGGCTAGGCCTGTCGTAGCTTCGTATGTCTTATACTCATCTAACTGGACTAGGACAGGCATAACATCCAGTCCCCGGCCGTTAATTTATCATTGTGAAAGTGTAAACCCACATTTAACCAATGATAAATTTTCCGACTATGCCAAGAATCGAATCCGGGACCCTTATATCAACAGGAAGACACGCTACGAACTTAACTAAGGTATCGGATCGAATCTATAACTAAATATTTTTATTTTTATAAACGTTGACCACTTTTCTATGACAGCAGGAACCCTGCCTTAAAGTGGGGATGTAGGGAAAGCGAGAAAAGACCTGTGTGATTGTTGTGTGTGTTTGTGTGCAATGCTTAAATTAAAACCTCTTTTTTTCAAAAATAAATAAATATTGCTTCAGTACCATTTTTCTTCATGTGGTTATATCAACATTGTTAAATACCTGCTAAGAGCATAGCGGCATTAGATGATATTTCTTAAATCACGATATAAAGTTGTCATAAAATTCCACGATACCCTTAAAAGAATTCAATAAATGTTGGTATCACCATGTGAAGAAAATTAAACACTTATTTTACTACTGAAGAAGGATTTGATCTATTTTGACCAAAATAAGATTTTGATATAAATACTGCAAATACACTTACCTTATCTCTCTTTTCTTTCATCCCCACCTTAATAGCATCCATACATTGACCGACCAACATAAATTATAACTAGATTGCAACTTCGTTATTGAACATTTATAAATCTGGATCCCCCCATTATAGATAATAATGACTACGTGCTACTTCAGATCACGTGAACATTTGTGTGGATATTACTACAGTAGCCCCATGGCTTCCTTGGTGCTAACTGACAGTTCACAGCTGACTTCTGACAGTCAACATTTAGGTGTATACAAGAAGTGACAGCTGCTAAACACATGTGCTTTGCAGATCATAAGTTTCAGCGTAGGGATACATAATTTGGTCTGGTAGCTTTTCAAAGCCGTCAGCTGTCAGCTGTGAGCTGTCACTCACCACCAAAGAAGCCATGGGGCTACTGTACTTAGTCTCTACCAAAGTTAAACTGAATCCCAACAAATAATTATCATGTCCAGGGATCGGATTTTGATAACATATCATCTTTTTGTTTTTCGATTCATCAAATAATAGCTACCAATACTTTATTCATGAAACTTTGGTTGTAGAAATTTAAATTTTTATAGGTAATTTTTTAGTATTTTTTTGTTATTATGGAATTTTAGATAATATTTTCTTTGTTGTCGTCATTTTGCAGTAATTTATAAGCATTAAGAGAAATATTTTCAACCAATTTTAGGCATTTTTATGTCATTTTAAGGCATTCATGTTGAGTAAGTATATTTTTAAATACTATTGATATTTTATAAAATATGCATACATTTTTCCAACCTACGGTTGTTGGAGTGAAAAGATAATTATACAGTGAATTTTAAATCCTCTTTGCTTGTTTGGTTGTGAAATACACGTCCCTGGTGAGACTGCAACTAAACTGTAGAGGGCTGCGTTGGAAGAGTGTAGCTACTACTTGTCAAGCACAAATTAGTAAATCAATACTAGGCCTATATTTAGCATAGCAAGAGCTTAGTTGTTAAATGCTTCATTGCATGGATAATTTTTAATTTACATTTGCATAGCATGTGTTCTATTTAGTCATGTGCACTTATCACGACTTTTTGTTTATATTTTTAAGGTCATTTTTTTAATATTTAAAGTAAAATTTTAAAATCTTTAGATCATTGTATAGGTCATTTTTAAATTATACTTGGTTCATAAAAATCCCGGTAATGGTCATGACCATACCCAAATTTGACATAAAATAATAACTTAAATACTCACAAATCTATCCAAACTTTAAGCAAACTTTTCTCTATATTTAATACGATCACATGGGTTTCTACTTCCCTTAAACACATTTTTCTCTTTACTTTAGGTAATTGAGTAAATCACATACTATTATGGCGAATTTCTATAGTCAAAACAATATTTTTGGGGTATTTTATGATTGAAATTGTTGTAACTCAACTCGTCCACTGTTATTGTTCTGCCAAAGAAAGTAAACACATTAACTGGTCTACCATACCCTCTAACACATCAACTCGTCCAATCAAACTTTGATTGTACAGTGAAAAAGCGTACTAATTAATTAAGACTCTAGCTAACCTAACCTAACCTTACCTAACCTAACCTAGCCTAACTATTTTGATTTTTAATACCATGCATGTGAAATGACCGAATGTAATATTTAATATTTTGACAACCAACTGTACTGTGACATTTTACCACTTGATTTTGTGGTATGGGGAGCGTGGGGTTTACGGTATACAGTATGTAATTAGTAAGTTTAACACTGAACAATCCAAGTTTGTGTGGACGAGTTGATGTGTCGGAGGGTAAACAAGTTTATATGTTTACTTTCTTCCACAGAACAATAATAATGGACGAGTCGAGTTTCACTCATTGAAAGTTAGTCAATAAAGATCAATCCAAATATATTTGGTTAAGAATACGATATCTATAAGAAGAACTCTCAATAGTTAATAATATATTTGTGTAATACACTTAAAAAAAGGGGGGCGGGGGTAGGAGGTGAATTTTTGTTCCAACAATTCTGGTTGCAGTATTTGAAGATATGATTGATTCCTAATGCGACAGAGCTGTGTTAAGACAAGGTTATATTGCTAGAGAGGCCTTATATATGTATGTATGTGTGTGAGCAACCAACTCTTTCAATGTGCCGCAGACTGTTTGTGACAACATGCGAAACAGTTATTAAGGTTATTGGGTTTGTGATTTATTCTGTGGCGCACTTGAAAAGACGCAACTGACAAACACACATACAAAAACACACACACTCACATATATATAAACACTCGAGCACACATACGCCTTGTTCAAGATTTACTTTAATTAGCTGAGTAAGCAGTGCTGTTAAAAGTAAGCTTACATTCAATCTCGTGAGTAATTGAAGAAACCTTCTACTTGGTGTCTTAATGGAACTATTTTGTTTGTTGAGATACTATTACTGGTTAAAGGAGTAGTTAAGGAACTTGACTACTAATTATATATACATTTCCAATATTTTTGAGTCCCATAAATACCTATAGCACGCAGTAAGGCACGAGGGAAAATTGGGAAAGTCTCATAACAAACATATTAAATATTACAGAGACCTCTTTTAACCATATTCTAAAGTGCACTAGAAAGGTATCATGGTTGTCTAACAGATGGCAGCAGTTAACTTTTTTTCAAGTACCGCATCTTATAACACGTTCGGGTTATACGATTTTGTATTAATTATGCTATGTGTAAGGGGTTAAGGAGGTTATACTTAGAGAAATTGTACCCACATTTGCATGGGGAGAAAACATATTTTAGAAAAACCACCTTCAGTACACCCGACCGAGATTTGAACTTCGATATCACTGTCATCGGCAGTCTAACCTACTTCAATAATGGAACGTTAGAATATGCAGCCACAGAAGTGGGTTACTCAATTTTAATTTTATTCTCCCCCTTTTCCTCTGTACACTCTATATAACAGTGTTTTTCAAGCTTTTGAAAGTCACGTACCTCTTTAGAAGATATATCCTGAATAATAAAGCCCTTACAAACATTCATACAAATAAAGTAAACTGTTAACTGGTACCTTTAAGAAAATAGCAATCACTTTGAATTTAAATAAAAGCTATACTGCTAAACAAAGCCGTTACAGAGGACATTAAGTCAAAGTCTATCTACGATGATTTGTCTATTATTATTTTAATATTAATAACACCAGTTTTAGGAGCTCATCTTCGTGAGCTAAGCCCAGCCAAGGTCGATGGAGTTTTGCTGAGCGGTAAACATCAGTAGCACAAATTCCTTCGAAGTGGCAGTAAAGCCGTTGGTTCCATGTCGATTGTGGCGTGTAAATGAACCCTGGAAGGTATGTGAAAATACGTTTCCAGAAAAGTTTGTAGGCTCTTTATCACTCGCTCATAGAAATTAATAGGTTGGGGTGGGCTTATAACCTTCACCACTTTAAATTAACCTATTATAAAAATTGCTGCAAATGAACAGTCGGAGTAGCAAAGCTTTGTAGCGACTTCTATTCTTCATATAGGGGATTATTATAATAATAAAAATAATGATAAAAACACAAGCTTCGGTGGTTAAATGGTCTATGGTGTCACTCTCGAAATAAACTGGAGTTAAGACTTCAGGAATTTTTTTTAGAAAGGAATCGCTTTATGTTCTAAATAAATACATAACATACATATTGAAACAAAGCTTTTTTTATTTAAACTATATGAGATATGTTTTAATAGATATTTTGAGGATATTTGAAACTAGAAACTAATACATACTATTTCTTATTCTATTTTGATTCAAATTTTCCATTACTGATTGGTTACTTAATTCACAAAATAATCTTAAATTAAAATTAAAATTAATTACAAATATGTATATGTAGGCATTACTTAACACATGGATAGTTAAGCACTCAAATAATGTATTAATATCAAACGCATGCTTTCACTAAATTACCTTTTCTGTCATTGTAATTATGTTTTTAAGGATGAATACAATTTAATGAGAGTGGTGAATCCCTTTCAATTACCACCATTAATTAAAATCAATTGCAAAACGATACCCACGTAATGAGCGAAATGATCCAAAGCAGGTTGTTACCAGATAAATAAGAATAATTACGGTAAGTCTCTTTATCACTATGCCATAGAAACCAAATTATTGGAGATATTAATTATGTGTGGTGATTTAATTCCCGCTACGCAATTACGATTGGCCACAAGAACATTCTATATTTAGGGTTATTAATTTAAACGTAATGGACCATGTTAAATACACTGAGTGTAAGGTAAGATGTGAAACTCCGTTAAGTTGTGGGTAGTAGAAGCAAAAACAAAGAAAATTTTTAGTAAAAATAAATATCTTATTTGACCTTGTTTTCGAGTTAAAGCCAAGTGACTACACTAAACTGTTTTTATGCCATTTAAAAAAATCATTTATTTGAGGTATTTAACGTACAATTTGTAAAACGACTGATTATATCACCTCACGACTGATTAAATCTATAACAGAAACAACATCTATCTCAATTGATATAATCACGATAAAGGATTAGCTATTTTCCAATCCTGATACGCCGGTATCCTAATTACATAAAAATATTCTGTCCACACCCAATATGGTGGAGTTCAAACCAAAAGAAGATCATTTCCATTCCCAATATGACGGCATTCTAAATATATAAGATATTAATGTATATTCTCAATGTTGTGGCATTTAAGTAACGAATATATTTAGAAAAATACTAACCACACTTAATGTCCTCAAGAAAAGTAAGTCGTAACATTATTTATTAAAGTGACCTCAGATTTATGATTTTAAATATAATATTTGATTAAAATAAATAGTTAATACATAATATTTAATCACAAAAGATAATTTTGAAAATTTTAACAAAGTCTAAAGAGAGTTTTAATTTAAGATTTAAAGCCAGACGAAACATGTCAATTTATAGTCATCAAGCGTCATCACGTGATCCCATAAACGGATAGAGGGGAATTCAAAGGAAGGCAGAGATGGCTAAATAAAGGGGAATCTACATGGAACCGATAGAACAACTAGCGCTTACCCAGACGAGTCTATTCATGGAATACTCTCGAAGCTTCTGCCGTGGTCTCGAAGCATCTCTGGCGTGGAACTCAGGATGCTATCTGTCATGAGATGTCGCGATGGCTTTGACCGGCAATTTCTTTAGTTGAACGGGAACGTTGAAGTGGTCAAAGCGGGTATCTTTGGAGTAATTGTGTAAACCGTATTACTAATACTATATATTACAGTATCTGTAGAATAATCGATCGTTGGTGTCAAATTCAATGAGAAATAATATTTATAGAAAACTTACATTTTTTGTTTGGAAATAAACGTAAACTATAATCATGTCCTTGTGACACAGATATAAAATTGCCATAACCATGTCATCAACTGCCTTTGTAGGTGTAAACTTTGAGAGAAATTTAAAAATCAGTAAAGAGAAAAAAATTATTTCAACTTGAAACAGAACTTTGGCATAAACAAACAATTCGGATAGTAATAATATTTTTTTACACTATGCGAACTCTACATTTCCATTCAAACTTAACTCTAGAACTATATAATACTCAGTCAGTGGTCATATCTGCCTAATAAGCTAAGGGTTGTGGGTTTGATTCCTCAACATGGTCATTAATAATTTGTAAAATTAAGGATTTCCCTTTTATAAGTAATGGACAGGAAATTGACCATTCTGTCACTCCTATGATTATATATTTGATAAGTTATGTGTCTATACACAATTCTCGAAAAAGGTGTAAGATATTTATTTTTAAATATTTTCAAAAATGTCTAGTTATTTACCAAACTTTTACTATAAATCGTGTGTCAACACCGCAAGCTTCATTTGAATAACAAGAATATTTACTTTGATTTTATTCTATTATTCTATTATATAATCCAGGACAAATTTTTCGATGACCTTGTACAATAAATTAGCTAGAAAATTAATTTAGATACCTCAAGAAATGAATATACATGAATCTACATTTGGGAACACACTATCAAAGGCATTAGTCTAGTCTCTTATGTGGGTGACTGGGATAGAATGACTGCTTATGACAAGGATATCTGTATTTGAATCCCGATAGCGTACCAAGGCTCATTTTTCCCTCTACGCGAATGCGAGAACATATCCTCTAAATATTTACATACCTCTCCCCTAATACATGTATATATGTGTACAACGCCAGTGGAAGGCTCAGAGCTTAAGCCTGACATACTGAGATAATTTTTCCTAAAGATTTATCACTCTCCCTCTATGCAAATGTAAGTTACATAACTTCAAATTATTATGATATCCTCTTCATTCAATATGCTTAAATAAGCAAATAATTTTTTGGGTATAAACGGATTGAACAGAATAAAATGTAGAGCACATAAATAAATTACACCTTTCAAGATAATTTGTATTTAATGATCTTAAGACTTAAGGGTTTTTCTTCAATGCACGCCCAAGAGCTATGAAAAGCGCAAATTAAGCGCCGCAGGCCCGCTTGTAGTCTGCTTCACATTTTTATAACGACCCAACAGCTACTATTGACCAATGAATTAAAAACACAAAGCTTTAACAAGATATGAAAATAATTATTGATTTAAAAAAAACAATTATCATATTTAGTTATTTTCCTTAAATACATACAAATCTATTGTTTTCATTTAGTTTCTAATTGTTTGTATTCTTTAAATATATATATTTTATTAAATTATGTTTTACTTTCTCTCAACCCCTCGAACAACAAGTATTGTGGTTCTAAAAAATCAAGGCTCAATATTTTGATTATAGTCAACGTGTCTATTCCTAGTGACTGAAATAGTGATTTCCTTTATTCCGTCTGTTCGTAACTTAGCCTGAGCTGAACAGATAGGGCCAGAACCTGGTATCTAGGGATTTAATAGGTATTCCCTGGGGAGTTTTTGGAACTAAAAATCTAACGCTAAAATTAAGGGTAGATTAATAAAGGGCAGAAAGAGGAAGCTTTGATTTTCTTGAAAACTACTATAAATATTTCGATAAAATTAGAACATAGACACTATTTAACATCAAAAACAAAAAGATAATTTTCTATTTCCCATTAAAAGCACATTGGGGATATTTTACATAAGCATAAATCTCCTTTTTTTCACATCTTCACAACCATTTTAGATACTAAATAGCTAGTCATTTTAATGTGGAATACCATTGAAAATAAAAATCTTTAATTTGAAACATATATTTATAAGCCAACAGTTTATGAGCTCTAATAAAACATAATAGACCTTTTTGTAATCAGTTCTTTGTAATTTAATATTTTTTTTTTTGCTATGCCCTTTGGGGACAGAGCTCTTCCTATTTTCTCAACGATTTTTTAACAGTTTATATTATTTTATTAATGCTTTTTAATGAAGTGTTTTAAACCATTGTATTATATTTCAGTTCACTAATCCTACCTGTTTTTAATAAAGGTTTGAATATTAAGATAAAAGAGAGAGAAAGTATAAGCGGTGAACATTACTATTATTTGTAAATGAAAAATAAAACATGTACAAAAAAATCATATATTTCTTTTAAAACTTATTCTTAGATTTCAGTTTTGTATCCCTTTAGAAAAAAAATTGGACAAGGACTACTCCAAACTACAGTTTATTGTGTGCAATGAAAAAATGCATCTGCAACAGCAGGAACCGTGAATGTACCTGTCGAGAGTTCGAACCCACCTACTCTGGCCAGAAACAACGCAACACTTTAAACAAACAGCTTGGCCACAGCCTTGATACACATTAATTTTGTTGGCTTCAATTTTAATTAATTGCACATGCCTCTGTGGCGTAATTAGTTAACGTACAAGTTTCGTGTTGAGCTAGACTGCCGTGGATGGGGATATCGAGGTTTGAATCTCGCTTGGGTGAACTGGGGTGGATTTTACAAAATGGTTTTCCACTCTCCCTCCACGTATATATGGGTTCACTTCCTCTATATCACACCTTACCAATTCCTAACCCATTAGCGTAATTGGTATTTAAGCGTAAAGCCCAAATGGGTAGTTAGACGCGGTGCTAAGTATAATTATTATTAGTATTATTATTATTATTAGTAATAATAATAAATATCATTTAATTGCGCATGGCTTTAGAATGAATATTTATGATAATATTGGCATCTTTATTGACCATTTGAAATTAAATACTATAGCTATTTGAGGAATCAAATTGTAAATAAAATCTATAAATAACCCAATAACCCACCTCAGTGGTAAAATGTTCAAAGGAGTTACTCCCGCAATAGAATAGACTGCTTATGACAAGGATATCTGTATTTGAATCCCGATACTGTACCAAGGGTCATTTTTCCTTCTACGCGAATGCTAGTACATATACTTTAAATATTTACATACCTCTCCCTAACACATTAGAGTATTAAGTATATATGTGTACAACACCAGTAGATAGTAAGGCTCAGAGCTTAAAATAAATCATTATAATTGACAAGATCTAAGATCGTCTATTTTTGTAGACCTATGCATATCAATAAATTTTCCTTCCTTTTGCCACCATCTAAGAAATATATATTGATTTAATCTCCAGAATATTTCCCCCATCAGAACAAAGTATATTAATTTGATAGTGTCGGGTTAAAATATTCAAATGAGCCATTGGCTTTGCTTTAACGCAAATCTGTTCTCACAGGTACATGACATTATCTGGTAGATCTTGGAAAACTTGGCGCTTGAATCTTATAAAGGGGTCACGCAAATTTACTTTACCAGTTTATTTTTACTCCTTAGATATAAGAAAGGCTAAGAAAATTCATTATGAATAAGGGCAAGCTTTGTTATTAAATAATTTTCTCCTTTTGAATTCACTAATTCAATTAATTAGACTTTAAAATTGAAATAAAAAATTATAATTTGGTGATTGAAATCAATTTTTTAGTATCACTTCTTACTTCCCGTTTGGGTTGTACACCTATAAAATAACTACCCTAATTTGTCAGGGATGAGGAAGGTTGAATTTAGAGGAAGTGTACCCACATTTGTGTGGAATGTGCAAAACTAATTAGGAAAAAAATCAAGTCCTTGGTAAATCTGAAGAGGATTGAACCTCAATTTCTCCATCATCAGAAGTCCAGTAATACTGTGAGTTACACCTTATACCATGTATCCACCAAAGCGAGTATCAACACACAGATTTAATTACATTTATTTAATGTTTGATCTACATAGATTGATATAGTGTCTACATTATAGAAAATATTTGTTTGAATATCTAATTAGATCTGACCGGAAGGCTTAATGAGTCGCTCTTTAAATACACTGAACTGTTGTTTTTGGAAAGATGAGGCTGGCATCTCATTACTCAGATTGTTCTATATTGTCAAATACTCGTTTTTATAGCAACAGGATGGCAATATCCGGACAATTTTCAAAACTAAAACATTCGAGTATTAATTTTAGAGGATCCTATTTAAAAAAATTATTTTAGTAATAAATACTAAAATTATTTAAAATTACTTCTGTTCAAAAATCCTGGTGTAATATAAATATGTTTAAATGGTAGTTTCAGCTTTATTTAAAAGTAAGGAAGTGTCGTTTTCTTCCATTAAGGTTTGAAAATAATCTAGGAAATAAAAAAAAATTCAACACTTCGAGATATGTGTTTAAAATAATGTAGCTACTACTTTTATTTTACGGTGGGGATTTAGGAAATGCAAGAATATGAGTTTTTGCAATTTATACAGTAACAAATGTTGTAAAAATAAATCAAACATTGCTTCATTTACAAATATAAGGGTTTAATTTTTCCCACATGATGATATCAACATTTCTTTAATGTTTGTCAAGGGTGTCCCAGAATTTAATGACAACTTTTTCTCTTCATTTAAAAGGTTTGTCATCTAATGCCGCCATGCTCATGACAGATATTCAACACCTACTGATATCCTCATGTGAACAAAATTAAACTGTATGTTTCTACTTGGTGCAATGTTTTATTTATTTAATCTAAGAAGAGTATTTACTATAAAGTCTGTGATAACACAGGCCTTTTCTCACGTTTTCTAGAAAGTGAGGAATGCCAGGCTTCCACCGTGGTTCGGATTCCACGTTAAACTGTAGGTCCTCCATTTCATCTCACAATCACCCTACCATTGCACATTAGCGTAAGTGCGTCTAACCCGAATGGGTAATAAACGTGGTGCTAATAATAATAATAATAATAATAATAATAATAATAATAATAATAATAATAATAATAATAATAATAATAATAATATATTAATCTTACGTTTTCTACATCCTCCCACCTTAATCTAGGCAGTGTAGTAATTCAAATAAAAGCAGGTGTTTCTTAACACGGGTAAACGTATTGTACTATGAGAAATAAAGCATATGACATCTCCTCATTTAGGAAAAGGATAGAATAACTTATTTGACCCTCATATAATAACAGTTTGCTCCAAGGTTGACTTCAATAGCTTATAGTTGAGGTTGTCGTCGTTCATCACAGGTTGTCAACCTTAGCTGCTGCTATCTCCTGTTAAGACCGGCCTGTCCTGTAGCCTGCGTCATTTATTTCAACAACTTTCGCACACTTCACCAAAGCTTACGAAGTGAGAGAAGGAAAAAAAAAAAAAAATGATAAATATTTAATCGTCACTCTTTTCCTTTAACCTCTCGCATGACCGAAAGCTGACAGTGACTTTATATAAAAGGCTATTAAATTCCTTTGAAAATTTCCCATTTAGAGGATTGTCCGAATCTTGAATGTATAAATAAAAGCGATTGATACATTTTTAATAATGTTAAAAATCATAATGAGTGAAGATAAAATCAATTAATTCGACCTTCTTAAACTGAATGGCACCTAAACAATTATTCATCAAAACGTCCGAGAACATTCATAAATAGTTAAAATAAAAGTGTTAACAATTTTTTCATAAATATCTTTTCTCTGTTTTCCATTTAAATGTTTTTTATTCATACATTAATATTAGAACTAAATATTACATTATTTAGCTTTTTAACTAAAGCTATCTAAATTTTCCAAAATTGAAAATAGATTGAAAATTAATGTCATATTAGAATATTTAGATAAGTATTATATATGAACTTCTTACTTAGTTATATCAATGGTATTCATAACTTAGTAATACCTTAAGAAATATTTCTCAGGATAGTCTACGAATTATATATTTTGTCTTTTCAGCGCTAGTTAAAGTATTATGTGTTGTGTTGGATTTTAAGTATTTTTACATATACAGTAGTGCCCATATCCGCGGATATACGGTCCTAGGTCCACCGTGGTTACGTGAAACCACGGATAGTACCGAACTATTAATATAACGTGATATTTATGTAACACACATAATGACGGTAAAGTTTAATTGAAAAATTACTCATGTAAGACATTACCAACATTAAATAACATACACATAATAATAACGTGTACTGTACACTACAGTGTACTCACTATTCTTCATACTTATAATTGCAACGATCACAGATAATAATGATGATGACGTTGATATGATAGAACAATGCCTACGACGAAGAGGTGAAGTTTGGTGATGGTAAAGGCATTGTGACTCGGAAACAATTTTTGCTTTAATTTAAAAAAAATTGGGCAGCGGTAAATCGTGAATAACTCAAACCACGGGTACTGAATAAGTGTTTACTGTACCTTTTGTTTAGACTGTACACGCTAAAATCCCTTCTAGCCCGACGGATAATATCTAACTTAGGCGAGTAGTTATGCTTATACCAGACCTCGTATAGTGGTACAGTTTTCTGTAATATACTTTAATAAAAAAAAATAGTAGAATTTAGAAAAGTAAAATCATTTTATAAAATTGAAAAGAATATAACAAAGTTTGAAGATCAATATTTGAAATAAAAAAAACTATTCAACTTATCCTAATCTTGCTGTTGTCATGTATAACGAATAAAATTCTACTGCGACACACATTCTGGCTAGAACCTAGTCTTGTATCTATTTATACTGTTTGATTGTTCGTGAGGTGGGACTAGATCTATGTTAAAACACATCCATACATGTTCTTAAAACATTCTTTCACGCGCTACAATCATATCTTCCAGAGGAGATTTACAACATGAGGCCCAGTTCTATTTCCAAATCAATTTCCAGTAATGTACAATATAGGATGTGAGGGGTTATGACATTGTATGAAACAAAGCGAGGAAGACAAGGGGATGGTTTATAGAAGGGAGGGTAAAGGAAGTGGGTATTGCATCTAAATCATAAAACACTGTTATATATGTGTCATTGCGAAGGCCCGATGTCTATCTAATCCACGAAATTACCGACCAGTTCTAGCTTTGGCCACCGAAATCAGTCTCAGACTCAAATCTATAATAATTTACCAACAGCTCAGTATTTGACTAGCTTGTTCAAGATATGGCCATACCAAATTGGCCAAAGAAATACTTTAAAATTAATTTTACTACTTTTACTGTTTAATAATACATGTTATAATATATTAGGTTGTATTGGACACAAAATGAAACTAATTCTGATCAGCAACCACTTCCATTAGCAGATCTAGGACTAACCTAAATGTATCAATTTGAAACCGTGCCGTGTATTGTGGTCATTTCACGCTTTAGATGGCAAAAAAGAAAATTCAAAATTCCCCTCAATAATATTTCGCTATTTGAATCTATCATCTGGTCATTGTGAGAATAGAACGGCCAATTTGCGAAGTAGATGATTTTGGGCCTTGGCTGTAACATATTTTGTCCAATATTCTTAATAAGGTTCCTATCTGATAGCTACATCCAATATCACCTTTGAGGGAACTGCAGGTATTATGCAGAAAATATTTATATTAGGTCTCCTTCTGGTAACCGTTGCCAAAGCTCCCCGCTTTCAGTTATGTCGAAAGGTGGTGTGGTGGGTTAATAAGGAGCTACTGGCAACATCGACTATCCAACGTTGCGAAACTTGTCTTATATTTGAGGGAATATTGATCACACAAACACAAGAGAGTGATGTTGTAGAGCATGAAGTTTCCTCAAAGATGATCCAGTGTATAAAGATTTCACGTACTCTCCAGTAAAAATATTTTCTCAGCTGTCACTTTTAATAGATATTTTAATCTATTAAATAGCATTAAATAAAAAAGTAAAATGTGATAAATGATAACCACAAGTTTTTCCAAACAATTTTTTAAAAGACCTTTCCTATGAAAATTGGACCGTATATTTTTTTCTGCTCGTCGATTCTAGACCCTAAATACTTAGCACCGCGTCTTTCTAACCGTTCGGGTTATACGCTAAAGAACTAATTTCGCTAATGGGATAGGCATTGCGAATGTTGAATAAAGAGGAAGTGAACCTGCATTTGCGTGGAGGGAGAGTGGAAAACCACTTAGGCAAAACCTACCCGAGCTAAATCCGAACCTCGATCTTCCCATCCTCAGCAGTCTAGCTCAACACTAAACAAGCGCGTTAGCCAACTACGCCACCGAGGCGGGTCATACCTTAAAGAATCAATACATGTAACACAGAGGATGCAGATTCATGTTAAAACCAGAGTGAATGTACCAACAACTAATTATTTATTCATAAACTTGAACTTGGTACTAGTTGTTTAGCTTGTAAGTATGAGAGGGGGAAGGGGGGAATAGGAAAGAAAGAGGGGAGGGCCACAGTTGTTTCGGACTGGACTTGTTAATGGAAGTGTGTGTAATACACACTGAAAATAGAGTTGTGGCGCTAATATTTTATTTATAAACTTTTGTTTAAATAAACAACCAGCCTATTTTGGTTCCAAAATAAACGGTGCGGGAGCATTATGTTGAATTTCTCAAATCCTTAGGGTACTTTCTATTACATTAAAACTTTCTTGATCCATTTGTATGGATACACTTTTTTTAATAAAGTTTAACTGCAAAGAAATATTAAAAATTCGTTTAGAAAAAAAATCACTAGAAGAGCACCTATTTAAAATAAAATAGTTCTAAAAAATAAGGGAAATTAAATCCACGTAATTTTATTTTCTGTACAACCTATATTTAATTATTTTTTTTTACGATGTGATATTATTTTTATGAAGAATATGTTTTATATTAAGTTGGGTCGTTTATTGTTATAAAAAAATTTAAAATATATTATTGGTTTGGTGGTTTAGTCCTTTATTTTAGGATTTACCATATCTTTACGACCATTAGACTTGTATTTTTTCAAAAGCTCTGGCTCTCTTAATTTCCTGTGTTAATTAAATGGATTTTTGTATAGCTTTCTTTGATAAAGGTAATTAATTAGGTAGTTCAAGGAAAATGCACTAAAATAATAAATGTCAGAAAATTATGCTTTTATATATTTAAAAAAATAAAACTCTTAAATGAATTTGTAAGACTGTCTAATTTATTAAACTTATCTAGTATTAATGTGTCTATTTTAATCCGTAGTTCAGTGTTAATTAATAAAGATCGTTTGATAAGCTCTTAGTAAGTATTCACTCTTATATTTTAACTTTCTCGCTATCTTAGAGGTAGATAAAGTATTGTGATGGTCACAAAAATAGAACTCGAGATTTTGATAAATCTCGATATTTCATGACTCTCGAATACAAGAAAGTTGTTTTTGAGTTTCAGTTTGTTTGTCTGTCTGAACCTTCAACTAGAGCCTAAACTATTTTTCCGATCGGGCTAAAACTTGGTGTCTAGTGTTATCATAGGGTTTCCCCGAGGGTTTTAGTAATTGAATATACAGCCATAAAATTAAGGGTAGTTTACTGAAGGGCAAAAAGAGAAAAAGTTGATTTTATCGAAATCTGTTATAACGATTTTGATTAAATTTCATTTATAAACATTTCTAAACATTACAAACAAAATGTCTACTCTCAATATTTAGGAAAAATACTTTAATGGTTCCGGTCTGATGCATAAATTATCATTTTTTTCATATCTCCGAAACTATTTGAGATAAGAAATAACTTATCATTACAAGTATGTAGATCTATTTATGATACAAATATTTTATTCGAAACATATTTTTATAAAACCAATAACTTTCAAGCTACATGCAAACATTTATATTTTTTAACTTTTCGAACACACCGACCGTAAAAAAAATCTAATCTGAAAGGTTGAGGGACGTCGACGTCTCATGACCCCCTGAACCCTAAAAAGTGGTCTTTGCAATGCCGTCTCTCTGTGTGTCTGTTTAAACTTATAACTAGGTGTAGTTTAGTAAAGGGTGAAAAGAGAAAAAATCGATTTTCTCAAAATCAGCTCAAATAATTTTGATTAAAATTCGTATCTAAGCGTTGATTAAGATTATAAATAAACTGGCTAGTTTCATTTTTCCATGAAAATAACTTTTAGGGTACTTTACAGAAGCTTAAATTTACTTATCTCCGCAAATTTTTGAGGTGATAAATAACTTATCGTTGCAAAATTGTAGAACTATTAAAAATTGAAAACTTTTAAAAGAAATATATTTTTATAAAACCAACAGCTTCTCAGATATTGTCAACTATATAAACATAATTTTGTGAGCTCTAGTTATAAAGAGATACTACTTAAGTTTTAACGCAATAATTCTCCAATGCCATAAAGTAATTAAATATAAGTATGTCTCTCAAAAAGCTTATGTTATTTTTTCTTAAACCTCTTAGATCATTGTTGTAGAAACATTTCTTCTATCTCCATTTTAGAATCAATAGTCAATATTTACATTTTTTTATTGGTCAAAATTTATAAAGGAGGAATTTAATATCAATGCGATGACATTAGGATGTGCAACATCTAATAGAATTTTGAAAACTTTAGCTGGAAATCGAAATTTTAATACGAAGTGTTGACCCTTGTGGACCTAATATCGATCTTTTTTATTGGTCCAAACATACAAATGAGGACATTAATTATTGTAAAATAAAATTATAAAATTTAAAACCGGGACTCAAAAAATATATTTTACATAAATATAGTGCAATTTATGCTTTGGTTTGCTAGTGATTATTTCGTTTCACATATATTACAAATTTTGAGTAACAATCTCCAGTTTTAAACAATAGAGCGAGAAAGTCCGTACGGAGTTCCATACCACTTATTTACTATATGTAAAATATTATTAATAATTACAACAACATATTTAAATTTGTAAAATAATTAGTAATATTTTAAGAGTGTGAACGTTTTAATATCCCGTCCATATCCATATAATTATATATGTATCCATTTATCAATAAATAAATAGGTTGCATTCAGTAAGTGTATATACAGTCATACATATTTATTTAAAGGGTTTACATACGTGTATTAATATAGTTACATTTATTAACTTTAAGAGAGGGGTGAATGCATATGTTTATCTATTTATCAGTATCATTGATATGAAAAACGTTAGTTTTCGTTAAAAAAATCCTAATCTAGTTTTGATTATCATTGCACCTGGTTAGGCTCTAATTAAACACTTCCAAATCTGAGTAAATTAGTTGTAACTGGCCACCACACATTCCTGTTTTAATTGTTTATAAATACAAATAGATTATACTTATTTTGGAATGTATTATAATAATTATTAACACTAATTAGTTTATTAATTTAGATTAATAAATGAACGAGAGTAGCTTTTTTTAAAACAACCCCATTATTTTGGTATTTCATAAAGCCGTGAAATTTTCAAAGAAACACAAAACTATCCCTTCAATATCAACATTTCATAATCGCATCACGTTTAGTCTATCTTCATCCCTTAGAACATAAAATAAATGAACATTTTGGAAGCCTTAAGACCCACCGTCTCTAACCATTCACCATCACCCATCAAATACTATCACCCTTTCTCCTGTTTTTATGTTTTTTCATCGAGGTTGACTTTTAACCTCAAACAACTGAAAGGTATATATATATATATATCGAGAGCGAAAGAGAGAAATTGCCTGCTATCTGATCATCCAAACAATCACCTCTATTAGTCTATTCTTCTCCGCTGGGGAGAATTAGGAGGACTAGAATTGGGAGAATAGGGATTGGACCGTAGAAATCAATGGTTCCCCCTATCTGCCCCTGTACCTCCTCCACAAACAAGTTAGTGAGAGGATTCCGAAAAAAAAAAAGAAGAAAAAAAAAAGAGGTGACCCGTTGGGTGGAATTGAAGCGGAAGGTTAGGGATGGTGAATATGGAAAAGGGAAAAAAGAGGTAAGGGGAGGTTTTCGCTGACGGGTTTTACAACGAGATGGCTTTGGAACATGCTAACATCACGGTTTAAAGTCAGATCGTGGCTTGATCTACAGTTCATAGTTGGAAGATATACATTTATTTTTGGTGTATTTTTATAGTATACTTTTGAAACGACATACAGACTTAGAAAAATACCTTTTTCGGTGATCTTTAGACCACCTTTGTGCTATGAACTTTACCTATATTGGTAGGAATGATTCCAAAACCACCATATCATCCCATTTGTTTTAACAATGGTGCGAAAGGGGGATAAAGCTCTTTCAATAAATGTGGCTATTCAAGAATGTTTTCCTATTTCCCATTATTTAAATGTAGGTACAATTCTTTAAAATGCAATTTTACTCTTACATAAGAGATTGTGTAAATTCATTTAAGCTAAAACTGACGAAACTGATACGGAAATAGGAGCCTGGACCTTTGGCTTAGTGCCTCAATGACTGTACCACTGAGCCATCCCAGCGGAGGTCCAGGAAAACTGGGCGCCGCCAACCAGGCACGGTCAACTGGGTGCTGGCGAGACTGGGCACCAAGACAGTTGGGTGCCAGTGTAAAAACGTTATGATTTTTTTTACTTGAATATTTATTTTTGGAGTTTAAAAAAAAATCATAACAGAGGAATCTTAATTTATTTCTATTTATAAAGTTAGACTACTTTATATTTTTAAATGTTTAAAGAAATTAACACCTAAAAAAACTTTAAAGGTATTTACCTAACCTAGCCTAACCTATCCTAATCTAATATTCGTTTTTTAACAATTAAAACACACTTTTTCGTTTGTTTAACTACTAAAACACACATAATTAAGGCCACGCTAACTTTATAAATACAAATAAGTTAAGGTTCCTCTGCTATGATTTTTTAAAACAACTCCAAAAATGAACATTTACCTAAAAAAACAATCATTACGTTTCTACACTGGTGCCCAGTTGTCTAGATCCGCTCAGTGGAAAATGGCCGTGGAGGTAAGATGAAATGAAATAGCTCCGTGGTGGAGTATTCCCACGCAAAACCTTAAGTCCAAGGTTTAATTCCCATGTCCAGATTGTCATTTTACACTTTTTTTTAATTTTTTTCACATATAGCTGACCTCGTTTGTATTTAGTTAGAATGCTTGCCAAAGGATCTAGTGTTTGTGGGTTCAAACCCAGCCACGATTTTTTTTTTTTTTTGTTATAAGAATCTGTAGCACACATTCCTAAGGAAGCTGGTAAAGCCGACGCGTCGGTCCCATGTCGATTATAGCATGTAAAAGAAACCTGGAAGGTTTATGTCCCGGCAAAATTGGAAGGTTCTTTCGCGCTCGCTCGTATAAATTATAGTGTTCTGATATAATAAGTTGATTCAGAAAAAGCACGTTAAATACCTCAAAAAATGATCAAATGATAAATATTCAAACATTAATCAGAAATTAATAAAGTAAATTTTTGAATAACCCGGATGGATAGTAAGACTTTGACAACGAAATAAATTTGTAACTAGGACAAAAATTAACGTTTTTAGTGTGAGCTGGTCTTTTAACATGACCTTGGGAAATTTCAGCAATGGGCTGGAAATCTTAAGGCTCTAGGTTTGTGCTCTACATGGTTGGCATCGAAAGTTAATTCATGATTTGAATATTATTCAGGCAGGCACGGATCAAACATAATATAATTGTTTCTCACAAACATTTCCGAGCTTCTCTTCAAGTCAATGAGTATGGATCTACTATAATACATTTTCATAATGATAAATATATCAAGTCGATATTTTCAAGCCCATTTCAGTTGTCTAATGGTCGATGACGTCACTCTCAAAATTGGCTTGACTGCCATTGACGGAGATCGGGATTCATATCAGAGTAGGCTGTATTAAGGGTGATTTCTACTAAATTGTTTTACACTCTCCTTCCAATAAAATGTGGGTACCCTTCCTCTAATTCAAACTTACTCATCCCAACCACATTAGCGTGATTATTACATATGCATATAACACGAACGGGTATTAAGATTAAGTGCTAAAAAAAATATATATTTTCAACTAGATTATACAAAATACAGTTGAACCGATTGATTGTTGTAGCTATCAACAATTACTACTACAAAAATGGATTTAAACTTTATTGGATATTTACCAAACCTTGAAAAATAATTAATCACTTAGCTTAAGTCAAATTTTAGAAAGTATAATTATTAGTTTAAGTACGATTACTTTGTATCCTAGCACAATACTTATTTAATTAACTGTAATACATTTGTTAATTTGCACCTCTATAAGTTGAAGGGAAGGGAAGCGAGATTAAATCTATATTCTCTACTTTTTATTAAATCAATTTTTTATCTAAATAAATAAAACATTGCTCCTGTATAAACGTTTATTTTATATTTCTAAATACAATATTCTGAAGAATTTCTATACAATTTATAAGCGTTGTTCAGGACTATTGAGATTAAAATGTGTAAAATATTAAAATAAATTGATTAACTAAACGATATTTTATACAAAGTGACCAAAAAAAGATTTGGTATAAATATTATACATAATTACGTGGGCCTTAAGTTACTTTCCATTTACCCAAAGTTCCCTTTATCAACAGTTGATAACATTTCAAAGACTAAAATTCTTAATTTTTAAATGTCAATCCAGATTGGTTTTAATATCAACTTACCCTTTTTGAATCTATTACCCATCAATAATATTTATATTTTTGAATGTGCAATTGAAGATATAATTATGGAATCAAACCCCTACATGACATTACTGTACATTCCAAATGAAATTGTAACACAAATCCCCTTTTTTTGGATTTTCATTTCCTCCATCTGCAGCGTAAAGCCAATTTAAATAAATCTTTACGCTTCAAGAGAGAATAATAATTGTCGCCAAACGTAGGAAACTTTTTTTTTTCTGCTCAGAAAATGTAGGAGAAACTTTAGCCTAGTACTTAAAAGTGGTGAATCAAAGTGGTGTTGAAACAAATTAAATTAAACACAAATATTCTAATCTTTCAATTGCTGAATTCAATACCAGTGTGGAAACTTTCTTTTGATACCATTTCGTAGTCAGCGAGATATTTTAAATTGATCTTGAAATAAGTTGTGATAATGAATAAAATAATGAACTTTTATACGGATAGTACTTTTTTAAATAGTTATATTCAGTTGACGATAACATTTACCTTTTATGTCACTTTGAATTTTTTTTTAAATAAAAAAAGACAATATATTATACACATCAGATATATTTCCATCAGTTCAACAGGGGTTTTAGACTTAAATTGTCAAAATATATTTATGAGGCAATTGAAAGTAAAACTATTTGAATTATATTAGGGGTTGTCATAAGACTCTAAAGTTAATGTGAGATTTTATATTTTTTAAGTAAAATACCATAAGAAACCAAATAAAATGTTAAGTTTAAGGAACAAAACTAAAACAGAGTTTTCTAATAAAGTTTTTAGTATTCTTGACTTAATATATCAAAACTTGTCAGGTATATGCTTATTTCAACGTCATTTTGCATTTAAATGATTTCCAAAACTTCGAACTTTTATCAAATTATATTTAAATCAAATTTTTACATCCATTACTATTTCCAGCCTGTGGCAGTTTTTTATTCAAGCCATATATTTCCCACTACCGGCTGGCTAGGTTTGCCGTAGCTTCATATGCATTCTAATATAACTTAAGTCTAAGATGGGGTACAACATCCAATACCCAGCCATTAATTTATCACTGTAAAAGGGGGAAACTAATATTTTGATCAATGATACATTTTTGGCCATGCTGGGAATTGAATTCGACCCTTAGCTCAGAAGGCAGACACGCTACCGACTGAGCTAACGTGTCAGAATCTTAATCAAATTATATGTGGAAACAATTTATTTGGTGAAACGCGGTAGTAGGACTCATTTTATTTGGAGATTTCTTAATTGGATCAACATTTATTTGACCTCAACACATTTTAGACATTTTTTTTAGAACAGTTGATGAAATCATAACATAGAATAACACTGTCTACCACTGAATAATGCAGATTAAATTCAGTTTCTTTTGGAGTTAAACCATTTTAGCTAGATATCAAAAAAAGGCCTCCATAGCTTTTAATGGCATGATATTTCCTTGATGTCAAGATATCTCCCCTTTTTAAATCACTGAGGGTAACGAACAGGAAATTAAAAAGTTTGGGTGAAGCGATGCATAAAAGTATTGATTCAAGTTTTTCCCATATAGATTCGATTTAGTTTTAAAATGAGTTTTTTTTAACAAAGAGAAATAAATATATATTTTGATGACATAATATATATAGCTATATAAATAGGATATATAAATGATGTGTTAAGTAGATTTGTGTGTTTCATATAGTACATAATTGATAATTTTTATTTACATTTTTCATCACGACTTTGTACCAGTTCGGGCTATACGATAACATTATTTACGATGATGGAATTGTCAAAGGTACAATTTTAGAGGATACGTACCCGTATTTGTCTAGTTTGGTTTTTGGGTATTGGAAATGAGAGGCTGAGTTTGGAATAACGACTGGGTTTACGAAGGATTTTTTTTCTCTTAAATGGGATACCTACTGAATATTCAAGTAAATGCAAGTACATGTCATTTTAATTCTACCTTACTCATCGATACCTCTTCTGTGTGTTTAACTTAGGCTGGACCAAAAGGGTTTTAATACGTGGCGTGGAAAAATAAATAAATAAAACTTTCGAAACTATTGTAAATTGGTTGGAGCTAAGAAACCTTTTGTTTGTTCTTTCATGCGTGCATAAATCTTTAAGAGAATAATTTAATTTCTACCAAAATTGAAGGATATTCTATGCATGGTTTTAATGTTATTTACCATCTTAACAATATTATTTATTGAAACACAAAGATTAAAACATAGAACCAATGGAAGTTGTTCAAAGTAGTTTAGTCGGTACTTTACATTTCCAAAAATATCTTCCGAGTTGATTCAGCAAGATATTGGCTTTCCTTAGTTTAAGGTAATGTATTCAAGTCTTTGGCCGGGTGGCGAATTATACGGGTTGTAGAAGGGATGGCTTGGTATTATAAGGGGTTGGAAGCTTTATATTTTTAAAGGGGGAGTAGTAAATGTGAACATTAGTTTCTCGAGGAGTCTTATAATCTCTCCTCTTCAGTTGGGAGTGGATTTTGAGCAGAGTTGTTTTAAATGAAGAAGTTTATATTAAAGAGGGGGGTAAAGAGTGAAAGAAAAATTCAAGTGGAAACATTTACAAAGTGAAAATGTCTTTTCTGAGGATATTTTTTTTGTTCATAGGAGTCTGTCAATAAGAAAATATCGGAATAATCCTTTTATTATATTTCAATTTGTTTGATAAGAAAAATAAATTAAGATTGGATCGAAACTAAAAAAAGATTTTACGATCTTAAAAACAATTAAGAAAAATTTCAATTTAAATATAAAATCATATTTTCACGTAAGGTAAACTTACGAATTAATAACTTTTAAGCACATTCCGTTTAACTTGTAAGTTAGTGATTTAACCTTGATGTCTTGCACTGTGGTTCTCTGTTTTAAGCTGCTCCACATTGGGGACATGTAGCCATAGGTTAAGGGACAAGGTTTAAAAAAAGTACAATAACGATAAAGTAAATAAAACTCATTTATAAATAAATCTTACATATTTTAAATTTATCCACAGTAATTTCCCATCAGTTTATACTTCTAAAATTCAGGTGTTGTCTATCGATATAACAGTAGTATTCAGCCTTTTTATTGTTCACGTATTCCAGGATATAGTTTATCTTCAAATTTTTGTCATCCACTTCGGTGGCCGCATAGTATTACGTGCTATTCGCGCAGTAGATTAGACTGCCGATGACGGGGAGATCGAGGCTCGAATATCAGTTGGGTGGTTTTCCCCATAGTGGTTTCCCACTCTAAAATCCAAGCAAAACATATAAACTTCCACTAAATATATCCTTCATAATCCTAAAACCATTTAAACGTAATTAGTATACAAGTGTATAACCCGAACGTGTAATAAGAAGTGGTGTCTAAAAAAATTTAATAAATCTTTTGGAGCTGGACAGCGTTTTATTTGTGTAAGGCTATCATTACAAGTATTGTATTTCAACTTAATACGTTTTACGTGCTATGCCCCATTGTTATTTGTCCATGCGTCAAACAATGAATCCTGATTGTGTCTTAAGCTGTAAAGACATAGTAGGACGATTATGTCAACTGAACAGTCCAGATTCCATTGACGCCCTTCTATCGGTTTATGGTCTAACCTTTGGACGATGCTTTAAGACGCGTCTCTGATATTGTATTCTTGTTTTTTCAGACGTACCAAAGTTCGGAGAGCCCATTATCAACGTGACTGTACCAGTTGGTAGAGAAGCTACCCTCACTGTGTGGTGGACGACTCGCCACATACAAGGTGCGCTTAAGGTTCTTATTGATGTCTATTAATGATTAAACTACGCTTGTTTGTTGTGATTATTACGTTGGTGTCACTATTCATGGTATCAGCATTCCATAATGAACTCAACTCCAATCATATTCCTCCCTTATATATTATATATATATATATATACAATCAAAATTTTAATAAAAATTTTCGCAATAGACTAGACTACCAATGTTCGAATCTTGGTTGGAATATCGAAGGTGCTATTCTTGAATGGTTTTTCACTCTCCTTCCAAAAAATGTGAGTACACTTCCTCTAAATATAACCTTCTTGATCCCTGAAACCATTAGAGTAATTAGTATGTAAGCGCACAATCCATAGGGTAGTAAGACGCGATACTAAAAAAAAGAATTTTATCTGAGAGCTAAAGAAATACTACAGTTATATGAAGCTTTCTATTTTTATATATGCTATCAATATCTAACAAGCACTTCAATAATATAGCAAAATTCAAATAATGTTGCCGAAAAAATAATATTTAAAAAAGCTTCTTATCCAGGTTGTATTCTACTAAAAGCTAGGACTATGTTTATATACATAATAAAAGTTATGGTATGAGTAAGGTAGAATTTTGGTTAAATATACCAGAATTTGAGTGAACTAAAAGCGGAAAACATCCTTAATGAATGTGTCTTATTTGATAATACTGGTATTAGAGAATGTATTAAGAAAAACATAGGCGCTTAATATAGAACGTTAATATATATTTTAATCTCAGTTGGATAGGAACGGCTCACATTAAAAAAAATTATCCCAGCATTTGGAATTTAATTTGAAACTTTCTAATTAAAAGGGTTCTATCCAGATATGGATGTATCCTAATAAAAAGTTAAATCCACCTCGAATAAAAAGGAAAAAGTTTTGGATAAAAGAATAAGCTGTTTTATTACATGACCGGTTGATATTAATTTACATTTTATTTTATCGCCGTGTCTTGCTACCTGTTCGGGTTTAATGTATATTTACTAAATACTATGTTAATGGAAGAGAAATATCGAATTTAGAGGCGTGTGTACCAGAATTTGCGTGAAGGGAGAGTGGAAAAACATCAAGGAAAAAGCACCCTCAGTACACCCGAACGAGATTCAAAGCAGATATCGCTATCATCGGAAGCTTATTCTGTTGCGATACTAACGCCTTAGACCAAGTGACCACCGATGCTTGCTGCCATTATACTGTAGCTCTATATACATTAGCGCTATAATTTAAGACTTTGGAAGCTGTAAATGGCAGTAGCTTGGTAATAGGGCTATAAGGAGTTTAGTGTGGTCAAAGATACAGCCCAATAATTTTCATAGTGAGGGCTCATTTGAAAATACAAAAAGGGCTTAAATTGGATGAAATAACTTAACTATTATGAAAAAGGCACATCAATTTTATAGAAAAGTTTTAGGAGATTATTAGAGATTTGAAAAATGTATCGATACTTTACTAATATCGATATTTTACTTTCAATATTAGTGGGTTTTTTTACTCGATACTTTTACTGATATTAGTACTCACACTCCGGTATCGGGTCGGTATCGAAAGAAACCACTTTTTTGATACATTCACTCATGCTTGGATTAAATGTTTACTATGGTTGAAAAAAGGGTACAAAATAGGTTGAAGAAATATATTACTAATCATATTAAATAACTTTCTATCGGCTAAATTTTCATAGACATTGTGAAAGCTGTATGGTAAAACATTTTATAATATCCATTATGCAATACTATCTATCATACCTTCCAAGTTCCAACACATAACATAGAAGCGATAGACCTAAATATACTTTCAGATGGTTAAATCATTATAATTTTAAATATTAAAATACTATTATTATTGCTTCTATTATTATATTATTATTATTATTATTATTATTATTATTATTATTATTACTATGCAAATGTTAATAAATAAATAATAAATAATTTTAGCACCGCGTCTTACTACCCGTTCGGGTTATACGCTTAAGTACTAATTACACTAATGGATTAGGAATTGGGAAGGTTTAATCTAGAGGAAGTTAACCCGCATTTGCGTGGAGAGAGAGTGGAAAACCATTTAGTAAAAACCACCCCCAGTTCACCCGACCGAGATTCGAACCTCGATCTCCCCCTTCTCGGTGGTCTGGCTCAACATGACTGGCGCGTTAGCCAACTACGCCACCGAGGCGGGTGATATCCAAATGTTGATATTATTATATATTAAAAAATTAATTTTTACAGATTAAAATTTCGATATTGATATTAACTATTATCAATACTTTTCTTTCAATACCACATTCCTAGATATTATTTCCAAAGTATACTGATATATTTTAGTAAATACATAAAATTCGATTATATAAGAAAGAATATTATTTAATTATTTTATTCGCACTGCTCAAATTATACCATTTTGAAATATTTAAAATTTAATTTTAAAATATAAAAAAACAAATTACACTATTAATTATAAACCTCACTAAAACCAAATATTTAAGTAATGTATGTACAAAAATGCATTTTAATACATATTAATTAAGTAATGAGTGCTAGTGAAGATAATGAAAGTGAACATTTTATTTCAGCTTTAATACATTAGAAATGTCCCTTGGGCTGAATAATTTGCTGTCAAAATAACAAAATAAAATAAATTAAAATTGGAAGTAGATTAATTCTTTTATTTTCAAACAAATTATAGTTTATTGCGTTTGCATAAAAATTCAATGGACTTAACACAAATATACATTATAAAACAAACCCTTTCGTAACAACTACCATAAAGATTAAAATATTTTAAAAATATATTTCAACGAGATGATAATTGTACTAAATTCGATAAAATCCATTTGTTATACGCAATGATATGTCCCTATATCTATAAAACAAAGGCCTCCTTCAAACAAATGGTATTTTTTATTTTGAAAATGGGTGAGTACCGGCTGTTTGGTTGAAAGCTACTTTAGCAGATTTTAATACTGTCATCCCTTCCATGAAAAAAACAATGGCACCACTACTATCAGCCATATGTTTGTTTAAATGTATGTGATTCCCATCATAAATAGATTAAAAAATACGATTACTTCAAATCATTTTATCAATATTCGTTCGTTTCCGAAGTATAGTCATGTATCAGAATAAAAGCATGTGGCTTCCTGTGAAGGAGTACCAATCGTTTTATGAATGTTATCAACATTTGATTAGTTATAATGTACAGGATAGCTCTTTGATCAACAAACCTGTTTGCTATGTGTAAATTTAATATTTTAAACATAAGTTTGTTGGAATGGTTTTGACTTTTGACTGTTTTATCAGAAGAACTAATCATGGGTAAGAATCAGGATGAATGGCTCTATAACACGTTTTTTCCTGTTTTATAGTGAGGTGTACTGTAAACAAATGTACAAAACCACCCATTTGGGATATCCACACATTCAAACGAGTGACGTTAGATATGGGGAAAGTAGATTTTTTTAGACGAAATGTGTTTGAACGTGCATGAAGGTAATGTGAGATTTTATTTAAGAAAAAATACCTGATCACACCTATCTAAGACTCAAACCCCGATCTCTCCATCATCAGTAGTCCAGCAACTAGTCAACACACCAACGAATACACAAAATGCTTACAAAACAAATCAAATTAACACATGAGCCCACAATATAACATAACACATTTTGATATGTGGACTAAAATATTTTACAAATATTTACATCCATTTTTAGATACTTTTTAAGTGCTAATAAATTTGAAAATATATGTTTTTAAAAGGTAAAAATCCATAATCTTGAAATTATTATTTATGATAAGTCTATTCAACTTAATAACTTAATAAACTAGGCATCAGATGTATTTATATTGCAGTTCCCAAAATATTTCCCACTCTACTTACACGAAAATATGGGCACATATCCTCTGTTTGTATCTTCCTCCTCAATAGTGTAAATTTTAAAAGAATTCCAGACAAGTAGAAATATCCAGAATTTTTACATGCAACCAAATTATTGAATATATAGCAAATAAATAGATTAATAATATCTAGATTTATTGGCTTTTATTTAATTAGTTTAAGGTGGAATTGTAGGGAACACCAGTTAAGACCCGTATTTTTTTACATTTAATAACAAAACATATTTTTTTGAACAAACTAAATAAAATATCTCTCCAGTAAAATCATAATTTAATTTCTTCACGCGGTGACATCAACCCTTATCCGTCAAGGGTTTCTTGGAATTTAATGAAACTTTTTATCTTCAGCTAAAAATTCTCTCATCTAATGCCACTGGACTATTGACGGATATTCAACAACTGTTGATATCAACACGCCAATAAAATTAAACTCTTATATTCCTACTGGATATATATTTGACTTATTTCGGTACAAAAACTGTGAAAACGCTTTCGTTAACTCACTTTTACAACTCTCCCACCTTAAGTTTGTTCTCAATTTTATATATAGAGGTTAAATTATGTTGTGGGCCATGTTTTATATCATAACTTTGCTCTAAATTACAAAATAAATAAGTATGGGTGATTTATAGTGTGTACTAATATAATTACCTGTCTTGTATCTAAGAATTGGTCACCCTTAATGATGGGCACACGGACAAAATATTAAACTAATATAAACTTATTTGTCAGTGATCGTGAGGTTTGGATTCAAATTCCGACTATGTGTTTCCAGGTTTACTCCACGAGAATGCTATTACATTTCTTCTAAATTCTACCCTCCAAATTCCTAAACTTCCACTGTAATTAAATTACTACTACTCGTGATGGCTAAGTTGAACCATGAATCAAAAACTAATTCAAAACATTTCTCATCATATTATTGTACTTTACTAAAAAGATGAGCATCCTTTGTAGGTTTTTTGGTTGAGTACTTGAAAAGCTCTCGACCAACCAAAAATGATTGTTTGGCATCGTGTGAATAGCACAGCTTGTATAGAATACTGCATCCTTCCTGCTGTTGCTCCAAAATCCTTAATTTGATTGAGTCCATTCGAGTCGTTGGGCTCAATCTGTACGCTTTGGAAGCAAAGCCATATACATTCCTTTTAAAGACTTCATAAAACTTGTCTTCAAATAAACCATAAGCTATCACACTAACTCTTTTTTTAAATTTGTCCTACTTTATTATGGCCCTATCACACACCTTAAAATGTGTTACGTACTATTATTTTTACTATATTATTATTATCATAGCACCCGCTAAACATCTAACAAATAAGTGTATACTTTTGACAAATACTCTCATTATTATGGTAACCATGAACTGAGATGTACCATCCCCAAATTATTTAATATACTACCACCAACACTCCGAGATATTCCTCAAATAGGTATAGTAAAAATTAAAATTTAATACCGTATACTTGATGGAATGTTTGAAAAAAATATGTAAATAATTTTAAGTGAAATTATTATGTTATGTTAAATATATTTTTAATGATTTTTATAATTTTAAATATCTTACTACAAGACCTGAAGCTATACAGTAACTTAAAGTACTTTGGGATTGTAATATGAAATCATTTATGGGACTTTCTTTTACATTTTTAATAAGCAATGATTGATTGATTATATTATTAATTAGACAACAACATAACGGTAAGAGTTTGTTTAATCGTTTCTTGACTCTTTATTGCATTTAATTCTTCCTAGGATATTTTATCTATTATTATAGAAAACTAAAATACTTCAATAAGAGCATTTAATTTTGTTCTTCCTCATTGCAATTAGGTTAAAAGAAGACATGATATAAAAATTTACTTCAAGGGAAAGTAGAATTGTTTGTCAAAGCTTAAGAATTATGCCACTAAGCATTGTCCGAAGATTATGGGACTTAAGTTCAGTATTACTACAGTTCTTATAGCAAGTGATAAACACATTGAATTGACGAGTAACGTTTAAAATAAGAAATAATTGGTCTTAATCATTTTACACGATGCTCACGACACATATTTAAGAATTTTTTGAAACTTATTTTTTTTTTAGTTTTTAGTTTTAAAAACTGCAAAAATACTTTCCTTAGCTATCGTTTCATTCCACCTCGCTTTAATGTAAATATAATATTAGAATGTGTGTGATTTGCAAAAATATGGGACCTTTGAAATAGCTTTTATTATTATTATTATTATTATTATTATTATTATTAGCACCGCGTCTTACTACCCGTTCGGGTTATACACACTTAAGCTAATGTGTAATGGTAGGGTGGTTGTGAGATGAAATGGAGGACCTACAGTTTAACGTGGGATCCGAACCACGGTGGAAGGCCTGGCATTCCTCACATTCACAAGTTGTGATTAATACACGTCTTGTCAGAGGTTGAAGGAAGGGTTTGGAAATCAGATATATCTGTGCTGGGACCGAGGTTTGAAGCCCGGACCCTGAGCACAGAAGTCTGACACGTTACCCATGGACCACCAGGCCACCGCAATTAAGTATTTAATATTAAACTACATTTTTAGTTATACGTCTCATTATATTATAACAGACAAATAATAAGCATCTTTTATAAAAAAAACACTCAGAATTAAACTAGGACCTTCTGGAGTGTTGGATTGACCAGTTTAACCAAATTTCATACTCATTAGAAAAAAATACATTTAAATATTATTAAATAAATGATTAGCATAAATTATGTGCATAAAATTAAAGATATTGTTGGTCAACTAATATGTAAGTTATATAATATAAAATATATTTAACAAAACCCCAGTCAATCTCTAAACATTGCATGGAATCAACCAAACGTTAAAATTATCAAATTATATAACTCTATGATTTCAAAGAAAAAAGCCCTTTTCTTGATTGATTACCCTGAAATAATGTTCTTAATAATATAGAAGAAACGAACCTTTTGAAGCTTGCTTGACTCTTTTATCATCGTATACGTGTGATTAAAGTATTTAGTAATAAAGAAAAATCTAATTTTTTTTAGGAGAAAATATTATTTCATGAAGGCTATTGATAGTTAAAAAAAAGATCCACTAAGTGAAATCTTAATTAATTTCGATACTGAAGGAAGCACTGGCCAAAAATACTCTTGTAAAAGAGTGCTCTATGATTCTCCATAGAGCTTGCAGTATTGGTGGAAGGGGGTTGCGGATGTTAGGGGGATTGAAGGGTGTAGTTGTTTGTATTGGGTTTCTCTTTGATCTGAAGCCAAATTCCCTTACAAAGAGGACCTCATTCAAAGTGTTTTCCAACTCTCTTCAATAGAAAAATATCCTCTTCTTTTTTATTTTCTAAAGTAAAAAGCTAAATTTCAATGTGATGGAAGTTATCTTAAAGTAATTCTATAGTTTATATATAATGTATTTATGATCTATTTTTAATATGTAATCTTAATTATGCGAAAAGGTAATTTATACAAGTATCTCACATGCCATATGACTTTGTACCTATATCATTGTATATAATTATTATCATTAGGTGTTCTGTCTTACGACGGGTCCATTCCTTTTTAAGTGAACTTAGACCGCCAATGCACTCTGTCCTCTGCCTCCTCCTATCTCAGCTCCCAGAATTTTCTTCTTTCCTTCAAGTCATATAATATTTTAATCCTCCTTCTTCCTAAGCTCCTCTTTTCCTTAAACATTCCTTCTATGACGTCATGAAGAAGACAGTTATTGGATGTGATTGATTCAGTTTGCTTTGCGCCGAGGAATCATATCAATAAATTTTGTACATAAATAAGCTATTAAAATTACTGATAACTAATTATAAACTAACATAAACCCGCCTCGGTGGCGTAGTTGGCTAACGCGTTAGTCGTGTTGAGCTCAACCGCCGAGGACGGGGAGATCGAGGTTCGAATCTCGGTCGGATGAACTGGGGGTATTTTTTCCTAAATGGTTTTCCACTCTTCCTCCACGTAAATGCGGATTCAATTACTCTAAATTCAACCCTCCCAATTCCTAATCCATTAGCGTAATTAGTACTTAAGCGTATAACCCGAACGGGTAGTAAGACATGGTGCTGAATATTATTATTAACTAACATAAACGTTTAAAAAACAAATTTAACGTAGTTACTCATTTATATACTATTTAAATTTTAAAATGACACTTTTGTATACGGGAATCGGCATACTTAACCAAAGGTAATGGTTTCGATACCCGTGTCTAGGTGTAATTTTTCAATTTTAGAAATATGATATTTAGATGTGGCTATAGCGGTAATAATCAAATATAATGGCTTAGCTATTAGTCCATTACTCATTTATAGCCGGATCACTTACGATTTATTTAATATACTTAATCTAATAATCTATTACAATTAGACTGGAAATTAGCTAGATCAGGTATATTTGCGATGGTTTAAGAGTAGTTTGATTTTAACATATTTACTTGTAGCGATTATTTATAGAACTAGTTGTTTTTTATAACTCCTAATAATTTTTGCATTAAATTAATCCACAATTTAATTTTTTAATCTCAATAACAAATTTATTGAAACTTTTTTTAACTATATAGTTCTGTTTCAGAGATTAATGTAATAAACTTAATAAATTTGGTCTTTGCTTGAAATAAAATTTATTAACAGTATAGCTTTCAGTTAATTCTAGACAAAATCATAATAGAATTAGTCAAATGTTTAAAACTATCTGTTGCTATTCTATTAATATAAGACGTTTGGTACATTGTAGTTTTGAAGGGTTTTCTTATCGTTAAAAAAATTACTAAAGAGAAAAAAATATTGCTTCAAGTGTAAGATACCCCAATTTGAATAAATAAAATAGATACGAGGTAATTGCAAGTTCACATAATTTTAAAAGAAGGAAATTCTATTTAAACTTTAAACGGAAATCAGGAGTAATAAAATATACTTATCTTCCAAACACACCTACAAACCATAAAGTTTGAATTTAATAAATGAAACAAAGCAACTGCAAAATGTAGTCACTAAAAATTCTAAAAAAAAAAAAAAAAATCGGGGTTGAAATATAAAAAAGAAGAAAATTCGTTCTTTTCTGTTTCTCGAAACGTAAAGCAAAGAATAGGAATGGGGAGATGGTGGGTGATGGTGGAAAAGACACTGTAAATTTGAATATATGTCGGCCTAGCTTATATATGTATTGTCAAATGAATCTTTCCTGCTTTCATTGTGTGTAGTTTTAACGCTTTTTACTCTCTAACTTGATTCCCTGGGCCCCTTCTGCTCCTCTGTTTTCTTAATACACCGTCCTTTATTTTCATTTTACTCCTTTTCCTATTCCATTTCAATTTTTTTGTCATTCTTTTACTCTGCGTATAGGAATGTTAGAATTCTTTGTACAAGGTTAAGAATTTGAAATCCCATTTTAAGTTAAATAGTGTATAAATATCTATTACATTCTGTAAATTAAATAGATGGATTTATATATCCAAGGTTTTATTCACAATGTTGTTTTCGGAGATAACTTGAATTTCATTATTTGCTGATAAATATAGGTCCGTGTCAATATCTTAATATATACAAATTTTCCCTAATAAGCTAACATTGGTGACTTTATAACGGTATTGAACTAAGTGAGTGTATATTTAATAAAATAATCTCATAAACTCAAAATGTTGCCCTTGGTAGTCTTGGTGTAAAATGCTCATTTCAGGATCTGACGTTCATCCTTTCAAACTCAGCTGAGGTCGATGGATTTTTATTGATCGATAGAGTTCCGTAGCACAACTTCCTTCGAAGGGTAGTTAAAGCCCTCGATTCCATGTCGATTGTGGCATGTAAAGGAACCATGAAAGGTGTGTGAAAGAAAATAGTCCAAGCAATAAAAATATTATTATTTATTTTTTAGCACCGCGTCTTACTACCCGTTCGGGTTATACGCTTAAGTACTAATTACTCTAATGGATTAGGAATTGGGAAGGTTGAATTTAGAGGAAGTGAACCCGCATTTGCGTGGAGGGAGAGTGGAAAACCATTTAGGAAAAACCACCCCCAGTTCACCCGACCGATATTCGAACCTCGATCTCCCCGTCCTTGGTGGTCTGGCTCAACACGACTGGCGCGTTAGCCAACTACGCCACCGCGGCGGGTCAATAAAAATAGTTTCTTTTTAAAGTTTTTATTTATTATTTATTCAGTGTTTACACGCCCGGTTTCTTACAAACTTTAAATCCGGGCCGTTTTTCCATATAAATTTTATTTTACTTTTACGATCACAATATGAATTCTCTTTTTAACATTACAGCGCAGATTTTGGCTCTTAATTTAATTTAAATTCAACTATCCCTAGTTACCTTTGGTCTGAACCAGGTATATTACACCCAGTTTCTTTTTAAAGTAACAAATTACAACTTGGACGGTTGAAGTGAACCCAGAAGTTATGGTGTCAAGTCACTGGGATATTCTGGATTGTTACTTTTCCTCGGCCACCTTTCCACCTTTCACTAGTTGTAATGAGTCTAGTTGTACTTATGGTCAATGTATTCACCACTCAGAGTTATCCACTTTCATACCTGACGGTCACTCTTATCTGACTTTAACGATGCAGAGCAATTATTATTTAATTAGAGCATTGCCACTCAACGTTAAAGGTCCATAGTTCTACTCTCATGATCCTGATGTTATTTTCATTGAATTTAATTTAATTCCAGTATCAGAACTGACTGTGGGGATTGTGGGCGTTGTGGGGATTCCTCGTCACACATTAGTGTGAGGCCCAATTCAGTGGTGGACATGAAACTCACAAACAATGAAAGAGTTATTATAAATATGTGTCCCATTTGACCTTTTTTCCTAGTGTTTGCATTCAAGTAATGGGGGATCTTCTAAACCATTAAGTAAGTACTCAAAATGGACACACTTGGCCTGCAGATGTAATGTCGTAGAATGCAGCATTCTTCCGAAAATATGTTTTTTAAAAAACCAGGAATAAACCATAGAAAATACCTGGTCAACAGATCGAGATATATTGATTATGGTCTACAAACAGTTTAGTGGAATCACATAGCTTTAACTCAGAAATAAGGTCAAATGGGACGTATGTTTATATGAACATTATTTTATTGTTTTTGTTTTTCCTGTTAACCGGTAAATTATCTCTCAAATGCTACGGTATACCTGTACACCTAAACAAGTCAGAAATGATTTCCAAGGACTTTTGTTTAATATATAAATATTGGTTTAGAACCTCACTAAATATGTATTGTTGATTCTAGTCAAGCTAATGGAGTCGGTTCGATTTCTCTAAATGCCAAAAAATGTACAACTGGTGAATTTGATGTATTTACTCTTACAAGGCTGGATTGCTTGGTTTCATGTCTGTTCTAGACTTAAGTAGGATGTTAAGAAATAAATATATGTACTTAGTTATGAAAGTGAAAACCAAATAGGCTTTATAAAAGAATTAACGAATTTTAATAGTACACAGCTCAGTATTATGTAATACAAATTTTTGCAAGTACAAAGATTGTTTCTGCTTACAAGTTGAAATATTTTAAATTTATAGGATTTTCTATCAAAGAAAATTATAGAATAATAGAATACACCCAACTTTATAAATTTACTTATCTACAGGGTGGGATGAAAACATTTAGATGATCTCTGCTGATATAAGTGATGAACAACCTGCTGAGATTTGCCTGACGTCCGTGGAACTCATCTGAGTGGTATTATATTCAAAAAGTGAAAAAGGGTATTATTTAACTTGCTTTTATTTATCTAGTGAATATTTACTTTTCAACTATAGAGTTAATTTTCAAGTTACTAATTGTCTTATTGTTTCTGCCCCATCCTGTATAAGCAATTATAAATCCAAAATATTATATTGTAATATTTAGCCATATTAATAGTAATGAATACATTGAAGCATCTTTTAGCGAGCACAATATACAGTTTAGGCTTTGAAGGTCCCACTTTGTCTAAAACAACATAGCAGCGAGTGCACCCTCTAAACGTGACAGCCCTTGTTTATTTAATTTTATATAGTCTCTAAAGTTGACGAGAGTAGACTAAAACTTCCATCTTATAAATAGATTAAAACACCAATTTAATTAATTAATCCCCTTGTATATATATAAAATAGGAGCGAACGAAATAAAAAAAACATTTTCACCAAACCGTATAAAACTTTAAATGCTTTCTCTCACTTCTTTACATTCTTAACAAAACCTCTCTTCTAAGATGATAGAGAAATATAAAAAGAAGAAGAATAAAAATGTTGACATTGTTGTCATTGTCTAAATTGGCATTTCATACTTTTCATCTCCTCTTTATCCTCCTTCGGTGTCGACCCTCTCACTTCAACGTTCGCTACCCTTCATTTTGAGAAACATCGTGGGGGGGGGGGGGCTAAGGACGTTCCCGGGGGAGGTACTAACACAAATGTCAGCGAAAGACCTCATCAGGATCAAATGGCAATTGTGCTTTAGTCCCCCTAACTCCCCCTTCCTCAATATTATACAGTCATAAATTTATAGTTTGTGTATTATCGTAAGGGAGTTGGTTTATACCACGAAATAAAAAAAAAACCAAGGGGACATTTTAAATCTTTCATCGTCTTGAATGCAATTGGGGTAAAAGTCAAGACTTTATTTTTTTATTTTAATATGTCATAAAATAATTCACTGGAAAAAAAAAATAATAAAAGTGGGTGGGGCATGACGAATACGTTGGGGACATAAAATGTATTTTATAGGTCATAAAAAGATTTACTTGAGTTCCTCGAAGGTGATACAGTGAATTGTGTTGGATTTTAAAGAGGTTTTTGATATTCCAAGTTAATTAATTATTTTTTTAATAAATGATTTTGAAGTGGTATTTTTTACTAAATTAGGTTCTATATAATTATATAATATATTCTAATACACTGTGTAATTTAATATTTTGAAATATATATAAGCTCTTTTAATACACAATTGGGTGGAATGTACGTCAATTTGTAGTAATTAAAATAGTCATACAAATAATAATGTATCTAAACAGGATGTTTGAGTAAAAATATAGTTTAAAATCATTATCACATTTTAATGTTTAATATTATTTGATGTAACAAGCTTACGTGACATAGTGTTACTAAGGGAGCTTATCATTAAATATATATAATCTAACGATCAAAAAATGTAATTAGTCTTCAAAATAAATAACAAATAGTTAAACAACCCAGTACTAGTAATAAATACTAGTAATATTTCTGAGTAGACCAAATTTAATTGGCTATAAGAGCTTTAACGGACTAATTCTCAAATAGGTTATGTTTAATACACCAAAATAAAAAATATTAAACTATAATAAGAAATAAAAAGGTGACGCAGGTATAATATACTATCTTATCAATTAAAATTTAAGTTCTTACCCTCCATCAAAACTGTATTTGTATTGTGATTATAATTTTTAAAGTTTTATATATATTAATAAACTCTAACTTGATTTATTGTTATAAATATAATTATTATTTTCAGTTTCTTGAAAAATGTTGAGTTTATTTAGATCAAAGGAATTTCCTTATAGCAAACATTTTGCATTTCATAATGAGCTATAAAACTATGAGCAATTTGCTTAGGATCCATATAAGAGGTTCTCAAAAGAACTCATTCGATAAAATTATAAAAATAATTTACTAAAGGAAAAATTTACGTAAATTAAAATAAGTCTTAACGTCTTAATCGCAAAGACATTTCTGGAAATAAATCATTAGATTTTATCAATACATAAGATACTCTACTTAATAAAGATTATCCTTTAATTATTATATAAATTAAATTATATGTATTTGATATATTGGGTGAAAATATAACCTATTTCGTCTTAGTAACTTATTGGGTTACAAGAATACATTAATTACATCAATGTTCTGAAATAAACTAGGTAGACTTTTATCGGTAATTTGTCCTCGTTTTCGGGGAAGGAGGATGGGAAGCCATATGTGAAAATAAAACACCCTCTCGACATTCAAACTCCAATTTTTCCAGTCACATGCAACCTATTCTAACACGAGAGTGATCCATTTGATTCTAAGGTCACCGATACTGGCTGTAAGCTTTTTCTCCAGCAAATTTTTTTTTCCGATAATGCTTACTATTTTGGTCAATTTTAGATGGAAAACTAAAGGTGTACTCCATGATAGAAGATCCTATAAATGATAACATTTAAATTGAAACGATTTTACCTTCAAAATAGTGTAAAGTTTCACCATCATAGACCTATTAAATACAATAGAGGCAACTTAAATAATTATAATACAATACAACATAGTTCTATTTAATCATTTTAACTCATAAATTTGTTATTAACTGCAAGCTAGCTTTACCTAACAAGACCTAGCCTTACATGCTTCTACCAAATGAAAGCTACGGTAAGCTATGCTGGGTGATATTGAATTAGTCAAAATATTAAATTAGTAGATCACTAACCTTCTCTTTCTCAAAATTAGCATATTATAGCTTTAGATATAGAGGACCATCCCTGGTCTATCATTAGCATGTTTAAAAATCTAATCAATTGATAATAAATCAAATGATTGATTGATGAAATTAACCTGTTGCTTAGTATGTTCAATGGGTTTATTTGTTTTGTGTTTTTTTTAGCAACAGCTAAAATAGTATTTGTTAAATTTAGGTACTTTATTTCTAGTATTTGAATATTAAGTTTGAGCTAAGTGCAAATTTTTTCAGTTATTTAACCGAATGTGACGTCAAATATTATCCCCATGGGCGTTAATGAAAGTATCCAGCAGTCACCAGTAAATGAGAGAAAAATAAAATAATATTCATTTATATAAACCTGATACTTATTAGGGATTTTTATATAGTTAATAAACAAATTATTAAAACATTTAGGATCTTCAGCTAAATCGTAAAAATCTACTTTATTTTTTTTCAAGAAATATACCAGTTAAAAAAGAGAATTAATCTTTTATTTAGCTCTATAAATAAAGATTGAATATAAATACTAAAATTTAGCTTAGCATTTTCAATAAAAGGTTTTTAATAACTATGGATATTTTAAATATTTAAAATGAAGGGTTTTAAAGATACGATATTAATATAGGTGAACAAAACAGAAAATCATAAATATTTTTAATAATAAGGGTCAGTTTAATCTAATAATTATAAGATTTATTGAGAGATTGTATAGTATTTATTTTTATTAAAATATAATAGAATATAATTTTTGCGTATTATTGTAAATAGACCTACTGATTTCTTAGTATAAAATAGATTTTGAATAAAGCATTGTTAGCTGTAGTATAAAATTTAAAACCAATATTTGATGGCAAAGTAAACCCTTACATTGTATAAAAATCTATGTTATGATTCACCTATCACCATAACTGTTGTTGAAGGTCGATCCATCCCTGATACTTTCTATCAATAAGGGATGAAAATTCACATTTAGGACAAAGAAACGAAAAAAAAAAAAAAAGAATGAGGGAGAGAGAATGACATAAATTGTGTATGTGTAGCCTATATATGATGAGGCTGTGATAAAAGAACAATAACATAACAGCCCTAGTAGTGAAATATCGCATCTTTTTGTTTGCACCCTTGCTGCGCTCAAAGACGTACCGCGGGAGGGAAAACCAATAACGCAGCGGGCTGTTGGCATTTCTGACAGCCTCGGGGCAAGAGTGTCATATGTCACCAACTAATATATATTATATATATTTTAGCACCGCGTCTTACTACCCGTTCGGGTTATACGCTTAAGTACTAATTACACTAATGGATTAGGAATTGGGAGGGTTGAATTTAGAGGAAGTGAACCCGCATTTGCGTGGAGGGAGAGTGGAAAACCATTTAGGAAAAACCACCCCCAGTTCACCCGACCGAGATTCGAACCTCGATATTCCCGTCCTCGATGGTCTGGCTCAACACGACTAGCGCGTTAGCCAACTACGCCAACGAGGCGGGTCACCAACTAATAGAATCGCGCAGTGTGACACAACGTCAATATTATTTTAGCGGCAAGTCTTACTACCCATTAAGTCTATACGCTCATGTAATAATAATGCTAACCCCTTCAATGGCCGCATGGTCTAACACGCTACTCTCAATTTTAAACCAGACTGCCGAAGACTGTGAGATTGGGGTTCAATCCCGGTTGCGTGAACTGAAGTTTTCTTCCTAAATGGTTTTTCACGCTTCTTCAACGCAAATGTGAGTGCATTCCCTCTAAATTTATCCCTTCTAATCCCCAAACCATTAGTGGAATTAGCAAATACTTCTAAAACCCGAACGGGAAGTAAGACGCGATGCTAAAAAAATAATCACGCTATTGATTTTTAAGAATTATAGATGAGGAAGGTTATATTTAGAGGAAGAGTACCAACATTTGTGTAAAGGGAGAGGAGAAAAACATTTTGAAAAATTACCCGACTGAGATTCGAGCCTCAATATCCCTGTCATTGGTAATCTAGTCTACTGTGAGAGTGACACCTTAGACCATGTGACCACCAAATATCATGTTGTGACAGTGTTTGTAAATAACATAATTTATTTTCTTATTTCCATTCTTGAACCATTTGACCTGTGGTATTCAACATTTTTTGTTTGCATACGCTCAAATATAATTTATCTTCAAGTTTGTACCCCCAAAGTAGTTTCTGTATGGTCAAAACTATACATAATATATATTCTACATATAACTAATTAAAATAAATCACATTCAAAATAATATATTAAATTTAACAATAATTTTTAAATTATATATAATATATATATATATATTATATATACTAGTTGATCATCACAAGGATGGCTGCAGAATATTGCAGTAAAATGTATTCTAAACTTTTTATTGCAAAGGTTTTATATAATAAGCTCTCACTCAACCAGTTAATTAGAAGTTAAGTTTAAAAAAAAAATTACCTCAAATTTCTATCCAGGATAGTTTTTTGATGAGTTGATTAAAAATTCACGTTTTTATTTATTTGGATATTTGTCCAATAGCCTTTCAATTAAATATTGTCCTTGAGTGAAAAATCACATTGAATAGACAATATTTTATATATTTTTAAAATGTATTGCACTTGGTATAAACTCATATTTTTAGGGAGATATTTGGTCGAATAAAGGCTTATAATACTGGGAAGTGGAGGAGTTTAAATAGCGATTAGTTAAATATTGAACTTATCAAAATACATTTTTAGGATTGTCTAGTCACGTCTATCACATTGGTCAGAACCTGCAGCATGAATGGGACCATCTTGAACCGTGATCAAGGTATTAAATTGCAAACCAAATAGTAAGAGACCATTCATTGGAAATACATAGACGTAGATGGGAGTATAACGTTAGAATGGACGTGAAAGAGATAGGACGTAATGAGGTGGACTGGATAGAACTATCCCAAGATGGGGATAGGGTGTAATAAGGTATGTTGGATATAGCTAGCTCAAAGTAGAGATAGGGTGAATGAGGAGAACTGAAGAAAACTAAGGTATAATGAGGTGGACTGGAGAGAGCTTATATATATATATTTCAATCCAGTCCCTCTCATTACACCCATCCCTATCTTGAGCTATGTTATATTTAATCCCTTAATTACACCCTATCTCATCCAGGTCCATTCTAATGTTATCCTCCCATCTCCTAAAAAAACAGACTGATTATAATATAATAACATGGATTGTGATTGCTTATATAATACGTCCGTTCAGAAAGTACCTACCTGTTACATACTTAAATTTAAATAAGATAATGCTTTATAAATTAGTATAGAAACGTAGCCTAAAGGGAAAATATTATGAGAAAAATATTTCAATAAGACGTAGCTACTTCTTACACTTCGTAATATAGCTTATAGCCACGCTATCACAGCTTTTCATGGAAATAAATTGTATCCCAAGTGGCTGTGGAAAACCATCTCGTGAATGTCATGCATACACACGTGCATCGCTCAACTTTGACGACAAGAAGACGCCAGTATGACGTAACGCTGTGTAGGCCCAGTCTGGGTTTTACGTCAGTCGGATGCGCGTGTGTTATGAAGCTCGCGTCGTCTGTCTTGTTCCGGTTAATAGAGACAAAGAAAAAAAAAGTCTACCCTAACCATGCCTCCTATTGTTTAGAACGTAGTTCTACGTTTGTCCTCTGTCTGGTCTGGACACAGAGATATGTGTCCGTCAGAGTTGTGATCGAATAAAAAGAGAGTGAGCCGCACTGGAATTGACAACTAATACGTCATCAGCATGGTGACAATCCGTCCGTAGATTTACGTAATTTTATTGTGATATTTAGATTCAATAAGGAAATGATAATTTGGTTTTAAAGTAATTTAAGTCGTCACCCTACAATAGTATCGTCTCTTTTTTTTATAACTTATAACATTTTATTTTATTTTATTTTATAAACGTTTATATACTTAAACTGATTCATGGTTTTTGAAGGAAAAAAGTATTAACTTTCAAATAAAAAGTATTTAACTGAAGTTAGACCATGTTTAAGATAAATTAGTCGGATGTAGTTTATAATTTTACCTCCCACAACTTACCTCATTTGGTATTGTATCTGACTTCTGTTATGTGGGTCCTAGGTTTGACTCCCGGTATTACCGAATATTTTATCAGTGGTGAAATGTGTGTTTTTATATTCACAGTAGTAAATAATTATTGGCTGGTGTATTAGTGTTTTGTTCGTTCTAGATTAAAGTTAGTATATAGGTTGTGTGCTGATATAATTATTCAGTTCATAAAATGCAAAAATTAAAAACCGCAAATAAATAAATATATATAATTTGACCACACATGACAATAATTGAATTTTTCAGACCCATATGGGGTCTATTAATAAGTATTTTTTTAATGTGATAATAGGATAATAATTGAATAGCAAGTGGTTTGAATTACGATGAGTCCCAAGCCCATAATAACCCCAATCAGTATAAAAATAAATTTTTAACATCAGAGTAAATAATTAATAAAAACACTTGAAAAAAGTTTTGGATCTAATCGAAAGGGGATTTTCTCCTGGTTAATAGACTACCACATTTATTTGGTAGTTTATTACAAATAACAGTTTTTATAAAGAACAAGTTCTCGTATTTTAAAAGCATGTAGAATTAATTATACATTTATTTGATTTTATGAATCCGACGTCTTAGCTCAGTTAGTAGCGTGCCTTTCTAATGAACAAAGGGTCCTGGGTTCGATTCCTGCCATAGACGAAAAATGTATCATTGGTCAAATGTGAATTTACCATTTAACAGTGATGACTGATGAATTAACAGCCGGGGACTGAAAGTTGTGCCTGTCCTAGTCTTAAATTGGATTATAAGGCATATGAAGCTACGACAGGCCAAGCAAACTGAAAGTGGAAGATATATGGCTTGAATAAAAAACCGACCCAGGCCACAGCTTGGAAACTGTAATAAATGTAAAATAAAATTGATTTTATAACAAGTTGACCCTTATTAATAAAAGAAAATTTCTAGCATATTTAAATATCTTGTATTTTTTACATACACTATCTTTAAATATTTTTAATAAAAGGAACGTACTTGGATAGAACAGCTAATTAGATTAATTGGAATAACTTCATTGGTCAAATTGAACAATATATATTAAGAACTATAACATGAGGATAATTTATTCCAAGAGAAACCAATATTTCAAGAAATTAAGTCAATTAAAACAGGCATAATAACATTTCTAAAAAAAATCATCATAGGGATTGATAAGTAATAAAGTTCAAAAACTAATTGGCATAAAACAAGTAAAAATGTAATTCTATGAGAAACACTACTAACCAATAGAAGAATAAAGGATTAACTGATAAGCAATAAAAAGTGTAAATTAGCAAATAGACTAGATTAGAGTTATATATATCATAGTTAAACACTCAACAATGAACTTACTAATTGAATTATTAATTATACTAGTAAACGGCTTAAAATTATATTGACAAAGAAGACATGTTCTTTCATATTTAAGATAGTTAACCAATGACAGTAATAAAGATGATTGATATAAAGTTAAAATAATTTACTAGGTTATTATTTGTGAAACTTACACATGTAAAAAATAATTAAAAGTATACATTCAACATGAAAAATATTAAAATGAAAGTTGAGACATAAGAAGAACATAATTTCAAAAAATTAATAAATGAGTGTAAGGATTGATAATAGATGTGTCATCCAAGTTATGCTTAATCAATTATGATATGTTATAAATACATATACATATAAGTTATTGATTGCTATGAAATATGTACAACCAAAACGGAATATTTTTTTTCGTTTTGAATTAAATTAACGTTCCTTATCTGTGTGGTTTGATTCATCTCCTTATAAAATTTATTGCAACTCTTGGCTGGGTGACGAAATATTTCGGCGAGAACGCCATTATCAGACAAACCAATAAAAATAATAGTACATATTTCAGCTATGATAAAGTAACAAACAAAAAGATTCAAAAACTCAAACTAGTATTAAAGATACACTGAGACATCAACAACAACAGAAAACTGACGTTAAAAACTAATCAAATTGTAAAGATAAAATGGGAGGACTAAAATTTTAATATATACATTCAGTTGCTAGGAAACACAACCAAGCTACCAAGCTACCAAGCTTACCTTCAGATTTGGATTAAGATGTTATTCCCGATGTCAACACAGTTCTAAAAATATAGCTTGTACATTATTCCCTTAAAAAATAGATTTTATAATAAACACTTGGAAAGAAAAAATATATATACCAGTAAGCAAGTTTTTAAAAAATAAAAAAAATAAAAATTATCTTTCTCACATTTACATTTTATAGATGAAAGCCTACAATTTTGTGCTAAACAAAGTTTCTTCTTCTTCTTATTATTATTATTATTAGCACCGCGTCTTACTACCCGTTCGGGTTATACGCACTTACGCTAATGTGTAATGGTAGGGTGATTGTGAGATGAAATGGAGGACCTACAGTTTAACGTGGAATCCGAACCACGGTGGAGGCCTGGCATTCCTCACATTCACAAGTTGTGATTAATACACGTCTTGTCAGAGGTGAAGGAAGGGTTCGGCAATCAGATAAATCTTTGCCGGGACCGAGGTTTGAACCCCGGACCCTCAGCACAGAAGTCTGACACCTTACCCCTAGACCACCAGGTCACCGATTCTTCTTCTTAATTAAACAACCCATCGGTTGGATTGAAGAGATTTACATTCATCCGGAGCTGATCAGTCACTCAGCTTTTCAGCCATTTTGTGCTTCCTGATACATCTAGTAGAAATCCCATGTATTAGGGAAGTAAAGAGAGGTTGATGATTTCCCGTTACCTTCCATATTGGATTTCTATGAGCGAGCGTCAAAGAGTATACTAATGTTAAAAGGAGAGTCATTTTCACACACAATAAAATAATATTTTACATGCCAAAATTGACATGGGACCGACGGTTTTACCTCCCTTCCGAAGGAAGTTGCGCTACTGACTTTCGTCGCTCAAAATAAATCGTTGACTTTGACTGGGTTCAAACCCATGAAAATCGAGCCCAGAGGCAAGCACTTAGCCCCAAGACCATCGATGTCGACTGAATAAATTCAAATCTTGTAATCCAATAGAGACTTATATATTTGTCATCAGAGACGAGATTTTTTAAAATAAGCCCACGTGACACACCTGTTAAACAAGGCATCATGCTAAAAACATGATAGAGGATGGGTTTTGGACAATTGGAAGGGAGTTTGCAATTTGGGATTCTATGTCCTTCTCAATTTCTTTAGAATTCTAGGTCGAAAACGTGATATGAATTTGTTTTCAGAGAAATACAATTTTTTCACACTTTAATACGACCAAAGTGCAGAAAAAACAAACAATGAATCATAAATTTAGAAAATAACTTATCAAACGGTTTCTAATTATAGGTCTATTTTGAATATAAGTCCTTTAGACGAACAGTTTCCAGAAGAAACAAAACGACTGACCGTAGAACCCGTTTATAAACTCAGTTTTGTCGACCGGTCTTGGGATAAAGTGTTCGCCTCAGGATCTGATGTCCGTGGGTTCAAACCTAGCCGAGGTTGATGGATTTTTCTTGAGCAATAAGAATCGGAGGAGAAGTAAAGCCGTCGGTCCTATGTCGATTGTGGTGTGTAAAAGAACCCTAGAAGGAATGTGAAAATACCTATCCGGGCAAAATTGGTGTGTCTTTTCACTCTCGCTCACAGAAATTCACTTTGGAAGAAAATGAGTAACAACCACACTTTCTGAAACCCCCGCCCCTTAATGCATAGAATTTCGAACAGATTTGGATACGCAGCGCTGGATGGATATAAATCACATATAACCGGCCTTCGGGTGGCTTAAGACTTAAGAAAAAAAAAATGGTACGGAACCTTGCATGGACTTTCTCACTCTATTGTTTGAAAATGAAGATATTTACTCAAAACTCGTAATATATGTGAAACGAAATAATAAACAGACAGACGGAAATTCAAAAACTACTTTTTTGGATTCGGGAGGTCATGAAACGTCAACGTTCATCAAAATCTCGAGCTCGATTTTTTTTTTTTTTTTTTTTTACGATTACAATAATTTCTTAACCTGTAAGATAGCGAGAAAGTAAAAATAACTTATTCATGGGCTCTAAGGAGTTAAGACTCAAGTTTCTGACCTTTCCTATACGCAATTGCTTGCTTTAAATCCCAATTTATGCGGTAATTTTAGTTGTGTCGTATTGTCGTGGCACGGATTCAAATATTGAAGTCACTTTAAGAATATAAATACAAAAGCATCGGTGGGAATACGGAATAGACGGCAAGATCTTCTAGTCTGGTTTACCAGTGACTGAGAAGTCAGTGCTCTATTCTTAGCCTTGTAGGATGTGGTATATTTACCCTTCCGTCAAGAAGTTCTGTTAACCTTATTCTAAATTCTATCATATTTAGCCCTACCCTACAGATGATAAGAATTGAGGCAGAATAAAAGTTTTTACAGTAACAAACTTTTTACGGTTCTTTTGACTAATCATAACATATTATTCAACTTTAACTTTTGACAAATTATGACAATGGGTATAAAATAATATATTTAAATTTAGTCAATATTTATAAGAATTATATTTGTTTGTAATGTTCCTAACCTATCCTTTTACCTTTATTACACAATGAGTTATGATCTCACATGGCTATGTTTGGTATCTTGAGTTAAGGGAGTTCTCATGAATAGAATAATATCACTAACATATTGAGTATAGAGAATCTTAAGATCATTAATACGATGAATTTACAAGCAAGGATATATGGCTCAGTTTCGTTCTACTAAATTAAGGCAGAGTTGAAATAAACGTATTTATATTGTATTAGTTATTCATGATATGCTTTGGTGGTCACATGGTATAATTAGTCATCATTGTGTTAGACTAGACTGCAGATAACAATAAGGTAGGGATTTAAATCCTGGTTGGGTGTACTGAGGTGGTTTTTTCTTAAATAGCTTTCCACTCTTCCTGGATACAAATGCGGGTACACTTCCTCAAAATTTAATCTTCTTGAGCTTTAAAAAATGTATAATAGATAAACAGATATAGATAAATTTAAATCAATAGATTTAAAGATAGATTAATTTTTATAACACAAAAGTTATTAAATAATTCTTAAACTAGGGTAGAGACAAGGAAAAGAAGTCAGAACATAAGCATTTGCCTGGAGGAAAAATGTAAAAACCAATTTGATTAAAAAAATTACCCACTGGATAACTGATACAATCAAGCTGGAATGACACATACATCTATACATCTAGCTGTAATAATGTTATTACAAAAAGTGAACAACGTTATTAAATAAACAAATTGTTATGCCATTAAAAAGTTTTTAAACGAAATAATCAACCAATTCATTTCGTGATCCGAACAAAATAATGGAATGAAATCTAAATAATTCGAAAATTCAAGTGCAGAAGAACAGAGAAAGTAAAGTGGACAAAGATTTTTTATGATTGTTGGACACAGTTTGTTTTATCACAAATATATTATATAACAAGTACGGTTATTCATCACATACACTTTAATCATGACAAGCGGTAGATTTGTTCAGCACTTCGGAAATTTAAACTGTAACATTTAGGATAATGAAACAATAAGGGGTTTGGTGATATGAATAATTTATTATTCGAATATTCATTGGCCATTTGTGAAATTACCTTTTGGGAGTATTAGTTTGTAAAACATGAGTTTGTGAAGGATTAGTTTTAAATCATAACAATTATGGTACTTGTTGACAATATTGACGTTTAAAAATATTTTCTTTTAATCGTTTCTATTGGTATTAGTAAAACATTAATTGAAAAAAAAGTTACTATTCTTGTTTTTAGCACCACGTCGATTACAATTGTGCTATACACATATGTACTAATTTTTATTACTATTTTTTAGCATCGCATATTACTAAACGTTTGTGTTACACGCTTATTTACTAATTGATTAATGTTTTAGGGATAGGAAGGCTATATTTATGAAAGTATACCAGCATTTGCGTGGAGGGAGATTGGAAAACAAACACCCGACCGAGATTTGAACCTCGATCCCACGTCATCGGAAGTCTAGTCTATCGTGAGAGTGGGACGTTAGATCATGCGGCTATATAAGCGGGTCACCCTGTATCACTAATGACAAACCAAGAACTGGGTCGACAAAATTATTTAAATTATCTCTATTTTTTTCCATAATATCCTCCATCATAAACACATGTGCTTTTGACATACATTATATTGAAACTCTAGGTAAAGGGGAGACAGGAGAGGGGAAGAATAGTTAGAACAGTACGAGGACCGCAAACTGTATAATACATTTAACTACTTGTCCCCATGCTAATTCACCTGTCACGGTTGCATACATACCAGGGGTTTAAGGGAAGAGGAGGGAGATGGGTTTTGGGAACTTGATGCACATGCACGTTCTGTTTGTGTGGAGGAAGAGGGAATGCGACAGTCGCTTCGTTAACAGACAGACAGACAGACGGACATACTGACGGGAAGATAAACAACTCCGGTTGGTGTGAGGTGGTTGGCGGGAGTGGGGGTAGGGGGTGGGTAACGTCATCAACGTTGTAACGGAAACGACTGTGAGCTCTCACTGGCGGGTGAACTACTGTATTAATCCTAGCTTTATTGTTAATGTGGTTAGGTATGCTTAGCGTATTGTCAACCCATCGAGTGGCGGCAAGCTGAGATAGGATTCCACATGTTAATAATTATATTAAGCTTTTACTATATGAGCTCTCCATTTAAAATAACGAAAACAAAATAAACTAATTATTAAATAATATCCAACATTTTGATGCAGCTTAAAAATCATATTTAAGTATAGGCCTACAACAAAATCGTATATTCTCTAATTAAGTCTGTTAAAGTTTGGAACAAAAGAAAATACAATGAATGTATACAATGTTATTTACAATGTGAACCCCCTTCCAGATATAAATTTTTAAGGGTCCCAAATAATATCAAAAACCGTCTGTGAATTATTCTTGTACTAATAATTTCTGAAAAAATAACAACATATATCTTTATATATTATTTATATGCCTCTCAATACTTATTTTATACAATGTTGTCGAATATGTTTTCAAATAGTTCGAAATTTTAAAAATAATTCATTTGTAAACTACTATTAAACTTAGAGCATGATATAAAATGCCTCTTTGGCACCGACCTATGACCAAATCCAAATAATATTTAAATTTAAAAAAAAAAGCCATATAATATTTCATCTGTAATTCGAGTAAATAAACATATAGATTCAAGAAAACTGTAAGACCCACTTTTTATGAGTTTGAGGGCAGGCCATGGCTATTACCATCTTAGACAAAAAAAAAAAATGTTAATACAATACTTTCTCTACATGAGAAAATAAAAAGGACTTTTAAGTTTAATTTATAGAAAGTGTACCCGCATTTGGTGTAGGGAGAGTGGAATTTTTTTAATCCTCCTCAGTACACCCAACCAAGATTCAAGCCTCAATTTACCCGTTATCGGTAGTATATTTTAATGCGATAGTAGTGCCTTAGACCATGCGGCCATCGAAGGTTATTTTTAATGTACCAGTTCCGTCCCTTTTTTATTTTTTATACTAAATATAAGGTGTATGAGGAGACCAGATAGTCACTGAGATCCTAGGGTTATGTGGCTGAACTAGTCAAATGGGATAGGGTGTATGAGTGATTTAGACTAGCTCATGATAGAAAAGGTGTAATGAGTGATTGGATAGAACTAGCTCATGATAGAGAAAGGGTGTAATGAGGTGGGACTGGATAGAACTAGCTCAAGATAGGGATTGGTAATGAGTGGTTTGATAAAACTATCAGATAGGGATAGGGTGATGAATGATGGATAGAACTAGCTCAACATAAGGATAGGTTGTGTACTATTGCAGCAAAAGCAAGGAACTCTCGTGTTCCTAATGTATGTAAGAAAGTAATACTTACGTAGATGAATCTAAAATTGTGTGAAAGGCACCGTAGTTCTTGTATTATCGAAAGTAAAGAGGTGTGTACCATAATCAGGGAGTATGGAGAGAGAAAAATTTAGTGAATCGGGCCAGTATTTTCTTTGAGGGAGGTGGTAAACCTTTAAAAAAATAATAATTCTGCTTGGTACAACCACTCAACATTAAAACCCTATCTTCTCGAATATCATAAACTAATTCAGATGATAATGACACCTCTGTTTGCCCACTGGTGTACACTATCATTAAGAATTTCCTTGTATTCAACCTTCCAATTCCTAAGCCAATAGTTTGTAATCATTACTTAGGCATACAGCCCAAACGATTAGTAATGTGGTGCTTAATGTTACTATTAAAATATATAAATTTATATTTTATTAAATGAGCAATCATTAACTTGGAGAGTGGGTTAAATAACCCCCTCCCCTCCACCATCACACAAACACACACACAATTTAGGTGAATCATTCATAGCTTAATGTTACCTGATTCCGTAAATTCCCTTCACTTGTGGAAAAGTTTAAGGCATCATTCTATCAATCTGCTGAACTTACGGTGACGTTTATATAAAGTGTTAAAACCTGAGTTTGGTTGTACTGAAGGGTATGTGACTTGAATTATTTCCTTTTGTTTAGAAACGAGAATACAGTTAAATTTCCACCAAATTCTACCTTTATCATCCTTACAACTTTAGTGAAATAAATATATATGCGTATTGCGCATAGTCATAAGGAATAGTGATACAAGGTGAAATATAATGTAGTGTACAAGCGTGTTTTTTTTTTACAAAGCTAATTTGAAGACTAGAGTTGTTAGGTGGAGAGACAGTGTGGAAATGAAGAAGTTCCTAAGAAGAGCGGGTGAGAAGAGAACCATTTTGGATGTGATTCTTTGGTGCAAAGCAAACTGGATTTTACAAATCCTTAGAAGGTACGGTGTTCTGCACAACATGATAGAAGGAAAGGTTGAGGGAAAGAGGAACTTCGGAAGAAAGAGGATTCAAATATTGGATGACTTGAAGAAAGGAAGAAAATGCTGGGAGCTTAGGTTGGAGGCAGAGGACATTGGTTGTCTGAGTTCAAAGACAAAATTAATATATCTGTCGCATGACAGAACACCTAAATAATAATAATAATAATAATACTTTTTAATATTATGATCTCAAACGCTGATCTTAGATTCTTGATTCAAACAATATTCTGATTATGATTTCGGTTAAGAGGCCATATTTGTTAAATAGTAGCCTTTTCCGTTTAGATTTAATTACTAAATTTTACAATTTCAAAATAAATTTATTTATTATTTAAATTGTAGGCAAACAGAAACGTATATTGACTTATGTATAATATATTTTTGATCAAAACTATTTTTATATAAACTTTTTAATCTTGTTTATATCCATCTATTTTTTAATAAGTACGGTAACTATAAAGATTTTTTTTTTTTTCAAAGTGTGATGACAAAACTTTCATAAAATCCATCTCTAAACAAGAATATTTTGAGTTCATACACAGGCAGAGTAAACACATTTTCATTTAAGTCATGTGACAAACCCATTAAATATTTCCTTTACTCAAAGGATTTACCCTTAGGGTAAGTTAACAGCGAATAAGCGAACGAAGTGAATCAAACTTTTGGAAGGTCATGTCTTGTGCTTGATGTATTAAACGGTTTTTTTTTACACCCTCCTCTCTAAAACACTTTCGTTCCCCCCTAAACCCAAAGCTCAGCTTTCGTACGACACACGAGCTTGTCTACCAACCTAGCAAACATGACATTGTTTGTGGTTCAAACAGAATAATATTGATACGCTTTAAGTGTTTAGTTTTATATTTTAATCTATAAAGTCAAGTTCGTGAGAAATGTGTTTGTTTTATGGTGTTTTTTTTTAACCAGAATAAAGTCACAGCTTTTTTAATTGATGGAAGTTGTTTTTTATGTTGCTTCACCTTTTCCTGAATCGGTGGTCGCATGGTATAACACGTTAATCTCTTTTAGACTGTATTCTGATTGACTGAGAGATCAGGTTTCAAAACTTGTTCGGGTATTTAAATAGATATTTTCTTTAATGGTCTACCAATCTTCCTCTATACAAATGGGTTACATTTCCTCTAAGTTCTAATTTTATCATCCTTATTTTACTAGCGGAATTTCTGTATGCGTGTCATCAGGTTTGGTACAAGTATGGGATGAGAAAAATAGACATAAAACTTTAATAATTATTTTTTAACACTGTGACTACCTCTGTGATTTAGTGACCAGAGGTCCTGGCTACAGATACATTGGTTCCAGGCTCGATTCCCAGCACTTCTATTTTTTTGTGAAGCAGTGTGTCTAGAACGACATAAAACTCAGCCTCCCGAGGACAAATGAGGAGCTACTTGAATAAATAAGTAGCTGCTCCTGTCTAGAAAACTGAGATTATGGTTCGTTGTGTTTACCACATGACACCCTCTATTAGCAAATGCTGGAACTACCTTCGACAACATACAGAGGCGGTGTAGCTCGCTTACGGGCTGACACCATGGAGTAACTTTTTTTTAGCAACGCATCTTACTACCCGTTTAGTTTATACGCATATATACTAATTAATCTGTTACAAAGGAAAGTTTAGTGGAAATATACCCGTATTTGCGTGAAGGAATAATAGAATGCCATTTAGGAAAAAATATCCTCACTACACCCTACTGGGATTCGAACTCTGATCTCCCTTTCACTGGCAGTTAAGTCTATTGCGATATTGACTACCCATTAATTTCATGTGAGTTGATGATAGAGGGAAATATGATAGCTTAAAATAATTATTATAACATTTTGTTTCTAGTGAAATATATAAAAATAAACTATACAACCAAATCTTTAAATCGGTTATTATTAATTTGAAAAATTTATTTAAATAAAATAAAGTATCTATAATATACTTTACAACTTGATTTATGTGTTTTTGTGTTTGTACCCTACGTTTTCCTCTTAAGTTATGTAAAGCATTCTCGCAAATCTACACTAGTGATGTTAGTATGAGGAGCGTAGGATTTTGGATTAAATCTACCCAAATTTTGGGGTGAAAATTAGAATCTCTAACGTGCCCTTAATGAAGACAACCACCCAGTCATATAAATGTATTTATATTAGGAAAAGTTGATCCACGTACTCACCTCAGTACCCGATGTTAGTGGGTTCAAACCCAGCCGGGGTCAAAGGATGTTTCTTGAGTGATAAAAATCCGTAGCACAATTTCCTTCGACAGGGGAAGTAAAGCCGTAATTCCCATGACAATTGTGGACATGTAAAATATCCCTGGAAGGTATGTGAAAATATATTTCCTGCCAAAATTGTTAGTCCATTTCACCCTCGCTCAAATACATTAGTGTGTGCTGATATAATTGGTCCTTTCATAAAATTCACGGTAGATATCTCAATTAAATAAAATAAAAATAAATAATTACTAGGTAAAACTAAAATCGTATTAGTAAAATAATTGATATAAATTCTAAAATGTTATTTTGTTAGAATAAATTTAATGTATTTTATAAATTATTATATATAAAAATCAACACAAAAGCTACAAATCAATGTATTTACGATAACATCCATATGGAATATACCACAATTTAATAAATTTAAATTAGTTGCAAAATTACACCTGGACAGGGTAATTGAACCCTGGTTTGATTCCCGTGTTCATGTGTAATTTAAAATTAATTTAAATTAATTCATTTTATATTATAACATTAAACTTTTTCTTGGAATATCTTAATGCCAGTTCATCATAAATTAAATTTAGAAAAGTAAGCTAAAGTAACTTAATAATTTCATAACCAATATATAGAATTAAGTACACTCATTTTTCAAATGTAAGTAAACCCAATAAATCTAAGATTTTCTTTTCCATCGAATCAATTATAGCCCAGATATTATCTAGAATATTAAAAAAATAAAAATATATAAATTTAAATACGAGTCAATTTGGTCCGGGGAAATTTAGTAGAGTGATTGTTTATGCTCGTTGGAGGAAGAAAATAAGTATTACGAACAAATAAACAAGAGCACTATTTTAATATACATCCTTGCAGGAAGATTATTATAAGCCATTTTTGTGAATATACAAAAATTCCCAGCCATAAAATATTTAAAACATATATTTCTTTAATCTTTTAAGATCAAAAATAATAATTTTATTACTATGTGAGACTATTTTTTAGAATATTTTAAAAACTAGTCATGGTTTTTTCAATTTTATATCTTTAATAGCCATTGAATAAAGCTAAACTGTATTAACATGGGAGATACTATCTTAACTTGACGTGACGTCACTATTATGCAACGTCATCAATAAAACAACACGACCACTAAAGCGTTGACATCCTCATTTCCAAAAACAACACCAATTAAAGCGTGCATATTACTCCTTATGTTAATCAAACAAGACTATAATTGTTGTTATAAGCTACAAAAAAAAGTGAGTTGACGTCTAATTGCTCAAACCACCTCCCACCAACTTACCAATCCCCACTCCACCATCAACGACGCTTTCTAAATGCCGTCGGGACGTCAAGGTATGTCCTTCCTTTCAACTCACGCCCCCCACCCCCCGCTCGAATTTCCTTTCCCGGGAGGCGTCAGATAGCGTGATTGTCAACAGTTTCACAGGAACGTTGTGTCTCATTGTGTCTGGGTGATATGGTACAACAGGAAGCAACTGAAATATTAAGGTCTATTAGTATTGTGTGTGTTTGTGTTTGTTATGGTATGTTTGTCATAGCGAGTTAGCCAGACGGCATGTCCTCAGCCGTAACGGAGCTAGAGTAAGAACATTTCATCGTATTACTGTGTGTATGAAAGGATAGAATGATAACAGTCAGTTCTGGTTCCTTGGTGTGAAGTAAGATGGTAGGGAATGGGAGATAAGGTTAGTATTTTTTTAAATGTTTATTTTAATAGTAAAATAAATGGTTTCCTCAGAATAAATAAAAATAATTCTCCAGTACAAATATAGAATTTAATTTTCTTCACAGGGTGAAGTCAACATTTGTTGAATATCTGATAAGGGTGGCCTAGAATTTAATGACAAACTTTTCTCTTAATTTAAAAAAAAAAGTTTCTCGTCTAATGTTGCTATGCTCATGACAGATATTCAACAATAGTAGTTGATATCACCGTGTGAAGAAAATTAGACCCTTTGTTTCTACTGAAGAAATATTAGTTTTATTTTGTTTAAGCAAGTGGTTTGCTATAAATACTTTAAAAACATGATTTGGCTGCTGCATGGTTTAAAGCATCACGCTCACGTTAGAATACTTCCGGTGACAGGGAGACAGGTTCCAAATTCCAGTCATGTATGCTGTGAGTGATTTTCTTTCTTAATGGTTTAAAATCCTACCTCAACGTGAATGTGGGTAAAATTTCTATGAATCCAACCTTTCTCATCCTCAGAAAATATACGTAATTATTACATATGAGTGTAACTTAAAAGGTTAGTAAAATTCTGTATTAAATAGATAAATTTATATCACTCCAATCAATGACACCAGCACGGATTTATTAACATAATATATCAAAAACGTGTTTAGAAAAATAAATAATTTTGTAATATTCGTAAATAAATGCTCATTTACTTCTAATTTACATATCTAACCATTCAAACCCAAGGAATAATATTATTTATTGTTACGTTTAACATCCCGTCTTATAACCTATTCTAGTTACACACTTACGTAATAAATACGCTGATTGAATAGGAATGAGGGAGGTTTAATTTATAAGAAGTGTACCCTCATTTGCGTGAATAGAGAGAGAAAGAGAGAGAGAGTGGAAAATCATTAGCACCGCATCCTACTATCCGTTCGGGTTTATACGCACTTACGCTAATGTGTAATGGTAGGGTGATTGTGAGATGAAATGGAGGACCTACAGTTTAACGTGGGATCCGAACCACGGTGGAGGCCTGGCATTCCTCACATTCACAAGTCGTGATTAATACACGTCTTGTCAGAAGTGAAGGAAGGGTTTGGGCATTTAGATAGATCTGTGCCGGGACCAAGGATTGAACCCCGGCCCTCAGCACAGAAGTCTGACACCTTAGCCCTAGACCACCAGGTCACCCATGAGAGTGGAAAACCATTTAGGAAAAATCACCCTTATTATACCCAACCGGGATCGTACCACTTTCTCCCTGTTATCGGCAGTCTATTATATTATAAGAGTAGCACCTTAGACCATGTGGCCACCGAAGTGTGTGACAAATATTATTGCCACAACTATTATAACAGTTGTAATTAATATTTAATTGTGTTTCTATCAATTCAATAAATACAGTTTATTTGAAATGAAATATTGATTCCTGAAATATCAAATGTATAATAAATCAATATAATTGTATCATTTAAGCATATGAATTATACTTTTTTTAAAGAAAAACTTAAATTCGTAAATTTCCCTGTGTTTTCGGTCCACGATTACTGCCAAATGCGTGAACCAATTTTAACGAAATTTGGCAAGGACAATCTTTACACCTCGTCTGAAAAAATTTAGTCCAATATTCTTGCAAAGTGATTATGCATTTTAATATTATGTCATTTCAAAAAGTGTTTGGTTAATTATATCAACTACCTAGAGATTTTAAATTAAAATTCTAAATAAAAAATTAATCACTTTGACCATATTTTTTGTTTCCGCAACTATTGCTATAATGGCTTGTTAAACCACGTGAAATACTGTTTTTATGTATAAATATAATGCATTATTGAATACATTATTTATTAGTATTCTCTCTAAACTAATTTCCGAGGAAGAGCTATATAGGATATTTCCACTAAATCCCAAGCGAGATTTAAAAGACTGTAGTAACTATAATAACATGGAGGGAGGTCTATTGTTCACAGAACTACTAGTAGGACTGTAGTAATGATAATAACATGGAGGGAGGTCTACTGTTCACAGAACTACTAGTAAGACTGTAGTAACGATAATAACATGGAGGGAGGTCTACTGTTCACAGAACTACTAGTAACACTGTAGTAATGATAATAACATGGAGGGAGGTCTACTGTTCACAGAACTAATAGTAAGACTGTAGTAACGATAATAACATGGAGGGAGCTCTACTGTTCACAGAACTACTAGTAAGACTGTAGTAACGATAATAACATGGAGGGAGGTCTACTGTTCACAGAACTACTAGTAAGACTGTAGTAACGATAATAACATGGAGGGAGGTCTACTGTTCACAGAACTACTAGTAAGACTGTAGTAACGATAATAACATGGAGCGAGGTCTACTGTTCACAGAACTACTAGTAAGACTGTAGTAACGATAATAACATGGAGGGAGGGAGGTCTACTGTTCACAGAACTACCAGTAAGACTGTAGTAACAATAATAACATGGAGGGAGCTCTACTGTTCACAGAACTACTAGTAAGACTGTAGTAACGATAATAACATGGAGGGAGGTCTACTGTTCACAGAACTACTAGTAAGACTGTAGTAACGATAATAACATGGAGGGAGGGAGGTCTACTGTTCACAGAACTACTAGTAAGACTGTAGTAACGATAATAACATGGAGGGAGGGAGGTCTACTGTTCACAGAACTACTAGTAAGACTGTAGTAACGATAATAACATGGAGGGAGCTCTACTGTTCACAGAACTACTAGTAAGACTGTAGTAACGATAATAACATGGAGGGAGGGAGGTCTACTGTTCACAGAACTACTAGTAAGACTGTAGTAACGATAATAACATGGAGGGAGCTCTACTGTTCACAGAACTACTAGTAAGACTGTAGTAACGATAATAACATGGAGGGAGGGAGGTCTACTGTTCACAGAACTACTAGTAAGACTGTAGTAACGATAATAACATGGAGGGAGGGAGGTCTACTGTTCACAGAACTACTAGTAAGACTGTAGTAACGATAATAACATGGAGGGAGGGAGGTCTACTGTTCACAGAACTACTAGTAAGACTGTAGTAACGATAATAACATGGAGGGAGGGAGGTCTACTGTTCACAGAACTACTAGTAAGACTGTAGTAACGATAATAACATGGAGGGAGCTCTACTGTTCACAGAACTACTAGTAAGACTGTAGTAACGATAATAACATGGAGGGAGGGAGGTCTACTGTTCACAGAACTACTAGTAAGACTGTAGTAACGATAATAACATGGAGGGAGGGAGGTCTACTGTTCACAGAACTACTAGTAAGACTGTAGTAACGATAATAACATGGAGGGAGCTCTACTGTTCACAGAACTACTAGTAAGACTGTAGTAACGATAATAACATGGAGGGAGGTCTACTGTTCACAGAACTACTAGTAAGACTGTAGTAACGATAATAACATGGAGCGAGGTCTACTGTTCACAGAACTACTAGTAAGACTGTAGTAACGATAATAACATGGAGGGAGGGAGGTCTACTGTTCACAGAACTACCAGTAAGACTGTAGTAACAATAATAACATGGAGGGAGGTCTACTGTTCACAGAACTACTAGTAAGACTGTAGTAACGATAATAACATGGAGGGAGGGAGGTCTACTGTTCACAGAACTACTAGTAAGAGTGTAGTAACAATAATAACATGGAGGGAGCAAGTTCTACTGTTCACAGAACTACTAGAAAGAATTTTGTTTGGATAATATTACGGAAAAGTGATAAATTATATTTTTCTCATAACTATTAGTATAACAGAATTAATATTTTGTAAAATAGTTTTTCATCGCCCCATATCCCTTGATTTCTTATTAATATTGTTTTAAAATTACTGCCACACTAAGCTAGATATCATCGTGTGATGACTAAACTGTTCAGTATCCTGCATTTGACTACACTATTTGTCTCTAACTAATATCTCATTTCAGGTCAATCTCATCAACTGTGTCCGATTCATTGGCTCATGTAATTCCATAAACTCCCATATTCCATATTGATTTGAGACCCACCTGCGACATTTCAGAATAAATTAACGTAATGTTTGAAACTGAATCTACCAAGGAGGATTTTGTATGAAATAATATTTCCCAATTATGTTAAATAATAAATTCCTATGATACAAACAAATTTTTTTTCACCACGTTTTAGTACACATTTGGTTTAAACTTTTATAATTAATTAAGCTTGTTAGTTATGGATGAGGAAGCTGAAATTGAACAGGAATGTACTATCATTTGCTTAGAATAAGGGTGGTAAATCTTCAGATACATCTATCTTAATACACTGGGGAAAAATCCTGATAGATTAGTCCCATGAAGGGGGAGTTGACACATTCCAAAAAAAAATTTTTATCTTCTTATTTCAAGAGATTGTGGTATTTTCCCAGTCATGATAGATTGTCATGACAAGTTGTACACTCTAGATATAAAACTCTATAAGCCTATAATATATTTTATTAATATGTTGATTTTAGCCCACCAACGTTATATAGACCTGAGCAATATTTAAATATAATTTTTTGAACCAAGTTTTAATATTCCTATGGCCTATTTAAACTTAAACAAATTATTGTTTGGAGGTACGTAGGGTAGAACTTGGAGGAAATATATTCTTATTTGTGTTGAAAAAGAGCGGGTATCCATTTATTAAGAGAATATCATAAGTACACCTGACCGGTTATCAAACTTCCATGTCACAAGCAGGCAAGGCCAGAAGATATTATTTAAATAAAAAAATTACACCTTAACACGGGAATCTAATCCGGGACCTTTGGCTCAGTATGCCAAACTCTAATGTCTAATCACTGGACCATACAAGAGAATATGATATGTAGATGCGACTATAACAGTAATTAACAAATAAAATATCTTGTATTTAATCCATCAATACTAGATTAGCTTGACGTTTACTCCGTTAGCTCACTGATGTGTATTTTCCCCTTAATAAGCTCCAAATCTCCTTACCCACGCAACTTCATCGTCCATTCTTTCTATGCTAAATCTGTCTATTTGAAGGCTTTATTTGTAAAGCAAATATTTGCACTTTACTCTGATTGGCAATTCATGGAGTTGCCATTAAATGTAGATAGCCCAGAAGCTATTACGTCTCCCCTACCCCCTACTCTTTTTCATAATACACCTCTCCCCCATACCTCACCCTTCACGTTTTAGAATCGATTTATATTGTAACACTGCAGGGACGTCTGCATTGAGTTCGGAATGTTAAAGTTCCCATGATTCAAACAGTTATATATATTTTTTATTGAATCTGTCTCGACAGCAAGGCACTGACAGTGTTGGCTGAGCAGCTTAAAAAGGCTTTAAAGCTTGATTCACACGTTGGCTGGGAATAGAAAGCAGAATCTGTTTGAGTGGCGCAGCAATTAACTCGCTGTATAATGACCCATGATGCATTGCAATGCAAACTTAAAACCGCTGATTATCGACATATTTTATTTCCCCTTAGATCATTCTCCCGATGGAAGTTCTCAAATTATAACGCTGTGTCGTGGAAGAATCTAATACATCGATACACACGCTTTACATTAACGGGTTATTTTAAATCTCCTCACAAAAGGCAATAAAGCTGTCTGCTTTTTTCTGGATGTACAGCGCATGCGCACTGATCTAAGATGGTTGGTTCTGAGATTTGATTGGTTCTCCCGTGCCGAACATCTCGCGCAGAGCGGACGAGGTAGAGAAGAGTTGAATTTTAGCGGAACTGCTCGCGCCAATGAGGCGGAAATCTTGTGATTGGCTTGGATCTCCTCACGTGACCAAGTTTATGTTCTGATCTATTTTCTCGGTGAATATGTGAATCCACATTAAGACTAGTTTTTTACTTGTTATTCGTTGACGCTGGTGTGGGGGATTCTATTTTCAACAGGGTATATTGAGAGAGGAGATATTTTTGGTAGATTTTCCGATCATAATTTACAGTTTTCATTCTTACCTCCTCAAAATGGTAAGAACGTTTCCTGCCTCAGACGTAGTAACAAGCCAGTATTCTCTATGTTAAAATATCTAGATTATCTTCGCCGAGTTTTAAAAATGTAGTAATAAAAATAAAGACTTGCTTCTTAAATTATTTTTAAAATATCTGTATTCTATCACCAAACTTTTGTATCTGGAAATATTATAGTAATAAATATATCTTATTTAAAAACCTCCAGAAGTAAGGTTATTTGGTTTACTTATGAACATGTCCTGTAGGGATATTCATGACAGGATATAGATTAAAAAGGTCCCGTGAAAACAAGTATCTATCTATAATAAGAAAAAAAAATGGGGTGTGGCTGTGTGATGGACACGGCCGTGTGTTGTACGTGAATACATTTATGTAACGCGTTATATTTTTTAAATTAAATATTTTTATTTATGTATTTAGGATAAAAGCAAATAAAAAATAATTATTGTGTTACAATATAACTTTATACACAATCAATAGATTTTGACGACAGCTGACGATTAAAACGAAAACAAACATCGTAGCTTCTCCGAGTCAAAAGTTATACTAATTGCAAATCTCGATACGCAGCAAAATAACCTCAAAATGGTGGCACTTCCCCCTCCACCGCGCGCGATGCGTCACTGTTCTAGCTTATCGTAATGAATTCTTTGATCCTTTAGCTCTCTAGTGGTATAATTTAATTTTGGATGTAGAGGAAAGATTCGAAACTACAACACCAAACTGTATCCACTGATTTTGTTATCATCAGGTTTTTTGGATTGCCCCCGTATGGTAGCAAATTTAAAGACGTATTCTCGTCAAAATAATGAATATAATTTAGAAATTCAATGGCGCTACACTTGCGGTAGACTAGACTGCCGATGACGGGGGATCGAGGTTTGAATCTCAGTTGTTTGTATTAAGGGTGGTTTTTACAAAATGGTTGACCACTCTCTCCCAAACCCAACATTTTCTATGAATATAACCTTCCTCATTCCTTAAAGAATTAGAGAAATTAGTAACTAAGCGTAAAGCACGAACTGATATTAGTAGGACGAAGTGGTAAAAAAATATAATTAGAAATTCAAATCAATTTTGTGCAGGCCAAAATAGTAGAGAAAATGTTAACACGCGTAAGTAGAAGAAGAGAAGATCTATCAAAAGATAAACAAGAGGCTTTGAAGAGTTAACTGTTTATTTTATTCCCTCTCATTCTATTTCGTACATTTGTATCTAAAGTACGATAGTGCTTAGAGTTATCAGGTAATTAAAGTTAAGATGCAACCCTCATTGCTTTTTATCTTCGAAATTATCAAGTGGCCAATGTTGTAAATTGAATTCGATTCAGGAATCAGCACTGATACTGCTTAGAATCATCAGGTCTTAGTTTGTGACAAACCTAATATATATATATAATTTCACTTTTTCATACGTAATACTATCTAATTCTCAGCTGTTGCCTTTGATAGTTAAACAAATAGTAACATGTTATCAATACAGTAATAAAGTCATTAGTATTTTCTATAATGCCCTTACTATGAAAATTTAAATGTAGTTTCAGTAGAATATATCATCATAAGAAACTTCACATGATAGATTCAAGGGAAAAAGAGAAAAAGGGTAGAGTCTAGTTTGAACTTAAATTTAATTAGTTCTGCCATCTGTTAGACAATCCTTGAGTTAGTGACGCCATATGTTAGACAATCATTGAGTTAGGGCTGTCATGTTAAACAATCAATGAGTTAGTGCTTCCATCTATTAGACATTAATTTAGTTAGTGCTGCCATCTGCTAGACAATCATTGAGCTAGTGCTGCCATCTGTTAGGCAATCATTGAGCTAGTGCTGCTATATGTTAGATAATCATGAAACATTTATAATGTATTTTATACTAAAGTTTATTATTTATTAATATTTTAGTAATACCCGTACGGGTTATACGCTTATGTACAAATGGTTTTAGCGATTTTAGAGGTTATATTTAGAGGAAATGTACCAACATTTGTGTGGAAAGAGAGTGGAAAATTATTAATGAAAAAACCACCCTCAATACACCCAACCGAGATTCAAACCTCGATCTCCCCATCATTGAAAATCTAGCTTACTGCGAGATTAATGCCTTAGACCACCCGGCCACAGAAGTCTGTTGTATTAAAGTTAAAAGAGATGTTTGTTATATTTTAATGAATTTTAATTAAAAAGTGTCTTCTAGGGTCCTTATTGTTTTTTATATATAAAATATGTTGTTCTAGAGGACGCGTGTAGTGTGACTTTCAACATTACTACCCCCCCTCCCCCTTGTATACACCTCATATGGTCTTGCTAGCGGTATCGTGCCTCTCCTGGGCTTGTGAACAGAAATTTAGTGAAGTTACGGTACAAATATCGTATGAGACCACATTTTTTGTTTGTTTTATTTTTCAGGTGGCTTGGCTGCGAGTGGACACACAGACCATCCTCACCATCGCAAGTCACGTGATCACCAAGAACCACAGGATAGGGGTGACCCACAGCGACCATCGAACCTGGTACCTTCACATCCGTGACGTCAGAGAGAAGGACAGAGGCTGGTACATGTGCCAGATCAACACGGACCCCATGAAGAGTCAAGTGGGGTACCTGGAGGTAGTAGGTGAGTAATTCTTTAGGGGGGAGGGTGGGGGCGGGATACTGGATATTGTAATAGTTTTAAATACACATCAGCGTCCAAAGGACCCTTATTGCGGCTAATTAACTGAGATGTTAAATACAATTGCTTAACGCAACGAACGGCTGGTTTTTTTATCATATATTTATCAATAGTGAAATTAATATCCGTTTAGAAATGTGGTAGAGCGTCAATAGTTTGGACTGATTGGGGATTAAACCGGTCCGGATTATTGATTTTACTGGATTTTTGAAAGAACAGTACCTGTACAAATAATTAAACAATAATCATACACGGAATAGTTATTAAAACTCAGTGTTAAGGTAGAAAGAAATTAACTTTATTTAACAATGAGCTCACAAATATTTTTTATAAATCTCACAATATAAAAATATAAGAAGGCAAAATTTAACAAAGATGAAGGTCTACAATTTTTTTTAACAAGGGTTGAGGTACTTCCTTGGCAGTCATGTCTCGGATATTTATCCCAATATTTTTTTTGTAAAAACATATTTTTTCTTGATGATCCGTATGATTGACGATTCGGATATTTGGCATCGAAATTATCTACTGTATTTAAATTTTTGAAAATAATTTTCTTTTCAACTTGGTTGTATTATTTTAAATAATGTGAAATTATTTAACTATTCTCAAATCCAAGGTTTTATCAATTATAATACATAATATGGCAAGACTGAGTGATGTCCAGTACCAGCTTTATTACTTAATTTAATTAGGTGTTAACCATGGGAAGAGACGAACTATTCTTAATTAAGTGATTCAGCGTCCTCATCAGGTAGCCATGCACAGTCAAACGAGCCAGTATCGTGTGTTTCTTTCTGAACACGGATGCTTGAAAGAAAGGTCTTTCAGGGTATCTTTTCACAAACAATTGTTCATTACATTTCCATGCAATTTTTGTGTACACTTGATCTAAATTTACCCTACCTATCGAATTAAAGCCATTGAACAAAAGTCATAGCAGAGTTGGACAAATATTGAAATTAAGGTTCCTAAACGGGTGGTTCTAGATTTGAGAATTCTAGCGTGTATACTGTAGGAATTCTTAATATAACCTTACCATTATATTACCAAGCAAATGAGAGTGTATTTATTCTTAAGCCCACTCTCATTTTCACTACCATATGATAATTTTTTATACGTTACCACGTCCTACTTCCCGTTTAGACTATCCTCATAGTTAAGTAATCGAATATGGACTCGAATTATAGAATATAGAGCAAATGTAACTTTTGCATTCTAAAGGAAATGGAATATAATATTTAGTATAAAAAACACGCATTTAGTTCATCCTATAAGGATTCGATCACCAACCTCTTTGACGTTGTCAAAACAGACCAGATAAGAATATAGCTTAATTTGTTATTTCATTACGTGTAATTTGGCGTTAAGTTACATACACAACGATTTAAATTAGAACAAACATTTTTGGGCATAGCAACATTTATTTAAAGAACTTTCATTTACGTCAAGTCGTGTGATCTGTGGATATTGTTTTTGAAAAATAGTATCAATAAATATAAACTATTATTAACAGGTTAAATATAATATTATCAATGATGACAACACAATTATAAAGTGCTTAGGAATGTATTTAGTCAAAAAAGGGCTGAGGTTATTATAGAGTGGGCAATAACTGTTATTGTTGAGGTACCTACCCTCTACTCATTATCAGGCATTGCTAATGTAATCAAATGTATTAAGCTACGGTGGAAAGGACAATATAGGGATAGGGTGTAATGAGGTTGACTGGATAACTAGCTCAATATAGGATAGGTGTATTAAGTGGACTGGATTAACTAGCTCAGATAGATAGGGGTAATTAGATGGAATGGATAGAACTAGCTCAAGATATGGATAGGGTCTAATGAAGGGACTGCTAGAACTAGCTCAATATAGGGATAGGGTGTATTAAAGGGACTGATGTAACTAGCTCAAGATAGTGATAGGGTGTAATTTAGATGGAATGGATAGAACTAGCGCAAGATATGGATAGGGTGTAATGAGGGGGACTGGATAGATATCTCAAGATAGGATAGTGTATTAAGTGACTGCATGTAACTAGCTCAAGATAGGGTTGAGTTGTCATGAGTTGTACTGGATAGAACTAGTTAAAGCTAGGAATTGTTGTTGTACCTTTGTTAAGTGCGGTGACGAATTTCAGTTCCTATTGCAATAGAGCAATTAAAAATTATTTCAAGTAAATTCTACCTAACATTGTAGGGCCAGTATCGTGCTCAAACTTATAATTAAAACATACTTTTCATGTCTTTCTTAGCCATTGGTTGAGAAATTATTCTTTTATACTTCTCGTTGGTAATGGGGTACTAGGGGGGAAAGTGGAGTTGTGAGGATGGTAAGGACCAAAAATGAATTGTATAAAATATCAATTTATTTTTGGTATTTGGTAAAACTTTAATATGATTCAAATTATTTTTTATAGTAATAAAAGTATTGAATAGAAATATATTCTAACAAACAATGAAGCACATGAATAAATATGGAACGTATTTTTATTTACTCACTTGAAAACATGACAATTTTTGGATCCCATTGTGTTTCAGTTTTTGTTTAGCCCTTAAAATAAACATAGGACTACGATAAAGGTCAACTGGGAACCGATTGTTATAATTTCAATTTTTTTTCTGTGAGTACACTTTTATTTCTTCGATCATAAATGTAAATATAGTAGATTTTAATCAATAATTGTAAATCCTCAATATTTACATTCCTTTTCAGTAAAATAATGAAATTGAAATCTAATCTTTTGTTTGAACAAAAAAATATTCGCGAACAAGATTAATGTTTTTATATGTGAGCCCAAATACTGCGTTACTAAATATAAAATGTATTTTATGTATTATGAATATTAAATATGATTCATAATAAAAGTATAAATATGCATTTTGTGTATTATTAATTCTAGTTTCGCATACACTTGCATGTTGTAGTGAATGATTGAAATTATTAAAAAAAAAAAATATTTAATCTAATTTGTAAAACTATTTTCTGACTGAGGCAGGAAAAATAATTTCAAAATTTTAATAATAAATCTATAAATGATTAAATTAACTGAATGAATGTTTTAACAAATATAAGTTATTGTGCAGGTATGATTTATTTTATCAATAAATACCTTTCAAAATATTTCTTAAGAAAATAATTATTTATATAGATAATATTATTACTATAAAATTATTAATATTAAATACATATTTGTATACTTTGCATGGCTAAGATAGACACAAATTATTACAAAATAGGGGATTTAAAAATAGTAAATGATAAAGGTTGAAATTAGAGATAGTGTTCTAGCATTTGCCTGATAGGAGAGTGAAAACCATTTAGGAAAATTTACCCTCAGTACACATGGATAAGTTTCGAATCTTCATCTTGCCGTCATTGGTGCTCCAGAATCTATATTGCAAAAGTTCAGAATGTTATAGATTTTAGCCATTATAAATAACTTGTTCGTATTTTACAAAAGGCACATTATATTAAAATAGACTTTTTGAAAAGTTTATTACAAAAAATAACGAATATTATAAGAGAAATAGGACACACTAAGTTTGTATAACTTCCTCCCTTTTTTTAAAGTCCAAACATGCTCGTCATAAGGTCATCTTTGTTAATTCATCATCCTTTCCGTCTTATTGAAAGAGCAGTTTGACGTTCTGATATTTTCTCACTCCCCACTCCCCCTCTTTATCATCCCATATTCTTTCCCTTTTGGTTGGCGTATTGTTGCCGGCAACGACGCCCGTCTCAGGGGCGTCGACAGCTAAGTCAAGATTGAGTGTTTGACTTGGCATACAAAATACAATTCAATGTACTATTGTCATCTAGAAAAATAAAATTTGATCACGTTTATTGTTGATATTACGATCTTGAATAGTCGAACATATTTTATATTATCGGAAGATATATATTTCCATTTTATATTAATACAATTTTTTTTTAGCTTTATAGAACATGCATATTTTATTCATCAATTTGATGTTTGGTTTTTATTGAATTCAAAATTGTTACTGTATGTTTATTTAAATACATAATAATCTTTTTATGTAAAACTAAACTCCCTTTTTATAAAAATTGAATAATGTACATTTTAAACTTTATTTTAACTTTAATTATATCTTCCATTTTATCGTTATTGAGCACATTAAACTATAATTTTAAATCAGATTCCCATTAAATTTTCTCATTATATGATAGTAATATTCTACTTGTTTAGTAAAGAGTATGTCATTAATATATCAAATACTTAGTTTGCTTTGTGATAGTGTGGAATTTGATATTGAGAAAATCGCTCAAGAGAAACTAATTGAAGAACGATTTAAATAAAGGGTCGGCTGTGTTATCATAATGTAACCAAACACATACTAAAAGTTTTTAATTGAAATTTTTAATAATTATCTTAAAATAATATAGATTCATTTTTGTTAATCCTTTATAGTAAACGACCGAAAATAACACTAAATCTTACATAGGAAAGATGTATCTATTCTTGTTAAGCTAAATATCACAATAATTATCAGATGGTCTAAAATGCTAAACTCAAAAAATATGGGACTCTCAGTAATGGGTTCGATTCTAGGATTTTCAGCGAGTGATCTATTAGATTAATGTAAAACTCAGAGTATGTATAAAAAATACTTTAGTGGTTGTTCTCTATGAGTGTAAAACGTGGTTTCTTAACACACATGTTGAAAAAAATTTAGTGTGCTCGTAAAAAAACGAAAAGATAATTGTTCCAAAAACGGATGACGCTGCTGGGGAGTGGAACAGGTTACATAATGTTGAGTTACATAGTATGTGCTGTTCACAGGACAGTGCTAGGCTAATCAATTCTTGTAGATTAAGTTAGGCAGGACATTAAGCACGAATCGAAGAATATAATACCGTGTTCAGAGTGTTGACTGGCAAAACCAGTAGGAATAGACCATTGGGAAGACCTAGACGCAGATGGGAGGATAACATTAGAACGGTCCTGGAAGAGATAGGGTTTAATGATGTGGAGTGGAGCTAAAGATATGGGTAGGGTGCAATAAGGTGGACTCGATAGAAATAGTTTTAGATAGGAATATGGTGTAATGATGTGGACAGAATAAAACTGGATCATGATTGGGATGGGATGTATGGGGTGGACATGATAGAGCTTGCTCAAGATACGGATATAGTATAATGAAGTGGACTGGTAAGAGCTAGCTAGAGATAAAACTTGGTAGTAATGAGGTGGACTGGTAAGAGCTAGCTAGAGATAAAACTTGGTAGTAATGAGGTGGACTGGTAAGAGCTAGCTAGAGATAAAACTTGGTAGTAATGAGGTGGACTGGTAAGAGCTAGCTAGAGATAAAACTTGGTAGTAATGAGGTGGACTGGTAAGAGCTAGCTAGAGATAAAACTTGGTAGTAATGAGGTGGACTGGTAAGAGCTAGCTAGAGATAAAACTTGGTAGTAATGAGGTGGACTGGATATAACTAGCTAACTAGCTCATGATGTTTATAGGGCGTAATGTGGTGGACTGGATTGAACTAGCTCATGATGTTTATATGGTGTAATGTGGTGGACTGGATTGAATTAGCTCATGATGTTTATAGGGTGTAATGTGGTGGACTGGATTGAACTAGCTCATGATGTTTATAGGGTGTAATGTGGTGGACTGGATTGAACTAGCTCATGATGTTTATAGGGTCTAATGTGGTGGACTGGATTGAACTAGCTCATGATGTTTATAGGGTGTAATGTGGTGGACTGGATTGAACTAGCTCATGATGTTTATAGGGTGTAATGTGGTGGACTGGATTGAACTAGCTCAAGATAGGAATAGTGTTTCAAAAGGTGGGCTGGAACAAACTAGATAAAAATAGGGATAGGTTGTAATTAGGTGGACTTGATAGAACTAGCTTAAGTTAAAGATAGGATATAAATAGGTGGACCAGATGGAATTAGCTCAAAATAGTGATAAGGTATAATGAGGTGGACTGGATAGAAATGGCTCAAAGTAAGCAATATATTTTTGAGATGTTAATGCCGTATAGTACGTTAGTGAGTATATAAAAATAATTCAATGAATTTGAAAACATCTTGATCTTTTAGATAAATTGACCTATTTAATATATTCAAAAAGTGACAGTGTATTTAGTGAAGATATTTATAGTATCTGATAATGAGTAAGTGGTTGAAATAACAAATTTGACGCTACAGCTAATTTAAGGTTTATTTATCGATGAATCAAACGTACCTTCCTGAAATACTGTTCCATTACAAACTAGTCTAGATAAGAGAGTACGAAGGGGTCCATTACAGGAAGAGCACGTGTAACCAGGCGGAAGTCTAGTAAACCGCTCTACCGGAAGTTATCATACAGGTTTATTGAATCGTTACGTTGGCAATTATTTTTACCCTCTCTCTCTCTTTAGTCTCTTTACTCTATACATCCTCCTCCTTCCCTCATCATCCTTTCCGCATCCAAACCCATCACCCACCTCTGCTCAAACATGACCATGTATGAAGAAGGGTTTGTTTGTTCGGTGGCTCAAGGGTATACGCTAGTGAACACTGCACATTTTAGCAATAATGCGTAAACACTAGCGCCCTCTGGAAAAAGGGTCGGAAGGACGCTGAGTTCAGAGGGAGATCACGCCTACCCAGCCTACCCAGCCTACCCTTCACTGGAAGCCCTACAATCCTTTTCAGCTGTGACGAACCTTTGATGAGGTAGTGAGAGATTTAATATATATATTATATATTTAATATATATATATTTATATATATATTTATATATATATATATATTATATTATATATATATATATTATATATATAATTTATAATATATATATAAAATTTAGATATATATATATTTAGCACGCGTCTTACTAACCATTCGGGTTATACGCTTAAGTATTAATTAAGCTAATGGTATAGGAATTGAAAAGGTTGAATTTGGAGGAAGGGAAACCACATTTGTGTGGAGGGAGAGTGGAAAACCATTTAGGGAAAAACACCCCCAGTTCACCCGACAGAGATGTGAACCCAATATCTCCGTCTTTGGCAGTCTAGCTCTAACACTAAACTAGTAACGTTAGCTAGCTACGCCACCAAGGCGGGTCATATATATATATAATAAACATATAAATATATACCGGTATATGTATATATGTATATATGTATATATATAAATATAAATATATAATATATATATATATGTATTTATTTTACTTCTCCTATAGTGAAAGTATTGTAATCGTGGATGGTATCTATCTGTATTTTATGATGGGTATCGATCGACATGTTATGTGCATCTGAGCTTAAAATATAAAAGTATTCAGTATGACCTTTGAGCTAGAGTTGAAATGGTTGAATGGATTCTATTCAATCTTTTATATTTTGATGTTGTAAGGTCATACCTACCTTGGAGATTTAAAAAAATATATCTGATTTTGACTGTAAAGCTAAGTGTAGTTTATTGATAAATATATTTTTTAATTCAAGATCATAAAAAATTGGTTTAACGATATCGTTTAAAATGGATATCTAGAATGTGTTTGATACTAAAAAAAATCACTGTATATTTGTTTCATAGATATAAATGAGTTTAATGATTGTTTACTCATGATTTACTTTTGAAATTTCGCCACAAATTATAGTAAAACTCAATTGGACCGAGCCCTGGTAGTTCAAAATCACAGATAATCTAAACAAATATTTGAGAAAATGGGTGGTATATCTAGGTTAAATTAAATATATTTTATTAGTTAACAAACTCACATATAAAAGAAAACTTTAAGAAACTAGTGAAAATAACGGTTAACATTTAAATGCGCTAGTCAACGCTATTTATTTTTCCTGTAACTAAAAAGTATTATACTAATGTAAAAAGGAATAGAGTTAATTTAAAGCAACAGATACATATAATATATCAATCAAATGAATTTAAAAATTATTAAATTATTAAATTCTTTACCTCCAATTTAAATTTAATGATATTACCTACACTCCATCCCCATGGACCCTTCCGTATTCTCCCGGTTAATCGAACTTTTTGCTAATCTAAAAAAGAATCGTTCCAATCTGATAGAACTAACGGGGTTCTACAGAATATCAGAAAGTATGTACGATTTTGGTGTTTCGGTTTAATAGACTGTTTGTAATTTGCCAAGCAAGACAACAAATCGTTTGGTTTATTATTATTGTGAAGTAAGAAAAAAATGCTATATTAGATTGAATTTTATCTTTTTAGTAAGGTAGGGTGATGGTTTACAACATCGGGAAGGGGGGGATGGCAGCGTTTTTCATTCCAATGGTAAAATTTGAATATGCGTTTACAAAAGGGACGTAGTTATATTTAGGGCTGGTCTTTTTGACTCCTGGATAAATATAAATCTGGCAGATAAATATCTCTATCTGGTCGATAAGTTAAAAGTGCTTCTTATGACTGTCAGTAGTATTTATCTGACAGATGAAATGTATTTATCCATCACATTTTTATCGGGAGGTTTAAGTACATGATAACTTTTATCTTTAAGTTAAAATGGTTGTTGTCATAGTGACGCGTTGTTTTTCATGAGGGTTTCGCTTATCAGAATCTGTTTTTAGTTTAAAATTTTGGTTCACGTGTTGAGTAGATACAAGCCCAGGCTCTATGTATAAAGTTATAACATTTAATTGGCACTTTTATACAAATTACCAGCTATTTGAAGAGTTAAATTTATATAAGAACAAATCATAAAAATGTGAGTACAATAAATGAAATTTTGTAAACGTTGTACCCAATTAATAACCACATTTTGGGAGACACCATAATTAGAACTTGCAAGACATCTTAGCTTGTGCCCCACGTGACGCCATCTGTTTCCTCGCACCGATTAGCCGCCATTATTTAACAAAATTTGAGCGTTGTAGCCGCTTGTAGCGGTATCGGCAGGGCCTATACGCATGCGCGCACCAGTAAAAACAGTACCAACCCTGCGTTTTCTGCATGAAAAATATATTTATCCTACAGATAGCTATCTATCAGATGAATTCAGTTCATAATACGAGTAAAATATTAAAGTGGCTGATAACCTTTATCTGGTCGCTAAATTTAACCTCCCGATAGCAATATTTACCCGGTAGTCATAAGACTGGCCCTTAGTGATTTCATAAACTTAATATAGGCTTAAAACTAAGCAATTTCCTGATAAACAGTTACTTTCAAAACTTTTATACATACTGTATTTTTAGTTTGTAGAGTTCATAAAATGAAGAGCTACTGAAAATCAATATCGGAAACTAGCAGTTTGAGAAAATAGAACAGTTCAAGTACCTCATAAGTCTGCTGACAATGGATGCCTACTGCACCAAGGAAATCAGGTCGATTATCGCCATGACCAAGGAAGCTTTCAACAAGAAGAGGTTACTGCTGACCAGTAAGTTGAGTTTGGAACTAATAAAGAAATGAACAAAGACTACACTTGAAGCATTGCGTTGTATGGAGAAGAGACTTGGACTCTTAGAGATATGGAAAGTAAATACTTGGAGATCTTTGAAATATGGTGGTGTAGAAGACTTGAGAAAATCAAGTGGACAAACAGGGTGACAAATGAAAGAGTCCTAAGAAGAGTGGGTGATAAGAGGACCATTTTGGATGTGATTTCTCGGTACAAAACAGGCTGGATAGAAGACATCTTTACAAGGAACTGTATACTGCACGATATCATTAAAGGAAAGTTGGTGGGAGGGGGGCTTAGGAAGAAGGAGGATTTAAATATTATATGACTTGAAGGAAAAAGAAAATGTTGGTAGCTGAAGGAGGAGTCAAAGGACAGGATGCATTGGCGGTATAGGTTCACTGAGGAAAGAAATATACCTGTCGTAAGACAGAACACTAATAATGAGATTATGTTTATTAGAAACCTTTCAAATATTTTATTGAATAGGATATATTCCAGTTGAATTGAGTACAGAAAAAATAGATGTACAACATGTGTTTATAAATGTATCCTTTACGTTAGTGAAACGTTATTTTGAATCCAAATCCTTCATAGGAAATGGTACATTAAGATAATCAACAAATTTTACTTAAAATAGACCAACTTATGGTTCAGTAGGAGCTGTAAAATATAAAAGAGTACGGTCTCATTCCAAGCATTTCGAGTGTAGGCTAACAATTTGAATACAGTCAACCGTGCGTTAAGCGGAGTTACTGTGTTATCCGTACTAGTGGATTAGCCCAAGTCAATCACGTTAATGTAGTGCAGCAGCGCCGAATGCCGGGAAATCGATAAACTCGAATGAATCACCATACAATGGAAATAAATACAGCCGTAGGAAATTCCTCTCAGTTTGAATATATCAGTTTGTTTAAAACAGTTTCTGATGGAAAAGTTTATTTTAGGTAATAGTTAGTTTCCACAAACGGGAATAACATCGTAGATGGATCAAAACAGTAATTAGCAGATGGAGTAGCTTTGAAAAATACATGGAAAATTACATCAAACTATGGTAATATTAATGATAATAATAAATCAAGCATGACTGGATAATTCAGAATGATTTCTTCCTTATAGCGAGATGGTCGTGTATATAGTATAATATTTTTTATCTACATTTTAGAGGATCATATATATCTGTTTGAGCTACCTTTTGAACTGGAAAACCAAATTTTGAATTGAGCGTCATAAAGGCCTTTCAAGACAATATTGTAAGATATGAGTGAAGTACTGTTTTATTTTAATTGTGTTTCAAGGGGAGGGTGATTAATATCGTGGTATGATACTAAGGGATCACTATCGACTTAACGTTCACACGGTAAAGGTTATACTCATGTTTTTAAATGGAAGCCATCATGATGCTTTAACTATAACCTAATAGTTGTCCAGGGAGAACATTCACACTACCTGTCTCAGTGGTTGCATAGTCTCAAGGCACTACTCTAGCAATAGAATAAACTGACAATGACAGGGAGATAGGGGTTCAATCCCAATTGGGCCTATGTGGGTGTTTTTCCCTAAAGGTTTTCTCTTCTCTCTCTCTCTCTCTTCTTTCTCTCTCTCTCTCTCTCACGCTAATTTAGGGGTTTCACTTCCTCTAAACTCAACCTTCCTCTCCCTAACACATTAGCGTTATCAGTACTAAATTTTATAATCTGAATGAAGAGTAAGATGCTGTGCTAAAAGATAACTTCCACGCTACGTGCATCATAAGTGAAGGTACAACGTGTTTTATCCAGCCAATCATGATTCGGATGACGAAGTTAACAAGGATATCTAGTACTTTCTTTGTTTATTTTATACAAATGAACTCTTTGATCTTGTTTTTTCCGTGTCTCGTGGTCTCTAAAATGCCGGTGACCTGGTGTTCAAGGGGTAATGGTTAGATTTCTGTGCTGGGGGTCTGTTGTTCAATCCTTGGTTCCATAAAAAAAATGCATTTGACTGCCAAACCCTTCCTTCACCTCTGACAAGACGTGTATTAATCACAACTTGTGAATGTGAGGAATGCCAGGCCTCCACCGTGGTTCGGATCCCACGTTAAACTGTAGGTCCTCCATTTTCATCTCACGACCACCCTACCATTACACATTAGCATAAGTGTGTATAACTTAACGGGTTGTAAGACGCGGTAATAATAATAATAATAATAATAAAATAATAGTAATAATAGTAATAATAGTAATAATAATAGTAATAATAATATAATTTTTATATAATAATAATTATATTAATATAAATTTTATTATTTATATATATATATATCAATAATAATATATTAATAATAATAATAATTATATTATTATCTAAAACGTTGTATAATTGTATTAAACTTTACCTGCACATCCAGCAAATCTTTAATTTATGTACGTACTTGCGGGATAATCGGCCCTATACGCTTGGATTTCAATTTTGTGAACAATTTAACTTCAAACCGTCCAAATATATTTTATTGTGTGTTTTTTCTTAATTTTTTAGGTTAAGTTAATTGAATTCCGATTACATACCAGTTTATTTACGTTAACTGGATGTTCAATTGATCATGATCCCTGGAATCAGCCTCTGATCTTTGTGTATTATACTCTGGGTTTCTCCTTAAAGGTAGTTATAGTAGTCCGTCAATCTAAGACTGCCACCTGTGGGTAAACAAAATTTGCATGGAGATTATTGAGCTATAATCTATTCTTAAATATCTATAACATTAAAATTGTCCTTAGGATTATTTGGATGGTACAGTAGACTCGCGATTTCGATCCCGCTTATCCGAGGTTCCGTGTAAACCGACGCACTCATTCTGTCATAGTGTACAAATTTATCACAATATGTATACAATAGTTAATATTTGATAAAATAGTACAATATACAATGATTGTAATTTAATGTGTTTAAGAAAATTAATAATTTGAAACTTACAAACAATGTACACAAATGCTTACGTTCTAGTGGAAGCTATACCTACACGATCCGTATCATCTGAGGGAGATTGGTCTCATGTCCTCGGTTAATCGCGAGTCTACTGTACCTGAACTTTTTTTTTTTTAGTTTTGGGTTTGTAATGAGATGACCTGAGTGATTTTTTTAGCTACCATCATGATAGTATTTTTCTTATATTGTGTATATACTACATATACATTAAACTATATGTATATACCAAATTTCCAAGGAGTGTTAAGTTGGTAACTTACTACCCCCAACACCTAAGGTGTCACTCTAGTAATAGACTGCAATGTGGATGATGGTTGGACCGTGGTTATAATCCTCGTGGGGGTGAACTAAGGTCGTTTTTTCCTGAACGGAACTAAATTCTTTCTACACGCAAATACGGGTATAGTTCCTTTAATTTAAACCTTCCACTCAAATCTACATGATTCGTGTAGTTGATAATAAATATGTGAAAATCCCAAACGTGGATCTAACGAAAAAGCTACCCCTAACAGTTTTAAGGTGATTTGTGTTGAAATACACACCAAACGATTTAAAGTGTAGTGTTATAATGTAGTATAATAATGACTAACTGCTCAATTGTATACGGAGGGTATCAAGGTATAATAATATAATAATAATAATAATAATAATAATAATAATAATAATAATAATAATAAATTAAGCCCCTCTGTTTGCTCGACTCTTTGTAAAAAAATTCATATCAAATTAATATAACATTGATATAAAAGTTGTATTTAAATTATATGACCATAATATAATAGAACGCTAGTTATTATACGTATTTTCGCAGTTATTAAGATAAAAAAAACTTTTGTGGCAAAGATAATTAAAATATTGCTTCTGAGAATACATTTATTTAAATTGTATGCGTAAAATAAGCTGAACGATTCTCGAATATATCTCACGATGAATACGGTATTTGAGTAGTAACGTTTTTAAATAAAGATTTAAAAAAAAACTCCTAGTCAAATCACACAATCCCCAAGACATATTAAAAGACTTTATTATAATTTGTGTCGAAAACTTAATTAAGTTTATCTACTGAAGAGTGATTTATTTAATTTTTACCCCCCAAAAAAGAAAAATATGTTTTTTTTATAAAAACTTAATAAATATGGACACTTAGTTTTATCTACTTTAAAGACCTCTTTATTAAATTATCTGTAAATAAAAAATATTGAGCTACATTACTACATCATAAAAGTATAATTAAATATGATTGAATCACTTTCCAAACAATTCGTTCAGATGATAAAGCGACAGAGTAAGAGAGCTTTTCAAAGCCCATACGTCAAGATGCGTTGCATGAAGCTTTGGTCCAAAAAGAGCACCCATCCTCAAAGTCCCTTGATTGCGGTTTTCCCTAAGTGTGGGAGAGACGTTCGTCCCCCCTCCCTCACAGTTTCTTCCCTCTCCTTCTTCAACCCTATTATCATTTCACACTTCTTCATCATCATCCCCTTACCTTACCCTTCCCTTCTTTTCGCCACTCAATTGTCTCTTCACCCTTCCTCTCACTTTTCGACAACACCGCGACTCTGTAATAGCATGCAAATGTATGGAAACTATCTTCCCTCCCCCCTTACAACACCTCCTTCATCATCCTCTCTACTTCCTCCCTCTTCCCCCATGAAAACCCCTCTAACCCTTCAAGTTGCTCGTATTACATAACGCCACTTTCCACACCAAAGTCGCTTTTAAATGCCCTCGAGTGGAACTTCACTTATTTGATTGCCTTTCAGTCCATCATAATTCCCCCGGGCTGTGTACCTCTCCGTCCGTAATCTGGACCCGAATAGCCTCTCTCATGCACTAAATAGTCTTCACGTCTGGCCATCCGCATTTTATACTTGACTGGGATAAATGTTGGTAGTCTCCCTCACCATTTTGTAGGGAGGTGTATTCTTTTGAACGTTAAAATGGATATTAGATTGACACTCATTTAAATAGTAGGTGTTCACAAAAAGTGAAATAATTTAAGAGTAAAAGTTTATCTCATTATTATTAAAAAAGAGTTAAATTTACAGGTTTTAAAATTTATAAAATAACACATATGATATATCTTAACCATTGGGTGAATGCTTTTGTAATGTAATATCTAAGATATGTATTTGTAAAAACTTTTATGGACAAAGTCGGTAAGAATGGGTGCTGAAGGGGTGCGGTTTGAAAGGGAATCCAATAAGTAAATGTGAAAGAAGTTTCTTAGTTTGTTTTGAGAATGTTCAGAGGATGAATATGGCTTGAGTGATGAAGCAAATATATGAAGGTAAGTGTGTGTATCAAAATGAAGAGGTGGGTACATGTAAGACGTGACTAAATGTTGTAGACGAATTTGTTAAAAAGAGAAACATTAAGTCCTTTAAGAATAAAAGAACATGTATATTCGGTTTATGGGTGATTTTGAAGTTAGGTATGTATGTAATTTAGTTATAATATGAGTAAGTACTATGCTAATAATGTTTTTTCTTTTAGTAATTTGGAAGCATGTCAATAAATATATCGAAAGTACTCCAAACCAGGAAAATCTGCCAAATAACTTAGAAGTTAAGATCCGTTGGATAGCCTAGAGCTACATTGCAGCCCCATATATATATATATATATTATATATATATACATCATACATATATATGTGTGTGTGTGTGTGTGTGTGTGTGGCACCAAATTTTAATACCTGCCCAGGCTGTTTCATGTCCATCTCGTGTAATAGGAGATTTTTACCTAAATATTGTCCCATCTTTTGCCCTCAAATATTTGTGAGGTGTTATTAAGTAGACAATATTTTAATCTTTCCCATCTCGTGCACTTGTTTTTCCCGTCTCGTGCATTGAACAAGAAAGAAAGTATAGCTCACATCTTTGAATGGCTCGTGACTTTCTCTCTCTCTCTCTTCCCCTCTTCTAGAGTGAAGCGTTCATCTCTCATGCACTAGGGTAGGTCTACGCCAATGTGTCATCTTCAAACCCTCTTACCTTCCTTTAATCAAGTACAGGTCTAACCTTACATAACCTAACCTAACCTAACCTAACCTAGCCTAGCCTAACCTAGTTAATTTGTTAGTTAATTTGAAAGTATGCTTAATAGAGGTGGTTCCTACTTCAAAACATGTGGAAAAGTTGCTAGCGATTCAAAATCTTGAGAGATATTTTTTTTTTTTCAGTACACGTTATGTGATGTCACCGACCAGGCTATCCGCCGATTTACTTTAGGGGTGTAGGGAGGAGTTAAGTAGTAGAGGAAATATAATCGTATTTGTGTGGAGGAAGATAGGGAAACCGTTTAAGGAGAAAACATTCCAGAGTTGATACGTCCGAGATTCAAACACTGAACTCCCCCGTCACTAGAAGTCCAGTCGATTTCCTTAATCCACTATATTTTTCCGGTTAATAAACGATCACATAGCTTGTTTCCTAGTTTCATGGATGGCAATTCGCTAATATGTAAGGTAACGTTCTGTATTGCAGTTCCTCCTGACATCCTAGACTACCCCACCAGCACGGATATGGTGGTGAGAGAAGGCACCAACGTCACCCTGAGATGTGCCGCCACCGGGTCACCGCCTCCGACCATCACTTGGAGGAGGGAGGGGGGTGACATTATACACCTGGCAGAGATTTAGAAGGTAAGGTCAAGACACAAGTGGGCATGTATTCAACTTGATACCTGTTCAGGTTATAAGCATGTGCTAATAATTAAGGATAAAGAAACTTGAATTATTATTTTACTTAGCACCGCGTCTTACTAACTGTTCGAGTTATACACTTATGAATCGATTACTCTAATTGTTTAGGGATGAGGAGGATTATATATATAAAATGTACCCTAATTTGTGGTGAGTAAGAGTGGAAACCATTTTGAAAAAAAAACTTAAGTACATCTGACCGAGATTTGAACATTGATATCCCCGTATCCGGTAGTCTAGTCTACTGCTATTGCTATATTGTTTTTCTCTACATATATGATGTGTTAAAAACAATAAAACAGTCATATTTGGTGCACTGTAATATATTAACGGGAAAAACAAAAAAAATAAATAAAAATATAAACCCGCTTTAGGTGGCCGTATGATCTAAAGCGCTACCCTCGCAGTAGATTAGACTGCCGAAGACGGGGAAAACGAGGTTCAAATCTAGGTCGGGTGGACTGAAGGTTGTTTTTCTAAAATGGGTTTCCACTCTCCCTCCACTCAAATGCATGTACACTTACTCTAAATATATTCTTTCTAGTCCCTACAAACGTTAGCATAGGCCTAATAAATACATAAGTGTATAACCCGAATGAATAGTAATACGCACTGCTTGTATTTATATATATTATGAACTATATATAAACTGACATGAGTAAAAATTGTTATAACTAAGATAGCAAAAAATTATGAAATCTACAATAAATTAAGCAAATAATATAATGTATTATAGTTGGACTAATAAAGAACGAGAAAATATTAGCACTAAAGAGTTGAAACAAAGAAAACTAATGTAATATTAAAAAGAAAAAGGGAGACAATTTGGAATGAAGATACTATAGCAAGTTCAAGTATTACAAATTCAAATTAAATTTAAAATAAATAAATAATGAAAAAAGTGCTGTTACAGTTTTGAAATTTTAATAGATATTATTATAAATTTTCTAAAAAAAATTTGTAAGACTACACATAATGAAAACCTTTAAAATTCTATCTTAAAGTGCTACAGATTTAATGCTCAATTATTTACAAATAGAATTAAATAATTATTAAGTGTGTGTGTGTACGTGTGTTGACACCAAAGATCCAAGATCATTAAGATAGTAAAGAGCTTAGACTTTGCACCCATACAGTGAGAATAATGATACACACTTTATTCTAGATCAGAATTTCCGATGATATCTCTTTCAAAATTGTTATTTTTAAAACAATTAAAATCTTTTTAAAGTGATAGATGGGATACTATTTAAAAGATAGTTGCTAATAATTTTGACAAAGTTATGAAAAAGATAACTATCTCCTTTCATTAAATCAGTAGTAGAGGTAATAATATATATATATATTATGCCTATTATTATTTGTTTTAAAAATTATGTGACCTTTACGACCATTTTTGACATAACAATAGGGACATATGCAGGTTCACAGACAAATGTTCAACAGCTCTTTTAAAGTTTCAAACTAGTGCTACCGAAACCCTACTTTTTTTTTTAACGCATTAAAATCTCCAATAAATAAATACTCCAATCCTCTTTAAAATATACTCCCCACCCTCATGGCACCACTCAAATTAAAGGGATACTTTTGAATTGGATGAAAAAAAAATCCTCCCCTTACCAGATTTCCCATACCCCAGTGATTGAAACAAACCAATGCATTGACGTTACAACTCTTGACCCAATGTATGACGTTCGCAAGCCTGCATCAGTAGGATAGGTTTGATTACAGAAACAAAATGAAGCTGATTACATTCGCGTTCCCTCTCCCCCCCCCCCCCCCATTCCCCGCACCCAGTTACACCCACTTTCATCCTCCCTAACGTACAGACCGCTCATAATCACCAACGAGCACATTGTTTTTACTGTTCCGCGTCGGTTTAACCCCCTTTGATCGTGTTCCGGTGAAAGGATGCTCACTAGCTGGGCAGAGTTCGATTAAACACAATCACCCCCTCAAACCCTCCCCATCAAACTTTTTTTTTGTACACCAGCCTATAGATTACACATCATACCTCTGTGTTTCTACGTTACTCTTTTTTTTTTCCCTATGACTCCCGATCCTTGCCTATTTTTTTATGTGTTCATTCTTTCTACCTATGTTTTTACTTTATCATATCAAGAGAAAGTATTGTAATTTAAAAAAATTGATCTCAAGATAGTTATTAATATTAATATTGTATGTGAATCCGAACCCAAGTAAGTGTATTTTACAATTCTGTCTGTCCCCATGTTTGTCTGTCTGTCTGTCCTTGGTCACGAATCTGAAATGGTTTCATGGAATTTTGTAAACTTGATATCTATATATCGGGAATTTTTTTTTAATTTCATGTCTAGCCCTCAATTTATGTGTTGTTTACTAATGAGTGATAGCTTTATTTTAAATTTTTCTAATATGTATTTAGGGTTTTTGCTGAAAATGAATATCTAGGGTGTTTTCCACAACAAATAACACTTTATACTTATTTGTTTTTGGATGAAAATTGGATGAAGGGTAATTAACTGATGAAAGATTTTTCAAACTCTAAATATTTCTAAAATAGCTCTAACAATTTTGTTTAATATGTATATCTGGGGAATTTATGACACACATGGGTTTTTCTTATGTCTGTTACAGTATAATAAATAAATAAAATATATATATATATATATAAGTTTTCATTAAAAAAATTAAATGTGAGCTTACTGATGATTGGTTTTAGAAAATTTTTTATTATTCTTAAATCGTTTTGGCTAAAAGTGGTAAATTTTGTACGATTGTGTCGTAAATTCATTTAAAAGTTTTTAAACCATTTTCATAACGAGATTTATTTTGATTTAAGAATTTTAAATATGAAATTAGTTGTTTACTTAAAGACAAAACTCAAAATAATTTTTTATTTATCATCATGTAGGCTCTATACTGCTAAAACTATGGCCCTATATTATAAACTACAACATGCTAGAACCAAGCAAAATAATCTTGTTATATTTCAGAAAAGGCGTAGATTACACATTTTAAAGTATTTATCAGCCACTACTCTGAGTTTCTGAACAGCTAGCTCTTTTTATATTCAGAAAATTATATTTTCGTCGCCGTTCCCCCTTCCGTGGGCCAGATCTCTCAGGATAGCTTGCAGGGAAGGGTAGGGTCAGTGGCAAAATAGATGGTTGGGTTCGAAATGATACTGAAGGCTTCGAATTTTAGTTAAATAGTAGCACTAAGAGATATTATAAAGTGTGATGTTAAATGCGATATAAAAGAAATATAAGAACTTGGAAGTTTGCGCTCGTGGAAGAACTAGCTTAGTCGTGAAAACTTAACGGCTCGCGACCTCCTACATGACTCGAAATCGGGACCCTGGGCTTGGTGGTCACCCTCTAGTACTACTGATGACTCGAAGTTACTAGTCTGATAGGGACCGGCGTCGTACATGGTAACTGCTGGCGAAGTATATGATAATGTGTCAGCCCCGATGTCAATAAAGTAAAGACTTTTATAGCCCGATATGGCCTCGTTACTCCACAACTAGTGTAGGCTTGTTATGAGAAGTCAGCATTCTTCTTTAATGTTTTCCAATTATTTGCATTAAGTTTACTAAGTCACGTAGGTCAAGTAAATTTATGCAAATCAAAATAATCATCACATACATAGCTCAAGGATGTGACATTTCCTTTAAGTTTTAATCCTTGAGCTTTTAATAAATCTGTCTACAATGACTTTTTTTTATATTCTATATCACTAGATTGGACCATATCTGATTGCTTGTTTTGTTTTCATTATGCTCATGATTCTTCAAGTATTTATATTGATTCTATATTTTTATTATATCTCTCTTAGTGCTTATATCTCTTTATTCGTATTTCTACACGCGTTATTTCTATTGCTTTTGTAAAAGTTCTTCTTATTTTCTCCAACTACCTTACCCCTTGAGTGTTTTTATATCGCCCAGTGATATAATTGTCAATTCCCCACCTCTCTAGTTGTTCATCTATGTGTGTCTATATAACCCTCTTTCTTCATCCATATCTCTCACCTCCTCTTCATCTCTCTCTCTCCCTTTCTCATTCCCTCACGACATGGCGTGGTGTGGTCAGCTTTGTTGACTTCCAGTGAGGCGACCCTACCACCTACCCCTCATTTGCCTCCTCACGACCTTATTGACCCCCTGTCGCAATCACGTTTTGATTGGAAGTGTCCCACCCCGTGTCACCCTGGCATGTGGACATAGATCTAGCATACCCCCTATCTCCCTAACCCTCCCAACCCACTTCACAAAGTGAGTACCTTTCACCCCACCTCTCTATTTAATACCTTCTGGTGATGTTGGGGAGTTTTGTATAGTGTGAGGGAGAGGGAAGGAGGCATCGCTTTGATTTGACAGGTTTTTTTATTATTTCATGCGTCTGCTTTGTTGTTCGTTATTGGTTCCTTTTTGTTTTGATTTTTTAATACGAGACATAAAATTATCCTTATTACAAATAACAGGTAATTTTATTTTTTCAATGCATATTTAAAAACTCCAAAAATAAAAATAAAATATTAATATAAAAGATTATCTTTAAAAATCCATATGTTCTTAAAACAAGAGGTTTTCTTTAAAAATACAATTTGTGTACAGAACTTAAGGTTCTGTTTAAAAATCAATATTTGTTTAAGATCTACACATCCTCTTTAAAAAGCAATATATATTTAAAACAACCGGTTCTATTTAAAAATCAACAAGTTCTTAGAACATTAGGTTCTCTTTAAAAATCAATTTGTGTATTGAACAAAAGGTTCTCTTATCAAAACCAATATAGATTTAGAACAACAGGTTCTCTTTAAAATTCAAACTGTGCTTAGAACAAAAGGGCCTCGATTCATTAACGAGTGCAATTCTCCTCCGACGCAAGTCTAGAAATGGCGCAATTTTGCACCCAAGATACTTACAAAGATGCGCCTTATCATTTGCTCCATTTCCGTATTCACCAAACAAGGCGTAAATTGGTGGCAATATTATGGTGACGTCACCATAAATTTCATCAATTGCTCTCTTTTCAACCAATCCTTGAGAAAAATTTGATTTCAAAGTCAAGGCTACTTTATTTTAAATCTCTAATGAAAATTACAGCAAATACAAAGATTTCTAAACAGTTTGCTTGTAAACTAACAATAAAATTAGAAATTGCCTATTTTTGGGTGCTTTAAAAAAACAATATTAGTACATTATTAAGTATATATTTATATTATTAGTTTAAAGCTTAAATTCCATTAATAAAATATTTATTGAAACATTAAAACTTATTTTAAAGCTATACTAACTGCCATATATTGGTGCCGAGATATTTTGGACTTGGAGGAATATAAACCTCTTTGGATCTAGACAAAGATTATACAGTTCATGGTTTTGTTTGACGTTTTGTTTTGTAATAATGCAAAAAATGCCATTGGGTTGTTTGAATGTAAAAACTCAACAATAAAAGGTATAATTGCTTTGTTACCAATACCTAAATTGAAACAAATTTTGTGCTTAACAGACGTAAGTTATTTTAGTTTCTTTATTATTAATTGGAGTACAGTTAACTAAATGTATTTTAAGCCATTACGATAATATGCTGCCGTTTAAATTTATTGCAGTGACAATCATGATTTAATAGTTGTGCTTACTTACTCTTGAGTGGTGGCAAATAATGGGAGCAACTTTGCTCCCTTTAGTGAATCCAGGCCCATGGTTGTATAAATGTTTATAGCAACAGGTTATTTAAAAAAATTAATATACTATTTATAATGACAGGTTATTTTAAAGTATAAATATATATTTTTAACAAAAAACTCTATTGGATGATAAAAATATGTTTAGAACCACAGATTCTCTTCAAATAATAAACTAAAATTAAATAATGAAAACAATAGGTTTTGGTTTGCATGTTAAAACAATTACTGTATTGATGATGAAAGACATGTGTAAATAATTGTAGATAAGTATTTATTTATACAGGAATATATTTGTGTTTCAGTAACTGTAATACTTTGTCCCCAATAGTGACAGAGGTATAAGGTGTTAGACTCACATTGTATTTTGTTACCGTTAACGTATAGATCGTGGATCTATGCATTCCTGAGTTTTTGTAGCCATCTAATTTCCAATGTGGGTTTCCAATCCTTTCTATAGGCAATTGTGGTTACAATTCATTTAACTTTCTTCACACACCCCAACCTTTAACGTAAAACTGCTTATCACTCTTAAATATTGAGCACGATTATTAAAATTGTGCTATGATTTTAAATAAAGCCCTTAATAACTTCCCCCCTTACCACTTTAAAGTTGTAAAACGAGTGGTTGAACAACAACAACAACAACAACAACAACAATCTAAATGAATGTCCACTGTAGCATTGCTTTAAACCACTCAACGAAACACTAATATGTGTCGTTTCAGTAATGTGTCACGCACCACTGGTCACATGTGAAGTTATGTGTTTCACATAGACGGCTAATAAATTAGTTCAATCATGTGGACTGTTGCGTCGTCAGAAAATTGAATAAAAAGTGTATTTTTTTTAATAACTTAATTAATTTACAGTGTTGGATTGGGTGTAAAGGGGGGACTATAGCTAGTTACAAGAGGGGATGATTTCGTTTCAAAGGGACCATAGCTTTGTGTGCGTGTGTGTGTGATTAAGTGTAATGTGTGTAATCACAATTTGTGTATCGGGAAATATATATTTATCAAAAAATCAACCATTATAAAATTTACTCGTTGCAAATAAGCAACTTTTTTTATAAAAATTGTTTTATTCTCTGAAACATCAATAAAATACTTTATTCCTATGATATGAAAAATAATAATCATAGCACACTCCACTAAATAATTGTCTGAACTAAGATCTAAAAAGATATATATATGTACCTCACCTATTATTTTAATCTGTTTTAGGTTATTTACTTTGTTTTATAAATGCTTCTATGTAGTATTTTTTTATTTTTCAATTCGGCATTTCGTCTGTCTGTCCATATGTCAGTATGTTCGTTTTTTTTAACGCGAAAACTGTAACATTCCTAGCGAGTTTAAACGAAACATAGCAGATATTTTATTTAAGCCTAGACTGAACAACGTAAGTACATTCCATTAACCTTGAAATTTATCAGTCTTACCTTGAAGAATTACACTATGACCTTATCATATAAACTGTACCAACCATACTATAGAAGAAAGCCTTCTTCTACCTTCTAGGGTAGACAAAGGATACATGAATTATTTTGGTCTGGTTATCCGTTTAAAGATGGTGAACACTCATTATTAGTCTATTAATTTGTTACACAATAAATTCTAATTTTGGGACCAATTTTAATCAAATTAGGCAGGGGTATTCTTTTAAGATAGACAGTACTTTGCGTTTATAATAGTTTTATACATAACTATTCATTTCACTATGTTACACACCTCAAAGATTTATTGTTTTATAACTCATCTCAAGTGATTAGTACTTATAAACCCGCCTCGGTGGCGTAGTTGGCTAACGCGCTAGTCGTGTTGAGCTAGACCGCCGAGGACGGGAGATCGAGTTCGAATCTCGGTCGGTGAACTGGGAGTGGTTTTTCCTAAAATGGTTTTCCACTCTCCCTCCACGCAAATGCGGGTTCACTTCCTATAAATTCAACCCTCCCAATTCCTAATCCATTAGAGTAATTAGTACTTAAGCGTATAACCCGAACGGGTAGTAAGACGCGGTGCTAAATAAATAAAAAAAAAAGTACTTATAAAACTAAGCAATTGATCGAGTATCTAAGACGTATTTCTTCTTAGTTGTGCAATTTTATTTCTAGATTGATGTCTTAAACGAAAGGTACCACAGTTATTCTCATTAAAAATATTATGTACTATTGAATAATATAGTTATTTTACTATCTAACTGGGTCACCAAGTAAAAATACCAACTTAAAATTCAAATTACGAATTATAGGTGGAATTTAATTTTGAATTCCAAATAGTAATTTTAAGAATATAGTAACGATGATAGCATGACATAACTTTTAACATTCTGTACTTAGAATTTTTGAATAAAGAAAGCAAGGTTTATTGTTTACAGAACAAATAGTAAAGTTTTTAAATAGCGAATTTTCTTTTAACTATGGGGCATTTATATTTATGATTGATAACGGTTTAATTAATTAATTTAAATTAGTAACTTTTTATACAGTGGATATTCAAAAATATATTAACAAAATGCACTGAGCTAAAGGAGGTGGCAGAGGATAGGTTGCACTGGTGATCAAAGTTCACTGGAAAAAGGTATAAGACAGAGCACAAAATAATAATAATATAATTATCTAACTCGCTTCGGTGGCCACGTAGTCTAACGCGCTACTCTCGCAATAGACCAAACTGCCGATGACGGGAAGATGGAGGTTCTAATATCGGACGGGTGTAGTTATGGTGGTTTTTACAAAATGGTTTTTCACTCTCCCTCCACACAAATGCGGATACACCTCCAATAATTATAATCTCCTCAGTCCCTAAAACCATCAGCGTAATTAGTACATAAGCGTGTAACCCGAAAAGGGTGAACTGGTGGTCTAGGGGTAGGGTGTCAAACTTCTGTTCTGGGGGTCCGGGTTCAATCCTCGGTCCTGGCACAGCCTCATCTGATTGCCAAACACTTCCTTCACCTCTGACAAGACGTGTATTAATCACAACTTGTGAATGTGTGGAATGCCAGGCCTTCACCGTGGTTCGGATTCCACGTTAAACTGTAGGTCCTCCATTTCATCTCACCATACACATTAGCGTAAGTGCGTATATCCCAAACGGGTAGTAAGACGTAATGCTAAAATATATAGATACATAGATATATTATTAAGTTTGCAAATTACAGTATTAAGATGCATGTTATTCTGTTTTGTTTTGTTCTAGTACCAAGCGTTGAAGGAGCCGTCTTCAACATAATCCGAGTGAACAGACTTCACATGGGAGCGTATTTGTGCATAGCGTCCAATGGTATCCCCCCAACAGTCAGTAAGAGGATCATGCTTATAGTACATTGTAAGTCCAACACATGTACATTAAAAAGATTGATTTATGCGTCCACCAAAATTTAGGGAGCATAATATTCTCAAGTGTTGCAGTAATTCACACACTAGCATGAATGTATGTTAACAAATAATGGCTTTGTAATACCCCCCCCTTAAAATGGTTTATCAATATATTTATTTTTATAGTGTTTGAAAAAGTTTTTAATATTCTTGTCACGATGTAAGTTTTTTTTAATGATTGCGTTGTGTTGTGAAACAAATCTTAACAAAGCGAAAACAGTAAACGTGCTTTTAATTTAACGCGTAATTAGAAATCATTTACCAATAATTATATTCATCTGACTGTTTGTATCTAGTTTTATAGATGCGTGCGCACTGATTGAATCATTAGGTTATGACGTTATTTGGTGGCCAGCATCGTGGTATATTGGTCAGAACTCCTGTATGCTGACCCACGCTTGATTCTTGGCTGGTACAGAGGGATTTTATTTTTGTTTTTGAAAAAGGGAATAATTACCATGGTCAAAAGAATTTGGTTAATAAGTCCTAAGTTAGGTTTAATATATTAATTGGCTTTGATCGTTCATATTGACTATCATCGTCTCCTCATCTCAGCGGGACATGGAAGGATCCTCCACGTAAAGCATGTACTATTAGTACATTCGGGCGTCCCCTGTGCAACAGTACATTAGTACCGGCTAATATTTCCACTACTTGGTTAAGACCGATGTAACCCAGACACTCTATTATTATTACTATTATTTAATCGATTCTTCCACGCAGATTTTACGAATTAGGAGGTGATTTCCTACTAGTGCGGGGATACCAATGCTGCCTGCGCAGGTTTATTTCGATTGGCTTTGAGTTAGACACGTGACCACACTTCAGTTCTTTTCTTGCTATTTGGTGAAAGTGTTAAAATTAGATCTAGTTGATCTGAGTTTGTTTAAGCTTACTTATTGTTTACCTAACGTGAATAAGGTAGTTAACACAGCTTTAAACAGACGTCCATATTTGTTTGGTTTCCATTATTCTGGGACCAATGATACTGTTTTAGTATATTTAAAAACTATATAGAACATGATGGATTAAATTGCCATGCTAATATATTTGCTAGATTAGGTCTATAGATATCCACATAGAAAATATCTTATTCTCTCTATTGTAAAATAACATCTGGTAAGAGAAATCGAACCCTGGTTCTTTGACTTAGTACCATAATATCCTAACCACTTATCCATCCAGGAGTCACCCAGTGCTCAGGTCATTATTCACTCACCAATCTGCCTCAGTGGCGTAGTTGGATAGGTTAGTGTTGAGCTAGATTACCGAGGATGATAAATCAAGGCTCAAACCTAGGTCAGGTGAATTAGGGTTGGTTTATACTAAAAGTGGTTTTTTACACTCTCCCTCCAGGAAATGCGGGTTCACTTCTTATAAATTCAACCTTCCCAATTCATAATCCTTAGCGTAATTAGTGCATAAGCGTATAACCGAACGGTAGTGAGACGCGTAATAAAAAAAAAATATTTTATTATTAGCACCGCGTCTTACTACCCGTTCGGTTATACGCACTTCGCTAATGTGTAATGTAGGTGATTGTGAGGTGAAATGGAGACCTACAGTTTAACGTGAATCCGAACCACGGTGAGGCCTGGCATTCCTCACATTCAAAGTTGTGATTAATACACATCTTGTCAGAGTGAAGGAAGGGTTTGGTAATCAGATAAATCTGTGCCGGACCGAGGATTGAACCCGGACGCCAGCTCAGAAGTCCGACACCTTACACTAGACCACCAGTCACAAAAAAAAAAAAAAAAAAAAAAAATACATTTTAAAGCAGGGTCTATGACGGACGTCTGAAGATCATAACCTACCTGTGAGTGATTCGATTAACGATGCCCAAGTGTCATTTTTCAATTCAAAGAATATATAAAATGGTCCAAAAATATGTTATTCTAAAACTAAAATATAATTTATTTGATCCATATGTCACTATTTTCAAAGGAAACATGCATAAATCCAGGCACTTGGGGATATATTTACTGCTTCTGGTTTAGCCGTGTTTTGAATACCACTGTTAGGCCGGTGACAGACTTTATTACTACCCTTAATTTTAGGGTTGGACATCCAATTCCATACATCCCTCAGGGCAACCCTATGAAAACCCTAGATACCAAGCTTTAGCCTGATCGGTAAGATAGTTTAGGCTCTATCTGGACGACGGACGACGGACGACGGACAGATGGACAGACGACAGACGGACAGACAGACAGACGAATTCAAAAAAAACACTTTTTTTGGATCAAGGGGATCATGAAATGTCAAGATTCATCAAAATCTCGAGTTCGATTTTTTAATGATCACAATAATTTTTCTACCTGTAAGATAGAGAGAAAATTTAAAATACTCAATTGTCTTTTACATATAGAAGTTTAGTACACCGTTTGTACTTTATACTTTACATTAGAGCATGTACTAGTTTATATTTTATATGTAGAGTTGGAATGGGAGATTGACAAGGCTATGCCAACGCAATGAGTAATTGATTCGCGAGTGTTTTGGAAACAACGCGTAAATTAACTAAAGATAATGTGAATAAACAAATATACACTCTTTTGCTCTTTTTAAACCAATAGTTAAAACAATATTATAAGTGTTTCCCTATCATTACCTTGATTACAGTCCCACCGATGATCTTCATTCCGGATCAGTTGGTGGGAGCCTATGAGCGTCAACAGATAACCTTGGAGTGCTATTCAGAGGCTTTTCCAAAATCCATCAACTATTGGACCAGAGAAAAGGGGGAGATCATCGCGCAAGGTAAGTTGGAACAGTCAAATCTTCACAGAAGCCTACCCACACTGATGGCCATATGGCTTAAGGCATCAAGACTCACAATAAACTTAAAGGACACCGTTACATCACCTTATATAGGTCATTAGCTTTTAAAGCCGGAAACTGCCCCTCCTAAATTGGGTCCAGCAGCCAATGTCTATGGAACAGATCTTCTCAGGATTCTCAAATCAATCCTGGCTGTGTCCTTTGACCGTAGCCACGCATGTAAACGTGCGAAGTTGGCAATTTAGGAATAGACACAACATACTCTATTGGTGATTGCATACCTAAGAGTTGCTTGAACATGATAATGTATTGCCGTTGAATTCAAGGTTTAAATTCAAGCCGGATTTACTCAGGGAAGTATCGCTTGGATATTTCCCACTATCCCTCTAATGCAGATAGTGTGAATATCCTATAAATTAATTTGACCCCATATTTACAACATTAATATAAATATGCGGATAGCCCCCGAAAGGTAATATGACACAGTTCACAAATTAAAAAAAATCTGAACAACTGAATACCAAGACTATTAAAATTTTGATACTTAATTCTCAACCTGATGCACAAAGGTTATATCTACATGTGGTTTTTTATTTTGGTTTTCTATCCACTTTACTCCTATGCGGTTCAAAGTCTCTGAGTTACATTATTTTTCTTTTTGATCCACGTCTTATTACTTACCTATCCGGGACATATTATTTTTTATTTATTTCTAAAATGATTAGTTAATGACGTATGTGTTAAGTTTAATATAAAACAATTGGCAATTGTGTTCTCTTTAAATCTTTAGGACTACACATTAGGTTAAAATCTCTTTGGTCATTTTTCTACTGACGTAGGTTCCAAATACGAGCCGTTGTTAACGGAGGACGCCTTACAAGGTGCACATGAAACTGACAATCCACTCCGTGGGGCCTTCAGACTTTGGCTCCTACAAGTGTGTCTCCAAGAACTCTCTGGGAGACACGGACGGCAGTATCAAGCTTTACGGTAAGTTATACTTGAAACGTAGACAATGATACTGACTTTTTTTCTGGAGGATCTCAAGATATTTGGGTGTAGACTGTAAAATTATGAGATCTTCATCATCTTCTGGAGAGGACTTACTGAGTTTTGCTTTGCTGTTGTTCCCAATGTACTGATAATAATTCAAACAAACATGTTAAACCGGCTCATAAAGTTATTGGTGTCTTAAAGGCCGTACGCAAGAAATTTACTAAGTACATGCTTAGTGGACATTAGTGAGGCTTTGCTTGCGTCACCATAGGTTAAAAGGTGGACGTAGTGTGCTCGGACCATACTATCGTCCACTAAACATTCACTAACGTTATCTTACATACCACCTTAATGTTGGACACGTAGATCACAAATTATTATTATTTTTCTCTTATTTTAGGCCATATGTAAAAGTACTATTAACGCCAAATGTTAAGGATCGTCTACAAACAGTCGCACCCGCTGGTCGGACTCGTAATATTGTCTGTCCACAATAACACACGCAGTCGTATGGCGGAATTGTCGGACCCGTTTGTCGGAAGGATATGAACTATATCCATCTATTGCGCTAATTGTGGTGAAGTTGGCTTGCGTTAAGACAATCATTAACAAATATAGATATAATACTTTAGTAATGTGACTGTGATTGTATATAGTTATGAATGGCCGAAATTCACCAGTATAACAATTTAGATTCAATACAACAAAATAGTGAATAGTGGTCATGAACACGAGACGAAATATAATGTTAATTTCTAGATATTTTTAGATTTTAAAGATAATCATAAGCTTAATATGAAAGAAACTAACCCAAAAAATCAACATATTTAAATGAATATTAATATGTAAGTGAATATCACCATATATATTTAAAAATGATGTTTTGCTAAATAAATAATAAATTTTTACTATAAAAAATTAATACATATATTTGAAGAATTATTTTTTACCGAAAATACATAAAATTTTAATGCATAGGGCTCATTACTTACATATCTTTTACCTAAGAATATCGTCCCATCATTTTCAAAACTATACATTTCCTTAGTCAAATATTGATTATATTATGTACTAAAAAGGATTACAAACAATTCTACATTCATATTTGATTGTATCAATTTAATCCATAAATTAAACTACAGCTACCTAAAGAAAGGGTAAGATACTCTTTCATGTTTGGTTTTTCATAGGTTCAGATTGATGTTATAGTCTTGATAGTCATGGAAATATTTTTATTAATGTCAGAGGTTGATTGATTAGTTGGGGTTGGGGTGATGAAACGTTGATTGTTTGCTTGAGCTAGAATCTTATCATATACATGAAAGGTGTCGTAAGAGAGATCTATAAATAGAAATTTATGACTGATGAACATCCAAAAACCAAAAGTGCATCAAGTCAGAAAATCTCCTTTATTTATAAACTTCGAAGGCTACTAATTTTATCCTTTTTGATTCTAGAAAGGCTTTTGATACTGTACACGTCTTATAACTAAGAGGGAGTCGTAATAATTAATCACCTCCCTCATAACTGCGTGTGAAAATGGAATCCTGCCAAACTCGTAAGGAAACAAAGAATTATTTCCTGATACAACACGTAAAGATACATTTTGAATTTTCTTTCAAAAGGGAGGGAGTGAGAAAGAATAGAGAGAAAAACGAGTGGTCAGCCAATTTATCTCTTCCATACCTTCACATCATTAGTTCTTTCATCCTCCTTTTCCTACACTTCCCTTTTTCATAAATATAGTACCGGAAACACTCCACGTAAAGCACGAAAGAGAAGCCACGTCATATGCACACCACCACGAAATAAACCATCTTTGCCTAAAGAAAAGGACCTTAAGTTAATATCCAAGATTACGATCGCCAAATGTAAACATTTATATTAATTAAAAACTAGATCTCGTCAGAACATGTTTACAATGTGTTCTAAAATGAAGCGTTAATTTATTGTATAAAATAAAATTGTTTATCAATAAACGTAGATTTAAAATTTACCTAGTCTATTAAGAATAGTCTATAGTATTACTATCCCAAAATATTAGTTTGGTGGTCTTATTTAATTAAATAATATTTCCTGATAATGCAGGCCATTAAAATCATAAAATAAATTTTGTTTACAACATTATGATTGGTAAGATTGATAAAATTAGTAATAATTATTATTCTATACATACGTCTTAAAAAGACTTACATACGTAAGTGGGCGCGTGGTACTACACCTCAAGTTGTATAGACTGGTTTGAGTTCAAAGGGAATAAAAGGCTCAAATAATGGCCGAGTGTTTTTTTATAGATATCTTCACTCTCTTTGTGTGTCATGCCAGGAATTGAACCAAGACTCGAGCGCAGTCGGTAAACAGGATGCTGAATGGATAAAGATATCCGACAGCATAATACTATAGTATAAAACTTCCGTCAGATCAACAAAACTCTCAAAAGCTAATAATTAAGTGTGAATATGAACACGTGTTAAGGGCTGTACTTTTTTTTAAATTCTTTATATCAAAACATTTTTCTTGTCAAAGTATATCAAACAATCTACCAGTGAGAACACACTAGGTGCCCCTCAACATTGGTTGGAAATCTGTCAAGGGTGTCCTGGATTTTAATGACAACTTTTTCTCTTCCTTTATAAAGTTTTTCATCACATGCGAATATGCATAAGCCCTATATATTCAATAATTGTTGATATTACCGCATGGAGAAGATTAAACTCTAGGTTTATACTAGAAAAATATTTTTTTTATTTTGGCTTAAAAAAATTTGCTTTAAGAAGCTGTAAGAACAAACACTGCCATTTTCTTCAATACCCTACACGCCCACCTAATATTGAAACACCTGCCTTTATTGGCACATGAACTAGACATTAAGTTCTTCTAGTTTTCATTTACCTATTACGGGAAGGTTATGATTAGATCCTGGTTTAACTGAGGTTTATCTTTCTTAATGGTTCTCACTTTATGCAAGTGCGAGTAGATTTCCCTCTAAATTCTATCTTCCTAATTCATTAAGGGAGCTAAGTGCAGATAGCCAAGACTAGAAGTAAGGCACTGTTCATTTTATATATAAGTCTTCTAAGCTTGTCATCGCCATTAATCAATCCATAAATAAAATATATTTATTAATATAATATATAATGGTATTAATTTTCATTATGTTATTTAAATTCATTTCTTAAGTATCATCAAAATGTTGTATGATTTTTTTAAACAAAATTTTTTAAATTAATTAATTTTCATGAGAAAAAACAGATTTATTAAAAACTACTTCTTCTACGAGACATTCTACCAGTTTTAGTTTTTTCTTGATTTTTCAAGAAAAGTGACAGATTTAAATTGGTTCTTACATAAAACCCGTTTCGGTGGCCGCATGGTCTAACGCACTACTCTTTAAGTAGACTAAACTGCTGATAACGGGGAGATTGAGTTTCAAATCTCAGTAGGGTGTACTGAGATGGTATTTTTCAAAATGGTTGTCTACTCTCCCTTCACGCAAATACGGGTGCGCTTTCTCTAAATGTAATATTATTAATCTCTAAAACCATCATCGTAATTATTATATAAGCGTATAATCCTAAATGGTAGTAAAACGCGGTGCTAAAAAAAAGTTACATACATTTTTAAAATACTTAAAATTTTTCTCAAATAAAAATAAAAATATGTATGACAGATTTGCAAACAGCTTAATCTGTCAGAAATGGACGATAATGATAATATAATCGAAAATAATATAATATCTTATTATCTCAATCCATGAAGTCACATATTGATAAATAGCTCTATTTATCCAAGCAAAACGATATCTGTAACGACAGTACGTGGCCAACGACCCTTCCCTGAGAGAGATATAAGCTGGTTTATCATGGGCATATATCTGCAATATTTCACCAGACACTATTAATCAAATACAGGACGGCTTTGCTTTCTACACAAATATCTGGTTTCTCCAAGCTGGCGCTAGGGGAGGCATCAGGGTGGATGGGTATCCATGTCACGGTTGTATAATGACCAGTTTTGTGCGATAGATTCCTTGTGTTCCTTTTGTTCGGTTCCTTCTGCTGACAATACAGAGGCGCATACGTCAGGAAACCACATCTGTTCCATAATTCTGGGTATTCTCTTACTTGCGATTTGAATGTCACGTGTTATACAGGTATAGAAGATAATAGGTTATTGATTAAACAATAAAATATGTACGTGTATTTAACATGCATACTATGGACAGATATTACATTAATATTAATAAATATAACGCCATGATTATTAAGGTGAAGCTAAGGCAGAACTTACACTTAACTACGTATTAATATGCATAAACATAATTTTACTTATTTACTATTGATGCTAGTAGTTTGTAAACAGTATACTTCGCTTTATACATATTATAATTGTTACTAAAGTATTACTAGTAGTTCTGTGAAGAGAAGTCATTGCTCCATCCATGTTACTATCGTTAGTAAGATATTCATATTTATTTTGGATTTGAAGTTGAAACATATTTTATAATTTTCCCTTGGATTTAAAAATGACATTTTTCCTTGATGATCCATTTATACATAAAATTAATAAGCTCTATTCAATAGAACATTATATTCAAGATGATAGCTTTGTTCCCGTTGCTAAAGACGTTAGGCCTGAGGTGACCTGTCAGTCCAGGGATAAGGTGTCGGACTTCTGTGCTGGGGGTCTGGGGTTCAAATCTCGTTAAGCCACAGATTATTCTGATTTCCAAACTCTTCCTTAACCTCTGAAAACACGTGTATTCAATCACATGCTTGTGAATGTATGGAATGCCAGGCCCCCACTGTGGTTCGGATCCACGTTAAACTGTAGGTCCTCATTTCATCTCACAATCACCCTACATAACACATTAGCGTAATACGTATAACCCGAACGGGTAGTAAGACGGATGTTAATAATAACAGCCACAACGTTAGGCTTGCAATATATATTACAGTAAGAGTAATATTCCATTTATATTTAATTGATTGATTATAATAATTATATTCAAATCACTTTTGATGAAGTATTGAAAGAAAAACATTCTAAGTATAATCAGATTTAAAACTCTTATACAGTACATACATAGCTAGGCCTAGATCAAAGAATGTATCTGCCAAATTTCGTTAAGCTTGGTCCAAAGCACTTGACACTTATCACTTACAGACAGAAGAGATGCAAAGTAGTCAAGTTAAAACAGGGCTGGATACATTTTTTTAATAATAATTTGAAATTTATTTATAAATGTCTACAAAAATACAACAAAGATTCTAATAGTTTTTTTTTGTTCGGATGGTCAAACTACCCATCCAAATAAGGTTGTCACAAATCTGACGTTCTAGAAAGTTGTTAAAACCCCCATTCTTCTTTACAATCAAAATTAGTTTTTAAATAAAAAAATTGATTATACCTCTATAAACCCCAAACGAAGGAAAGGTTGGCTTCATGCACCCAGACTGCGTAATGCGGTGTGACATTCCTCTTGGCGCAAGGGGTAGAAGCGTATATTCCTGTCAAGGGGGAGGAAAGGACGAGAGGGCTGTTTCGGGTGAGGGGGGGACCTGAGGAAGGGGGGTTATATCCTGGCCGGTCTATCAGCTGTGGTCCATTAGTGCTAAAACTCGAACCTCTCACCAACGTATATCAGTGCCGGTAGGATGGATTAGTTAGTATTGTGGTCAACCAGGGAATCAATAAAATGGGGCAAGAGCAGGTTGGAGGGGAGGAAGGACTCCACGTGGCCTGTGTAACATCTGGTGGGTTCATAAAGAAAACTAGGCTTAGAGCAACAGTGGATATGTCGAGATTAAATTGGTGGAGGCGGGGGGAAATTGAAACGGAAAGGGTGTGAGGGGTATGAAGGGGTAATAAAGTTACGATACCTCTCTCTCGTTCCAATGGCCAAGGGCCAACGAAGGAGGATTTTAGATCTAATGTATTTTTGGTAAAATTCCAGACGATGCGTGAAATATTGCAGTATTTGCATATAATTTGTTTTCAATAAAAAATGTATTAAACTCTTTATATTTTGTTTAGTTAATATTTTTTAATAGATTGCATTTATTTTAGTTCCATAAATTAGTAAATACAAGTTGAATTCAAAGACTATATTTAAACACTTTTTTCACCAAACAATACGCATATAATGTAAAAGTACATGAGAGAGTTCTGCATTTTTATTGTAATTAATTATACATAAATTACTGATAATATTTCATGCGTATTATTTGTACAAACTTTTCATATCAGAAAACTACTTACAAACTAAATTAGACATACATTAGACACATTCCTTGTCCTACGACCATAAATATTTAAGCATTATTACACCGTGACACATTACACCAATGAAACACTATACCACAAACACATCATGCCAGAAATCGAACAAGGGGGTCTCTTAGCTAATTAAGAAATTATTATTTACCAACTTAACTTAGTAGTTTGAAATGGAGTAATCAAGTACAATTTGTAAAGTAATTTTACATTTATTTTCTTTGCCAGACAAAAAGACAGAGCTATTGATTATTCAGGTAGCTCTGAAATTGGTTTAGAATTTATAATGTTTTCATCCATATTGACAACTTAACTCTATTTTAAGCCATAAGCACTGAAAACATTTTGTATGCATAATTTTAACACTATAAAGTTTGGGTAAAATGCATTACTCTTTGCAAAAACCTTTTATTTTATTTTATTCATAACCTCAAATATAACCGACACTTAAGGAGCTTTAATAATATTAATAATAATAATAATAATATCTTCTTTATTTGGGTGAAGTTAAGAGTATTTCCTTATACTTAACTCACTTAGTAATAAATAATATGCATTTAATACTTACGTGCTAAAAACTAATTTATAATATCTATAAAACTAATGGCCTACATACATGATTGTATATTTATGAACATATTAAAATAAAATAAATGAGGAAAATATAAATAAATGAAGGAAAGAGAAGAGAAAAAATAATCTGGTTTTAGTATCCCTACGCCTTTGATTCAGAATGTCTAGATTTGATTCCGACCAACGGTGGATATATTTGTATTTCAGCTGGCAGTTTTATAGCCTATGTGGTTAATTATAAAAACTAACATTTTTTATAATAAAGGCTATTACATATATTTTGAATTAAAGTTTGGTACGAGATACTGAAAATTTAACAATCTCATTTTAAATATAATTATTTTGAGAATTCACATTTTTTCTCGGGTTATATTCTAGGTATAATATTTAAACATAAACTTATATTTGAAAATAAATATAGGGTCACTTGAAATTAAATTACATTCTTGGGAATTAAATAAATAATGTTAATAGGTGTCGTATATTAAATTATAGTTTATATATTTTGAAACAATAATTAAATTCAATTTTACTGTATTTCTTAAATACACACATATTATTGAATAGTGCTGATTGAGTTGGTTTGAAAGGGAATCCAATATGTCAATGTGAAAGAAGTGTCTTACGTTGGTTTTGAGAATGTTGATAGGATGATTGTGGAACTGGTGATAAAGCAAATAAATAAAGGTAGAGTGTGTGGATCAAATTGAAGGTGCATGTCATGTAGGCAGTTTCTAAATGTTGTAGATGGAGGTGTAAAAAAGAGAAACATTTAATAGTTTTAAGAATAAAAGAGCACGTATAACTCGGTGTATGGATGTTTTGAATCGAAGGGAGTATGCAATTACAGGGAAGTTTGGGGAGAATGAGTGTGGATGGATTAATTACAAAGTTGTTTTATTTAGATATATAGGAACAGTTTCTTGCCTACGACGTAAGGGAACGGAATGATTAGGCATCTATGTATGTATGTGTGTATATTTATCAACACTTTTTTTTATTAAAATGATTAATTATTTATGAGTTATTTAAATATGTCGGAATTGATTTCAACTCCAGATGACAAATACTTCCGTGTCTGGTGTCCACTTAAAAAAGTGCTTACTGAGATGGGCGGGGTTAAAACATTAAATAACTTCTTCAACATATTAAGGTTTCTACTTAATATTTGAATTTACCTGTATTATTATTAGCACAGTATCTTACTACCCATTCAGGCTATACGCACTAAAACTAATGTGTAATGGTAGGGTGATTGTGAGATGAAATGGAGGACCTACAGTTTAACGTGGGATCCGAACCACGGTGGAGTCCTGACATTCCACACATTCACAAGTGTGATTGATACACGTCTTGTCAGAGGTGAAGGAAGGGTTTGGCGATCAGATAAATCTGATTGAGACCAAGGATTGAACCCCGGACTCTCAGCACAGAAGTCGACACCTTACTTCTAGACAACCAGGTCACCGAATTTACTGTATATAAGTAAGAAAGTGGATAAGGAATATAAGATAATCTTTGAACAACTTCTCAGTACCTCGTCCTTGTTTTTTCCGGACTGTGTTGTCACGAGCAAAGAGTCCTTAAACTGATTTCAGAGTAATCCTGCCAGTATGAAGGAGAAATGCATTAGGCTAGACGTAAGATGTTTCTCGTGTTATCCCCTAACTAGCAATCCCGCAGGCGCTGCCCGTGACCCACTGTGGTATTAGAATTATATAAGCCTCCCTAACCCCCCACATGGTTCCTGATTTCATTTTGAAACGTTATCTCTGAAACGTAATTCTAAAACAGATAAAAAATGTGTTCTTCAAAAATTTGTGAAAAAATAGCCTAATTAAAAAGCTGATTACAAATTTAGAAATCTGGCTTCGAGGTGCATTTGGACCCACTTCCGTCCATCTATGTTAAAAATTTCAGATCTCTGCGTATCGTAAATTTGGCTGGGCATCGCACACACAGACAAACACCTCTTTGTATTATTAACTATAAGATAAGTGTAGCAAAAGGATTCTTAAGGAACAATTTCAATTATTGTTACACAAACTAATATTATTTAGCAGTGCGTTATAGTTGATACGCTTAGGCTCGTATCACGCTAATGGCTTTAGTGGTGAGTAAGGCTATATTTAGAGGACTTGTACCCGCACTTGCGCGGACGGAGAATGGAAAGCAATTTTAAGGGAAACTACCCTCAGTACACCCGATTGAGATTCGAACCCCGATATCCCCGGTCTTTGGCAGTATAGTATACCACGATAGTGAAGCCTTAGTCCATGTAGCCACTGAAGCTGGTTCAAACGAATTTAATGTGGTTAAATTTTATCTCCCGTGTTTGCAACCATCACTTTTGATATAATATTTTTATTTTTGACCATTATAGGATGATTATAGTTTATTTTTCGCTCAATTTTCTATGTTTGGGATAAATTTTTTTATACTATCTAAAATTTTCTTCCTAAATATATCCTAATGTTAAAATTTATTTAGATAATTTTCTTGTTCAGTATTTAAACAAGACTTTCTGAATAAAATTTAAATTTATCTTTCCAGAAGGAAAACGAATCAACACTTCAAATTTGAAAAATTAATTGAACATAATTTAATATATATTTTAACTCATTGATAATTATAATAACTGCATTTGTACATTCTATTTGCAAGTCCTGCCACACAAATAGTTTGACATAATCTTATTTGGAAGATTAATAGCTCAATCAATCACCTGAGAAATTTTTCATTTTCAATGGTTTATTTTTTTACTCCCCTCTCTCCAGGCAGACTTATAAAGTATACTCACGATTATGTATGTACTATTATCAAGTTATTACGCTATGTTAGGTCATCTTTAACCAGTCAACTTTGAAAGATGAGGTCCATTTTCACAGTTTTAGTATGAATATAAATCGTTCTTACTATATTTTGGATTGTATATATTATTTATTATAGCTTCAAAAATATTCTCTCAATATCAATACAACTATAGTGTGTTATTTAAAAGATGTGTGTGTTTTTAATTAATAGATACTTAAACAAAACATCTTAAGAATCTTTATATTTTATGTTTTAGAAAGGAACCTCATTCACTTTTTAAATAGTGAATATTCTAACTCAACATAAAGCTGTTCAGATATTTTCTCAGAATCATATAGTTTTTAATTCACAAGTCTCACCTCATTTATTTTTAGTTTCCTATAGACCAATTACTTCATTTTATTCTCTATATATTTTTTTATCACTGCGTCATATTACCTGTTCATACGCTTGTATGATAATTACTTTAATAATGTAGGGATTAGGAAGAAAGCATTTTTAATGATAGTCTACCTGCATTTGCGTGGAAGGAGAAAGAGAAACAATGTTGGAAAAACCAGCCTAATTAGAACCAACCTGGATTAAAACCCAGATATCCAAGTCATCTGCAGGTTGTTATAACACCAGTGGCGTTTTATAGCGTTCTGCCACTGAAGCTGGTCAATTATTATTACCAACATTCCAGATATATCTCATATTTATCTCATATACTTGGTTTTTATTTATTTTTAAATATCATGAATGAGACACCCTGATGTAAATAAATATTAAACATTAACTAAAAAAATAGAACCTTTAAAATTTCACTTAAACAACTGCCGCACTGATGATTTCATTTCCAACAAATTATTTTCAGACTATCTCTTTCAGCCATTCGTACCATTTCCAAACGTACTCGAAAACTAAAAAAACAAATATATTGATTTCTCTTTAAAGCAATTTCAAACTTGAGGAGAGAACGAATTATTTCAACCAAGCTGCACCGGGAGATAAATGTTACCAACCATTTATTAGTTTCTGCTGTTGGTAAAGTTAAAGTCAACTGCTGTGGGTATGGGTAGTTCTAACACAGACAGTTATTTGGAAAAAAAGTGTGAAAAATTACCTATGTTTTATTAAGGATCGAGAAAGCATTCTATTGTAAAATTAATTGTACATTACTATCGAAGTTTGGGAGATTGAAATTGTTTTTAGGCTATGGATGAATACCCTCATCAAAAATCATCTTGATGGATTATGAAAACTGATGCCTGAACAAAGGAAACGAACCAGGGACGCTTAGCGAGTCAATGTTCTACCATTAAGAGATTCGGGATTATTATCATTAGCACCGCGTCTTACTACCCATTCGGGTTATACGCACTTACGCTAATTTATAATGGTAGGGTGATTGTGAGATGAAATGGAGGCCTACAGTTTAACGTGGAATCCGAGCCACGGTGGAGGTCTGGCATTTCACAAATTCACAATTTCTGATTAATACACGTCTTCTCAGAGGTGGAGGAAGGGTTTGACAATCAGATAAATCTGTGGTGGGAATGAGGATTGAGCCCCGGACCCCAACACAGAAGTCCGACACCCTACCCCTAGACCAACAGGTCACCGGTTCAGGATTCATCCCATGATTAGATCATTCTTCACTCATAGAATAAGGAAGATAATCCTGGGTAGCTCAGTGATAAGAGAATTGGCGTGCTCGTCTAAGAATCCTAGGCTAGACTCCTGTATCCAGTTCTTATCATTTCAAATTTACAAATATAATATATTTTGATGCAGCTATATCCGTAAAGTCAACCTCGGTAGTCTGTTGGTAAAGTGCTCGTCCAGGATCCAATGTAAGTGGGTTCAAACTCAGCCGAGGTCGACGGGTTATTCTTAATTTATGAAAATCCGTAGCTCACCTTTCTTCAGAGAGGAAGTAAAGCCGTCGGTCCCATGTCAATTCTGGCAATTAAAAGAACCCTGGGTGGTATGGGTAAATATCTTTCCTTTTAAAATTGGTAGGCCCTTTCACTCTCGCTCATAGAAACTCTCGTTTGTTGATGTAGTGATTCGGTTCAGAAAGTGCACGCTAGATACTAAATATTTTGTAATATTTAATTTGGTACAAGTTGACGTGTAAGGCTATTCCCGAGTGACCAGTATCGTGAGTATCAAATTATAGCTCAATAGATAACCGCTGATTTCAACACGACCATCACAGATTTTAATTCCCATATCAAAATGTCATTTTTTCAACATCTATGTATATTTTATTAAATATTCACTTTTAGGGATCGCACCCAAAATATCTGACTTACCATACACAATAATTGAGGTAAGAATCTATTTCCAAATCCAAAGAAATTCGAACCAATCTTAGTCAGTGGTGTTGGTCAATGTTTGAGGTATTACAGCTCGGAAATATACACTACTCGTGATCTGTTGTGTAAAAGAATATACCCGCTTCGGTGGTCCAATGATCTAAGGCGTCACTCTCGCAGCATAATAAACTTATTATCACAAAGAGATCGACTTTCCAATCACGATCAGATGTTCTTGGATTTGATTTTGCTAATTGATTTCTCACTCTCGTAAATCAGGAGAATTATGCCAATACCATTGAATTGTTTTCAAATTATCGGCTTACAGTGCTGGAGAGCAAAGCTGTTGAAGCATGCCTGTACAAAAGATTGTATAAGAGTTAGGCGAGTATCACTAAACACCTTGACATCTCTGTGCACTGCAGCAGAACATACCACAATTTATAGTAAACAAAACACCAGTCCATATAGAAGTGCGAATACGTTCTGAGGGTCATCACTAATGGTCCTACATGACAGAAAGGGGCTTCCATTATTATATGTACATTGACCCGCTCCTAGCTATTATGCAACTGTTGTACATGCATGCTTGAACAGGTTTGCTCTCCAGTTGCTATACGCCGAAACATTGAACACAATTTAATGGTATTAGCATAGTTTTCCGGATGTAAATGTGTTAGGAATTTGTATTACTCTTGGTTCAAACAAACTAAATGTGCAATTTATGTTATGAATTGACCTTTATAACGTAAGCGTGGATAGATTTATATATTTAAGTATAGAATAATATAATGTGTGTTTCTTTTATAGAATTATTAATCTAAAAATTATAAGTTTAATTTAACGACAGCAAAAACATTATTTTCGACTGCAGCTTCGACTTTGTTTTCTAATGCTCCCAATTGAATGGTACAGGAGAAATAGGTGGAATGATATGTAAACACATTTTCCAGAACAATGATCATCAAATCTCAAACCCATAAAAGACTACTAGAAAACACTTTTTTATTTTATTAATTTAAATATGACCAATTTCCACATTTAGGTCAGTTGGTAGCGTGTCTGTCTGCCAATCTATAGGTCACAGGTTCGAATTCCCAGCATGGTGGAAAAAATTATCGCCGGTGATAATGGGTTTCCTATTTCACAGTGATTAATTATCTGTTCTAGATTTAAGTTAGTTTATAAGTCGTGAGCTGATATAATCAATCAGTTAAAAAAGTTCACGTTAAATACCTAAATTATTTTTTAGTGAAATATAACAAAACCTCTTTTAACCATAATCGATATTATATTATTACGGTATTGTTATTTCTAACAGATCGCAGTATTAATTTATTGTCTGACTTAAAAATTTGACTTTCCCCCCTTTTTCCCTTTTACCTTTGATTTAAAACGTGACCTTCCCACAACTCTACCGAGCTGGTTATGTGATACGTCTTGAACAAGACGTCACAAAATTGGTGGTGTTTTCTGTTTAATATATTTGATGAAAAAATGGAGGAGGGAATTGAGACCAGTGAAAATTATTATTTTTTTTTTTCAAATCAAGAAAAATATTTAATTCAAAAACTGGATTTTATATTAATAAAAAAATTTTCTATTTCCATGATATGAAGAATGGACTGAAACGATTATCGATCAAATTTCTTGTTGTTGTCAAATCTCCATGTTAATCAGTCGTGGTATTATAAGGGTTTTGAAAAATTTTTTAATAAAAAAAATTCTTTAGCAATTTTGACCAAAATGTATATCAGAAAATAAATAACTTTATATTAATAAAAAATAAGTACATAGCCATAATGAGTAGTAAGACGCGGTGCTAAAAAATGATATTACAAATAAAATGTATGTAACAGTTTTTGAACATTTTCAATTTGTCAAAAACGGCTTCAAGAGCTTTAACATCTATTTTATCGTTTGCCTCAAACCTAGATTATTTGAGAAAGTATGTATTATTTGCTCCTGCAATTTTATTTATATTTTAACATTAATAGATAATCAACGAATTTTTTGCTAAGATTATGACAGTGTTTTATATTATTTGTTTGTTTTACATTCAAAAGCGCTTTATAAACGCAAATATGGATCGCGCTTAAATGATAGATTACTAATTTCTCGTTACAGCGATTCCATCCCCACCCGATCTTAACCGGGCCAACACCACCTGGGCAAATGGTCAACCCTTCCGGAAAGGTGAGAACAACTGCTCAAAACTCTCACACACTGAGACATTAGTAGCCGGACTCGTGTCTGGACTGAGCCTTGTTTAGCTTGGTTTGCTTTTCGAAGGTTCTTTTCCACGATGGCATTTACAGTCTGTTCGGAAATTCAAAGCACAAACTGCACATATAGTTTGTTTGGAACAAAGGTAATACAAAATCCTCGTACACTTACATCCGGAAAACTATGTTAATACCATTAAATTGTGTTCAAAATTTCGGCATACAGTGCCGGGAGAGCAAGGCTGTGCAAGCATGCGTGTACAACAAGTTGCATAGGAGCTAGGCACGCGGCACTTCACATGTAATAATGGCAAGAACTTTCTGTGATGTAGGACCGTTAACAATGATCCTCAGAACGTATTCGTATTTTTTGATGGACTGGTTTGTTGTTTAGTATTATATTTGGTATGTTTTGCTGTCGTACTCCAAGATGTCGAGGTGTGTAGTGCCACGCGCCTAACTCCTAAGCAACCTGTTGTACACGCATGCATGCACAGCTTTGCTCTCCCGGCGGTGTACGACAAAACTTTGAAAACAGTTAATGGTATTAGTGGAGTTTTCAGGATATAAGCGTATAGGGATTTTGTAAAACTTTTGTTTCAAACAAAATATATGTACATTTTTAGCTATGAGATTCTGAATACCCTTTATACATATATATATTTGGATAAGAACTTGGGATTTGCAAACAACTATCTAATTCCTTGGTCCAGATATAAAAGTTACTGTGTGTGTTTGTGTGTGATGTTTTAGGGAGGCGCAATTGAAAGCAAGCTTCACTCACTTTCTAATTTGCTTCTTTTAAAAAATAAAATTAATACTATTACATGCACTTATTGCCGCAGCTACTGGAGCATAATAATTTGATACTAATTTAATATTCAACACTACATTTAACCTAGAACCATAACCCCAGCTTATGTATTTTTAATTTGACTCACATAATTCTATAAACATTGGGTCATTCACTTTGTAAACTGGTACACTAATATAACCCTTAATTTAATTATATATAAATATATATATGTGCTCAATAAACATATTGTACATATCAATTTATATAAAATATATATTGACGTTTCTAATTAAAAATATACACACTAACTAGCGGACCCGACAGACGTTGTCCTGCCCGAACGTTGGCTTTTCGTTTGGGTGGCATAATTGATTTCGATAATAAAACAAATACTATGTAATCATCACAATTACAAATTCACAATGAACTCCAATTAGTGAGTAACACAAATATTACAAATTTAGTGTTTGTCAAGACAACATACAAAATAAATCATCTTTTCATTTTTAGCATTTCGCCCAAAATTCCACAAATATCAGCTGTATCGAAAAACAAACATAACTATGAGTTATTCTCAGAAGTTCAATTATTCATGAACTTTTCAGAAGGCTTTAACGGTCAATTATTGATGAACTTATGATTTTTTTAACGGTCAATTATTAATATTATATTTATTATTATAAATATTGGGGGGTGGTGGGGGGTGAAATGTTGAGGTTACATGTTCTGATATGCAAAAAATCTAAAATAAACAATTCCCTCCCCCCCCCAAAAAAAAATTCCCTAAAAAATAAAAAAATTCCTAGAACCCGATTGCAGCGCCACCTACCGGGTTCAATTATGAATCTAAACCATCCACGGACCCACTCAAACACACACAAAAAATTTCATCAAAATCGGTCCATCCGTTTAGGAGGAGTTCAGTGACATACACACGTACAGAAGAATTATATATATTAAGATTAGTTCTATGTTTTAAAACTAATGTTACTCTTGTTCCTCATTTTGATGGAAAACTAATTAAAATAATATACAACCTTAAGATTTTTATCATAGTGACTTATAATGGACAATTTTATTACTTATAGTAAAATATGAATCAGATAAAATATATAAAATTAAACTTTATAAAAATCTAACATTCCTAATAAATATTTTCATTCTTTCAAGTCGTAGGTGACTCATCTCATTTAAATTTATTTCGTGAGCTGTGGGTTCTATTTTCTTACACCACTAATTACTTTAACGTGTAAGGAATTATAAAAGTTAATTGATGTGTTTACCTGCAACTGCGTGGAGGGAGAATGGAAAAACATTTAGTAAAAACCATCCTAAGTGCACCCACCGTGATCAAACCCCGATCTCCCCATCATAAGCTGTCTAGTATATTGTGAGTGTGACGCCAAGAAGGGATATGCGATCTATAAATTAACACTCTAAATAATTATATCAACTACCATTATGATAACTTTCTTACCGCTATTTAAAAATAGATTACCACCTAAAACACAAGAACCACACCTAACTAACTAATGGAGAAAATAATGTCTCCCCCCTTAAATCACGTAGTTCTCTTACCCCCCTCTCCCCTTACACACATACCCTAACCCTTTTACATCACTCACCCCCCCCCTTATTCCCTTGTATCCTCTACTAATGAATGGGTTATCTCAAACTACTCAAACAAAACCTTAATCAAACAAGGGAGTTAAGAGGGTGGGAGGCAGGGTGAGGAAAAAAAAATTAAACCCTTATGAGTCTAGAAGTAAATGAATAGAAGAAGAAGAAAAAAAACTCCATAGATCCAACCCCTTTAACACAAACATATACATGTATATACAGTTATACACGATATGATGTTTCGTGCCAACATGCAAGACGTGAAGTAACACGTGCACAATATTAATCTTCGTCTCAGGAGTAGGTGAGTGAGTGGAGAGGGGGAGAGAAGCTGTAGGGGGGGGGGTCAGAGGTCTGTAAATAATGTCCGGTAGGAACACTTGTCTGTCTTGTGTAGATAGATTGCCCTTCCCGGCCACCAGGGTGGAAGTAATGAATGTTAACAGCGCGGGTGATAGGTGTTATATGCTATACGCGCTCGCAAGATAATTCTCTATGCGTATCGAGGGTAAACATTTCCCTTCCCCTGCTTTAACATTTACAACTTTTTTTTTTTTAGCACCGCGTCTTACTATCCATCAGGGTTATACGCTTATGTACTAATTACGCTAATGGTTTTTGGGGATTAAGGATAGGTTATATTTGTAAGAACTGTACCCGAATTTGTGTGAAGGGAGGGTGGGATTTTTTTTTAAAAACCACCCTAGGTACACCCATCAGGATTCAAACCTCGATCTCCCCGTCATCGGCATATTGTCTACTGCAAGAATAGCACCTTAGACCATGCGGCCACCGAAAGTGGGTAGTTTAACATTTCCAAATAAGATGGTTTATCTTATAATGGTATTTCTTTCCCATATCATAAACACTGATACCTTTATTTTAATATTTAAATAAATAAAACTGATTGTGTGAGTCTGGTAGATTTAAACTCCCCCTCTATTTACTCCGTATTCGTAAAGATCTGCAATATGGGTTCCGAGCTCAGACTCCTTTAAGTAGAGATCCACCCATCTCAGTGGTCACACGGTCTGAGGTGATAGACTGGCCTGCTGCTGACGGAGATATCGTGGTTAGAGTCCCAGCTGGAGTACTGAACGTGTTTTTTTTATAAATGGGATTTCACTCTCCCTCCACATAAACGCGGTTAAATTCCTCTCTAAATTCAATTTTCCTCATTTTATTCTATTAACATAGTTAATATATATGCGTACAACAAGAACGGGTAGTAAGACACAAAAGCTAAAAAGAAAAGTGTCTTGTTCCGTTATAGGCTCACGTTGCACTCTTAAAAAATTTGATCAACTCTTAGCATCCATTTTAACTTTCTTAAGCTGGGATTAAAGGAGAAGCAACAAAAGTTCCAGTGATCTTTCACTTCTCATAGAAAACAAGTTTTATGGGCAAAAAAATCAAATATTTCTCCAGTAAAATATAGATATTAAATTAAATAGTTGATTTTAACCTCACAATATAGCTGCCATCCTCGTAAGGTGTAATGAGTGTTGCATATAATACCCTGAGGGTTGCGGGTCGACATCTTTACCCCTGAATAAGATTTTGGTAGGAAATAAACGCCTTCTAGTTGGTTATTAGCAAGAAAATCCAGCTATAGTCTTCGTACTTAAGCCAAAAAATATATATATATATCGAATGTAAAGAATACATCAAAGTAAAAATAAAATAAAATTCAAATATATTGTTTGATAAACAAAGGAGATAGAGGTAGAAAGACAAAGATAAACCGGAAGGCTAGTAGAGAGACCGACAAAGGGAAAATATAGCCCAGAAATAATAATAAAAAAAAGAGCCACAGTAAAGTTAGTCACACGTATCGTTCATTAATATCAACTTTCAGCCTTAACATCCGTCAGTCCGTCATGACTTGTTCAAAGCGAGGGGGTAGGGTGGGGGTAGGATGTGGTTGGAGGAAGGGGAAGTTCTGTGAAGGGTGTAGGAAGGTCTACCAGTGTTTTAGAACCAAACACACTGCTACAAAAACTAGAATAATCGTAATAATAAAAATAAAAAGTGATTTGTGTGTTTGTATAAGAACTATAAACTGTCACATGTTGTGATGAAGAGATTTAATGAAGGACAAACTTTTACTTTGCTTGCTAAGATTTTTTTTCATGGCGTCATTACAATAATTGAAGTGGAATAGGAAAACTCATAATGGTGTTTGTGACATGACGAAATCTGCTTCTGGCAAATCGAAATTTGAGATATTTTATTACTAAATAACTCGGTAGATACGTTATATAGATTACCTTCAAAGTCATTTACATTTTTAGAAAATTAGAAACTTGATCTTGTCTATTATAATAAACAGTGTCTAGATAAAAAAGTTAAACAAAATCGTTTGAGCAAGTTTTGAGAAAATTGATTTTTTTCTCTTTTTTCCCTTCAGTAAACTATCCTTAATTTTAGGGTTGGATATCTAGTTCTAAATTTCCCTCGAGGAGTACCTTATAAAAACTCCAGTACCAAGTTTTATCCCAATCTGTAAAATAGTTCCAGCTCTAGATTGAGTTACAGACAGATGGCATTGCGAGAATTTATGTTCATATTTTCATATTTTTTTGACGATCACAATACTTTCTCTCCTACTGTGTTGAGGGAAAGTAAAAAAAATATAACAAATTTGAAAATTATTTATCAGAATGCCTCAAATCAATATGATCTACTGGTGTGTCTACTTTTCTGGTCCAAACATCCGTGAGTTGGCTTCTAAGACACAATATTATTAACTTTACGATGCTAATTCACCTTAAAAAGAGTTGAGGTCTAAAAGTAATAAATTTAAAAAAAATTACGTAACACTTTTATTGTGTCAAGGTTTGCTCTTATAAAATTAGTATATTTGGGTGGTCGCAGGTGTTGGTGTAAACATACTCATTTGTCAATGACGTGGCGTGTAGTGTTGACATAGTAAGAAGATGGTTCTTACACACTTGGTCCTATATTAGACCAATCATTTATAGGCCCAGCTCTACTTACCTCTCATATAGGATTGTATCTACGCTGATACCGACCAAAGAGTTTCTGCTTAACCTGGATCACTCCACGACACAAATCTACCATCCTCTCCCTCTGGACATCCCTTATATTCATACATGGTTTAACAACGTATCTTAGTTGTACTACACAAGTTTTTTTTTAGTCCCTTGTAGTCATAGTCCAATATCCAGTGTCAACCCATTTCCAGTATATAAAATACTGAGTTATTTTATTAACTGGAAATTGTCTGAATTCTCCTGAAGATGGATTACATATACGTCTCTAAATTATTGATCCTAAGCGAACAATCGTGATCATGGTTATTGGTTGTTAAAAAAATCCATAGTGTATCCCAGAAAGCGAGATTTCCCGGTGTCCATTATCTGTAATATTCCAGTTTTCGTAAGAAAGACATAAAAAATACCTCCATGGATATTCTTACAATATCGACCGAATAGCCACCATCTGTGAAGAAGATATTGCCAACTCTGAGGATAGGTGCTTATGTCATCAGAACAACGTACCTTACAGCCTAAAATCTCAGTTTTCTAGACGAGAGCCGATACCTTTTTCATTCAAGCAACTCCTTATTCAAGGCTGAATTGACTCCGTGCTAAACACATTGCTTCGTAGGAATCTAGATGCACCGGGATTCAAACCCTGGACAACTGGTTTTGTAGCTAGAACCTATGGCCAACATATAGGCGCTTCGGGAAACATATAATATAAACTAAATAAAAATTTCCCAAAAAGGTAAAACTTACTATATTATTTATGTTATTTTATGGATATTAATAACATATATATAAATTGACAGCTGAAGGAAGATCATATGACATGTGTGGATAAGTGAAAATAGATCTTAGTAATTATTTTCTAGCTATCAAATAAAGTTCTTTTTATGATAGTTTGACTGTATTCAGATAAAAATCTCTCTAGCAACGCCACAATTCAGCTGGGGGCAAGCTTTCCAGGAGTTACTTTGTGCGTCAGGACAATAAATATAGTTCTATTCATCTAATGGATATGCCTTTTATGTTTCAGGAAAAGCGGACTCCGAGTTTGATGACAATCAGAACCCTAATGAAATAATGGACCTTTCAGATCCTCAACAAGTTTCCAAACACAAAGGCGAGTAATTATGTTACAAAAATAGATATTAAATAAAAAGGTTCATATTTAAGTGTTATGGGACCATCCATTAAATACACAGTGTAGCCTAATATAATCCTACTTTAATATCAGAATAAATATCTTAATACAAAAAATGCAAAAATATTTTTTTTAACAATCACTTTTAAGTAAATTTAGTGGTCTAGAATTATTTTAAGCTTTAATTTGATTTAAATAAATGTTATTTGATTGGTGTTTTATCATCCCGCATCCAGGCTAGTACGTTTTAATAAATTTAGTTTCTAGTGATATTTAAAGGCACGTGTTGAATAACTTTGATAAGTTCAACGAATTTACAAACCTACTTAATTTGTTACATTAAGAAATGGAAAGTTCACTGCCACAACTACTAAAGTGACGCCATCTATCCCAGCCTTGAGGAATATTTTCCAGAACACCTCATTAAACTATATCCCCATCTTAGGTTAGTTTTATTTAAACCAACTAATTACACACTATCCCTATCATTTATATAGTTGTATCCAGTCCACCTCATTACACCCTATCTTGTGTTAGTTATATCCAGCCACTTATTTACACATTATCTCTATCTTGAGATAGTTATATCCAGTTCACCTCATTAACCCTATCCCTATCTTGAGATAGTTCTATCCCGTCTACCTCATTACACCCTATCCCTATCTTTAGCTAGTTTTATCCAGTCCACCTTATCAAAACCTATCCCTATCTTGAATTATTTATATCCAATCCACTCGTTACACCCTATCCCCATCTTAAGCTATTTATATCCAGTCACTACACCTTTTATTATACAGTCCAATTTATCTATCTATGAGATCTGTCTCATACACATCTATACAATATTCATAGCACAACCCTAGATAGTCTATATTATACTTAGCACACCTATCTCTATTTTGAGCTAGCTCTATTCAGTCCACCTCATTACATCCTATCTCTTTCAGGTCCATTCTAATATTATCTTCCTATCTGCGTCTAGGTATTCTCAATTATCTTTTACCTTTTGGTTTGACAGTTAGTACCCTTAACACAGTTCTAGTTCATTTATTTACCCTAAATTTGCTTATGATATTCAAATCAGCTCAGCACATATTTTTGGTAAATATTTTATTGAGCACCTTAATTTGATATTCAAAATCGGTTTAGTTTTTATTTATTATTTAGGATTATATCTGACACAAGTCTGTTAACTTTGGAATGATAGGGTGGAAATTGAAACATATATTTTTCAACAGGTACAACATCGACCTTGCTTGGTCTCTTAAGCCATCCTAACTAAATCTTCTATAAGCCTGCTATTATAGAAAATTTCTAGATATTTCAAGATGGTCGGTCTATCTTGTAGAAGTACCAAACCTGCGTACTGAATCTCCTAGATATTCCAGCTTTCTTACTGATTCTTTTAGGTGTCTTAAGCCTGACAGCTTGACTTGATGTCCCAAACCTGAGTATTGAGTTTTGTAAATTTATCATGCTTCTTAACGAATACTATAGTACTTTGAAAACTGCATAACTACATTTATGCCGTATCAAAAATCATTACATCATTTTATAAATACTATTAAAATTACATTTTTTCTTCCTAGATATCCTCAGCCTGATTACAAGCAGCCAAGGGTTTCAAATATATGTATTATTGTCTCAGAATGATCCAAGCACATCCACTTGGTGATCAAAATATCCATGCGCAATCTACTAGATGTCACAATCCTATCTATCAACACTACATGGTGTTAAAAGCTTTTCCATGAAATCTCCCAATAGTCAAAATCCTACGTCCTAAAAATCTATGGTGAAATGCCTAAAATCAGACATATAAATGTAGCAACTTTACGCTTTTGAAATAATGGGAACTATGTTTTGGTAACCCTGCCCTAAGGATCAAGAGGCTTGAATTTCAATACCCTATCTCAGTCGGTAATCAATTTACTCATTTAGGGGTTCCACGATCTATTACCAACATGATAGGGGGAAAAAAAAAGAAGAATTTGGGAAATTGTTGTTTCCACTTTCACAGTTTTTGAATTTACTTCCTCGAGAATTAATGTTGCGTCTATTCTAGATTAAATTATTCTGTAAGTCCTGTGCTTATATAATAAGTCAGTTCAGAAATTGAATATAAGTATTTTAAATAAAAATAAAATAAAACACACCAATTTTGGACATGTTGAAATAAATGTTTAGCTATTCAAAAATAATATACAATATTGCTTTGTCTTTATTTTCAGATCTGAAACTTAGAGGAAGACCGAACGATAACTCTCTAGACTTAATCGACGGTAGATCACTTTCCTCCAGACTCAAATCCTCTTGCTACGTCATCACCATGGCTTTCAGTCTACTACTAAGATTAGTTATTCTCTCTTCAGTGTCCTAGTCACTTAAGAATCTAAACAGTTATGGTATTTTAAAACTGTATTAATATATCCATACACATTATTTTGCCATAATTCCACATGCAAGTGTAATGATAGTTCCAATTTATATTTGTTTTGAAAAAAAAAACACACAAACAATATTGAGAATCTATTTTTCTTCAAATTTTGAGCTAAAGAGCTTATACAATATTTGCCTAAATAGAAATGTCATAGAGATGAAGATAAGTGTGGAATATTAAAGACACTATTTGCCAGTGCTTTAAGATGTGACAATGTTTACATATAATTTTGAGCGATTTATTTTATAAAGTCTTCATTATTTTAGGGCTATAAAAACTATTTTTAACTCAGGGAAGTTAAAATATGTTCTCGATCAAATTCAATATATTTATTATTGTATTTGGTAGATTAATAATCAAATTGACTTGAAGAAATTATCTGTGTGCTTGTGATTTGTGAAATACTATGTTGATGCAATTATTATATTTCATAATGTTTGTGATATCATTTTGTATTAGAAGGACAAGCAATTGTATACCTTGTACCAACCTTAATACTGGTTCCCATTGAGAGTTATATATAAATAAACAATTATTAAAGTGTAGAATGCTTTAACTCTAGACATATTTATAGCCAAAATACACCTAATAATTATATAGATGGACCCAAATTTTAATTTTATTATATTTAAATATATAACTACTAGTTATATCATAATTGTAAATTATTAAATGAATTATTTATAAATACTATCTCGATATTATGTAAGACTGTGGACAAGAAGTTCTTTTAATAATAATGAGGTTTCTAATGTAATCTTATTTTCATAATTTCTTTTCAAAGTATGTTAAATAAACAATGAGAATTGATATGTAATAATTTGTGATTATATTAAGAAGTATGTATCAAAGGGTGTATTTTATAAATGCTTATTCACTTATTTAAAAAAGTAATACAATTTATATATAAAACAATATATTTATTTGATAAAATGGTTTATCAACTTCAGTTTAGTAATGATTATCTGAAAATAAATAAATCATATCATGTATACTACAGGAATATTTAGTTGAAAGTTTTAAATAATGGTACATCATACATGTAAATAAATTTGTACATAAATAATGTGTAAAAAATATATTTGGTAGACATATTTAATACAGAAAATTTAGAAGATGGATGATTTGAAAGAGTGAGAACATAGTTAATTTTAATGGTTAGTCTATAATGTATGGAAATATATTGTTTACATTCCTATATTTAATAATATTACACGAACAGAGAGCTTAGCTAAACTTTGATTATGAGTTGCAAAAACACATAAAGGATATAACTTTGTATATTAAAATCTTAAAATAAATAAAATGCTTATTTTAAAATTAGAAATGTTTATTTAAGTAGAGTATTATGCATTTGAATATGTTTTCTTACTAGTATATAAAATATATGAGATAATATTCAAGCTAAATTAAGGTTTGTTTTGGAGATGAAACCAAGAATCTTAGCTAGTTTTCTAACTATTATTGACAAGACTGCTGTGAACTGATTCTATAATAATAATGTAATGCGTTGATAGTGGATCTGTATTATCTGTATTGATATATAATTACCTATAGGTTGTTAGGAGGACTAAGCAATAATACTTTTATTTTATATTATAGATCATATTCATTTTAACGATTATAACAGTATAATGGACATAAAAGGTTTAAAAAAATTGTTTTATCTTCCATTTGATTAATGTTAAAGATTACTAACCAAATCCTAAATTTTAGGTAGTTAAGTTGTTTTATTGACATAGAGGGCTCGATAAATACCTGAGAATAATTATTTAAAAAATACTTTTTAGGATATCCATTATGTAGCTGTGTGCCAAACTTATCTTACAATATATAAATTTAGATTTGCTTTGCACTCAGTCGGTAGCGTGTCTGCCTACTGAGCTAAGGGCACCGGGTTCGATTCCCAGCATGGCCAAAAATGTATTAATGATAAAAATATGGGTTTATTCTTTAACATTGATAGAATGATGGCTGGGGACTGGATTCTGTGCCTGTCCTAGTCTTGAGATAGATTATAAGCCATGCGATGCAACGACAAGCCTATCAAGTCTGTAATGGAAAAATATATGACTTGAATAATAAAAAACTGACCCAGGCCATAGGCTGGAAACGGTAATGAATGTAAAAATAATTTGATTAAAACTCAGAGAACTTAAATGCCCACGTTAATCTCACAATAGATTGGGCTGACGATAGTAGGAATATTGGGGTTAGAATCCCGGTTGGTCGTACTGAGGGTAGTTTATTATAAATAGTTTTCCAGTCTCACTCCTCGCAAAAGTGGTACACTTTTTCTGAACTCAATATTCATAATCCCTAACACATTAGCGTAATTAGTACATTAAATATAGCTTGGATCGTTATTGATAAGCAGTGATCAAAAAAATTTCAAGGTAACTTTAGTCTAATTATGTAATTCAGTTTTATTCGATCTAGATTGTTCAATAGATAAATTTAGCTCACTTCTTAGTGATAAATTGAACCATTCATTAAATTCTAATGGTATTTCATTTAGCAATTTGCTAGCTAAAATCTTCTTTTAAAATTAGATAACAGATTTTTTTTAAATCTACATATAGCAAAGATAAATTATACATCCATTTTCTACTAATTAAAAAATTCCTTAAATGTGAATCAAATTAAACCAATATTTATATTCTTTTACGAAACATATAGTAAAGTGATTAAATTAGTTGGATAAGATACTGGAATAATTAAAATAAACAAAAACTATTGCTTCATTATTGTAAAATAAGGAAAGTGTAAGGTTTAGTCATTCTTTCAACCTATCCTAGCTCATTTAAGAAAATAATTAATTGTAATTTTGTAGTTAAATTAACTCCTCAATAAACAACAACCCAATGCCATTTTGTAAATGTGTTATTTTAATTATTTTCTTCCATATTTAAAGCTATAAATTTATTACTTTTTAATTTATAAAAAAACACATATAAATAAACCATAGCCGAATATATGTAATGATTATTGTTAGATGACAAATGGTTTGATTTGAATTAAAGTTTATTGAATAGGCTGTATAAATATTTTACTAAATTTAAATCTCTTCATAAGAACTATAATTTTATATAGATTTCAATAAAAATAAATTCTTGCATATTTAGTGAAGTAGTCTATATTCTCAAACACTAACCAAATGTCACTTTATAGTAATAATTTCAGTTTAGGCTCACTGAATAAGCGTATGAATACATACAAGTATATTTAGTATCGTTATGAATATTCTTTCCACCTTCGTTGCTCAAACTTTGCGCCCAATAGCTTGTAAATAATACTTTACCCTCCACTAAACCTATTACGCACAAGAAAACATTAGTTGCCAATTGTATTCGGAAACTCTTTCTTGAAATTTCCGATATATTTTCTTCTTCTCTCATACACAGGAAAACAATTTACTGAGATGGTAAACCTTTATTATTTTCACATTGATTTGAGTCCAGAACTCAATTAACAAACATTGTTTCACATCAATTTATTTTAGATTTCAAATAGTTCCTACGTTCACTATGAAACTTCAAACAAAGCGCCTTTACCATTTTAAAATTTATCTGCCTGGTAAATTTCATCGATTTAATTTAAAAGATTTGGTTTTTCAAGATAATTTTTGTAGTGTAATTATATCACATCACACAACAGTATCTTGGTATGAAATATTTAAATCGGTGTAAGACTTGGCCAGCTGTCCAAGATATAAAATAATAAGTACAAAACGGGAAAAATGAGGAACTGATGTACTCTAGTGGGAAAATCAGAATCAGACTGATTCACGCTTCTTGTTGTTGACAATGTTTTTGTTCAGACGTAGACATTTTATTTCTTGTAAACCATTTAGAAATGAGCGACAGTAAACCTTGTTTTCTCTTTGAGAAACGAAAAGGAAACATGGAAATCTGTTCGCAAACAGTATGCAAACAATTTGCAAATATATTACAAACTACTTTAAAAACACTTAAAAACATGTCTGAGACAGGAGCAACTTTGTTTGCATGATTTCAAATAAAGTTTCGGGAAAATGTTTCCAAGGGCATACTAGGGCTTATAGTTTATAATTTCAATTTTCATCTTAAATATAACAAGCGAAGAACCTTGGCGATAGCTTCAAGGCGTTAGAGAAGACATTGAATCATTTCTGTAGTTGCTCGTTGATATCTGAAGAAAGCTAACCTGGACGGATTGATGGTTTTATTTAGGTGTTCCATCAATATCTTCTACCCATCCAGGCTATGCACATATTTACAGAAATAAGGTAGGTCGAGGAAGGTAACATTTAAAGAACGTGCAGGAAGAAGGCATAAGCATTAAAGCAAAAACTATTTGCAATATGCAATGCCTGAATTTGAAACCTGATCTTCCTGACCTAGATCAAAGTGACGTTTTGTCTGCGTGTCCACTGGTGCGGATGGGAATGAATTTAAATCCACAAGATTTGCTGGACCTTCCTAATTAACAACATTACATTTGAAAGATAAATTGGTTTTCAGACACGAAGTTTTCTTAAAGTCCTTCTGTCGGAAAAAGAGGACCTCAAAGCAGTATAAAATGTAAAATAACATACTTAATGGCAATACGGTTAACTCAACCATTGGTGTTCCTGATGTCTAAGGCGTCATTCTCTCTAAATAATTAAGGTAATTTAAGGATTGGTGTAATGAATCCCTACTCGATGTACCAAGGGTTTTTATTCCAAAAAAAATTCCTACTTATCCAAGACTTTAGCTCAGTCAGAATCGTGTCTTTCTACTGAGCTCAGGGTCCCAGGTTCTATTCCCGGCATATCCTAAAATTAAAATTAGAAAATGGTGAAATATGGGTTTATCCTTTCACAGTGATAAATTGACGGCTGGGGACTGGATGTTGTGTCTGTCCTTGTCTTAAGTTATATTATAAGACATATGAAGCTACGACAGGCATAGCCAGCCTGTAGTGGAAAAATACATGGCTTGAATAAAAAAAATTGGCCCAGGCCACAGGCTGGAAACAGTAATGGATGTAAAGTAAAATTTAATCTTCCTACCTCAACTCCAAGAAAATGTGGGTGTGCTTCCTTTAAATTATATCCTCCTCGTACTTACCCCATTAGTGTAAATATAGAACGAGCCAGGACCAAAGAATAAAATCAATGGGTTGGTGGTTTTTAAAAACAGTTTTAACCCTACTCAGTGGCGTAGTTAGCTAATGGGCTTGTTTCATGTAGAGCCAGACTTCCAAGGACGGGGAGATCGAAGTTCGAATCTTTGTCGGGTGAACTGGGGGTGGTTTTTCCTAGAAGGTTTTCCACTCTACCACCATTACAATGCGGGTTAACTTCCTCTAAATTCAACCTTCCTGATTCCTAATCCATTAGCGTAATAAGTACTTATGCGTATAACCCAAACGTGTAGTAAGGCGCCGTGCTAAAATAAACAAACAAAAAAAAAACCGACAGTTTTCCAACCTCTTTATTCGAAATTTTCACTTCATTACAGTCCTTGTCTTGTACAAACTCCTAGCTCAGTTGGAGACGTGCTTTCCCACAAAGCTAAATTTCTTGATTTCGATTCTAGTCATGGTCCACAAAATTATAGTTGGGTTGAATCTCAATCATCAGATAATTTCGAAACACATAAAGGGTTGAAAAAATAAGATGCATTCTCCCCACTACTGTTTAATCTGGCCTTAAGTGTAGTTTACATGGTGCCGCTTTTATTATCTCTGGACAAGCTTCTTTAAAAGCTGGCGAATTCACTGGTAAAAGATTCTAAAGACGCGGCGGCTTCTTTTATCCTTTCGCGTCATCATTTTGAAGACGCAGCGAGTAAAATATACTAACTGGTAAGTTGAACATGTACAACATCATCACTCCCACAAAGAGAATAACTAGTGGCTTTTACCAGCAGCGTCAAGAGCGGCCAGCGAACGGGTCTCCCTCAACGCGCATGCGCGAGACGGACGGCTAGCTACAAACCTTGTTTTGAGACGCACGTGCGAGGTGAGTTATTTTGACGTCATGACACTAAAGACTGGTTAAACGCGGGTGACTTTCCACTTTGTTTTTTAGAAGCATTGTGTAAACGTTTATCAGCTAGTGAATCTTGTAGACAGATATTCGTTCGGGGAAAGCGTCAAGGTGGCGTCAAAAGAAATCAGCGAATATTATCAAAAGCAGCATCATGTGAATCAACCCTTAGAGTATGTTAGTAAGGTAATGCGAGAGATTAGGGAAGGAATGACACTAAAAAGTACAACACAGCTACTAAGATATATAGATGATTTATATTTGTTGAGAACTAGTAAGTAAGTTGTTGCAAGAAACGCAGATATTCTACTAGAGGCTAGTAAGACAATAGGTTAAGAAGTGAACGCTGAATATATTTAAGCGTGTGATCATAAAGTGAACACATATTGAAGACGATCATTTATATATTACTTTGAACAACGTATCATTTAACAAGGTTAAAGAGTTTAAATACTAAGGAGCAATATTTTAACTAAAAAAATAACGATTTTAAATTGAAAAATAGGAAAATAATACATTCAGGAAAGTAATGCTACTACTCGGTCAGTAAGTTAACCTCTCACCTGCTGTCTAGGAATGTAAAACTGAGAATATACAATACAATATTATTGATGGTTGTTCTTTATGGGTTTGAAACGTGGTATCTTACCCTAAATGAGAATAAATAGGATGTTAGAAACAAGATGATTTAAAATACCTTTGGTCCAAAAAGGGATGAGGTTACTGGGGTGTGAGTGAGGCTACATAATGATGAGTTACATGCACTGTACTACTAACAAGACATTGTTAGGAAAGTAAAATCTCACAGGTTAATTAGGACAGGACATGCAGCGTGAATGGGAGAATCTAGAACCATATTCAAGGTATTTACTGGTAAACTCGATAAGAAGAGACTGTTGGGAAATCTTGGATGCAGATCTGAGGATAGCATTAGAATGGATCCGAAAGAGATAGGGTGTGTACTTAGATGCAGATGTGAGGATAGCATTAGAATGGATCTGAAAGAGATAGGGGGTGTACTTAGATGCAGATGTGAGGATAGCATTAGAATGGATCTGAAAGAGATAGGGGGTGTACTTAGATGCAGATGTGAGGATAGCATTAGAATGGATCTGAAAGAGATAGGGGGTGTACTTAGATGCAGATGTGAGGATAGCATTAGAATGGATCTGAAAGAGATAGGGGGTGTACTTAGATGCAGATGTGAGGATAGCATTAGAATGGATCTGAAAGAGATAGGGGGTGTACTTAGATGCAGATGTGAGGATAGCATTAGAATGGATCTGAAAGAGATAGGGGGTGTACTTAGATGCAGATGTGAGGATAGCATTAGAATGGATCTGAAAGAGATAGGGGGTGTACTTAGATGCAGATGTGAGGATAGCATTAGAATGGATCTGAAAGAGATAGGGGGTGTACTTAGATGCAGATGTGAGGATAGCATTAGAATGGATCTGAAAGAGATAGGGGGTGTACTTAGATGCAGATGTGAGGATAGCATTAGAATGGATCTGAAAGTGATAGGGGGTGTACTTAGATGCAGATGTGAGGATAGCATTAGAATGGATCTGAAAGAGATAGGGGGTGTACTTAGATGCAGATGTGAGGATAGCATTAGAATGGATCTGAAAGAGATAGGGGGTGTACTTAGATGCAGATGTGAGGATAGCATTAGAATGGATCTGAAAGAGATAGGGGGTGTACTTAGATGCAGATGTGAGGATAGCATTAGAATGGATCTGAAAGTGATAGGGGGTGTACTTAGATGCAGATGTGAGGATAGCATTAGAATGGATCTGAAAGAGATAGGGGGTGTACTTAGATGCAGATGTGAGGATAGCATTAGAATGGATCTGAAAGAGATAGGGGGTGTACTTAGATGCAGATGTGAGGATAGCATTAGAATGGATCTGAAAGTGATAGGGTTTACTGAGATAGATTGCATTGAACTAGTTCAAGATAGGGATCGGTTGTAATGAGGTATACGGGATAGAACTAGCTCAAGATTGACGGGTGGCGTACTTTTATAAGTTAGGGAATGAACTCTATTAAGTACCTATTGGTATAGAGTAGGAAGGTAAGTAAAATTACGGCTTCTCCTTTCAAAGTGTTGAGCCAACAGTTGGGTGGTTAGGTACTATTACTAAGTTTAAGGTAGTTAGTCGAAGGATGTAGGAAGTTGTACGTAGCCCTCTTGGTACGACCACCATAGAATATTATAGCAGATTCCAGCAAAATGGAGCTGTCACACAGAATAAAATCATAGGTCAAACAAACAAAAAAATGTATTTGCTAAGATTTTTAATGACCGTCTGATTTATCCGCAACTTTTACTGTTTAATTGTAGGCTACAATTTGACTAGAATGAATTTTATTTGGGTAGAAAATTATGCGCCTTGTACAGAAATAGAAAACCAGACAGAAAAACAGTTTTTGGATCTAGGATTAGAACTAGATATTTCAGGATCAGATTCTATCAAACTGGTTACTAGATGACTTTACGGTTTCCAATAATAAATACCGAGAGGTCATTTTTATTCTAATTTTTTTAGGTATATAATGTATACTTTCTAAACCGAATGAATATACTAGCACACGAAATATAAACTAACTTATACCTGGAACAGACACAAAACCCAGGCTCACCCCCCTTCCACCCCATCCATTAATTCATCACTGTGAACGGGGACACCCACATTTCATCAATTATAAATTTTTTGGCCATGCTAGGAATCAAACCGGGAACCTCTAGCTGAGTATACAACTACACCACCGACTGAGCTAAAGTTTCGGATTCCAAAATTCCAGGGGTAAAGAATCTCTTGAGTCAACTTTTCTAGCTTCTTTACCAGGTTTGTATAAAATACCAGCGAATATTTTGAATTTTTGTAATCCTTGTACAAATCTACAGTTCAAGATCTTTTATTTAAGAGACTACAACCACTTTTTCATGACTTAGAAAACTTGTTAATTAATTCAACTATTAATGTAAATTTAATATGTATTATGGCCCGTTCAGGTAACATAATTAACTACACTAATGTGCGAGGGGCTAGGAAGGTGTAATTTAGACGATATTCACCCGCATTTTCGTGAATGGATAATGGAATACCCTATAGGGATAGCCCTCCTTCAGTTCTCCCCACCGAGACTCGATCCCTGATCTCCCCGTCATCAGCGGTGCAGTGTAATACAAGAATAATATCTCAGACCATGTGGCCACCGAAGCGGGGCTTTGGTAGTTTTCAGCCCAATTTATCCCTACTTTAATACTCGAACATGGGTTCGAACACAGAACTTTCAGATACCACCATTTATAAACTATTTGTGATCCATAAAAATCCAACACATACACAAATGTTGCTATTAGTTAGCGGTGTACCGATTCAGTTAGAACCGATTACCGATACCGATTAACGATTGTTTAAAATAACTATTGTTCATGTTAAGATTATATACAACGATTAATCCTGATTATCGATTATTTATTAATAATTATTAGGAAATTGGTAAATATGCTCAAGAGAATAATAACAGTTAATGTAATTAATACGAAAATATTGCATGTATACAAAAATATATTTTATGACTAACCAGTGAAAGTTGGAACTAGATTGTTAGTTTTATCAACGGTATGAACTTACATTTCTTTATATGATTATGTAATTTTTGTATAACCCTCAACCCAGATGCAGTGTGTATTTAAGTTTTTTTTGTTGCTATTTTGATCAATAAACTCTCATAAAGAAAAATTTGCTTTAAATTGTCACTTAAAAAACGATTAATCGACATAACAATAGCTGATAACTATTTATTACCAATGCACTAATAATCAATCGGCTGATAACGATTCATCGGTATCCACATCGGTACACCCCTACGTATTAGTAATATAAAATTTTCGTTTTTAAGAAATCTAAGTCTTAAATTATTATGTAATCTACTAACCAGAATAATTTTAATAAACTGATTAAAACTGGGGTGGGTTTAATGCTCTTGCTCTTAGCCACTCGAGTTTATCTTACCTCTGCTCTCTTGGCTTATGGAGACACCATTAAGGCAAATTCAATTATCCCCAGATGATTGTATGATACGTGAGAATGATGATGGTGGAAAGCAGAGGGGACCTACAGTTTTAACGTGGGATCCGAACCACGGTGGGGCCTGGCATCCCACACATTCACAAGGCGTGAAAGCACTCACTTTTCAGAGGTGTAGGAAGGGTTTGGTAATCAGTTAAGTCTGTGACGGGGCTGGGATAGAGGTTTATACCCCGACACATAAGTCTGACACCTTACCACCACCACCACCACCAGGTATCTTTATTTTTAGTAAAACTGGTATTCATAGAACATATTTATATATATATAAAAAACATCTTTTGTTTAAACATCGTACAGAAGAATAATAATTCAATATCAAATTTAATTAGCAGATTTATTTACACGTTACAAATAAAAAATACTGTAGTAATGTCACTTTCTTTTCTCTATATGAAATTTAAAATAATCTAAACATATCATTTACTAAATAAAACCATCTTTAAATACAAATTTCTTTTTTTATATTTTTCACATCAGTCTTTTTCATAGCCTCAAATAAAACTATACAAATTTAATACTGACTAGTGTATTACATATAATGAATAAACAAATATTAAGGTTTTGTGTCGCATTTATATAGTTTTGTCTAAATATATTCCTATTTTGTTTAGTAACTTCTTAAAAGTAAAATTAAGCTATAAATGAATCATTCTAAACTATTTTAAATAAAGGAAGGAAAGAGTTTCGTAACTATATTTTATATCGAAGTACAAAACTATTACTTTATTTATCAGTAGATACAATTTTCGTTGTTTGACTTATTTTCAAAAAAAACCTCTAAATATACATATTTATAATATTCTTTATCACAAAACAGTGCACATTTAGATTAACTTAATCCAATAAAAACGATGCTATATTTTTAATTTATTGCGATCTTAGTTTTAAAATAATAATAACATAAGATATGTTTGATAGAAAAAATTTAGAAGTAACTGATATGATATATTTTATCAAATAAATAAAACTTGAACGTATTTTATATCACTAGTTCGAAATATAACTTACTAGGATCAATAAAAACATCAAAATATTAAAAATATTATTATAATTTAAGTGATAATCTAACTATACTAACATAGCTATTAATATTTCACAATTGCAATTTAGCATAAGGTGCATTTTTATATAGTTTTTTCAAGGACCTAAGGAGTTAACTGTGGTACTAAGTTATAGTTAAAAACTCTTCAACACTATATGTATTCAATGGTTTTTCGTTTTGATTGAGAAACAAATTTAAGAGTGCAAACAAAGCTAATTACAGTAATATAATTAGTTTACAAAATTTACTATTTGAATTACGATTAGACTCATGAACTATGAGTAAATGAAGGTTACTTTGATACAGAAATAGTATTAGCTAATCCACCAGAGAAAAACAAGATCTTTGCTTGGCTGGTAAATGCAAGGGTAGATTAAACAACTCCTGGATGTTTTGAATTGCTATTTTACACCATGTATTTAAACTTTATTAAATTTAAATCTACCCGACGGAAAATGGTTTCTATTGTTATCATGTTTTTAGTTTAGTTACAAATTGTAATATCTCTTGTTTTCATTAGAACTAGCATACAATTCAGAGATTTGATATATACAATATTTACAACAACTATAATAACAAACGTATCTTTTTACTTATTTTAGGTATTGTGTGATGTCGTGAGGACATATTTACATTTTATTATTTACTTAGGAACAACAATAGCACTTTCATGGCACAGAATTTGATATATAAATAGCTTTTGTCAACCTTATTAAATTGTAGTTATTTCTTAGTTTAACAACATATTATATAAACACCATTCGCAAGTTTATTCATAAACATAAAATATTATCAATATTGAAAATCATTATTAATTTTTGTATAACATACGAAAAGAGAAAAAACATTTTTATGAAATGTAAATTATATTTTTTGAACATATTAAGTCATTTAAGATAGTATTTCTATATTTCTTATATTATAAATAATAACATTAGATAAATATGCAAGGAAAAAATTAAATGAGTAAAATTACATTATATTTACCCATACAAATTGGAATGTTTCGACTCTATATATAACCAAAAATAAAAATAATAATATGCAATATAAACGTTCCGTCTGCATTACATATATATCCACAAATCACACAATTCCACCGTTCATAAAACGTATTTGTCAGCAAACCAGTTTGTAACAAGTATTGGGCCTCTCGTTCCACAAACAAAATATTAATTATCCATCTATTATGAGAACACACTTTGAGTGTAGAAAATTAAAACGAAAACGATTGTTCTTATTAATCACATTCTGAACTATCAAATTGCAATAAAAAATAAGCCCAGCTAAATTAAATAATGATAAAAGTAGGGCTTTTTTATACCTAAAATACATATTGTTTTAAAAATGTGCTGGATTGAACGACTTAACGAACCAATATATCTAATAGGACAGGATTAGAAGAGTAATTGGAATATTTATTTTAAAACTTATCTGAAAAGAAGAAATAGGCAAGTTATTTTGTAATTAATATATTATTCACTGCTTTGGGATTGAATCCTGACATTTTTCAGATATATTCAAGTTAGTTAACATAAATAAATGTGAACAATGAAAACTATAATAGTACCTATCATTTTCACTTACAGTAAACATCAACGAATATAGAGTAATTTATTAAATAATAATTAATTTTTTACTTTATTTTTAGATAATAAAACCATTTTTCATTAATTAAAATATGATTTTATCACAATTCTGCAAATGAATTAAAAAAGCTATTAATACTATCCACAGGTATTCAATTAGAGGATAATTTTAGAATGAACCTGAAAGAGTAAGGATGTAATGAGGTTGACTGGATAAATCTCGCTCAAGATAGGGATAGGGTGTAATGAGGTGGACCGGATATAACAAGCTCAAGATAGGGATAGGGTGTAATGAGTGGACCGGATATAACAAGCAGATAGGATAGGGTGTAATGAGGTGGACCTGATATAAAAAGCTCAAGATAGGGATATGCTGTAATGAAGTGGACTGGATGGTTGTAGTTCAAGATAGGAATAGGGTGTAATGAGGTAGATTGGATAGAAATATCTCAAGATAGGGATAGGATGTAATGAAGTGGACTGGATGGATTTAGTTCAAGATAGGAATAGGGTGTAATGAGGTAGATTGGATAGAAATATCTCAAGATAGGGATAGGATGTAATGAAGTGGACTGGATGGTTGTAGTTCAAGATAGGAATAGGGTGTAATGAGTAGATTGGATAGAAATACTCAAGATAGGGATAGGATGTAATGAAGTGGACTGGATGGTTGTAGTTCAAGATAGGAATAGGGTGTAATTGAGGTAGATTGGATAGAAATATCTCAAGATAGGGATAGGATGTAATGAAGTTGTCTGGATGGAATAGCTCAAGATAGGGATGGGATGTGATGAGGTAGACTTAATAGTATTGCCCAAAAATAGGGATAGGGTGTAACTAGGTAGACTGGATAGAACTAACTAAAGAAAGGGATAGGGTGTAGTGAGGCAAACTTGATAGAACTAGTTCAAGATAGGGATGGGGTGTACTAGTTGGACTGGATGTAACTAGCTCAGAATAGGGAAATGGTGTAGTGAGTCAGACTTGATAGAACTAGCTCAAGATAGAGATAGGTTGCAATGAAGGGAACTGGATATAACTAGCTCAGTATAGGAATAGGGTGTATTGAGATGGATCCAATGTAAATATTTCAAGATACAGATAGAGTGTAATGTGGTGGACAGGATAGAACTAGCTCCAGATGGGAAGATATAATTTTATATATTGGGCCCTTTATTTCGAACCTTTCAGTAATTTGGTTTCTCACGTACAATTATGAGCTTAAATTTATTGTTATGTTTATATATAAGTATATGTAAGTCTTTGTAAGTGTATTAGGTTAATTCAGGTTTTTACATTAGGTTGAATATTGAACATATACTCGCAACTCTCGATCTTGAAATTTAAAAAATTATAAGCAAATTAGGCTTATATAGTGTTTAAAATAAATAATATCGTTAGTACAGATTAAAATAATAAAGCTTCACGCATTTGATAGAGAAAATGGTGTGTTTTTCACCACATTTTAATACCCCTTTAGGTATACGCACAGTACTATCTTATAATGTGGAATTACAATATATATATATATATATAGGTGAGATAACAGGAAATAATTATCTCACGGTTGCATATTTCAAATTTGGAAAGAAGGAGTGACTGAAATAGTTTGCATAGCATTTACAACTCTGACTTTGAACCGTATGGAGAATGTTAAGGCGGTGCCAAAATTGTTTTTATATTCTTTTAAATATTACTTTTAAGGTAGTCAATAATAATCAGAAGATATATTTTAAAGTATTTTAAATACTGTAGCCAAAAACATATTGAACTCTTTTGATTTAAACAAGTACGAGGGATTAAAGCCACAATTATACACATTTAAAACACACCACGAACTTCACAGCTGAAACGAATTTGTATTTAATACGATAGTTTCTTATTTTAAGTATGGATCTTCACTTACAGCTAATTTAATTGGCTATCATAAATTTTTTGATCGCATATTATTTTTAAAATTCAAAACACAAAATATGGAAGCGATTATTACTTTAATGAGACGAAACCATTTCATTACTATTTCCTTAACTGAACTATCATTATTACTTGTATTTACACAGCTTTTATTGCCTATTATTTTTACCAATACTATAGTCGATTAAATAAAAATAAACTATAATATGTCATTATTAATGTGTATCACAAACTTACACTCGATAGCTGTCCATAGCATCAAGCCTGATAGGTAAATTATGTTCAATTAAGGCAACCACCTCGTTCAGCGAGAAGGGATCAATCTCTGTCAGAGCAAACGATTTAAAATACAATGGTATATATCGCTTTCTGTCAAAGTTTATTATCTCTCTTCACCCTGCCACTACAAAAACGCTTAGTCATGTCAATAAGAAAGCGGTAAAATAAAAATAAATAAAGCTACAAAACTTCTTATAATAAGGTATAATAATAAGGTAGAGCTCACCGTTATATCTCAAATATCCTAAAACTTTCTGCTCTGAGCCTATAAAATAATTAATGCATTAGTTAGAAGAAGTTTTAATCTAAAACTCTTTTTTCATCAAAACTAGTTTTATGGCTCTGCGAATATGATAAAAAAAGTCGTTAAAATTGAACTAATGTTACATTTTCACACATTTATTTATATTAATAAAACTTAAAACATAGATTGTTAAGGAAAAGGTACCCTGTTGGAATATTTTGACTTTATTTTAACGTCAACACTATTTCTTAAGTAACTCTTAGAACTAAACACTATCTTAGAGCAGAACATCTGAGCGGCATTATCTAGCTTACTGAGACGGCACCCTTAAGTGAAAAATGACAACATAGACATGGAAATCGAATCTTGGAACGATTAAGATATTCTACCAATGACGAACAAGTGTGGACTCATTGGTAGAGCATTAATTTACCAATCCAAAGTTTCCTGTTCGGATTTACGTTTCCAGACTGTCAATTCTAACTTAATAGGACGTAAGATAATATATTTTATAAAGAAAAAAACTAGTGATGAGTTGATCCCAACCTTTTTTACAGTCGCCGGTCCAATTATTTTGGTTTTCGGTTCCAAATTACATTTATGTTGACAACATAACCTAGAAATAATTTGATCTTCACTCTTTGAATAACCCCTAGCTTAAGTATCCACGGCATAAAAGGTGGTATCCGACAGCTAGAACAGTTACCATATATCCATTCGACAAACCATATGATCTAAAAAACCGTATGTTAATTTGTTATTAAATTTGGCGGTTAAAACTGAGACACAAACAAACATTTTTTTTTCTTATTATTAACTGTTTTTACCATATTTAAACATGATCTTATGAAAATAGCCGTTTAAATATTTTTTTTTGTGGTAGTGACGTCTGTGGTTTGATTGAAAAATACTTTTCATATGAGAAATTTTAAAATGTTGCGTACTCTTTTTAAATTAAGATGGCTGAAACAAGGACTAGGATGAATTCATACAAACCATCTTATCAGTTGTGTTCATACACTGTTTTATAAAATAGAAACAGTTTAATTTTGAAATTAATAAATTATATGGCTTTCTCTACGTTATAAAAAAATATTTTGTTGGCAAGATATATTAATATATTAATGTAAATATAATGTATTTTAATTTATTATCACATGTAACATATGTAATACATTTTGTTGCCACACCACGAAACAAATAAAATAAACAAAATAGATTTATTAATATATTTTGTTATTTCAATAAGTTAATAATATGCCAACTAAACAATAAATCTTAGGAAAGTATTAGACTCGTTTGGTAAGACTTTTTATTGATAGTATTATATTTCTAAGAAAATAATAATTATTTCTTAATAAATTGGCATTAGTGAGGGGATTTTACCATCTGCCAGATATAAACACTTCGACGGTAATATTTAATACCGATTGAGACAAAAGTAGTATTATGATACAAATTTCTAAATATACTTTAGAATACTTTATAAATGAGACCAGTGAAGACATATTTAAAAACAATTAATTATAGAACCCAAAATAAACTATATATCATTTGGAAACTAAAAAACTTCTAAACTAATCCTAATTTCATAGTTGTCAAATGTATAACATAGAAAACTTTAATTAGATAGGTTTTCAGATTCAAACGTAGAGGTAGACTTGAATCTAATCCCCCGGTTGATCAGCCGTAAGACGGGCTCTTAATTGAAAAACCGGTGGTAGCGAATGGTATTTGGTTCAATTTGGTATCATTCAAATATTTGTAAACTTTAAGGGGCCATTGGTTTGACCAATACATAAAATCAAGCTTTCTTTTGTTTTAATAGGGTATATTAACTTGTATATAAAATGTATATTTTTTATTCCTTAATTATTCATTAAGTCTCACCCACTAAATACGAAGCGTCACATTAAGTTAAACAATACATCTCTTCCATTAACTGTTCAGCTTGACCAAAGGTCTACGAATCACCCCCCCCCCCCCTAACCTCAACGTTATTCGACTATCAAATACGGCGATAGTTCTACGGTGGCAATGTTGGTAGCGCCGGGACGAGATCTCTTCGCAGCCAGCAGACGGCAGAACATAGCAACAGAAGAAGAGCGGGTAGCGAAGAAGACGATGACGTCGATGCCGGTTCTTCTGCTACCGGTAGCTCGAGGGCGCTACCTTCCCTCTGTCTTCCCCTGATCTTCATCAGGTCTGCGAACATAACAAGAAGACCGCTCGTCAAGTAGAACTCTCTAAAGACCCTCGAGCCAGGTTAATGGCCTCGCATATATTTTCTCCGAGCTCTTCGTGCTACTACAGTCCAGTTTCTAAGAAAGGAATATTTTCACAATTAAACATATGTTTCCTGGTGATACAATTGATACCTTATTACTAGAGGTGTACCGATTCAATAAAACCTACTACCTATACCGATTAACGATCGTTTAAAATAATTGTTCATGTTACGATTATATACACCGATTAATCCCGATTATCGATTATTTATTAATAACTACTGGGAAGTTGAGAGATATGCTTAAGAGAATAATAACAGTTAATGTAATTAATACAAAAAGATTGCAAAAATATATTTTATGCCTATCTGGAGTAATTAGGAACTAGATTGTTAGTTTTTATCAACGGTATGAACTTACATTTCTTTATATGGTTATGTAATTTTTGTATAGCCCGCAACCTAGATGCAGTGTTATTTAAGTGGTTTTTTTTTGTTGCTTCTTTGATCAATGAACTCTCAAAAAGAAAATTTTGATTTAAATTTTAACTTAAAAATCGATTTATCAACATAATAATAGCAGATTACGATTTATTGCCGATGCACTAATAATCGCCCGATAATGATTCATCGTATCCGCATCGATACACCCCTACTTATTATTCTATTAATATTGCTATTTTATAGATATTACTAATCTACATCAAAAGTGACAGCTGCAGATCTGTTTTCTGTTTATCTGTTTATCTGTTAAGGTATTAACCGTGCACTTTCTGAACCGACTGATTATATCAGAACACGATTTATAAACTAACTTAGAGCTAAAACGGACACAACATCCAGCCCCAGCCGTTAATTCATCACTGTTAAAGGGTTTACCCATATTTCACCAATGATAAATATTTGGCCATGCCAGGACTCGAACCCGAGGCGTTAAGCTCAATAGACAGACATGCCACAAATTGAGCTAAGGTGTTGGACCTGTAGATCACAAGATCTGACGTATGAATACGTGAAAGTAGATCTTGTAACATTTTGTACTGTCTTATGAGGATGTTTCTTTATAACTGTATCTCTATGAGCTGTTAAGATATTAACAATACTGAGGTAGGAACGAGTAGTGTGGAATTCACAGGAAATGTACTCGTATTTGCGTAGAGGTAGAGTGGAAAATAGTTTTATGTGGGGGGGGGGGAATACCCTTAAGTCCCTGAAGTTTTTCGATCCCTGATCACTGGCAAACAAGGACGGACGAGTTGGACGTCTTAGACCACACGTCCACCGATGCGAGTCTGGCTTTTAAATCCAACCTTATTTATTACTAGTTAATTAACGTTATTAGTACTTATGCGTATAGCCTGAACAGGTAGTAAAAAGCTTTGCCCAAAACTATATTATTTTTTATCACGTTTACAAAAGCTATTATCTAAGCCGTTCTAGCTTTGATAATTTTATTTCGTATTAAATTTAAATGAAAAGTAGAAATAAATACATCCCTGATCATGTAAAAATAAGCACTTGGATAAATGGTCAAGACGTTAGTAAATAAAAAAGAAGAAAGAAACTCTCTAACAATCCAAACGAAAAATTCATGGTCTGTTGGACTTCTTCCATTTCGCTTGTTTCTTTAATCTTATATTTCTCTAACGGATGAAAAGTACGTGATACGAATGGATGCTTGAAAAAAAAACTAAATAAAAAATAACGTTGGTAGCTATAAGCAATCTTTTTTACAAACAGGCTTATTTTCGTAAATAGAACGAAGTAACAGGCCGCTTTGAGGTATAAACATCACAGGAATGTAGTCCTACAAAGGGATTGAAATGACTTCCTGTCGCATTAAAATCTCTTCTTTCACCCTGAGACTTAGTTATGTGTTCATAGAATCTACCTCTCATAAAAAAAAGGGGCCATTTTATATTTATTTATAAATATTCTCTATAAATAGAGGCGTAAAGTGGGGTTGTAGGGGACGCGAGTAAGAGCAGTGTTTCTACAGTTTTTGTTTCAAATTATTTTTTGGGTCAAAATAAATCAATAATTTCTTTAATAAAAACATAAAGTTTAATTTTCCTCACATGTTGATATCAACAGTTTTTTAATATCCCTAAAGGGTGTTCTGAAATTTAGTGACAACTTTTTATCTTCATTTAAAAAGTTTCTCATCTAATGCTGCCATGACAGATATTCAACAACTGTTGATATCACCGTGTGAATAAAATTAAATTCTATATTTTTATTGGAACAATGTTTTATTTAGTTTAGCCGAACAAATATTTTGCCATAAAAACTGAAAATGTTGCGTTCCCTAAACTCTCATCTTAATGAATTACGTAGTTTCTATACATAAAAAAATTTAGAATTTTTGAAGATCTACGAGAACATAAATGGCGTATCTCCATGCTGCAGGGTTTTATAAACTACAGTTCACTAATAATAGGTAATTTAATAAACACATTCAAATAAGTATGATATATCATTCAATATACCTACAAACTAATTAATATATGAAAGTACACCTCTAAAGCTTTGTCAAGCCTGGTATTATAGGCTTCATAAATAATCGAAAACCAAGATTAGAAAAGCCTCTGTAAAACCGTTATAGTTATTCACTCATAAATACGGGATTCAAGTTTGGTATTGGTTTTTCAAATTGCTTTCTCAATGGGTAAAAATAAATGTTAAGACACAATCGTAAAAAATTTCTCATATTGTGTATTATAACTACAAAAATAAGATAGGTTTTTAGTAAACTACAATTAAATAAATATGAATTCATATGTATCACCAACTGATATGATTGTGATTGTTATCAAAAACGATCAGTCCTGATAACTGAATAAAATTCAATCAAGTTAAAAATGACAACCTGGATATGGAAATTGAACACGGGACCTTTAGCTTTGCATACCAATATTCCTCCACTGAGACAGTACACCAACAACTAATGAAATGTAGCAAAACAAGATGGCTCAGTGGTAAAGCGTTTGCTCTCAAAGCCAAGGATCCCGTGTTTGATTTCCCATGTCCAAACCGTCATTTTTACTTTCTCTCTATCTTACAGGTAGAGAAAGTATTGTGATCGTCAAAAAAATCGAACTCGAGATTTTGATGAATTTTGACGTTTCATGACTTCCTGAATCCGAAAAAGTGGTTTTTGAATTTCCGTCTGTCTGTCTGTCTGTCTGTCTGTCTGTCTGTCTGTCTGTCTGTCTGTCTGTCTGTCTGTCTGTCTGTCTGTACCTCCAACTAGAGCCTAAACTATTTTACCGATTGAGCTGAAACTTGATATCTAGGGTTTTCATAGGGTTGCCCCGAGGGGTTTTTGGAATTGGATATCTACCCCTAAAATTAAGGGTAGTTTACTGAAGGGCAAAAAGAGAAAAAGTCGATTTTCTCAAAATCGGCTCTAACGATTTTGATTAAATTTCATTTATGAACATTAATAAATATTCCAAACAAAATGACTACTCTCAATATTTCGGCAAAATCGTTTTAAGGGCTCCGGTCTGATGCGTAAATTTACATTTTTTATAATAGCTCCGAAACTATTTGAGATATGAAATTACTTAGCATTACAAATATGTATATATATTTATAATACAAATATTTTATTTGAAACATATTTTTATAAAATCAATAACTTTCAATATATACGCAATTATATATATATTTTTAACTTTTTGAGCATTAAAGCTTAAGTATTGCGACCGTAAGAAAAACTAACCTGAAATGTTGATGGATGTCGACGTCTCATGACCCCCCGAACCCTTAAAAATAATCTTTGCAATGCCGTCTGTCTGTGTGTCTATTAAAACTTAAAATTAAGGGTAGTTTACTGAAGGGCAAAAAGAGAAAAAGTCGATTTTCTCAAAATCGGCTCTAACGATTTTGATTAAATTTCATTTATGAACATTAATAAATATTCCAAACAAAATGGCTACTCTCAATATTTCGGCAAAATCGTTTTAAGGGCTCCGGTCTGATGCGTAAATTTACATTTTTTATAATAGCTCCGAAACTATTTGAGATATGAAATTACTTAGCATTACAAATATGTATATATATTTATAATACAGATATTTTATTCTAAACATATTTTTATAAAATCAATAACTTTCAATATATACGCAATTATATATATTTTTTTAAATTTTTGGGCATTAAAGCTTAAGTATTGCGACCGTAAGAAAAACTAACCTGAAATGTTGATGGATGTCGACGTCTCATGACCCCCCGAACCCTTAAAAATAGTCTTTGCAATGCCATCCGTCTGTGTGTCTATTAAAACTTAAAATTAAGGGTAGTTTACTGAATGGCAAAAAGAGAAAAAGTCGATTTTCTCAAAATCGGCTCCAACGATTTTGATTAAATTTCATTTATAAACATTAATAAATATTCCAAACAAAATGGCTACTCTCAATATTTCGGCAAAATGGCTTTAAGGGCTCCGGTCTGATGCGTAAATTAACATTTTTTTAAATAGCTCCGAAACTATTTGAGATATGAAATTACTTAGCATTAAAAATATGTATATATATTTATAATACAGATATTTTATCCGAAACATATTTTTATAAAATCAATAACTTTCAATATATACGCAATTATATGAATTTTTTTAACTTTTTGGACATTAAAGTTTAAGTATTGCGACCGTAAAAAAAAAACTAACCTGAAATGTTGATGGATGTCGACGTCTCATGACCCCCCGAACCCTAAAAAATAGTCTTTGCAATGCCGTCTCTCTGTGTGTCTATAAAAACTTAAAATTAAGGGTAGTTTACTGAAGGACGAAAAGAGAAAAATTCGGTTTTCTCAAAATCTGCTTAAACGATTTTGATTAAAATTCGTATCTAGGCGTTGATTAAGATTATAAATAAACTGGCTATTTTCATTTTCCTATGAAAATGATTTTTAGGGTACATTACAGAAGCGTTAATTTCCGTATCTCCACAACTATTGGAGAAACTAAACAACTTATCATTGCAAAATTGTAGGACTATTAGAAATAAAAAACTTTTATTTGACATATATTTTTATAAAAACAGCAGTTTCTGAGATATTTGCAAATATATTAATACAATTTTGTGAGCTTTAGTTGTAAACATATACTACTTAAGTCTTAACGCAATAATACTCCAATGCCATAGAGTAATTAAATATAAGTAAGTATCTAAAAAAAGTATGTTATTTTTCCTTAAATCTCTTAGGAGAAATGTTTGCATAGCAATGATCTATCTCCATTTTAGACTCAATAGTCAATATTTACATTTTTTATTAGTCAAATTGTATAAATGAATAATTAAATAACAATGCGATGACTTGAAGATCTGCAACACCTTTTAAAATGTTAAAATTTTAACCAGAAATCGAAATTTTAATACGAAGTGTTGACCCTTGTGGAAGACATTAAACTGTTTGAAATGTTCTTAGGTGGACAAAGATGCGCCTCTTTTCTCATTGATTCTATATCATTGTATATTATTTTATGCGTGTTCTTATGTGGAGTGGTGATGATACAATGTACATTATTCCGTTAAGAAATCTTACGAGTTTATAGAAAGAGAGAGAAAGTCTGTGCGGTGTGCCGTACCATTTATTGTTTCAAATGTTGGCTAAAAACTGTTAGTTTATTGTGTTTGTGGCGGACTTCTGGGAACTCTAAGTTCAGTAAAGTTTAATAATACATGTTGTCAAATATACTGAACCTAACTATTCAACATCCACAATAACCTAGCCAATTTTAGCCAATATAAGAAAAAAAAATTGAACCAGCATAAAATAAAGTTCATATTCTGAACAGAGATGGCAGTAGGCACCAAGGGTAGTACAGAATTAAAAAAAAGGATGGCAAAAGAGCCTCAAAGAAGTAGAATAACCTAGATATAATGAGTACTCGCAGTATGCCATTGTGGGGGTATGACGTCAGAGCCTACAATTCTTTCTTATGGAGAAAACTAAATTTTACACGTTAATTACACATGTATTTAGCACTAAATACATTATATAACGAATGTTTATGTAATCATAAAAGCTTAAAATATACGAATATTAAAGTGAAAGTCCATAAAAATTGCACAACTTTAATTAATTACCAACTAAAAGTATGGCAAGTTTTGGCGGCAATTCAAAATCTAAGAGGCCTTCCACAATAATGTCAAGGTAATATTAGTCGTCATTTAAGCTAAATACTTCTGTAATTAAAACGACCTATTATGTAAAAGTTGCATAGTAATAAATATTGGTACATTACTACATGTTTCATGTACCAAAATGTATTAGTAGTTTTTGTTTTTAATTAGAAATCAAGCAATCAAATAAACTGTATGTAACTTGTGAAATATTATAAACAGCGGGGAACCTTATTTGTGGGGGATGTTTGGGAAGGGGAGGGTATAGATTTATCGACTTTATTTTTTCAGGGAACACACCCCTTCCTCTTTTATCCCCAAGCGCTGTAGCTCTGTCACCAAAATTGGGGGTGGGGGAGGGGTGTAAAATTAGGGAAAGAGATATTGCTCTCACCTGACCAAATAAAAGGTCAAATAAATGGCCAGTTTGCACTATTATTATTGTGGGACAGTCCCTTAAAATTCTCGCATGACGTAATTTTTAGAAGGGGGCTCAAGCCCCCTCTTCATGTGGATATTTCTGTATTTTACAATCTATCGAGGATAGAGAGGTAATTTCTTCACCGGTATTCATTAAATGGGTCAAATGTAATTCTGAAATATTTTTTGTGAGAGAGATTTTTTTCAATTTTGTATGCCCCCCAGGCACAACTACTCATCTAAAAAGGATAGAAATGGGATTTCTTCGCTAAACTGTTAGGGATGAACACACTTTCCATAGAAAAGTTTTGTCAGAGAATATCTAAATGTTGGAGGCCTATGTCCCCCCAGGCAAAACTCATCTAAAAATTATGGAGATGGTATTATTAACATTCACTAAAATTGTTTGGGATGGTCACACTTTCAATTAGTTGTTTTATTGAAGAATTAAACTTTGGGGGGATTATATCCCCTGGCAACTACTTTTCACCAAAACATTTTTTGTTTTTAATTTATTCACTAACATTTTTATGGTTGGACACAACTTCAATATAATATTTATTTGACTTTAGGACACTGGTAAACCCGAACAGATTGGCGTTGAGGCCTGCGAAACTTCACAAAAAAATCATCTAATTAAAGTAATTTTATATCTTCACTGTAGATAAAGTAAGAATCTAATAATCATGGGGAAAAAAATTGACTTGAAATATATTGAATAAAAGAGCCAAGTTTTATTCATACCGCTCCTGCCCTCTATGTGATATAAGCAATAACACCAAGTGAGAGCCTTGCTCGTCATTGTATTGGTGTTGCATATCATGCTATGATGAGTACTACTCGGCAGAGTAAGTTAAGGTGTTAAATAAAAAAAAATTAAAAGTTATTTAGAGTAGTTTCCCCCTCCCCCGTATACACACATCTTTTACAGTAAAATTGAATTCAACCTACTAAAAAAATTATTATATTTTAATATGTATATCATATACATTTGTTTTATTTAGTAATATTTCCACACATATTTTGCTCCTACAAGCTATTCATATATTTATAGGCCCTACTGTCCAGGTCTATATCAGCAAGGTACAAGTTGGAGGAAGTGTATCTGCATTTATGTGGATAGTAGTTTAAATCATTTAGTAAAAGTCCGATCTCAGTATACCTGCACGAAATTCGGACCACTGCCTCGTTGCCAACAAATAAGATAAGATAATAATGACGATTTTACCCGTTTCTAGATGAGCAGTGTAATTCTTATTAATAGATGCGTGCATTAGAAAAAAAATGGTAACAAAAAATTAATATGAAAATAGATCCCTTCTTGAAATATTAAATTTGTTCTAGAAATTTTCTTACTACTCTTCTCATATAATTTCAGTATTATATTAAATATATGATATTTGAAGGCATTGAAACAAATAAACAACCTCAGCAAAGCAGTTTCTGATTTTTATAAAAGAATAAATTTTTTATTGAATTTGACACACCTGTTATAATGTATTTTACAATGGAGAAAAATGCTTTCAATGAATATAAATGTGTACAATGTACAAAGTTAGCTATATTGTTAAGTTTAAGTCTATACCTCTATGCTAGACATTCAAAATTAAAAGCATACACAAAGAAAATCATTACATGATGAAGTGGCAATGAATACACTGTTTTACAAATTGAGGATTAAATGTTGCATGCAACAGGCAGTAATTTACCTCATTTGCCTAGTTCGCCCCTTCAGATCTTCCTGGCTTTCTTTAACAGCTTACGGGTGTAGCTGTTGAGGATCTAACAAACCTTCGGGTTGAATACTATACATAAATACCAGTGGCGGCTTGTCATAAAGAGCACAAGGGCACGTACCCTCCCACCCAAAAAGCACATACAGCCAATAAATTATAACTTTTAATATATAAGTTATTAAACAAGGGCAATATTAAAATCAAAATAACATTTTCTAGTTTTTATTAAAATTATGACATTTAAAATTGCTGAGCAAAAACCTTCAAACAAAACTCTTGCAGATCAGAGCATCATTGAACCTGCCCCAAGCTCATGGCGCCATTGGGGAAGTACCGGGGAGGCTTTGATAAATGATGTACGCAAGCCTAAGCTGGGCACATGTTGGCGTGTTCCCTTCAGTATGTGTGAGTCGTTACGAATGAAAGAAGTTACAGTGCGCATGCTTCTTTATTAGTATTTATTTCACAAAAGAGCTTAAGTGTGATTTTATATGAAAGTTTTGAACTTTTGGACATTATTCTACTACTCTCTGCAAAGAAACAAACCGCTCCCCTTGGAAGAGCAAACAAACGTCCAATATTCTTGTAAAATAAAACTAAACCTACAGTAAATTGGTGATAAATGCATTATTTTGTAATATAGTGCCCCAATTTATATCTATAAACAATAAATATTTATTATGAAATAGATTTTAACAGCAGGTACGCCGTAAAATGGGGTGAATAGCAACACTTTTAAAGTTATCTAACTCGCCAACACTTTTTTTTATGTTATGTATCTAAATTTTAGTCTAAAAGTTCTGTCTTGATGTATACTCACGGTATCTGAAACACCATTTTGTTAGCATGATGCAATACTTATCTTTATTTGTGTGTGTGTTGCTATTCACCCCTTAGTGTGGGTGTATGGCAACAATACTTTATTTTGGATAAAACATAAGAACACTTCTTTAAAGGTGATTAGAGGTGATTAGCAACAATACTTTTTTTTTCAAATTTAAGGGTATTTTATTGATAAGATTCATGATACTGGTAGCTAAACAAAATAAATTTATAAATATTCAAGACTTTTTGAAAAGTCAGACCATTTTATTTAAAAAATCACATGTTTTAAAAATTGTATTTAAAATAAGTTATTTTTTAATTAATCTAGTGCTAGGTCCTATATTGTTAACACATTTATTTCATTTAATTTAAAGCAATTTTCAATGGACGGAAAAAAGCCACATAGAGTGGCTGAGTTATGTGAGTCGAGTTTGGAGGGAAAAAACCCCACAAATACAATACCGTACCTTTCACACAATTTAATTGACTCAATAGAAAGATGTGATGAAAGGTTATCTCCAATTAATACTTTCTTACCAGGCAAATTCTTAAAATAGGATATCCCTATGGTCTCCACCCAGACATCAAAACACCTCGCGTCAAACCAACCTGTTGAAGTGAGGTTGTAACGAGCTCCTTTCAACCACCAATAGTCCATGAATCATATAAATGTTTTGAACGATAGACCACATGTGGTGGTAACAAGCATCCATCCCCAGTAGATGAAAACATCACCGAAGTGGCCGACTTGCTATGATTCATAATTCTTTCAGGATATGTCATACCACGTTTAGTGATGACTTTCCTTCTTCCTAAATCATCCTGCAAATTTGTTTCGACATAGTTTATAACATTTGTTGCAGGAATGTCTTGAAGTGAGGCTTCAAGATGGTCAAAGTAAGAATCAACCTCAGTTTTGGATACACCAGCACGTGATCACGTACTATTTTGACACATTCGTTCAGAAATATCTTCTTTGTTACCCTTCAAAAAACCAAGGGCAAATTCTTTGCCAGAAAGGTTGTCCTTGGACTTTGTTACTGTTTTTCCACTTCTGCCAAGAATTTTTTTTACCAGTACACGTAAGCCATAGGTATCTAATGGATATCCCCATTCAGAACATTTTATTAACCCAACAACAGTAATCTTTTCAAACTCCGGACTTAAGATTATTTACCCACCATGTGATTTTGTGCTTACCTTCTTCAAATGTCTATAAATAATTGTATGGTCAATATTAAACCTTCTGCCTCCATCTCCTAGTGACATTCCATTCTCTACAGCTCCAATTGCTTCAGCCATTATAGCTTTATCAACTTTTTTTAAATTAATTTTTCCATGTGGGTCTGGTTTATAGTGACCAGTGGCGTATTCTCCGGGTATGCTAGTCCTGCGCCGCATACCCATAATGATATGGACTAGTATTTTGTTTAATTCAATGTTGTCTGCGCGAACTGTGTAAATACTGATGTTTAAATTGTTAGTAAATATACATGTAATTAATTAATAATTTTAAAACTAATATTGGTTCATATTCCAAGAATACTGTATTTTAATTAATTCTTCTTCCAAAAGGATCTACTAAAAACAATAGGAAACCCAGGACTTGCTGCTTGAAAACCGCAAAGCATGGTAGGGAGGCTCTAATGACCTTGCCCAATGTCTAGGGGGTTGTAACACATTCCTTTCCGTTCGCCCACCAATGAGTTCGGGTTTTTACACCCCAGGTCATGCTGTTCATGTGAAGCAAGCTAAGCATTGTGCCAACTATTGAAAACATATTCAAGATCACAATATTTATTTATTAAGCTAATTTAGTATAGTCTAAGTAAAATTATATAAAATATATATATAATTAATTGTAAAATAATAGTTAGTATACGTAACAATATTTAAATTATACACAAATTAAATACATTGAGTTATATTTAGGCATTCTATATCAGGTATTTGGCAAACACATTTAAGCATTGTTTCAAATTTAGGCATTTCAGCACTGGTAGTAAGGAAAGGGGGGAGGAGGGTGAGTGACGAGGATATTTTAACCGTAGTTGAAGGTAATTCTTGTTTTTCTTTAGTAGAAAGGATTCGTGGTGTTTTAATAGTGTTCTTTTAGTTTTTGTTTTACATTAACGACTTATTAGTCATTGTGATCTTATGTAACTATACATCAAATAATTCCAAAAGTCAGGAGTGTGATTTCACAATTTCAAGATGACTTAGAAGGAAAAGGTAAAATAAAATATATTTTCATATAATTTACTTAAACAGGAGCGCACCCAGCCATTTACTTTGGGAGAGGCATTCAATCAAGGCTGTAGCAAGAATGAAATTTTGATGGAGAGAGCGAGTTTGGGGTTGCACAGCCTCCTAAGCCCTGAAGGCCAAGAATATTTATGAATATTAAATGCTTTTATAAATTATTTAGAGTAGTTTTATAGTAATTAAGAGATTTATGTAATACAAATGGGATCGACGCTATTATTTATATATTTTTTCAATTGTTAATTTTGTGTGTAACGGTAAACCTTTTGAATAATAGGCTCAAGCCTGAAGCCTTGTATTAAAATGTAGCCTATACATTCGACACATCTTCAATGCTAAATATTTTAATTATACTTGTTATCCCTGAATTGTTGTTTCGAGGGAGGTAGCGGGTTTTTGTTTACTGGAACTGCAGCTTCCGACTGGCCTTTGTGATTAGGTACCGGTCTCGTGGGTCTTGTGGGTGGGGGTAAGGGAGAGAGATGGGGGAGAAAACGTAGGCGGGTTGGGGGGTGGCTAGGTGATGCACATAATAGCCCTCAGGGCTTAACGGAGAGATCGGAGTAGGAGGGGGTCGGATGGTTGGCGAGGGGGGAAGACGAGGGGAGGCCTGAGATGACTCGGCGGCAGGGATGCTGGGAGATGTGGGCGCAGTGTGTGGGTGTTCGGGGGTCTGGTGGTTGTAGACGGGAACGTAGAGAATGGGTCCACGAGTTGAGTACTGTTTGGTCGGTGATGTTTTCTTCAGGGTCTTCCGTCGGTGGGCTTTGCCGGCGCGGCGAGTGTAGACCATCCCGTGATGACGAGGACAAGTGGATGGGGGAGGGTGGAGAGGTAGGATAGAGTCCCGGCAACGTAAAGTCGCGGTGGGAGGTAGGATAGAGTCCCGGCAACGTAAAGTCGCGGTGGGAGGTAGGATAGCGTCCCGGCAACGTTAAGTCGCGGTGGGAGGTAGGATAGCGTCCCGGCAACGTAAAGTCGCGGTGGGAGGTAGGGTAGAGTCCCGGCAACGTAAAGTCGCGGTGGGAGGAAGGGTAGATTCCCGGCAACGTAAAGTCGCGGTGGGAGGTAGGGTAGATTCCCGGCAACGTAAAGTCGCGGTGGGAGGTAGGGTAGATTGCGGTGGAATGAGAATAGCGATGACACTTGCTGCAAACGACGATTTATTTGCTCTTTCGTATGAGTGTGGTTCCCCAAGGTTGGCTCACCACTAAATCTGCTCCAGAAATCACCGTGTTATATACCCTCCACTGCTGCCTGGCCTTGTCCAATGGGAGAAACCGAGGCTTCCCATTGGTGCATGCAAGTGCCCATCACGCGAGCCCATAGAGGCAGAGTTCTCTTTGACGCCGAGTATAGAGGTGCACTCGTCACGGACGGCTTCGAAGACATGGACTGTCGAGCGGTCCAGGCAGTAGAGAGGGTGGGTGGCGCGGCCTGTGCAAGTGCGGAGGAAAGAGACAAGGGGCTGACTGAACAGTGAGGGACAACAATCCCCCACACTAGCTTGCGCACTTGCACACGGATGACTCCTGGCTTACAAAAGTATTACATCATATTATACAAAGCTTATCCTAGTAATCACATATTATTTCTTATTTTTAAATTAATGAATTATTTACATATGCATTCTTAAAGATAATTAAAAATTTATAATTTTAGCACAGATTGGTTGTTATAGTTCCTAGTAACACAGATAAACAAGATAAAAGTTAATATGACAGATTAAAAAAAAATAACAAATACAATACGGCCCTTTTCAGGGCCAACAATTCACTACACATGATCGGCCCTTTCTAGGGCCACCAATACAAAACACATAATCGGCCCTTTCTAGGGCCACACTTTGACAGTGTTTTATTGAGTGGGTGTAAGCACGTACGGTGTGGTTTTCGACACGCACTGGGGTTGTGTAACCACGCACCACGCACCATGATGTTCGCGTCACGCACTATGTTGGCGCAACCACGCTGTGTGTTTTATGCGTACTGCACTGGGTTTGTGTGACCACGCACTGTGTCACGCACGGGACTTGGGAAAGCCGCGCGCCACGATCTTCGGTTCACACTGTTTTGGGCGAGATTGGAGGTCGTCGAGGTCGAAGTCTGGTACTCCATTCTGAACCATTTGATAGGGGAGGGTCCAGCCCCTTTGTGTCCCCAGAGTTAGTGGGTACGGGATCCACGGTTGTGGGTCGTTCTCGTAGCTGCTGTTTCCCGATGTTCTCGCTGGAAGGTGCGGGACGTAGTTGTTCCCTGTGTATTTTTTTCGATCGACCATTTGGGTAGGTAACCCAGTAGACCCCCCTTCTTCGTTTGCTCACCGGGTAAGGTCCTTCCCATTTGGGGGCAAATCCGGCGTAGAAGGCTTCTGTTGCATTAGAGAGTGGTTGGGTTCGAACTAGCACCAGATCACCGTTCTGGAAGGGTTTGGCGGGCCGTGCTGGAGGGTGGGTGTATCGTTGTTGGTAATTTGCTTGATTTACTCGCGCCCGTTCTTCTCTTTGGGTGGATCCTTGGCAGGGGTTCTCGTTGTCTTCCTGCTCTCGTACTGGGGTTTCAAACCTCCACTCCCCGGGTCTGTATAGCGTTCGGCCAAGTAGAAGTTCACTCGGAGACATTCCGGTGGCCTCATTCTTGCGGCATCGTAGATTAAAGGTGATCATAGGCAGGTAGGTATCCCAATCTCGATGATTCTCCGAGATTTGAAGTCGGATTCCCTTCTTTAGTTCCTGATTCCTTCTTTCTGTAGGATTGGCTTGGGGGTGGTAGATTGGGGTTGTCCAGGCTTCAACATCCCACTTTTGACAGGCGTTTGCCCAGGTTCGGCTAATGAACTGTGGACCATTGTCGGACAGGAGATGTTTTGGATATCCCCATCGTGGGAATACTTGTTGTTCCATCGTCTGAATTATCTGTCTGACCTCTGTTGACGCGAGTGGGAATACCTCCACCCATCTTGAGAAGAGATCTGTAATCACTAGGATGAACCTCTTTCCTCTGCGACTTCGGGGGTATGGCCCCATGATGTCAAGGGCTACCACTTTCCAGGGGCGTTGCGGTTGACGGGGTCTTAGAGGCTCTCTCCCTTGATACCCCCCGGTCTTACGGCAGGCACAGAGCATGCAGTTGCGAACGTAGTTGCTGACTTCCGTTCGGAGGCCTTTCCAGGTGTAGCCTCGCTGAATGGCTCGTGTCGTCTCGTCTTCTCCCGGGTGCCCTGCGTGAGGGTGGTCGTGGTATGTCCAAATAACCTGTTGTCGGATTTGAACTGGAACAATGAGTTTCCATGGTCCTTCCCTTTCTTCGCGTCTCCAGATATTGTCTCCCTTGACATAGTGCTCATCCCAGAACCGAGCGTCGGTTGTTTTGGTGGGTGGTCGAGTTTGGGTATCCAGAGCCTTCCAACGGTTAACTTGAGTTTGGATCTCTGTATCCTGTCTTTGTTCCGTCTTGACTAGCTCATGTAGAGGTGCATCTTGGTTCTGTAGGACTAGTAGTGCATCGGGTTCGGGTGGTGCTAGTCCTGTGACCGAGGGCGGGGTCATCCGGTCCCAGTCTTGAGTCTCTGAACTGGTGTTCTCGCTGTCGGGTTGGCGTGATAACGCGTCAGGTAGATCGTTCTGTTTTCCCGGGCAGTGTTCCAGGGAAAATTGAAACTCTTGGAGCAAGAGTGCCCATCTCGTCAGCTTGGTCCGTTGGTCTTTCATCGTGTTCAGCCAGGTGAGAGCTCGGTTATCCGTGCGTAGTATGAAAGGTTTATCTTCCAGGTAATGTCTATACCTCTTGATGGCCCAGACGATAGCGAGGCACTCCTGCTCGTTGCTATGGTACCGTTGCTCTGTAGGGGTTAGCTTCGCGCTGGCATGGCTGATGATTCGTTTGCCCGCATCATCTTCTTGGTACAGTACTGCCCCTAGTCCAATCCCGCTAGCGTCAGTTTGTAGGGTAAAGGTTCGTGATGGATCGGGACGACTTAAGGGTGGTAGGTCTCTGAAGGCTTCTTTGAGTGTGTGTAGAGCGGTTTCTGTTTGGGCGTTCCACATCCACCGGGATTTGGTTCTTAGAAGTTCGGTGAGAGGTGCTGTTAGTTCCGCCATTTGGGGCACGAATTCTCGTAACCAGTTGCAGAGGCCCAGTAGTTGTCGGAGCTGTTTACGGTTTCTTGGTGTTGGGGCTTCCGTGATTGCCTTGATCGTCTGTGGTTGTGGGGCGTTTCCTTGGCTAGAAACGATATGGCCAAGGTATTCCAACTCAGTCTTGCCGAACTGGCATTTTTCCAGATTGCAGGTCAGTTGGTGGAGCTCAAATCTTTCTAAAACCTTGCTCAAGTGGTTGAGGTGCTCATCCCATGTCTTTGAGTAGATTATCACGTCGTCAAGGTAGGCGAAACAGAACTGGCCGGTGTACCCTGCTAACACTTCTTGACTCATCAGTCGCTGAAAAGTACTCGGGGCTCCCTTTAATCCGAAAGGCATAACTGTAAATTGCAAGGTTTCTCCGTTGGGCGTGGTGAAAGCAGTCAGGGGTTTGGAATCGGGGTGTAAGGGAATCTGCCAGTACCCTGATTTCATATCGAGGGTGGTAAATATTTCTGCGTCTCCCAAATCTCGAAGAGTGTCATGTACGTTGACAGCGGGGGGAGTGACATCGATAGTGGCGGTGTTCAGTTGTCGGAAATCAATGCAGAAACGGGGAGTTTTGTCCTTTTTTTCCACAATTACAATGGGTGAATTGTATTCAGAGTTTCCAGGTTCTATTATCCCCTGGGCTTTCATCTCCTGAACCTGGTCTTCAATTAGCGCGTTTTTCGCAGGGGAATAGCGGTAAGGCCGTACCATAATCCGTTGGTTGTCCTTGAGTCGAATTTGATGGTTGATGCTGCGTGTTCTTCGCAGAGGTCCCTGAGTGTTGAAAACGGCTCGGTGTTGGTCTAGTAGTCTAAGGAGTTGTTCTTGACGTTCTATTGGGGCGTGTTGTCTGATCTTGTCTTGAGGAACCGGCGGGGGATCCTCATTGAGTCTTGGCATCCAGTATAGAGTATGACGCCCCTGGTTTCCAAAAAGCACTCGGCTGTTCTCGTAGTCCAGGATTACCTTCTGTTCTGTGAACCATGGTTGTCCCAGAATAAGTGGTTCTCGGAGTTCATCGGACACCAGGAACGTGACGTTGGCTTCTAGGGTTTGCATGGTTAGCGGTAAAGTTATCTGGCCTCGGATGGTAAGGTCACTCCCAACCTTGGCCAGGTGGATTGGTGTGGGGGAAGGAAGTAAGTTCTTCAGGTTTGTAGGGGTGAGTTGTTGGTATTGGATGAAATTAGCAGTAGCTCCGGTATCTAATAGGGCTAGTAGGGGACCGTGAGGAGTTTCACACATAACTCTTGGGAGTGGTTGGGATGTTGAGGGATTGACGCTGTTTATTACTGGTGGCGGCCCTGATTCCTGTTTACCAGAGGCGGGGCCCTGTTGTCCTCTGGCTTGGCGTTTCCCGGTCTTTCTTTCTCTAGGTGCCGTTGGTTTAGCACTGGGCAGTCACGGTGAAAATGGTACCCTGGACAGTGGTAACATTTTGGAGGTCGCGGTTCAGATGAGGTTGCTGGGATCTTGCTGGGGCGTGTAGTCACTGGCGCAGTGTTTTTAGCCAGGTCTCGTTCCACAGATACGGCCCTAGTGATAAGTTCTTCTAACTCTTGAGGGTGTGGAGCTCGAAGAAAAGGTCTCAGTCCTGGTCGGACAAGTTCGATTAACAGGGGGATTATCTCTGCTGATGGGGCTGTGGGGGCCAAGCGTTGATACAGCCGTACTTTGTGCCGAAGGAATATCTCAACGGGCTCCGTCTGTGTTTGCTCCTTTCCGTATAGCTCCGCGTGGAGAGAGGCTATGGTGGTTGTACTGGCGAAGTGGTGCGTTAGTCGTTGCTTGAACTCTTCCCAAGTCGTTATATATTCGCCATATAGCTTCCACCACTGAGCGGCGGTGTCTTTAAGCTGCCGTTGGGTGGTAGGTACCCATTCTAGCAGGTCTACTCGAGCGGTCCTGAGCTGAACCTCACAGCGTTGGGTAAAAGTAGTAGGGTCTTCATGCCCTCGACCGTGAAAGTCAGGTAGAGTTGGTAGGTGGTAAGAGCTTGAGCACTGGCGTTGGTAGGTGGCAGTCAGGTGCGGCTGGTATGGTGGTGCGCTGGCAGTTGATGAGGTGGACCGTTGGCACGGCGGACATCGGAAGAATAGGCCCCTGAGGTCTCTAGGCTCATTTTTCCAGCCCAGGCACTGGTAGTGGTAGTATTGCCTACAGTCCTCGCAGACAACCTCTCGGCCATCTTCTCCAGTACAGGTTAACCCTGGGCAATACCGTACTTCCACTGGTTCTTCGGTGCAGGTGGTGCACCGGTAGGCTGGTTCATTGATGTCACGTGGCTCGTCTGCCCAGCCAATGCAAAGGTTGTGGTAGGGCTTTTGGCAGTTTGTGCAGGTTACATAATGTCGGTCCCCTCCTGGGGTACACGATGGGTTGTTACACTTTTGACTTCTAGTCATAACCATCTTGTCTTCTTTGGTGATGTTGTATTCTTTGGTGAGGTAGTCTTCTTTGGTGAGGTAGTCTTCTTTGGTGAGGTAGTCTTCTTTGGTGAGGTAGTCTTCTTTGGTGAGGTAGTCTTCTTTGGTGAGGTAGTCTTTTTGGTGAGGTAGTCTTCTTTGGTGAGGTAGTCTTCTTTGGTGAGGTAGTCTTCTTTGGTGAGGTAGTCTTCTTTGGTGAGGTAGTCTTCTTTGGTGAGGTTGTTTGGGCGCCACCGGGTTTTGTTCACTCCCGGAAGTGTTGGGTGTTCTGGGGTCGTGTAGTCGGTCCGTTGGACATCCGTCCTGTGTCTTGAGTTGCCCCACGTTTAGGCGCCAGAACTGTTATCCCTGAATTGTTGTTTCGAGGGAGGTAGCGGGTTTTTGTTTACTGGAACTGCAGCTTCCGACTGGCCTTTGTGATTAGGTACCGGTCTCGTGGGTCTTGTGGGTGGGGGTAAGGGAGAGAGATGGGGGAGAAAACGTAGGCGGGTTGGGGGGTGGCTAGGTGATGCACATAATAGCCCTCAGGGCTTAACGGAGAGATCGGAGTAGGAGGGGGTCGGATGGTTGGCGAGGGGGGAAGACGAGGGGAGGCCTGAGATGACTCGGCGGCAGGGATGCTGGGAGATGTGGGCGCAGTGTGTGGGTGTTCGGGGGTCTGGTGGTTGTAGACGGGAACGTAGAGAATGGGTCCACGAGTTGAGTACTGTTTGGTCGGTGATGTTTTCTTCAGGGTCTTCCGTCGGTGGGCTTTGCCGGCGCGGCGAGTGTAGACCATCCCGTGATGACGAGGACAAGTGGATGGGGGAGGGTGGAGAGGTAGGATAGAGTCCCGGCAACGTAAAGTCGCGGTGGGAGGTAGGATAGAGTCCCGGCAACGTAAAGTCGCGGTGGGAGGTAGGATAGCGTCCCGGCAACGTTAAGTCGCGGTGGGAGGTAGGATAGCGTCCCGGCAACGTAAAGTCGCGGTGGGAGGTAGGGTAGAGTCCCGGCAACGTAAAGTCGCGGTGGGAGGAAGGGTAGATTCCCGGCAACGTAAAGTCGCGGTGGGAGGTAGGGTAGATTCCCGGCAACGTAAAGTCGCGGTGGGAGGTAGGGTAGATTGCGGTGGAATGAGAATAGCGATGACACTTGCTGCAAACGACGATTTATTTGCTCTTTCGTATGAGTGTGGTTCCCCAAGGTTGGCTCACCACTAAATCTGCTCCAGAAATCACCGTGTTATATACCCTCCACTGCTGCCTGGCCTTGTCCAATGGGAGAAACCGAGGCTTCCCATTGGTGCATGCAAGTGCCCATCACGCGAGCCAATAGAGGCAGAGTTCTCTTTGACGCCGAGTATAGAGGTGCACTCGTCACGGACGGCTTCGAAGACATGGACTGTCGAGCGGTCCAGGCAGTAGAGAGGGTGGGTGGCGCGGCCTGTGCAAGTGCGGAGGAAAGAGACAAGGGGCTGACTGAACAGTGAGGGACAACATACTTAAAATTAATAAAATTTCTATTACTATTATTTTTGGTGTTGGGGAAAGAGGGGGAGGGGGTCAAACACCCTGTTTTCTCCTCTCCCTCCTGGGTGCACCACTGCTTACAGCAAAAGAAATGTGTAAATTTCTTAGCAATAAACCAATGACGTAGCGATAGAGTATTAATAGTCCGAGATAATCTCCCCTATGTTAGTCAGAGTTTACGTATCTAACTAGCTTCTGGAGCATAAATTATCAAGTTGGGAGACTCGTTTGTTTCCAAGCAGCATCGTGTGAGATAAGTTAGGCTTTAAGAGATAGTTTTAACTGCAACTTTTGTTAGAGAATATACCTGATTAACTCTCACCAAGATCTGATGGACGCTTGATCCATGTACCACTTCATTTTACTCTTGTTATGATTGTTTGCTTTGAGTATTGCTAACTGTATGCTTTTAATTACACTAGGCTTAGTGAATAGGATCTGTCTCTCTTACGCATTCAGAAATGTATCCATACCACTCTTAGCCACGACATTAATATTTACTTAATTTTCTAACCATGTTGATATCATTACAATTTGAGGACCGCCTTTGTGGTCAGAGGTTCTGGCTACGGACCCAGAGGTTCCGGGTTTTATTCCCGGCGCGTCCAGATTTTCTGAGAAATCTTTCCAGATTATCTGAAAAGCAGAACCACTTTTATATATGCACACATCTTCAAATATTTCCCTTAAAATAACCTCTTGACGTTGGTTGTTGCTAGTCACTCCATATAACCTAAGAAAGAATAGTGTTAAATGAAAAAACCAAAAACAAATTTATTTAATTGATAATCAATATGAATTATGATTTAAATAATACCTTTTTAATGAGGAAACATAATTTAAGTGACATATTGACTCCCATATTATATTATACCACTTTAAATGATAAAGTTATTTCTATTGATAAACGTACAATAACAATTCACAAAATAGCTGACTCAAAAATAAAATATGGCTTCTGGTCATAGAGAATGTAACTTAGTGGATTTGCTAAGAGTAAGAGTATAAGGCTTGGTTTATATTCATACATAATTCATAACTAATAGCGAATAGTGTATAGTGTATAGTGCGCAAGAAGTTGAAATACATTATTTTAAATTATGGCGTCTATAATCGATTTATAGTGAATAGTGAAATAGTTCACAGTGCATAAAGTTAATTTAACTTTAACTTTTCTTATACGTTATGCACGAGTTGTGAAACGATATTCTCGCGAGATAAATCTAGCCAATAGGATCTATGGAAAACATAATTCGATATTTTTCAAATATTATTTTATAAGTTAGAAGTTGGTCGCCATATTGGGCTTTAATTATCGTTAAATAGTTTTTTATTGTGATTTTAACTTGAAAATGAAAGTGACAATGAATATACGGTTGAATTTACAGAAGATGGTTTTGTGTCTGTTGCTTGGGGGAGGAACCCCACACCTCCTATTAATGTAGTTTTTGTACTTGCCTTGGTCACTTGGGAATTTTTATGGTTTAAAACATCAGGAGTTGGAAAATTCATTGTCTAACCCCACATAACCTCCCTCCAAAAAATACATTTCGTGCAACGCCCTTGTACTCTAGCCTCATTTCATTCAACCACTAATCCAGATTGTCCTCAAATGAAGATAAATAATTCAAACATACTATTAAATATAGAAGGATGGATTCTATAAAATTCATTTACCCGTGATGACAAAAAGCCAGAAATGCAATTCTAGATGGTCTGCCATTAAATGCTAAATATATAAATTCAGATTAATACTATTTAGTAAACCGTACCAATATTTATCTCTCAGATTATAATACAGCTAGTAAAATTGGCGTTTTAAAGGGAACAAGGATATTATATTACTTTGTAAGTATGTAAATTATTTTGAAGACCAATTATTGACATATCCATAGAGGTAGTATCCTTAAAATACCACGCGGCTAAGGAGATCACCTCTCAAAAAATGACAATCGTTATGAATGTCTTATTCACTACGTTGCATTATAAACCTTTGTAATTTTCTTATGAATTGTACATTATACACTTTGCGCTATTCACTATTAGTTATGAGTTATGCATGAATATAAACTAAGCCTAAGTTAAAAGCCCAACTTGATAGGAGTTCCTAATATTTAAAAAGAAGCTAATAATGGTATCTTAATATTTTTCATTGTTTTTGTTGCTATTCACCCCATTTTATGATAAATTACGTATGTTTATACATTAATCACGAAAGTAGACTAAGCTAATGGTCGCCTATAGAAACGCCGTATCTCTTTCCTCGATGATGGCCATCGACCTAAGCTTTCATTGAATAAATTCCACTGGTGGGCCACAAAGTGTGCTCGTGCCGCAGTTTCAATTATAGTTGTAATGCCTTTCCATCTCAAAATTTGATAAAATACTTTAATTTGCCCACTTTAATTAAATCTAATGCCTTCCCGGAAAAATTGATTAGAATCATAACCAGGATTAGTTTTTTGTAAACAATATATTATAATCCGACATCATTTTGTATGTTTACTAACTGCTGTTACAATTTGAAACTTCACAAATTCGCCTTAGTGGTGCGCATTGATCTCTATAATATAACTGGATGGACATACACATGCACATTCCAAGGACAAAGACGTGACGCTCAAGTGTATCGTCTGCTACACTGAGGGGGGGGGACAGATTTAACGGTTTCTTTCAATGTTGTTATGCGAAAACATGTCTCTGATGAATAAAAGAATTATTGTTTGAAAATAATGAAGTATTAGACTACACTTTACTGAATTAACATTTACATTAAAGGAAATACAATCCAGTTTTACAGGTAATACTGTACAAATACGAATAAAATCTTTAATATATTTAAATATGTAGTTATCATCTATGTTGTTTACAGTCTGCCAAGACTACACTTATATTTAAAGTTGGTTATTAGCTTGTATATTGGATTCTGAAACCATATTATATTGAAAGTTTGATAAATATAATGAATAAGGTATCTTAAAACTTGATTACATTTGTTTGAATGACTGACTTTGTATAGTTGCCATACATTCGAACTATCACATAGGTTATAGGCTTGTGGAAAGTATTATTATAATGCCATTTTTATAAGGTTGGCTCAAATCTTTCAGAAACTATATTATGTTGAAAGTTTGATAACTATAATGAAACAAGTTAGCTAAAAACTGTATTACATTTGTTTGAATGACACACTTTGTGTAGAAGTCTTGCGTTCAAATGATCACTTAGGTTATTGGCTTGTAGGAAGTACAGTATTTACTAAACCTTGATTTTAGTAATAATCCCAATCTGTAAGGCCTTATTTCGTACCAGAATACTCTCATATATATAATATTTTGGTAGGATAAACGACCATTTAGAACGGAATTAGAAATTTCCTTCTGGAAGGTCTTTTATCCTAACTAAACACAACTATAGGGCATGATTCTGGTACGAGATAAAGCCTTACACGTGAGCTTCCTTCAAAAATCATCGTATATATTAGGCTACATCAACTTATTTAAAGAAAAAACTAACCAGTTTCAAACTTTGAATAGCTCTTCAAAGCTTTTACTATCATATTTATTTCATTTAACTAATCACACCTTGATGTATCTCATATATTCAATCAAATTAATGAACGATGTCAAAATGCCACATTGCCTTGTATGAGTGTAAGAGAGAAAGAAATTCCCAAAAGTTTTCTTCTCTCTTACACAATGGTATGCAGACGACAGCTCGAAAATTTCAGCCACAGATGTCCATCCAGTTATATTATAGAGATCAACGGTGGTGGGTAATGTGCCATCACTAGCGCTATACACGTTTAAACATGAAGGCTCTATCGTTTGAAAGTAATTTTTATAAGCCGTTGAGGTTTATTTGACTCAATGTGATAATATTATGATTTAAATGTTGTTTGTGTTTGTAAAAAAAATAAAAACTTATATAATTATTTATTCCCGGTTGTATATCAACGGATATGTCTGTACATCTTTTTAAAAGATGCTTACTAAGTGCTGTAATAAGGACGAACACATATTTTCAACATAAAGCCTTATTTAATTTCTGTAGAAAATCATATACAACTTCATGTAGTAAATCACATTTTATGGTTATCAATTCAAACCAATCGTGTACTTCGAATTCTAACTCTTATTTTGAAAAAAGGTCTGTAATTGTTTTAAAACTATAGTGGGTTTGTAATTTGTATGTACGCTTAAGTTATAAGAACGCTTGCTTCATTTATAAAAACAAGCAATGTCCGGGGCTACTTTGGAAAGGTTAGTTTTGTATTAAATGTCTTTTGAAACCAAACAGAGTGTATTGAAACATACCGAACAAAATTTAATGGCAGACAGAAAACACTAAAACAAAACTTTTTTGTTAATGAATGTTCCTATGTCTGCAGATGCCACCATTTGGTGCTAGAGGGTGCTCTAGGTACATTAATTAAAGACAGTGTAAAATATTTTATAATTCCTAGTAGACTATGTTAATACAAATTTAAAAAAGGTTTATTTCAAATTTAAAACTTAATTATTCATAAAAATGATTAATAAGAACACATGGGATGGGATGGGGGGGAGAAGGGTGTGACATACTCTTTAGTCGAGAATTCTGGGAAATCAGGGAAAATGTCAGGAATTTCATTGGTCAAGACACCATGCTGTGTTACAAACATTGAAGGTGGAAAATAGCCATTTGATGCACCACCCACAGTGCCCTCTAGCACCAAAGGGTGACGTCTGCGGACATAAATTCATTAACGAAAAAGGTTTGTTTTAGTTTTCCCTAGCTCCCATTAACGCTCGTAGGCCTACATCAGTTTCAAATCACTCTCTATAGCTCATTTGGTAACTTAGTGTGTAGGCCTATGCTTTATGACACTGGGTCCAGGGTTTGATTTCCTCCAGCTATGGACATTTATTTACAGGAAATATCCAAACATCTCTTTGTGAGTACCTAGTAGTACACTGCTCTAGTTCCAATGATGTTACTGGAGAATGGTGCTACTATAGTTACTACTCCAGCCTTTACTGGAACCACTGACAGGCCAAATAAGGATTGATTAGTTAGTAGCCAGCAAACAAACAATAATTTAAAACAGCCTCAACCAAATAAGATTTTTGCTTCAACTATGTTGCCGTTAGCTAATTCAGATCTGATAAACAAAGAGTCTTTCCATACAATGTTTCACCAACTACTGGAAAATTGCTTCAAGTTTATGTTCTTTAAGTTGCCAATGGGGCTAAAATTAATTGCACCAATTAATCCTAGATTTATACATTGATATTCATGATTAATCTTCTTTGCTTAAGTAGTAAAGTGAACTTACCAGAATATCCATTTTAATCCCAACTACAAAAGTATCAAATTTTAACACTAACATTGTATATAATTAGCTATAATCAGGACCAAGATTTTGAAGACGTCATTGTTTTTTTTTTTTGGATTATTACAGTTAATGCTCATAAGTACATAAACTCTGTTTATGATCCCTTGGTTGTAAAAACGTATATTTTATAGGTCATTTTGGAATTTTAAGTCATATTTTCTTGGTTGTTTGATTTAGTCCTAAATGCATTTATTACAGCTCTTTGTTCATAATTTCACATTTTTTATAGCAAACTCTCCAAAAACATTATCAGTTTCTTTTACTTTAGATTGCGTTATGACCGGATCAATTTTATTGATAAGCCCAAGTGTTATGTATTGACCTACAAATATTACCCTATATGAGGGGTCATAGGTTCATTAACATATTCATATTTAATTAAGAAACATATTCGATTGTGAGGCTGTCAAAATAACACCATTGGTCTTACATGTTTTTACAAAATGTATAACTCTAGCACCCATCAATTAGTCTGTTGATTTTATTTTGGGTTTTACAGTAATTTATTCTTGAGACTAGACTAGAACAGGACTAAAAACACAAAACACAAACACATTCGTTGTTCTGTTCGTTGTAGCAGTAGTGTCTAGACTTGAACAAAACATGTTTGCGTCATGTTCCCATAGTTGGTAACTCTATAATTATTTCCCTTGAGCTCAGTTGTGCTTCGATATTGGTGGTGCATTGAGTAGAGTCTGTTCATGATAGGTGTTTTACCTGGAGGACAGTTCAAAAATCATATGTTTGGGTTTTGGGTTGCCAACACTTGTAAAAGATCACTGTTTTAATGTAAATGTTAAGTTTTTTTAATTATCTGTTATATTTTACATTTAAAATAATGTAAACATAAGTTTTCTCATACTATCTCATTACTTTTAATAATTTATCTTCACGCAATCTGAAACAAAACTTTAAACATGCTTAAAAGTACTTACTCTCCATTTTGGAATGTTACCTATGATGTGTAATATAGTGCATACAGGCATCGTATTTATTTGTAAAAGAGAAAATACTTGTCATTTTTTAAATATATAATACATTATTTTATGATTATTTAATCGTATTTTAAAATATTTAACTGAATAAAATATTATTATCCACTGCGTGGGTGCATCATTGTAAACCGTCATGTTCAACCACATGGTTTAAAATCGTCGGTCGCCATTTTGAAGCTATTTTCGTTAGACCTTTTGTGAAAGTGCTGAGAATATTAATTTTTTTAAAAGTGGAATAAAACAATAAATAAGCTTTGTGTCCGACCTCAAATAAATATAAATAATACTGGGCTAAATTACCGAGGTTAACTATCACATTCATATATTACCATCTGTTTTCATTACAGTGATCCAAAGTGACAGATGTCAGCTTTTGGCTCATGGATACATTAAGGACTATTTATAGTAACTTTTTGAGATGTCATCCAAGTAAACTAAGGTCGTGAATGAATTATACACGTTTGCAACTAGCAGCGACAGCATAGGCCTACATATTTATTCACTACTACAAAAGCAAAAAAAAAAAAAAAAAAAAACACCAAAATCCCGCCATTGGTGGATGACAAGATTATACCAAAGTAGAAATGCATACGATACAATTCCAGATTAACTGGTGTGATTTATAGAGGTCTATGAATTTCATTTGGTCTTCTCTCAACCATTCCATTACTCTACAATCTGCTAAAATAAAGAAGAATTATTATTAGCTCAATACATACACTTGTCAAAAGCTATACATGTAGACTTACAAAAATTAAAAGAGACGTGCGACTCTGCTGCTGTCCTGCCAATGACTAGGCCAATGTTTGGGGAAATGTTTGTGGAGGTGTCCAAACTAGAACAGGACCAAACATGAACATCCTTTGATGCGACAGGCACACTTGTCACAAACATGTTTGTGGTTCTGTTCTAGTCTGGAGGCGGCTTAATATTTTCAGGATCACTCGGGGGACTCAGGAGGCCTTGGGTAGTTTAATTTTGGGGTGCTGCTATCACACAAAATAAAGAACTTAAGCTAGGGGCCTTATTCGTTTATATTAACATTATATTTAAACCATGTACACCCAGTTTACATTGAAAACTTACAGTCTTACTTGGACAGGGTCCACTTTGGACCTATCATATAAGTTGCACCATGGTAGAATCAAGTAAGGTAAGCTTGCTACCTTTAAGGGCAAACAAAGTGTATAGTGTATGGAAACAAAAATTTCAGTTTTCTTGCTCTTCTTTATTTCACCGTGTTTAACTCTCATTTTGAATTATTCACGTATTATTATTAAAGATGAAATGTACACATCGGCGTGGAGGTTGAGTAGGAAACCATTTAGTAAAAAAAAACACCCAACCAGGATTCAAATCCTTATCTCCTCGTCAATGACGATCTCATTTGCACCTCCTCTTCCCTCTGGATGAAAGTATGTTATTGTTATTATTATTATTATTATTATTATTATTATTATTATTATTATTATTATTATTATTATTATTATTATCAGCACCGCGTCTTACTACCCGTTCGGGTTATACACACTTACGCTAATATGTAATGGTAGGGTGATTGTGAGATGAAATGGAGGACCTACAGTTTAACGTGGGATCCGAACCACGGTGGAGGCCTGGCATTCCTCACATTCACAAGTTGTGAATAATACACATCTTTCAGAGGGGAAGGAAGGGTTTGGCAATCAGATTAATCTGTGCCGGGATCGAGGATTGAACCCCAGACCTCCAGTACAGAAGTCCGACACCTTATCCCTAGACCGCCAGGTCACCCAAAGTATGTTTTTAGTCCAAAGGTAGTTATCTATATTAATAAAATAAAGAGTTTGTCATGAGCATAGCACCTTATCTACTTCACGCAGATGGATGAAATTTAAAAAGTAATAGTCTCTGTGCATTTGCACCTCAAAGTTTTAATTTAAAATTTTTGATTAATTTTTTTAGATTTTTTTAGATTTATTAAAAACTGGGTCAGAAGAAATAAAATGAAGATTTTTTATTTCTTTTTGAGGCAAATAAATGCATTGCCCTGGGGTACTTCTGCTAGTGCTCTTTGTAAATCCTCAATGCCCTCACAACCATTTGATCCTTCACATGATGATGATGATGATGATGATGATTAGTAAAATGCCTCTATCCTGCCACCATTCTTCCTCATTTAATTGCTTTCATTCTTCTCCTCTCACCTACACACTTTCTGTTACCTGCTTATCTCTTTCTTAGTCTTGTGTTCTTCTCCCTACATATTTAATCTCCATCATTCTCTTTAATGTTCTTTCCTTCCTTCTCCATCCTCATTACACGCCTGTACCATCTCAGTCTTTCTTCCACTACTATCTTATGTACTCCACATCCTCATTACATGCCTGTACCATCTCAGTCTTTCTTCCTCCACTATCTCATGTACTCCACATCCTCATTACATGCCTGTACCATCTCAGTCTTTCTTCCTCTACTATCTCATGTACTCCACATCCTCATTACATGCCTGTACCATCTCAGTCTTTCTTCCTCTACTATCTCATGTACTCCACATCCTCATTACATGCCTGTACCATCTCAGTCTTTCTTCCTCTACTATCTCATGTACTCCACATCCTCATTACATGCCTGTACCATCTCAGTCTTTCTTCCACTACTATCTCATGTACTCCACATCCTCATTACATGCCTGTACCATCTCAGTCTTTCTTCCTCCACTATCTCATGTACTCCACATCCTCATTACTTGCCTGTACCATCTCAGTCTTTCTTCCTCTACTATATCATGTACTCCCTTTACTCCTACTCTTTCCCTAATCACTTTGGATTCTTTATCCTGTTTCTCCTCCTGTCAGCTAACATGCTCCTTGCAGACTTCTTTCCCAAGGCCTTCATTGTCCTAGTCTCGCTTACATTCAATGTTCACGTTTCTGCTGTATATGTGACAATAGGTACAAAGTACTCCCTGTACAACACTTCCCTACACTTCAAGGGCACTTCGCTTCTCCATAGCAGGTCTCTTACACAAATATAGAACAACTCTCCATAGCAGGTCTCTTCTCATTATATCCTCTCTACTTACACTTTTATCCTCAATCATGCTTCCAAGATATTTTACGTTCTGTACTTTCCTCAGATCTACTCAATCCAACCTTATAGCTGTATTGGGCCTTGGCCTCTTCCTTGTCATTACCATCACTTCACACTTTGCCATTCTAAATTTCATTCCACACCCTTTTGCTTCCTCATTCCATTCTTCTAGCTGTTCCTGTACTTCCTCTTCCTTCTCCTCCCATACTATCAAGTGTTCAGCAAACATCATGTCCTTTATTCTTTCCTCCCCGAGTTTTCCTGCCACTTTGTTCACCCCCTGCTTCACCCCATGGCCCCTGTTAGTTTTAACAACATAGAAAATGCTGCTTATGATGCAAGATCTTACATTTGTTAACAATGATTCTTTCAAAATAGCATAGAACTATGTAACATACATACTTAATACCAGTTTGTTTTGTCATCAAGTCTTATTACCGGTTCGGGCTGTACACATATAATATGTATGTGCATTACACTAATGTGTTAGGGATGGGGAAGGTTGAGTTTAGAGAAAATGTACCAACATTTCTGTATAGAGAAAGGGAGAAACCATTTAGGATAAAACCAACCTCTGTACATTTGACTGAAATTCAAATCCTGATCTCCCTGTCATCGGCAGTCCAGTCTATTATGAAAGTGGCACCTTGGACCATGTGACCACCAAAACGTGTCATATTAATAATTATGTGTTATTTAATTTCACAGCTCTAAGTGGTGCCAATCAAGGCATGGGAAGTTCAGACTAAACGGGGGGGAGGGGGAGTCAAGGTTCGAGGGTAGGGGGAAATATTTAAAGAATAAAATAGAGGAGAAAGGAGGAACCCTCTCTTCATAGATTTAAAGAACAAAATAGAGGAGAAAGGAGGAACTCCCTCTGCATAGATTTAAATAACAAAATAGAGTAGAAAGGAGGAACCCCCTCTTCATAGATTGCTGTGGTTCCTTACTGAACACAGTAGAAAATAAGATGGGTTGCAACCTTGTAGGCAGTAATGGGGATGGCAAGGTTAATTACCTGCTAGCCCGTATTAAGAAGCTTTGTGACGTACATCAAGTTGGCCCGCCACTTTCTCCAAATGAATTGAAATTACTACAGTCCTTTGTGCTACATTTGTGCTCATATGTGCCCGAAGCACGGCGTTTGTGCTATTTAATTACTCAAATTACTACGATTTTAGTGTGGCGGGCCAACTTGATTTCAAGCTGGCCCGCCACATTTTTAAAATCAAAATTTTCTTATGCCATTCGTTAGTGGTGCGTTTGTGCTCATATGTGCCCGAAATTCAGCTTTGGTGCTATTAAATTACGCCCGTGGCAATGTTTTTAGTGTGGCGGGCCAGCTTGATGTTCAAGTTGGCCCGCCACATTTTCGAAATCAAAGTTTACTTATGCCATTCGTTAGTGGGGCGTTTGTGCTCATATGTGCCCGAAATTCAGCTTTGGTGCTATTAAATTACGCCCGTGGCAATGTTTTTAGTGTGGCGGGCCAGCTTGATGTTCAAGTTGGCCCGCCACATTTTCGAAATCAAAATTTTCTTATGCCATTCATTAGTGGTGCGTTTGTGCTCATATGTGCCCGAAATTCAGCTTTGGTGCTATTAAATTACGCCCGTAGCAATGTTTTTAGTGTGGCGGGCCAGCTTGATGTTCAAGTTGGCCCGCCACATTTTCGAAATCAAAATTTTCTTATGCCATTCGTTAGTGGGGCGCTTGTGCTCATATGTGCCCGAAATTCAGCTTTGGTGCTATTAAATTACGCCCGTGGCAATGTTTTTAGTGTGGCGGGCCAGCTTGATGTTCAAGTTGGCCCGCCACATTTTCGAAATCAAAATTTTCTTATGCCATTCGTTAGTGGGGCGTTTGTGCTCATATGTGCCCGAAATTCAGCTTTGGTGCTATTAAATTACGCCCGTGGCAATGTTTTTAGTGTGGTGGGCCAGCTTGATGTTCAAGTTGGCCCACCACATTTTCGAAATCAAAATTTTCTTATGCCATTCGTTAGTGGGGCGTTTGTGCTCATATGTGCCCGAAATTCAGCTTTGGTGCTATTAAATTACGCCCGTGGCAATGTTTTTAGTGTGGCGGGCCAGCTTGATGTTCAAGTTGGCCCGCCACATTTTCGAAATCAAAATTTTCTTATGCCATTCGTTAGTGGGGCGCTTGTGCTCATATGTGCCCGAAATTCAGCTTTGGTGCTATTAAATTACGCCCGTGGCAATGTTTTTAGTGTGGCGGGCCAGCTTGATGTTCAAGTTGGCCCGCCACATTTTCGAAATCAACATTTTCTTATGCCATTCGTTAGTGGTGCGTTTGTGCTCATATGTGCCCGATCATAAGCATTTATACTTTAAAATTTGACATTTTATTGAACATTTAATGTGGTGGGCCAACTCGAACCCTATGCCGTAACCTGTAGAAAAATTGAGTTCAAGCTGACCCACCACGTTAATAAAAATCATTGTAGCAAAATTCTTTTTTCACCATTCATTTGTGCTTAGTTTGTGCTAATATGTGCCCAAACATGAACATTTGTGCTCAAGCTCAGAGATCAAGCTAACAAGCCACATATCCCTGTACCGTAACACGTAGAAAATTTTAGTTCAAGCTAGCCACATTTTGAAAAAAGATCACCGTAGCAGAAATTTGTTTGCAACATTCATTTGGTATTAGTTTGTGCTTTAAAATTATACCTTTAAGAGAGTATTTAATGACGCAAGCTAGCTTGAGTTCAAATTGACCTCTACATTAAATGTTATTTAAAAGGCCTAGTTTCACAGCACAGATGAGCCCAAACAAATGGTACAAACAGAATTTTGCTATAGTGATTTTTTCAAAAAAGTTATGGGCCAGCCTGTACTCAAGTTTTCTACATATTACAGTATAGGAAAGCCTCAAGTTAGCCCACCCCATTAAATGTTCTTTATATTGCAAATTTTTAGAGCACAAATTTTCATTTTCGGGCACATATGAGCGCGAACCAAGCACAACGGAGTTACGTAAATAATGTTTTGTTATGTTATGTTATGTTATGTTATGTTATGTTTTTCAATATGTGGTGTTCTAGCTTGAGCTCAAGTTGGACAGCCACATTAAGGCCTATTTGCACAGCACAAAATAATGTTCATGTTCAAATATATATATAGTTTTTGTGGTTTTCCCATCCTATATTAATTTTAATGGTGATTCTTATTTGTAAATGTCTTACTTTGATTATAATAGTATTGAAGTATTTTAACACATCAGTTTTACATACATACATACATACAAACATTATATTACTTACGATCTTACCAATTAAATTAGGCCGTTAGTAGCAAGTGTGCTAAACCTATCGATAGTAATAAAAATGTCAAAATGAGAAGTTTTCCTAGCACTCAATGAACCAACAAGCAATAATATTGGCTAGTGCCTGTAAACTAGACTGTATGGGTCGAACGCGCGCTTTTGAAAAATAGAACCAGTTCTATCTTTCAAGCGATCGCTCGAGTCTGGCCACTTCTCATTACAACCAATGTGTTCTATTTTATATTTTAGTCACTTGCGCGCTCGATCAGTCTGGCCTTACTTTTAAATTATTTTTACTTTCTCTCTATCTTACAGGTAGAGAAAGTATGGTGATCGTCAAAAAAATCGAACTCGAGATTTTGATGAATTTTGACGTTTCATGAATTCCTGAATCCGAAAAAGTGGTTTTTGAATTTCCGTCTGTCTGTCTGTCTGTACCTCCAACTAGAGCCTAAACTATTTTACCGATTGAGCTGAAACTTGATATCTAGGGTTTTCATAGGGTTGCCCCGAGGGGTTTTTGGAATTGGATATCTACCCCTAAAATTAAGGGTAGTTTACTGATGGGAAAAAAGAGAAAAAGTCGATTTTCTCAAAATCGGCTCTAACGATTTTGATTAAATTTCATTTATGAACATTAATAAATATTCCAAACAAAATGGCTACTCTCAATATTTCGGCAAAATGGCTTTAAGGGCTCCGGTCTGATGCGTAAATTAACATTTTTTATAATAGCTCCGAAACTATTTGAGATATGAAATTACTTAGCATTACAAATATGTATATATATTTATAATACAAATATTTTATTCGAAACATATTTTTATAAAATAAATAATTTTCAATCTATACGCAACTATATATATATTTTTTAACTTTTTGGACATTAAAGCTTAAGTATTGCGATCGTAAAAAAAAACTAACCTGAAATGTTGATGGATGTCGACGTCTCATGACCCCCCGAACCCTAAAAAATAGTCTTTGCAATGCCGTCTGTCTGTGTGTCTATTAAAACTTAAAATTAAGGGTAGTTTACTGAAGGGCAAAAAGAGAAAAAGTCGATTTTTTCAAAATCGGCTCCAACGATTTTGATTAAATTCCATTTATAAACATTAATAAATATTACAAACAAAATGGCTACCCTCAATATTTCGGCAAAATGGCTTTAAGGGCTCCGGTCTGATGCATCAATTAACATTTTTTATAATAGCTCCGAAACTATTTGAGATATGAAATTACTTAGCATTACAAATATGTATATATATATATATATATATATATATATATATATAATACAGATATTTTATCCGAAACATATTTTTATAAAATCAATAACTTTCAATCTATACGCATTTATATGAATTTTTTAACTTTTTGGACATTAAAGTATAAGTATTGCGACCGTAAAAAAAAACTAACTTGAAATGTTGATGGATGTCAACGTCTCATGACCTCCCGAACCCTAAAAAATAGTCTTTGCAATGCCGTCTGTCTGTGTGTCTATTAAAACTTAAAATTAAGGGTAGTTTACTGAAGGGCGAAAAGAGAAAAATTTGGTTTTCTCAAAATCTGCTCAAACGATTTTGATTAAAATTCGTATCTAGGCGTTGATTAAGATTATAAATAAACTGGCTATTTTCATTTTCCTATGAAAATGATTTTTAGGGTACTTTACAGAAGCGTTAATTACCGTATCTCCACAACTATTTGAGAAACTAAACAACTTATCATTGCAAAATTGTAGGACTATTAGAAATAAAATACTTTTATTTGACATATATTTTTATAAAAGCAGCAGTTTCTGAGATATTTGCAAATATATTAATACAATTTTGTGAGCTTTAGTTGTAAAGATATACTACTTAAGTCTTAACGCAATAATTCTCCAATGCCATAGAGTAATTAAATATAAGTATCTAAAAAAGTATGTTATTTTTCCTTAAAGCTCTTAGGATAAATGTTTGCACAGCAATGATCTATCTCCATTTTAGACTCAATAGTCAATATTTACATTTTTTATTGGTCAAAATGTATAAATGAATGATTAAATATCAATGCGATGATTTGAAGATCTGCAACACCTTATAAAATGTTAAGATTTTAACCAAAAATCGAAATTTTATTACGAAGTGTTGACCCTTGTGGAATACATTAAACTGTTTGAAATGCTCCTAGGTGGACAAAGATGCGCCTCTTTTCTCATTGATTATATATCATTGTATATTATTTTATGCGTGTTCATATGTGGAGTGGTGATGATACAATGTACATTATTCCGTTCAGAAATCTTACGAGTTTATAGAAAGAGAGAGAAAGTCTGTGCGGTGTGCCGTACCATTTATTTTCACTTAAACAAAACAGAAAAACAAACAAACAGATCAATTTGTTAATCAAAATAAATACTTTTTATTTATGAATTTTGAAAAAAAATTGTTCAAATATTTCTAAAAATATCAAATTTTCTCAAATAATTAATTTTTAAACTACTCTAAAATTAATTTTACTTTATAAAATTAATAACGTAACTCTATTTACCATGAACAGATATTACCAGATACCTATTTTAAACTCACTTTCCAAGGCCAAGCTAACCAAATTTTTAATTTTCTATAATTTGTCCAACGAAATTACCCTTTAGTAGATTTACTAAAAAAAAAAAAAAACAGTCCCCCGATAATAGTTTTGAACAACATTGTAATAGATATTTTCAAAATAATTCAAACTTTAAAAAATTCGGTCATCAGCAAACTCTTATGTTATTTTTAAGAAAAACTAATATAATGGTCTATGGTTGCTTATATTATAAGAAACTTAACACATTCTTGTTTTGAACCAGAGAGCTATAGCTATGATTTATTTATATATTAAATTAAAATAGTAATCAGTATAATATCTTAAAAAGAGCTTTCCCCCAATGAACAAGTAAACAGTTTAATTTGTCGTGTCAAACACTCCCCAGAAATATATCTTAGGCAAAATTGTTAGCGACATTTATATTTTCAAATAACCTTTAAGGAGTTTTAATCCTAAATCCAATAGTTTTATTTGAAAGGTCAATAACTCCCTACGTATCCATCTTAAACAAAATTGTTAAAGCCAATCTTTGAAAGATTTGTAATTTAAAAAAAATTACTAAACAGTAAACAACACATAGTTTGAGGGCTAGAGTCAAAATGAAACATTAAAATAAAAAAAAATCCCTATACTATTTAAATATAAAGTTTGAACAAAATCCACTAAACCATTTCAAATCTGTGGCGAAGGACAGACACGAGTACAAATATAAATGTAAAATTCACTTTTTTTTAGGGTGGGGGGTAAGGCACACTTAAAACATAAAGACTGATAATAATTTCAGGGTAAAACATTTTCATGGTTTTATTTCTCTGAGGTTAAAGGTTTAATTTGACTTAATGTGATACTATGCTGGAGACGATATTTTTCATATTTCACTACAATATAATATAACAAGTTTGAATTACCATATAGAAAAAAAAATTAAATTTCTTTAGTCTTGTGTAAATACATACCTCTTTCTTTTGTCATCTTTTCGGCATCGGAGTGGTTCATAATCTCGTTGACTTCTTGATTATTGGTGTCAACATTGTCCTCGTTCAGTCTTGTTTTAGTTTTCTTCTCTGAAAATTAGAGATTTTACTAATAATTAAACGAAGTAGAATTATATTATATTAGTGTTACTTACTTTACAAGGAGTTTTATTAGCTTCATAAAGGGGGAAAATGATCAAAAAGGCGGTTTTAGAGGGGTAAAGTGTTTTTAAAGCGGTAAGGGATAGTGAAAGTATTTTTAGAGGGGTAAGGGATAGTGAAAAATTGTTCTAGAGGGGTAAGGTATGTGGAAATTTGTTTCAAATCGGTAAGCGATAATTAAGTGGTTTTAGATGAGTAAGGGATAGATGCGGTGGGTTTTAAAGTGGTAAGTGGAAATAAAAGTGGTTTTAGAATTGTAAGGGATGAATTTGGAGCATAAACTTATACACTCTAGTGGTTAAAAAAGAATATTAAATACTATAGTTATACTCACCAAACTCTGATTGCTTGCTAGTCTCGGTGGTTGGAATGGTTCTGTAAGCCGTAGAAGGTGCCGGGATCTCTGTAATAATAAAAAAAATACATTATGTTATATCAGTGCTAGGCTTATCTCTAGCATATCCGGGATGTTCGCTAATATCGGTTAACAGGACAAGACAAGACAGACGCCTTTGTTCGCGTAACCAATGGTGTGATTATTATTTGGTAAAGAGACAAAGAACTTCTTCAAATAAATAATTTATCACACATCATTCCAATTCATATGATATATTTCTTGATATAGTTAATACAATATTTGGGTTGGTTTGTATATTTTATATGAATTTCAAAATTTTATCTTTAGAGGCCATGCACAATTTTAGGGACGCACGTTTAATTTTACTTTCATTTTTTTTTGGTCACCACTTATTACTTTCTTTTCAGGATGTACACAAACATTATCATTAGTCTAATGGAGTAGGGATGAAGAAGGAATTATTTTATAGGTTGTTCATACTATTTATTAGTTTTATAAGTAATCTACACGCATTTTCGTCGAATGAGTGTGGGAAACCATTTAAGGAATGCTACTCTGGTAGACCTGACTGGGACTTGAAACTTGAGTTCCCCATCATCAGGAGGTCATTATAACACTTCATTGATGCCTTAGATCAATTAGACAACAAACCATTTTTTACTATTATTATTTCACCTAACGTTCAAGGGTTATCATTGAATTATGCCTAAAAACAAATGCTTATGCTCTTAGTTATAAATTGTAGGTCTATTAATCGAATACATATGTTTTTAAACTGTATAGGTGTCAAAAAAAATTTAAAAATTAAAAAAAATTGTATATAATAAAAATTACGTTTTAGAAATAAAAATAAATATTGTAAGATTTGTCCTACAACTTTAAAAAAACTTTAATGCTATTCTATAGATATTTTTTTTTACAATCCGAAATAATATATTTTTGATATATAAAACCTGGTAAGATATTTTGAAAACAATAAAATTGTCCCAATCAATAATTCCAGACACATTTCAAAGACTCAAGTATTAAAATAATTCTCCAATTTTTCACGATCAGACCCAATTCAAATCATTTCGGTCAGAGCTAGAGAGACATACTGTAGGTATTACTTCGTCTATATCGTCGAAATAGAAAGGAAACACAACATCTGAAGCTTCATTAATCAAAAGTCATTACAGAAAACTTTAACTTACTTCCTTTAATTACTAGAAATTTCCTAAATGAAATACAAGAGGACATTATAATGAAGGAAAGGTAAATGGGGAATAAGTTATTTCACCTCAAAAAGTTCTCGTCACAGCTGAGAGGACGTCACTCGCTTCTGAGAGAATCTAGTGAGAAAACAGAGGAGAATAACTTAGGTATGAGGTAGGGGGGGACACTTGATAAAACTGAGATGAAACGAGAAAAGGGAGAAGGAACTAAACAGCGAACGAGAGACTAAAGAAAGTGTTACCATGAAAGTGTTAAGGGTGCACAAACATATATCTTTCGTTCAGTCTCTGTGAATTGAATGGGGTAGTGAGTGCAGAGAAGGAAAGACGAATCGTCGCCAAAGTTGAGTTCAAAAGGCTTCTGTTGTCTGCTTGATAAATGTGGCAGGTACTTGGTTAAAACCTCAGTATTGATCTATGGCTAGAACGCTGCCTACACGAGAGAGGCTTATCTCCTCATCTGTTGGTATTCGAGTATATATAAAAAGTGTCGTTACAAGATTTTATAACACAAAAGAAATATTTTGTTTAAATGTTTTATACTTTCACTTGTTCCTCGTAGAAAGAAATATTGTGATTGTCAAAAAAAAATTTAGCTCGAGATTTTATCGATGTTTCACGACCCCCTGAAACCGAAACAGTGGTTTTCATGATGACGTCAGTCTTTCTGATCTCACTATAGAACCTAAGCCATTTTATAGATTGGGCTGAAACTTGGTTTTCATAAGGTCACCCTGGGGTAATTTTGGAATAAGATATCCAACCCTTAAATTAAAGGTAGGCCCAAAATAGGAAAATCGATATTCTCCAATTTTGCTTTAAAAATTTTGATTATATTTTGTATCCATATATTTTTTAGCATAAAAAACAAAATGGAAACTCTCGTTTCCCTACGAAACCGACCTATTTAAAAATTTCCAATTTTGTGCTTATCTATAACTATTTGAGATATGAAATAAATTTTCATTTTAAAGTTGTAGTAATATTCTCCATCAAAATCTTTTATTTGGAATATATTTTTATAAAACTAATAGTTTCTTAGCCACAAGTGTGTATATAGATTATTTATGGTGCCCTTTGACAAATAAAGTCGATTTTTATTATCTTTGGTGGAGTATTGTTTCAAAAATGAATAGAAACTAGTTTCACACGTTGCTATCAAAGAGAAAGTCTTAGTGGTGTACTCTATCATTTTTTTTAGTTTTAGTAAGGAAAGAGTGGTGATCATTTAAAGTAAATCAATATTGTACTACTGCTGGGGAGTGGAGTAGGTTATAAAATGGAGATGTATATATCTTGTACTTATCACAATACTTTGTTAGGATAATCAAGTCGGTAGATTACATTTGACAGGACATCCACCGCAGGATGGAAGATTATAAGACCGTGTTCAGGGCATTGACAGGAAAACCCCATAGGAAGAGACCAATGGAAGACCTAGATGAGGATGGAAGGATAACATTAGAATAGACCTGAAAGAATAGAGTGTAATGAGGTTGATTGGATAGAACGAGCTCAATATAGGGATATGCGTGCAATGAGGTGGATTGGAATAGCTCAATATAGGGATAGGTGCAATGAGGTGATTGGATAGAACTATCAAGATAGGGATATGCTGTAATGAGGTGGATGGATAGAACTAGCTCAATATAGGGATAGGTGTAATGAGGTTGGACTGGACAGAGCTAGTCAATAAGGGATAGTGCTTATGAGTTGACTGGCAGAACTAGCTCAAAATAGGGATAGGGTGCATTGAGGTTGACTGGACAGAGCTAGCTCAATATAGGGATATGGTGTAATGAGGGATTGGATAGAACTAGCTCAATATAGGGATAGGGTGCATGAGGTTGGACTGGGAGAATTAGCTCAAGATAGGGATAGAGGTGTATGTTTTGAACTGCGGCAGGCTTTGATTTTCTAATAGGGATAGGGTCATTGAGTTTGATGGAAAATTAATCAATATAAGGAATAGGGTTTAATGAGGTTGACTGGACAGAACTATAATATACTATGGTGTAATGAGGTGAACTGGATAGAACTAGCTCAATATATGGATAGGGTGCAATGAGGTTGACTGGACAGAATTAGCTCAAGATAGGGATAGATAGCGTGCTTTTTTAAGTGCGGCAGTAAACTTTTGAGTTTCTAATACGATAAGTAAGTTAGTAAGATAAATTATGTAAATTATTAAAGAAATACGGTTAATGAGTGATGCTAAATAATTAAATATACACAAATTAAGATAAAATTAAATAGTTAAGCTCCTATATTTGCTAATTACGGTTATAGCGGCATATAAATTCATATTCTTCAAATTGAAACATTACACCTGGTACGGGAATCGAACCCGGGGACCTCTGGTCTGGTATGCCATTGATCTAACCACTGATCATCCAGGAGACATCCCACACCCAGGATCATTCTTCACCCAACACAAAACTAAGCGCTGTGTAAGTAAGAGTCTAGTATACAACTACTTGGAGGTTGAGATCATTTAAATTCAAATTGTTTAGTTGATATATTAAGAGATTTAATTGGTGTGTTTATATTATAAACGGTTAATGTTTATGCTCAACAAACACCGGCCTCCCTTTAGGATTTCTTGGTTTAATTCACTAATAAATCTAGTGTTTAAAATTCCACTAAAATGAATATATATCATTAGTAATACATTAAAAAAAATCACTTATCAGGAAGGTAGAATTTATAGGAGATCTACCCGAGTTAGAGGGTGGGAGAGTGGGATATCATTTAGCAAACAAAACTCTTAATACTTCTCCACATAAATATAATTTCTCCATTCTTTACATCACTCATTCCTAACCAATTAATATCACTTTATCACCTCTGTTTACTTTTCCATTCGGGATGGACTCATCACATATGAATCATATTAGCGGAGTAGAGATGAGGAAGGTTGAATTTTAAGGGAAAATTTACACCCATCTGCGTGAAATAAGATTGGAAAACTTTTAAAAATAGCACCCTCAGTAGTGCTAGAACCAGCAAGAATTCAAACTCTGGACTGCTGGTAACAATCAAAACCAACCAAATAAGCTTTTCCTTTATACCGTATAATCACCAATGAGGATAGTTAATGTTAGTAAAATATGCATATAGACCATACTTGTAGAAAGACTCAGTGAAAAAATTAAATGTATATTGAGCTTAAAATTCAATAATACGAGTTAAGGTTCTCTCTTTATTAAGCTTCGGAGTGGCAAGTCAAAAGTTTGTTGGATGAGAAACCGTGGGAATAGTTTCACCACTGACTGATTGCTTCTGCTCTTCTGAAAAAAAAAAAAAAAAAAGATACTCCAACAACAGTCGCGAGCAGCTTAAATGTAGCGTCCCTTCTCTCATTCGACGCTTGGTCTAACTTAGATTCATTGTCCTTGGGAAATAATGAAAATTGAATAAGTCTGGATTCCCATTTATATTCAGTTAGGATTTTCGTAAGGGGAAAAAAAATCGTTTTCTATTATCGTACCAGTGTAGCTTTATATATATTTTCACGGTTAATAGGTTTTAAGGGTAAGAAATAATTTCAAAGAATTCTTGTGGATATATATTTTTTTTTAATTCAATTTGATAAAATGATTTTTTATTCATGACACAGATAATTAAAATTGATAAATAGCTTTCGTGACGTCTATACATACATTTGATTTTTAAATGGCTAAATATATTATATAGGTAGAACTAAACTTTTTCTAATTTTACTTTTGTCATGTTTGAAATTTATCAATGATTAAGTACTTTGTGTTTTTTTAAATAGTTTTAACGTTGAATTTATGGATACAGTTTTATATAAACACACGACTTACATACCAAATTAACCCTAGCACTAATCATTAGATCATAGTGTAGATAGTTTAATATCTGGGTAATTGAAGAAATACTCTTGTAAATATTTCATAATTATATTATTTGTGCTCTTAACACAGGAGATAAAATATATTTTTCATGTTAATTTCTCACCCCCTCTTAATTTTAACAAAACCGCATTTCTTCAAAATTGCCCTCCCAATACCTAAAGATTAAGTTAAGTTTTTTATCACCAATTTCTTCTGGTTACAGATACATGAATTAGTTAGGCCCTACTTCAGTGTGTGTAAGGGAAAGAGAATCTTAAGTTTTACAGAAAGTGTACGTTCATTTTCATAGAAAGAGAGTGAAAAACAATCTAGGAAAGAATATCCTTAGCACACCAGACCAGTATTCGAACCCTGAGCTCCCCGTCATCACCGGTCAATATATTATGAGAATGACGCCTTAGTCCATAAGACTACCAGCACGTGTATATTGCGTAATTGATAACCATGGCTTCAAACGTGTCGATTGTAAAATATAACAACCTGACTGAAATGTATGTATATCACCGTTTAGTTAAATTTCCTTACACTAACATGTAGAAAATATGTTAAATGAAAGAAGATAGCTTTAAAAGAGCCATTAAAAAAAAGTCCGGTACTCGAATCCAATCAGCAAAAAAATAATATTGATGCTAAAAGTGATATACCTAAAGGGATTTCACCAACACCTAAGGCCCAGAAATACCATTTCAGTATAGAATTCTAGCAAAAATAACGTTTAATAAAAATGACAGATGAACAAACGTTTACATTTAGAACAAATTTATATTACGGAAATAGAGAGACATAATGAATTGACCATAGATCTATTAGCATGGTTATTGATCTTTAAAAATATAGTTTGATTTTTTTAAAGTTCATGACGAAAGATAGAATACTCATAATCAAAAGTCTCCTAAATAAATATTCCAATTAAATTACCTTTTGAATGAATCGAATAATTATATCAATAAATATTTAAACTAAATTACCCTCATATTTATTTACAACTGGAATGGAACCAATGTTTTTGAATATATAGATTGGTCTCTGAACACATAGTTGATATGTGGGACTTAGTTATATACCCAGCCGTTGCATCCGAATAAAATCATAAAATTTAGAACTCGTTTTAAAACTATTACTGAATATTCACTGTACCGTTCTTATAGAACAATAGAGAGACATATAGACAGACGTGCCTAATGACAAAACAACAGATTTATGGGCCCTAAGAGACAATCCTGATAACAAGTCACGATTTCTCCCTAATTTGTAAAAACTTTTCCTCATTATCTCTGTACCAGATAAATACAACTCACTTACTGAACTTTAAACTCGACAAGTAACAGAATTTACGGATGAATACAGAAAAATAAGCTAAATTAAAAGATTAAGCCAAACATAAGTCTGATTTGAGACATATAATATGCATGATATGAGTCACATCCTATAATATACATAAATAAATTAAGGTAGACATTAACACTCTATATTTTTGTAAATTTTAAGGATTTATAGTTATGATTTGAGGTATATGTTATTAGTTTGATAAATTTATAGGCATATATTTATTCTATATGAATGGTGATATGAGGCATATATTTGCTTGATAAGAGTCATATATTCACAGTGTTTGGAAACTCATAGCCCAAACTGCACACAGAGCTTGTTTTAACCAAAGTTATACAAAATCCAGATACACTTACATCCAGAAAATTATTCTAGTACCATTAAATTATTTTCCAAATTTTGGTGTACCAGGCCAGAAGATCCAGAGCTGTCAAAGCATGCGTGTACAACAGGTTGCGTAGGATTAAGGCTCCCTTCGTGCACATGTATAGTGGCAAGCATTTTCTGTGATGTAGGACCGTTAATAATGACCTTCAGTACGTATTCCCATTTCTAGATGGATTGGTGTGCTATTTACTATTTTTATCATTATATTCTGATACTGTGCTCCAATATGTCGAGGTGTTCAGTGCCACGCACCTGACTCCTATGCAACCTGATGTACACGCATGCTTGCACAGTTTTGCTCTCCCGGCGCTGTACGTCGTAACTTTGAACACAATTTAATGGTGTTATCATAGTTTTGCCGGATGTAAGTGTAAAGGGATTTTGTATTAATCTTAGTTCAAAAAACTATATGTGCAGTTCAGTCGTTGAGTTTCCAAAAATCCTGTATACATGATTTGAGGTTATGGGTAGGCACAAAGAAAGGATCAATTTATATTTCTGTACTGGTCCGTACTGGTGGGAAAATAATGTAGAAGAAGGTGTTAGTATATTTTTATCTGTTTTGTCGGTGATGGGGATGTTCAGGCTTAAATCCCGGACAGGTGAATACTTTTAAAATGTCTTTACAGTTTTTGCTCAAAACAAATGTGGCTACTTTTTCTTTAAAACTCTAACTTCCTCTTACTTACACCCATAGTGTAGAAATGAATATAAGGATAGCTCTAAGGCGTATATTTAAAAAAAATAGTTATGTATTTTAATATTCAAAACAAAGCTCCCACAGTAGATTTGTATTAGTTTTTTAATGGTACATTGACGAACGATTTATTGACAGTTATAGTGTCTTAATTTAAATCAATTTATCAATTTTTTGCTAATATATACCCTTAGTATAACCTAAAATGTATCAAGCTTACTTGGCATGGTTCTACTATGGCTCAGACTATTAGATAAGGCTATAGCTTAGTCCATCAAGGTGAGGCTGCTACGTTTCAGAATAAACAAAGTGTATACTATAGTTACCCAGAATTAAGTCTAACTTAGACCGATTACAGAATGGTAATAATATATTATAAGGTGTACACCCCGTTTACTATTAAAGGCAGCAGGCTTGCCTTGAAGGAGTATGGACCTATAATATGAGGAGCTACACCATAGTAGAACCAGAACCAGAACCATGAAAAGTAATCTAGCTACCTTTCAGGATTTACAGACAGTACCTAAGTGTATCTAGTTTCTGGGTAAAATTAAGCGTACATATTATATTATTTAAAATAAAAAATGACACCTGGACATGAACTCGGGACTTTAGCTTAGTACCACTGAGCTATCCAAGAATCGTCCCGTTCTTAGGGTCATTCTTCACTTATATTTTAAATCAGAGTCTGTTATGGACGTGTGGAAATGGTCAGCCACATATGATCGATCAATTAAGATCACGAACTATCAGATAACGCAGCCACCAACTAGGTAGGGCTTTGTGCTGCCAGAGTGCAATTACTTCTGTACGAATGCGCATATCATGATGGATTAAATAGATAAGCTAGATTATTTGATAATTAAGGTTAGGCACGGGATGACTCCTTGTAGCTAAGTGGTTATATAGCATTGGCGTACTAAGCCAAATGTCCTGGGTTCGATTCCCGTGTTCAGGTGTCATTATTAAATCTAGAGAATAAGATATTAGAAGTTGCTAAAACTGTAATTAACAAATATAATTGCTTGTCCATTTAATACATCAATAAGTGTTAGGTTTTTAAAAAGTTCACCTTAAATCCCGCAAGAGAATTAAATATAGAAATCCTCAGGCCATAAATACTTGCCGGGGAGAATATGGAAAGCTGTGAAGTTCCAAGAAAAACAATTAAATTATATTTTCCTTTTGAATTATTTGGGGACACATACAAGCTATTGTATCAACCTTCACTGCGCATATAAATATTAATTGTTATTCAAGATGGCATTTCGCCAACAATGTATACGTGATAATCACCCCGGATGTGTTGAAAGAATTTGAAAAAAGCTGCAGAAGAAAGGAGTGTACCAAGTCTTGTCGAAGCAGAAAGGATTTTAAGTCCTGCATTAAGTCCAGATACACAGGTTCATCGAGATTTTTCTCCGAGAATACATAGTTAAGTAGCCATATGCTGGATAATGAATCTAAAATGCCTATTTACAGTAAATTTTAACAAATAAAAATTGTACTTTGTTTGATTATTTAAATTTAATTATTTTAATTTTTATGGATAGCTAGGTTTTTAAATTTTTAAATTTTTTCAGCATTACGTCTTACTACCCGTTCAAATTATACTCATGTGTATTAATTAATTAATTTATGTGGTAGGGACGAGTAAGGTTTAATTTAGATGAAGTGTACCCACATTGTCATGGAGATCAAGCGGAAAAACTTTTAGAAAATATAATTCTCAGTACATCAGATTGGGATTAGAAACTCAATATCCTCGTCATCATCATTAAGAACACTGCCCACCACGTCACTAGTCTGATATCTTATTATAAGTCAGTGACTATTCAGAGTGGAAGCTCATCTGCCTTGTCAGAATTCGGTATTCAGTTGTCTTGCGAGACTCCTCTAACCCATCATAACCGAGTGCTTCGAGTGTAGCCATGCACATTTACATGCGCAGCAGGAAATTTAAGAATCAATGACCTCGTCCCCAACCATAGATCCCTGTCATCACCGGACAACTGGGAAAAACACCCCCCCCCCCCCATCTTGGTCAGCGGGAGGAGTTGGCTCGTCCTTACACGAGTTCTGGACGTTCACATAGGGATGCTAACCCCTCGGAGAAGTTCAGACGCACTTGTCTCAGGAATCACTCTTAAAGTCGAGTTGCTCGGCCCTATCATCGACAGCCCAGTTTATTGCAATGGTGACGCTGTAGATACCTTGCAATTCATTTACTTCAGATGTTTTCCATGCGAATATTAATTTTTAATGTACAAAACAGATAAGAATGGCAGTAATCGAACATAAATAGGGTATTTTATTTGTCAATATTTTTATTGGCGAAGCTTCGAACCAGATAATTTTTTCGAAGCGAAGTCGAAGCTGATGTTTGTTTCTATATTATATTAATATTGCGCGTCTGGGCTACATCATTCATAGCTCAGTAGTGGAAATATTAGTGAGTACTAATGTACTGTTGTTCAGGGGAAGCCCGAATGTACTAATCGTACATCCTTTCCGCGGAGGCTCTTTCCATGTCCCAATAAGATGAGATGATGATAATAGTGATTATGTGGGAGTGGAAACTAGTGGAAACACTTTAACCTAATTTAATACTAATCAACCAAACCATGGTAATCTTTAGGGTGATTCCCTTTAGTAACAAATACCCAAGGTATCAGCAGAGAATCGAACCCAGGACCCCTAGTCTCGAAGTCAGGTGCGCCGGTATCTCGTGAGCATCTTCTCAAGCTAATGACTCAAGGAACTGTTTAGTCTCACCATCATAGCCATCAAATTCCACGTTTCTATCAAAAACAAGTGAATGGTGTGATGGAAGGGTATCTTTACTAACACGACTAGATCAAAGGAAATGAATCGGAGGTCTTTAGCTTTTGCGTGTCAAAGAGCGGTTTAATTTGTGTCAAGTATAAACACCAGTTTCCTTTGCAAGGCGATTACTTCTCCGTAAGCGACTTCTAGGCAAGGTCGTTACAAAGAGGACTTACAGGCTTGAAAGGATGAATGATAATGTGAAAGGTCTCAGCTCAATCCTTGACAGGGTATAATAGTAAATCGACTAAACGTATTTCCGTCCTGTTTTAACTTTAGCTTTTGGCATTTCATCGGTATTTTTGGAGGTTTATCTCACGATAAATGTGAAATGTCGACCTCTGTGAGCTCAAACTAAAGTGCTCACCTCAGAACCTAATATTGGTGGGTTCGAAACCCAGCCAAAGTCGGTGTACTTTTCTTGAGTGATAAAAATTCGTAGCACAACTTACTTCGGAGGGGAAGTAAAGTTGTTGGTCCCATGTTTATTTTGGCATGTAAAAGAACGCTGGAAGGTATGGGAAAGAACTTTTCTGGCTAAATTGATAGGACTTTCGCACTTGTTCATAGAAATTCAGTATTGGATTCAATGTGGAATAAAATTTCCTGAACCTCTTTAGTAGATGGGATCCATACCAGATGGTGTAGGCTGCACTAACAGCCGAAGGGATGAATACATGCCCTGATCCGGATGGATAGAAATAACATTAAACCAACCTTTGGGTTGTTGACTTAAGAAGAACTGTAAAATGTGTGGACCGATTTTATCGAAATTTTGTAGGGGTTTTCCTTCAACTAAGGTAAAACGATGTATTTTTAAAAAATATCTAGTTATTTTACTCTCAAAGTTTTTTTTAAATAGATAATCTCAAGTGATTTGAAATTGAATTCTAAGCTATTTATTATCTTAATATATATAATTCTTCTGTACGTGTGTATGTCACTGAACTCCTACTAAACGGCTGGACCGATTTTAATGAAATTTTTTGTGTGTTTTGAGTGGGTCCGTGGATGGTTTGGATTCACAATTGGACCCGGTAGGTGGCACTGCAATCGGGTTCTAGGCTTTTCTTTAGTTTTTAGGAAATTTTTTTGGGGAATTTTTTTTTTATTTTTTGCATATCAGAACATGTAAACTCAAGATTTCACCCCCACCACCACCACCCCCCAATATTTATAATAATGAATATAATATTAATAACTGACCGTTAAAAAAATCATACGTTCATCAATAATTGACCGTTAAAACCTTCTGAAAGTTCATGAATAATTGAACTTCTGAGAATATTCATAGTTATGTTTGTTTTTCGATACAGCTGATATTTGTGGAGCAGTTGTGGGCAAAATGCCAAAAATGAAAAGAAGTTTTATTTGTATGTTGTCTTGACAAACACTGAATTTGTAATATTTGTGTTACTCACTAATTGGAGTTCATTGTGAATTTGTAATTGTGATGATCACATAGTATTTGTTTTATTATCGAAATCAATTATGCCACCCAACGAAAAGTCCAACGTTCGGGCAGGACAACGTCTGTCGGGTCCGCTAGTTTAATATCATATATTTTAAGTTTTAAACATATCCTGTGAGATTTAAAAGTGTATACGATAGTAATTATTCTCTTTGAATATAATATATATTTATTTAGGTAGGAGTGGTGGTGAAAATAGTAGAAGATTATTTTTGAAAAATTTTTTAAATTGATTAATTTCAACTTATTCAAAAATGTTATTGATAGTATATTATAATTAGGAGAATAGTTAGCCTACTTACTATATTCGAATAGCCAATTTTTAATCATAAGCTTGTGAATTTCCACCTATCTTACCTTAGGTAGGATGTATATTTGAATGAAGTAACGTAATAACATGTAGTAGGGGTTACTGTTCACAAAGTAAGATATAATAATAACATGGAGGGAGGCTTTTAGAAAATGTAGTTAGTCCGATTTAAATTCTACTTGTTAAACTATTAGTAAGACATAACGATAAAAATAAACTTCAAGAATATATAAGATGTATAAAACTTAATAACATGGAATTATTTCAACTTCATAAATCTTTTCTAACAATATATATGACGAGTCTACTTTCCGTACCGATTTTTAAACATAATCTATGTCACAAATACAAAAATGCTTACTCTAATAATAACTGTAGGCTCTCCTTTCAGAATCCTCAAGATTTTATATATTCTGGGGTCTACTGTTCACGATCTAGTAAACTTTAACGATAATAACATGGAGTGGGTTTACTGTTCACAAGTAAGATAATATTATCATAGAGGGAGGCTTAGAAAATGTGTAGTCTCTATTTAAACTTGTTTGGAAACTATTATAAAATTAGCTAAAAAATAAATTCAAAGAGATAATAAAATAAAAAAAGCTTAATAAAATGAATTATATCCATTCATAAATCAATTTTCTAACAATATTATTATGATACTATTTTCTCTACCGATTTATTAAAGCAAATTTTCCAAAACAAAAAATGCCTTATTTCTCTAATGAAAACTGTCAGGCTCTCCTTTCAGTAATCCTGAAGATTTTTATTTCTGTCTAGAATTTCTTGAGTTTTATCTGGAAGATAAATATCTCCTGTCCAAAGCATGGGTTGAAGGTTGAGCCTCTTCGGTGACAGGCCGATACAAAACCAGACAAATGGGAAACACCGCGGAGAAGAAAAAAATTACTTTTGTGACCGAAACAGTCTTACGATGAAGTTATCCATCTGCTTTATATATATTAGGATGTGTCATCTTTTGTAATTTTAAGGTGAATATAAGGAGGCCACTTAAGGTAATCTTTTTGTAATCCTTATAATGACCGCACTTGTCACTTATGGTCAAGTTACAGACCCAGAAGTCCTGGGTTCGATTCCAAGCACTTCCAGATTTTTGAGGAGTGGGTCTTAGAACGGGGTCAACTCAGTCTTGTTAGGACAAATGTGGAAACTACTTGATTGAAAAAAAAAGAAGCACTCTGGTCTAGAAAATGAGATTAATAGGTGGAGGTTTCATTGTGTTAACCACATGACCCTTTCTCTCTACAGAAATTGGCACTATCTTCAATATCTGGTGGTGGGCACTCGATCAGTATGTCTTGTTTGCGGGCTGATACTACGAATATGTTTATAACAAAATACAGTTCATTCAAAAAATAAAATAAAAATTTGTCCATCACTTTTAGTTCAGTCGTTGGTAAGTTTTCCTGCCACGCTAAGTGTACCGGGTTCTATTTCCGGCATGACTGAAAATTATACCATTTGTGACATGTGGATTCCCCCCCCCCCTCTCAATGATAAATAAACGATCAGGGTTTAGGTGGGTTGTTGGTGCTAGAGTAAGTTAGTGGCCAAGTCGGTGGCCAAGTGATCTAACGCGTGTCTCTCGTGTTAAACTTGACTGTCAAAGGCTGGGAGATCGGGGTTCGATCCTAGGGCGGGTGCACTGAGGATGGCTTTCCCTAAATGGTCTTACATCGCCTTCTACACAAATGGGGTGCACTTCCTATCTATTAAATCCTCCTAATCCCTAAACCATTAGTGTAAATATATCATAGGCGTATAACCCGAACGAGTAGTAAGACGTGGTGTTAAAAAAATTACGTAGGGCGTGTTCTAATATAATAGGTTGGTTAAGAAAATTCACGATAAATTCCTTGAATAAATGAAAACAAATATTAATAAGGTTGTTCCCAACCTTTATTCCAAAACTAAATAGTGCTAATCTCTAATGGCACAAATGGTATCCCAGAAAAATACAATAAAGTGTTAAAAACATTTAAAATCTCGTTTAAACACCCTTAAGTTCACCAACTAGTTCTTAGACACTTAGCTATCCGTTTTTTTTAATTTACAATAAAAACAGTTTATTTTTTAATAATAATTGACTGAGAACCCGGGATGTAAACGTTTTAAAATATATTTTTTTATTATCACTAATCTTACTATCCGTTTGGGTTATACGATTATGTACTAATTACACTAATGGTTTTAGAGATGAGGAAGGTTATATTTATAGAAAGTGTTCCCGCAGCTGCATGGAGGAAGAGTGGAAAACCTATTTGGGGAAACCATCCTCAGTAAACTCAACCGATATTCGAACTTTGATCTCCCTGTCATCGACAGTCTAATCTAGTACCAACTAGTGCCATAGGCCTTGCGACCATCAAAGCGGGGGAATAAACTAATAAATGTCTACGTTTGAGATACGAGAGTAAAATGGTAATACACATTTGTTCTTTACGTTTCCTTAGTCTTACGACCTCTTGTATATTTTATTTTAACTACAAATATAGGTACGATGACGTTATACATTTATGGAAAATTTATCACATTTGGTTGGAGGGCGTATGAGAAACAATTAAGGAAAAATAATCTGTACACTTGGCTCTAACTCAAACTCGAAACTATACTTCACTGGTAATTTTGACTAAGCCGGCCTAATAAAAATATAGTGGTCATAGAACCTGGTAGCTGATCTAGAGGACCCGGATTTGATTCCCATCTAGTAACGGAGGGATTTGTTTCCAAAGAAGAAAATTCCTCACGGTAACCAATGATTTATTAATTAACGTTTAAGATTTTCACTAACCTTACCCCGTCATATTCACTACCATCATCTTCTCAATTCATCGGTACATGGGAAGAGCCTCCACGGAAAGGATGTACGATTAGAACATTCAGGCATCTCCTTGACAACGGTACATTAGTACTGGCTAATATTTCCACATACTGAGCTACAGATTTATGTAGCCCAGACATGACATTATTATTAATAGCTAAGCTAGAGGAGACTAATATTTGTGTCTGAGTGGTCACCAGTGTGGTTAGAGATTACAGTACTTTTAGTTTTATAAGAATTTATTACCCGTCTCGGTGGCGTAGTTAGTTAACGAACTAGTTTCGTGTTGAGCTAAATTAGTGAGGATAGGAAAATCGATGTTCGAATTTAGTTCGGGTGAACTGTGGCTTTCCCTAAATGGTTTTCCAATCTCCCTCCACGCTAATGAGGGTTCATTTCCTCTTTAATTAAACCTTAACAATTCCTAGATCATTAGAGTAATGATTACATAAGCGTATAAACCAAACGGGTAGTAAGACATGGTGCTAAGTATTATAATTTTTACTATCATTAAGGATTTATTTTAAACCTACTTTGTGGTTTAATGATATAATGCGTCATTGTCTCAATAAACTGAGCTGCTGATGATCGGGAAGTTGGGTTTTTAATTCCGGTTGTGTGTCAGGAGTTTATTTTTATTAAATGGTTTTCATTCTCCCTTTTCGCAAATTGGGGCACATGAAGAACGTCTAAATTAAACTTTCCTTGGCTCTGACATATTGGGTAATTAGTACATATTCGTACGAACCGAATGGTTTGTAAAATGCGGTGCCAAAGAAAGGTCATTTGTCAACCTTTTATTAACATATACCGACTATTTTTTTAACTACCTTACTAAAATTTTAGAAACGTCTTAAATTTGAATTACAACCAATAAAACCTGGTATGTCTAGACATCTATATAATATACATATCCTAGTGCTTAAACGGCTATAAGGATCAATCGGTCCAATGAACAAGGAGTGGTATAGTCCATTTCTAAGGAAGTGCCATTTAGAAAGTACACAAATATTTATTATTATTCAAAATCTATAATGTTCTATTATATTAATTAGTGTTATTTCATAGATATTTCATATTTATTTAGTATATTTGGAAATGTGTCAGATTAATTTGGCAAATAAGCATTATAGAAAATAGTGTTTTCTCGTATTTAATAAGAAGTTGTCGTTTAGATTAATAATATAGGTTTGGACACCTTCTATAATAATCGGACCCATACCTACCAAGTTTGAAAGATACATATAATATGGGCTGACGTATGATTTCGTGAACGAGATAAATTAACTTTTTCTTTCTGTCGGAAATTTTTTTATGACAATTGCATTGCAATATATTGTCAATAAAATTAACTGTTAAGTCCCAATATATTCTAATTTGTTTCATATGTCTACTGGGATTTAGCTAGGTCCCTTTAGACTTAAGACTTCCCTCCTAAACAATTTTAGCTAAAATGAATTCAAATAAAGGGAATTAACAATTTATCTGTGATAAAATTTACTTCTTATCAACATTAGAGATTATCTATATATCTTAGTAATAGGTTAAGTTTGTTTATAAAATTGTAGGGCTTTCAAAGCCAATAACCTTTTCCCTTATGACATGACATCCCAGCAAGGAAAGTTTCACATCCCATAAAATGATAATATTCAAGAAAAGGATAAAATTAAAAAATTAAAATTTGTGTGAAAAGTAAAAAGAATAATTTAGCATCAAAGAAACACATTTATCGTAAATATGTGAACTATACTTTTAAAAAAACTCTTGATACGCCAATCATTTCGTGTTATTATGTGATGTCACAAGGTTAATTTAAGTAAAAATCTGAGTTGAATAACTTTTATTGTCAATTTGTGTTTACTTAATTGTGACTGTTTTAATATGTGTGTAACTTTCTTGCTCATTTTAAATCGTGTTTTATTAATTAAGACTCTTTTAACTTTAGTAATATAAAAATATGTCTTTTTATTCTTAAAAAAACATAGACTACAGTGTTTCAAAACGTATTTGACAGTATTCATTGTTTATTGATTAATAATAGTATCATTGATACACCTAACCCTCTTGTTTTCTGATTTGGATCACAGATGTTTGTTTTTATAGTAGAGAGATTCCACCTTGGTGCATCTCCCTGTGGCCTTGACTTAAGATCGCTGACTTTTATGTTGTGTCACTTTTATAGCCTTGGTGTGACATGTACAGGGTGTCCCAGCCAAGCGCAAATTATTTCAGAATCTGTATTGGAAATGGCCAAGCAGCCACTACACATCGTTTCCACTCGCCAACTGGTAAACGTTTATTTATTTAAAATATATATTAGGGCTGGTGCCGTATATTTCTAACATATAATTTGAAATATAATTGCTTTTAGGTTCGATTTTATATGAGACAACCTGTACACCTACGGAAACAGTTTACAAAAGATCTGTCTGGTTCTTGGAACATATCCTTTCCCATTGATATGGCTATTCTAAATTAGTAAAAAAGTTACTTCCGTCAGTTAATTTCACAAAAAAAATTCTCTACACATATTTTAAAGGTTTTGTTTGTCTGCAACACAAGGCCATTGACACAACTTTGCCATGTTGAACCTAGGTCGTTAGTAGAAGCATTGTGTTTGTAAATTGTGGGATGTCTTCGTGAGAACCATTTTTTTTTTTTTTAGTTCTCATGATGGAGACACGTCGTGACTGTCACGTGGTGTAATGCATCAAGATCGTAATAGACTAGATAGCTGTTGGTGGAAAAATTTAGCTAAGAATCTACGCTTCAAGTATTTCGAGGAAAAAATTATGATTTCCCTATTTCCTATCATATATTCACTTACTAACTAACTTACTAACTTACTCTGAAATTATATTTCCTCATTCCTACTCTTTAGACTAGGCCATTAATAAATATTTGTGTTTTTACATAAACAATAAATAAAATATTTCTACCAATGTTATGTGAGGGCTAGCATCTTTCTTTAGCATTTTTATTCCTGATGATGATGCATCGGAGTCTAAACTAAATTGGATATCATCTCCGAGGGAAGTGTATGGCTAGTACTGCGAAACCTCTTTGTCGTATTCTGGTTTTCATATAATCAATCCTCCCTTTGATATAAATAAAATTTTGAAAAGCTTGATGCCAGTAATTCCTTCTTACCCCAACACACAACCTCCTGAAGTAATTGAAGTCGAGGAGATTTGGCAACAGTTAACCGACAGAGAGTGAAGATAATAATTTTCTCCATTAGACCTTCAGTTCCATCAGAGATGATATTAAATGTAGTCTAAGCCATGATAGATAAATAATTTCAGTCAACACCAAAATAGAAAACAATTCAAACAATAAAGAGTTAACCAAATCTTCATAAAGCAAAACACGTTAAACATTTACTATAGTATCTCACTCAAAAAAATCTTCTCTAACACAAACAAGATAAATGGTACGGCACACCGCACAGACTTTCTCTCTATTTCTATAAACTCGTAAGATTTCTGAACGGAATAATGTACATTGTATCATCACCACTCCACATAAGAACACGCATAAAATAATATACAATGATATAGAATCAATGAGAAAAGAGGCGCATCTTTGTCCACCTAAGAACATTTCAAACAGTTTAATGTCTTCCACAAGGGTCAACACTTCGTATTAAAATTTCGATTTCTGGTTAAAATTTTAACATTTTAAAAGGTGTTGCAGATCTTCAAGTCATCGCATTGATATTTAATTATTCATTTATACATTTTGACTAATAAAAAATGTAAATATTGACTATTGAGTCTAAAATGGAGATAGATCATTGCTATGCAAACATTTCTCCTAAGAGATTTAAGGAAAAATAACATACTTTTTTTAGATACTTACTTATATTTAATTACTCTATGGCATTGGAGTATTATTGCGTTAAGACTTAAGTAGTATATGTTTACAACTAAAGCTCACAAAATTGTATTAATATATTTGCAAATATCTCAGAAACTGCTGTTTTTATAAAAATATATGTCAAATAAAAGTTTTTTATTTCTAATAGTCCTACAATTTTGCAATGATAAGTTGTTTAGTTTCTCCAATAGTTGTGGAGATACGGAAATTAACGCTTCTGTAATGTACCCTAAAAATCATTTTCATAGGAAAATGAAAATAGCCAGTTTATTTATAATCTTAATCAACGCCTAGATACGAATTTTAATCAAAATCGTTTAAGCAGATTTTGAGAAAACCAAATTTTTCTCTTTTCGTCCTTCAGTAAACTACCCTTAATTTTAAGTTTTTATAGACACACAGAGAGACGGCATTGCAAAGACTATTTTTTAGGGTTCGGGGGGTCATGAGACGTCGACATCTATCAACATTTCAGGTTAGTTTTTTTTTTACGGTCGCAATACTTAAACTTTAATGTCCAAAAAGTTAAAAAAAATTCATATAATTGCGTATATATTGAAAGTTATTGATTTTATAAAAATATGTTTCGAATAAAATATCTGTATTATAAATATATATACATATTTGTAATGCAAAGTAATTTCATATCTCAAATAGTTTCGGAGCTATTTAAAAAAATGTTAATTTACGCATCAGACCGGAGCCCTTAAAGCCATTTTGCCGAAATATTGAGGGTAGCCATTTTGTTTGGAATATTTATTAATGTATATAAATGAAATTTAATCAAAATCGTTGGAGCCGATTTTGAGAAAATCGACTTTTTCTCTTTTTGCCATTCAGTAAACTACCCTTAATTTTAAGTTTTAATAGACACACAGACAGACGGCATTGCAAAGACTATTTTTAAGGGTTCGGGGGGTCATGAGACGTCGACATCCATCAACATTTCAGGTTAGTTTTTCTTACGATCGCAATACTTAAGCTTTAATGTCCAAAAAGTTAAAAATATATATATAATTGCGTATATATTGAAAGTTATTGATTTTATAAAAATATGTTTCGAATAAAATATTTGTAGTATAAATATATATACATATTTGTAATGCTAAGTAATTTCATATCTCAAATAGTTTCGGAGCTATTATAAAAAATGTTAATTTACGCATCAGACCGGAGCCCTTAAAACGATTTTGCCGAAATATTGAGAGTAGCCATTTTGTTTGTAATATTTATTTATGTTCATAAATGAAATTTAATCAAAATCGTTAGAGCCGATTTTGAGAAAATCGACTTTTTCTCTTTTTGCCCTTCAGTAAACTACCCTTAATTTTAAGTTTTAATAGACACACAGACAGACGGCATTGCAAAGACTATTTTTAAGGGTTCGGGGGGTCATGAGACGTCGACATCCATCAACATTTCAGGTTAGTTTTTCTTACGGTCGCAATACTTAAGCTTTAATGCCCAAAAAGTTAAAAATATATATATAATTGCGTATATATTGAAAGTTATTGATTTTATAAAAATATGTTTCGAATAAAATATTTGTATTATAAATATATATACATATTTGTAATGCTAAGTAATTTCATATCTCAAATAGTTTCGGAGCTATTATAAAAAATGTTAATTTACGCATCAGACCGGAGCCCTTAAAACGATTTTGCCGAAATATTGAGAGTAGCCATTTTGTTTGGAATATTTATTTATGTTCATAAATGAAATTTATTCAAAATCGTTAGAGCCGATTTTGAGAAAATCGACTTTTTCTCTTTTTGCCCTTCAGTAAACTACCCTTAATTTTAGGGGTAGATATCCAATTCCAAAAACCCCTCGGGGCAACCCTATGAAAACCCTAGATATCAAGTTTCAGCTCAATCGGTAAAATAGTTTAGGCTCTAGTTGGAGGTACAGACAGACAGACAGACAGACAGACAGACAGACAGACAGACAGACAGACGGAAATTCAAAAACCACTTTTTCGGATTCAGGAAGTCATGAAACGTCAAAATTCATCAAAATCTCGAGTTCGATTTTTTTGACGATCACAATACTTTCTCTACCTGTAAGATAGAGAGAAAGTAATAAATTCATAAATTGATTTGTTCAAAGTTATTTATTTGAATTTTCAATTAAAGTTTTAAAATGTGTATTCACATTTTTACTTCCAAGTCGCATAAAAGACAAACACTTTACTACAAGTGTGATAGACTGTTATTATTGACCAAATAAATAATTGCTTTAATTTAATACAGTAATGCACCTATATTTGTTTCTTATCGTCTTAACAAAAGACAACTTCATCGCATAAACGCAAAATTTAAAAATCTCCTTCCAACAAGAGGATCCGACTATTTCAACATACGAATGTGTTTTTGTGTTTTTTTTTAGACAGTCCACGAGACTGACAAGAAGTTGGTACGTTTGATAGTGGACGAGTCTTAATACATTAATGTGATTAGTACGTTTGCATGTATCCCAAAAGGCTGGTAAGGAACAGTGCTATGATCGTAATAATAATGAATATATTGTGATCTTCGTGTCTACCATAAGCCTCTGTGTACGACCTTTATGAGCTGGTTTAACATATTTGTTTAATTTTTGAAAAAACATTTGAATAGTTTAATAAGGAACGTTTGAGATTATTTATAAAAAAAAAAAAATTTTTGGTGAAGTTAGGTTGCACAAATTGTATTAATTTAACGTTAAAGACACCAAATGTGTAATATAATATAATATATATGGACAATATTTAATTGATATTTGAATAATATTTGGTAATAATAATGACAAGTTATGATACTTTATAATAAGGAAATCTTGAAATTATAACAAACATCTAAAAAGTTCAGTACATTTTAAAATTGTATATATTTGAGCCAAATTACACTTAAAGCTATATTTTTAAAAACAAAGAATAATGTGATCATGCACATATTTTGTGTTGTGTCTTATATTGAGAAAAACAGAACACGTTGTAGAATTTGAGAAGATATAAAGAATATTTAAAATTAGAATTTCTTTCCTATCTGTAACTCCCTGTTCCTTGGTTACTGATGCGAAAGCTTCAACGTTATTTGTCAACATAACTTTACTAAAAATTAAATTTTATTTTATAAATAATAATTATTTGAATTATTATCAGTACATTGGGAACAACAGCAAAGCAAAACTCAGTAATCCTCTACAGAAGATGACGAAGATCTCATAATTCTACAGTCTACACCCAAATATTTTGAGATCTTCCAGAAAAAAAGTCAGTAGTCATTGTCTACGTTTCAAGTATAACTTACCGTAAAGCTTGATACTGCCATCCGTGTCTCCCAGAGAGTTCTTGGAGACACACTTGTAGGAGCCAAAGTCTGAAGGCCCCACGGAGCGGATTGTCAGTTTCATGTGCACCTTGTAGGCGTTGTCCAGAAGAACGGGCTCGTATTTACCCCCTAGAAGAATACATTCATATTTGTACTAATCGAAACTCATGTGGTGAGGGGAAGCAGATATTGATCGGGAGGTGATAAGAAGACAGGCATGCGGTACAGAGACGCACAGGCATCTTTATTAGGAAATAAGAAAAGGGAAAGGAGAGATGGCGCTCTCCCCATACACCTGTTCAAATGGGACACTCTTAGTACCAAAATATAAACAGTGATTTTTATTTTACTATTAAAAATTGAAAATCCACCGTTAAGAGTATGGTCAGCCCACTAAGAAACAAGTGAGATGCTGGGATGGATTTGTTGGGCGTCTGGTCCGTCATCTTGGTCCGTCTTCAGCTGATTTTATAAAAACGTCATGTTACCCTGCAGTTGCCGAGTGGAGAAAATGTTCAGGTTAAGTTAGTTTTAGTCTAGTTATTATTATTATTACTATTAGTTTTAGGTCCAATAAGAAGAGGAATTGGTTTGGAGCAGGTGGAATGCAATCTCTGGTAGGGCACCTTCCGATGGATGCCCGCCCCCACTGGGACTCTCGATGATATGGGGACTATTAGATCCAGAGGACACCCTACGGGGCAGGGTACTGGGGTAGTAAAATACCTAGGGTGGACCAACTAGTAGGATTATGAGCTAGTATTAGGAATAAAAGGACATTAGTTAGGTGCTATATTACAACGTATATTACAGTAAATAAAGGACACAGCTAAATGATGTTAACTAAATTGAGATTGTAGAACTAGGTCCCGAGATACATTCTAGGTATCGGGATTGATAGTTTAGTAAAATGAATAAATGTTGAGAGTCATGGATAAGGTAACTTTTTCCATATGACTTATATAATTAATATCATAATATAATAGGGTGGGTCAAAAACAATTATACAATCAATACTGAGGAAGGTGATGGGAAACTTGCTGTTGTTTGTCTTACGTCCAGTGTAACTCAACTGAGTGACATTATCTTCAAAAGTGAAAAATTATTATATGTATTTTGCTTTTATTTAGCTATTAAGTATTTATGATAATGTTCATATTTATTTGGTAAGGAGTAGTAATGATTGAGAGTAAGGCTATATATTCTTTCTTATTCCCTTCTCATTATTTTAAAAAAATAAGGAGAAAGGAATAAAAAAGAAGATTTAACCTTACTATCAATTATTGAATGTCCTATTTATCCATTTGTTACTAATTAACTTTTATTTTCTAATTTAAAATTAAGTAAGAGATGGTGGCAGTGGCAACAGTCTCGTCCTGCATGTTTTACATGTGAATAGCAGAATTCCACCTTTATGATTTACTAGCCTTTATTAGTCTAGTTTAAAATTTCAGTGAACTCTGATTGATGAGCACGTGAGATGAATGTCAGGCTTATTTGCTGGTGAACGGAAAGTTGGGGTTCGAATCCTGGCCGAATGTAATGAGGATGGCTACCCACCACGCATATTATTTGTAGAGTGGGGGGGTTTTATATTTCTACTAAACTCTGTCTTCCTCGTCAATACCTCTTTTGCGTAATGAAATAATTGTGAATATCCCGAACTATTAATAAGACTTTTTTTTTGTAACAAAGAAGGGTGGTTGGAAATGGTACAAAATAAAAATAATACAATAAAAATTCAAACAAATGTTTCATCTAAGAGGACACACTTCGATGCTGTGGTTGTATAGAATGTACAAAAATGAAACCCGAATGATGTATTGAACTTTGGTCATTCACTTTACCTGTTCAGTTATCCATAATGTCTTCGTTGTCAATGTGTCATTTAACCAAAGATTATAAAAATCATAATGGATCCACTTCGGTGACCCCATGGCCTAACGTGCTAATATTGTAGTAGATTAGACTACCGAATAGAGGGAGATCGAGGATCGAATCATGGTTGGGTGAATTGAGGATGGTTTATCTTAAATGTTTTTCACTCTCCCTTCACGCATATGAGGGTACACTTCCTCTAAAATATCACCCTACGAATAAATAAAACCATTAGCGTTAATTGTACATAGGCATATAACCCAAAAAGATAGTAAGACGTGGTGAAAAAAAATAAGATTATTTTTCCTTAAAGGAATTTGGTAATGGTCAAATTTCAAGATTATTTTTGAGAGTCTTATCATTTTCTTAACCTGTTCAGCGTTAAGACACCTTAGTTCTATTTGGATAGCGTGGTTGCCTACGGAGCTATGGGCCCGAGATTTGGTTCCTGGCATGGCCTAAGAACTTACCATTGGTGAAATTCGTTTTCCCCTCTTTCACAGTGATGAATAAACTGCTGAAGAACTGGGTGTTTTATTTGTTCTGTATTTAAGTTGGTTTAATTAGCCATTTTTATATAATCAGTTGGTTCTATATAAAGTCCACGCTAAATACCTTAAATAAAATACATATACAGTAGTTTTTATAATCTTAGGTGACCTGGTGGTCTAGGAGTAAGGTGTCAGACTTCTGTGCTGATGGTCCGGGGTTAAATCCTCGGTCCCAGCACAGATTTATCTGATTGCCCAAATCTTTCCTTCACCTTTGACAAGACGTGTATTAATCACAACTTGTGAATGTGTAGAGGGCCAGGCCTCCACCGTGGTTCGGATCCCACGTTAAACTGTAGGTCCTCCATTTCATCTCACAATCACCCTACCATTACACATTAGCGTAAGTGCGTACAAACCGAACGGGTAGTAATAAACGGTGCTAATAATAATAATAATAATTTATACTCTTCACGCACTCTGTTTACAACCAAAACATTCCTTCTCCTCTCCCCTTGTTACATTTTGCAACCTTTCCTCTACAGCCCCTATGTACAAGACAACCCTCGAACCACCCCTAAGAAATGTATGGCATTATTGAGAATACAAACCAGAAAAAAAAAAGTGGCAGGAGAAAAAAACTGCCTCAAGATGAAGTTGAAAGGAGGGTTGTGGAGTTTTGGAAGGAGGGATGGCCCGTGTCGTATAAAATGCTACTGATTGAGCAATTTGGTATGGGATTCTGTAAATGGGAGGCTATTCACACAGTGTTGCAACATCGAAAAAGAAAGAAAGAGATGGGTGGGTGGAAAAAGATTGAAGGAAAGAGTAGAAAAGAAATTTATTGATCGTCTTTCAGATTGCTCAAAAATATCTATGAATTTTACATCAGTGTATTTTTATTTTTTTTGTAACACGGTTCTATCCGTGTGTGTTCGTATGTGTGTGTGAGTGTGTGTAAGACGTTTGAACACACACCTACCTCTCAACGAAACGTCGTATGTTCTTTGAAATATTCATGACGGAGGTTTTTACTTTTTGTGGAGTAGTGTTACAGGTCGTAGGGTAGAGAGATCAGGTCTCTGTTTGGGAGTGGAGGTGCTAGTTTGACTGCTAAAGCTATTCGTGATCGTTTTATCGAAATAGTTATAAAGGGCAGTTTACGTGGCTCATTTTTATTATTTCTAGCATAGAAGAGAGCTGTAAGTATCTAATATAATGTTTTATTTTTAGCATCGCGTCTTTCTAAACGTTAGGGTTATACGCTAATGTATTAATTACGCTAATGGTTTTAAGGATTGGGAAGGTTATATTTATATGAAGTGTACCAGAATTTGTGTGTAGGCAGAGTGTAAAAACATTTTTGGGGAAAACCACTCTCAGTACACCCAACCGGGATTCGAACCTTGATCTCCTACTCATCCTGGAATCCATTAAAATGGACATGCCTTAATCGCTTATTAAAAGGATTATATTTAAAACAATGAAATTTCAAAAACTAACTAAAGAAATATTCTATCAAAATAAAACAAACGTAATTGGTTCTTACCAACATAAAATAATTCAGGTTGAAAGTGTTATTTGGAGGATTCATATATTTGTTTAAATATTTATTGTGTTAAATGTAAAATAAAAAAAAACTTTTTTGAGCGTTACCAATGTGTAAGTTATTAAATAAACACGAATTGTCTTATAATTTTAATACAAAATAACAACGAAAAAAATTAGTTTAGCTTTGGATTTTAAATTAAAATATAATCTGTATATAATTACTCATTTTTTGCAGTTATTTGCCATCAATTAAGACAGAAAAAAGAGTTTTATATTCAATAGGATAATACAACATTAATCACATGGTTAAGCGAAAATATTTGAAAAACATCAATTTTATTGTATTTTAAAAGAAATATAGGCCCATTGTGTTTACCGGATGTCATGCGAGATCTTAGCACACTCGGCTTAGTGGATTTTTATTAAAGAGGATCATACAAACTAAACTAATTTATTATTACTAATATATTATTTATAAATATTATTAATATAATAAAAAAATAGATTATGCCTTTTAATAATCAAACTAGAACCAGCAATTTATTTTACTCCAAATATATTGTTAAGGATAATGATAGGCATCAATTTTGTAATATTTTAAAAATCATTCTATATTTACAAATTATAACGAGTAATAAATAAAGAAATTTGATTAAATCTTTTCAATATATCAGTAAGATTCAATAAATAGATATATGATGTTGACTAACGCAAGTTATTTTATGCCAACCATTATTAATATCCACAAAAGAATTTGATTTGTGGGTAAAAAGGACTGTGAAAAGGAAAACCAATAATGTAATCCACTTCTGAAAATTCTTTATTGGACAAGGCACTGTGCGAACTGTTCTATATTCCTGTTGAATAGAAAGAAAAGGAAAGAGACGAAATGATTACAACTTCCCACACACTTTGGTATAATTCGATTAATGATCTACTAGTTAAGGTAAATAAAGAAGATGATAACAGAGTGTTCAGAACATCTACACCATTAGTGAGACAAAGTTTAGAACAAACAAAGGAAGGTGGGGAGAGACGGAGAAGAAGGGAAATAGCAATTGAGAGAATCAAAATAAATTTGTTTAATTATCAGCGAGATACTCTCTCAAAACATTTGTATTTCCCATTTGTTCCTTTCCATATGTATGTTTTACACTTTGAGATGTACGTTCGTAATTCGGTTTTAATGTATTTTGTTCGCATGTGACAAAAAAAAAAAGGTTCGTCCCAGTTTTTATAATTACTTTTCGTAACTTTACGGGATAAAAAATAGCCCTCATTGATGGTCAGGTTGTCTAAACGTCAGGCTCATCTAGTCGGGGGTTTTATTTAACAAGAAGGAAAGATTCCATAATATCTATTCTAGATAGACTAGGGTGATTATATTTTACTAAATAGTTTCTCACTTTCCTTCGGAGAAAAATGCTTGTACCTCTGAATTATCCCCTCCTCGCCCTTCTTGATTAGTGTAATAATTACCCCTAACCCTCCCTCAAGTGTTACCATCAGTTTGGGTTAAACGCATGCACTAATTAATCTAATGGAGTTAGAATAGGTGATGTAAAATTTTAGAGGAAGTGTCCCCACATTTAAGGGAGGCAAAGAGGGAAAAAATTTAATAAAAAACTCACACTTAATATATCCTTACCCTTTTCAGTGGCTTAATGATTTAAGGCTTGATCTTGTGTTAGACTGGCCTACTGATGACGGGGAGATCGGGGTTTGAATCCCGGTTAGGTTTACTTAAGGTATTTTTTTCTAAATGGTTTCCCACTCTACTTCCACGAAATGTTGGTAGATTACCTCTAAAATGCTTCCTTCCTTCTCCCTACCCCAATTGAGTAACTTTTTTAGCACCACTTATTACTACCCATTTGGGTTATACGTCTATGTACTAATTACTTTAGTGGTTTTAAGGATTAAGAAGACTTAATTTAGAGGAAATGCACCCGAATTTGCGCGGAGAAATGATGGAAAAAATTTAGAAAAAAACCCACCTTCAGTGCACCCAACAAGGTTCAAACCCTGATCTCCCCGTCATTGTGAGTCTAGTCCAACACGAGATTAGCACGTCTGACCACGTGGCCACTGAAGCGGGCTGTTAGAATAGTTACATATTTGCGTATAGCATGAACGGGCAGAAAAAACAGGCGGTGATAAAAATATCACATATTTATCCAACGTTTTTGAAACCCTTATCTCCTTTTCACCACCAAACCAGTCTTATTTGAGAGTGAAGCATTGAACCACGTGACTTTGTATGGCAGCTCGTGATATAACCTGGAGCTAAAATAATATTTCCCAAACGTGAGATAGAGTTTTTGCTAGGTGAAATATTATCTCCCCTTTCTGGATGTAAATGTTAATAATATTTTTTTTTCTCTCTTTTAGCACAGCTGAGCTATAGAGGTGGTTGGTATCTTTGGTAACGTCTTGTAATCGAGTCGGCTACCCCATCATAATCCCAGAGTCATCTCATGCCGTTACTCCCCATTACCAAGATACCCCTAGGGAGGGTATGGCCTTAGATAAACTCTCATCTGCATAAGAGAAGTTGCGCGCTTTCAACGTTCACACACACACACACACACACACCACCACACACACACATACACTCACCACACACACATGCAGCACACACACGCACACACACAAGCACACACAAAGACACACACCAACACACACACACCATAAACACACAAACACATACACACATACACGCATAAACACCATCACACCATACACACCTACACGCACACACACATACACATATACATACACACATACCCCAACCACACACACATGCACACACATGTACATACACACATCACCACAACCACACACACATACAACAGGCACACACAGCCACACCACATCCCACACACATACACGCATACACCCATACCATAACACCAAACACGCAACACACACACTACACCCCCACACATACCCACACACATACATGCTTAAAGAGACAGTAGATACAAATGTCACTTTATTTTGTGTTTTTGGCCTTAATAAAAACAGTTCATTAATGGTTTCATTTTAAACTATAAAATGGCGTGCAGTACTATTCTGGTTGTAAGTAATTCTTACAAAAACTGTTTTGTGTTAAGAAAATAATACAATTTTAATATTTTTTTATAGGTTTTGATAATATCATCAAGTGTGACAGCTACAGTTCTTATGACTTTACGTATGAATACGTGAAAGTTGACTAAGTAACTTTTCTGAGAATTATAAATTATTCCTATGAAAATGTAATGTAGTACTGTATTTTTTTAAGATAGTTTAGTATAAATTCAAATAATTTTACATACAAATTTTTTATGTTTAGAAAAATACTAAAGATTTTCTAATTTGGGTTTAAACCAAACCCTTATTTCAGCATATACTGTAAATCTGCAGTAAAATTTTAATCAGTTGTCAAATTCTCCAGTGGCCTGTGCAAGAACTTAAAATTATAAGTTTAAATAATTCGTGGTTAAAGTAGTAAAAAAAAGTTATACTGAATATTTTGTATTTGTTAAGTATAACAATTTGTAATTTTTCTACTGTGTGTACACACGTATTTTATCCAAACATACATTTCTAAAAACTCATTTTGTATTTATAAATGACTTTGAAATTAGTTCAGTCTGACTACAGAATATTTAACCATAAACGGTCAATTCCAATGATATTGTTATTATTATTATTATTATTATTATTATTATTATTATTATTATTATTATTATTATTATTGCCTTAAAAATATATCAAAGCAAGCAACCGAAATTATTTATACATCACCCAAAATAACAGCTAAGTCAGTAGCTCATGTGCCTACTTAGCTAGGGATCCCGGTTTTATTCCCGGCATGTCTAAAAGATTTATAATTTGTAGAATTGGTGTTTCCTCTTTCACATTGAAGGAATTTATTGCCTGGAGAAATTATATTTGTGTATTTTTTTAGAAATTTAATTTGGTTTATAAGTTGTGTGCTGATATTATATTCATTCATTACAGAAAGTACACGTTAAAAACCTCAAATATATTATACACACACACCAAACAAATAGTAATTACTTGGGAGTGAGCCGTAATCACTATTAAAACGAATTAGAAAATCATCCATACCTACATACATACCTGATCATGCCATTCCCTCACGGGGTAGAAAGAAACTGTGTACATAGCTAAAAAATATCTCCTTAATCCATCCTCAAAATTTCCCCACACTTACCTATCCTTGTATGATCCCTTCGCTTTAATAATATTCATACACCGAGTCATACATTCTCTCTTTGTCTTAAGACTCTTAATGTTCTCTCTTTTTCACAAATTCGTCTACAATATTTAGTCACGTCATACATGGTTTACCCCTTCCTTTTGATCCACAGACTCAACCTTCATATATTTTCTTCGTCACTTGATCTACAATCATCCTCTCAACAAGCCCAAACCAACCTAAGATGTTTCTTTCACATTGACCTATCCCTTTTAAACCGATCTTCTTCAGCATACATTCATTACTGACTCTGTCCATACGAGTTTTCCACATCATTTCTTAGATATTGATACATAAAATTATTTGTGTAAAATGAAAGTGTCAATATAAAAATTAAATACTGACTCAACTTCGTTAGCTATATACAAACCTTGCGCAATTATCTCTCCCTTTTCTCTGGTCCAGTAGTTGATGGACTTGGGGTAAGCCTCTGAGTGGCACTCCAAGGTCATCTGCTGACCTTCATGAGCACCAACCAGCTGATTTTGTATCCATATCATGGGAGGAACTGAATACAGGGGGAAAAAAACACGTTTTTTTTTGGTTAATCAACATGTCCTATCTGTTCGCACTTTTTGGATTTGTTGTGAAGACAGATAATATTTTATCAACTATTTATCCTGTTCGTGCGTCTCTTAATAATATACAGGATGTTCGGAAACTCATGGCCCAAACTGCACATGTAGTTTGTTTTAACTAAAAGTAATACAAAATCCCTGTACACCTATATCCAGAAAACTATGCTAATAACATTTAATTGTGCTAAAAATGTCAGCGTACAGTGCCGAGAGAGCAGAGTTATTCAAGCATGCGTGAACAACAGGTTGCATACGGGCTAGGAGTGCGGCACTATACACCTCAAAATCTTGGAGTACGGCAGCAGAACATACCACATTTAATATTAAACAATACATCAGTCTATCTATAAATGGGTCATCATTAATGGTCCTACATCACAGAAAGGGCTTGACATTATTATATGTGCAGTGCTGCGCGCTTAACTCTCATACAACTTGTTGTACACGTATACTTGACAGCTTTGCTCTCCCACCACTGTACGCTGAGTCTTTTGATACAATTTAATTGTATTAGCATATTTTCAGAATGTAAATATATAGGAACTTTTTATTACTTATAGTTCAAACAAGCTATATTTTCAGTTTGGGCAATGAGTTTCCAAACGCCTGTGTGCGATGTCCAAAAATTAATATATTGCAATAACAACATTGGGATTATCGCTAGGAAGGTTTTCAAATCACTAATGGTGCTCCTAATGAAAGTTTAGTTCCTTTTTACTTGAATAACAAACACTTTGGGTTCTCATTGTCTATATCTCCTTGATTTCTGATTAAATATTTATAAGTTAGTTAAATAATATTGCGCCTCTGGGCTACATTAATCGTACCAACGCCCGAATGTTCTAATCGCACATCCTTTCCATGGAGATTCTTTCCATGTCCCGATGAGATGAGATGATGATGATGTTGAGTATGAGGGAGATAGTTATTATGAGGGTGATAGTGAGTATGAGGGTGTGGAACCAGTGGAAACACTTAAACCTATCTTAAGCCTAATAATTAACCAAACCCTGGTGTCCGTTGGGGTGAATCTCCTTTCGGGAAAAAATACACAAATTACCAACCGGGAATCGAGCCCGGGTCCCCTAGGCTCGTATCAAATGCACTGAACACTATACTTTGGGGTAGGTTTTTAATTAATTAATAATGGTATATTTCATTTATTAGTATTTTATTTTACATTTAATTTTCGGACAGCCTGAATTTATTTAATAGCATTTTATTTTCGCGCTAGTACTGCATACGATTTTTTTATAAATAATTTTCTAACGTAACAAATAGAATTTTGAGATTTCAGGATGAGATGGAAAGAGGTGTGAGTCAAGACAAATATTTTCATTTTTCAAACGATTTTTCGGTTAAAACAAATTAAATATTACTAAATTAGATACTCCATAAAATAACTCTATAGCATCAACCTACATTCAATCCATACCGACCGAGTGACTACCTTCTTTTGGTGAAGATAGTGCCATTAATTATCAACAACCATTAATTAATGACGAGCCATTAATTTGTTAATCAACTATTATTCAGTAGCGAAGCATTATTTAGTAATCAATCATTAATCAGTATTCCAACGTTATCAGTATCACTTTATTAATTAATAACCAACTATTAATAATAACCAACCAATTATAAAGTAGCCAAACATTAATTAATAAGTAACCGGCTATTAATTATTGACAAGCCATTATTATTAAACATCAATTTATCAGCAACCAACTATAATTAGTAATAAACCACTGATCAGTAACCAACAACCAATAATTAGTAGCCAAAACATTATTATTAATAACACACCATTAATTTGTCATAAACCATTAAATAGTGGCCAATCATTACTTAGTTACAACCACTAACCAATCAGCAAACCTTAATTTGAAACCAATCAATAATTAGTAACGTAGAAGGAATTTGTAATGTATTAAACGATAATAATATCTTACAATGTACTATTAGCATGATCCTTTTGCTGACTGTTGGAGGTACACCATTGGACGCTATGCACAAATACGCTCCCATGTGAAGTCTGTTCACTCTGGTGATGTTGAAGACCGGACCTTCCACACTTGCCGCTGCAACATAAATCATATAACATAACATTGTACTTTATGCGTAGATTTGCACCCATGAGAAGTCTTTTCACCCTGGTTATGTGAAAGATTGGACTTTCCATGATTACTCCTGCCAATAAAATTATATATCATAAAATTTGACGCTAAGGTAGAGTACGTACTTATTTCAAATATTCTTTGGTTAAGATGAACAATCCCTTAAAAAATTGATATTGATAACAAAATTATAAAAAGAGAGAAGATTTTAAATTAGTTTTTCATGGTAGGTTCAACACCATTACTATTAATTAGTTAGTCTAAGTGATAGCATGGAGAGGGTATATTTAAAGGGAGTGAACACACAATATCGTTTAAAGTGGATATTAGAAAATCAAATTTGTTAAATCAAACACTAAACCTAGCGTTTCCGTCTCTGGCGATCTGGCAATCATTTGAGGTCAGAGATCGAAATTTTATACCGCAAAGCCACCAGTGTGGATTTTAATTTAATATAAGTTGCACTTTATCTACACCTCGTTTAGTATGTGTTTGACCTACTACAATCTTTACCTAAGACAGTGCAGTTCATACAAAAACACTCGTGGATTAAAACCAAGGATTTTAAAAAAACTAGCTAGCAGAAAAAACTAGACATTAATATCAGGTGATTTTTTAACCATTGCCTATTATCAAACTTGCTACCCCAAGAGAAATTCAAGAGCTTTCAAAACACAAGTAATAATCTGTTCAAGTACTGTTTACAGTCTAGTATTTCCGAAACATTAAAGGCTAGGCCCACACGAAAAGGTGATTTTAAGAGTTAAGGGGAATCGATCGATAGCAAGTGACGTCTCTGAGCTCAGAGATAGGTTGGCCATATCGATAACATGGTGGTGGTGGGTAGGGCGGCCCTTAGCAGACGTGGAGCCTTGCTCAGACTTTGTTTGTGTGGTCCCTTGTTACCAACCTCATATACCCCTTTTCCTTCCCCCACAAAAATAATTAAAAATTAAATTTATATTTAGTGTTATTACAGTAGTTTACACCCATATACAAATTTTGACCGTATCAGATATCAAGAAAGGTCTAAAATACACGTTATAATTAATGCTAGAATCCATAATTTTAAACATATAAGGGTTCATTTCCTCCAACCCCTTTTATATTTTCTTACCCGAATAAATAGATCTGTATGGAGGTACAAAAACGACTTCACCGTGTTTGAATTATATCGATCAAAGAATTAAAAATTTATCGTGAGATATGACACCACAGATAAATACAAATAATTGGTGTTAAAGTGGAAACCTCGCTTCACTCTTTCAATAAATCAAGCCATATGCTTATGTTCTTATTTGTATATGCATTCTGACAATATTTTCTAAATGCCCTATGCAGGAAGCCTAATATACGAGCGCTCAGTTAAAAATTTCACACTCATACCCACTTTTTATCCTCAGTCACCTAAAAAAGTGCGGGGTCCCCCAAATACTGGAACTGTGTTTGGCCACACCCTCTACACACCCCTAAGAGCGGCCTTGTGGGTGAAATCATTCACATTTTACTAAGTAGTCAACATGATTCTATTGCAATCATAATTTTCTCGTATATTTTATTAATTCCCCTACATCTAAGGAAATAAAAAATTGATGAGTTTTTGCAACAATCTTGATAACACTTTACTATAATATTAATTTTATTTTATAGGTATTGATCATAGCTTTCAAAATATGACAGCTGCAGATATCATTACCTAACGTATGACTCCAAAAAGTAGATCTAATAGCTTTTCTAGCAGTAAGATAAATACTTTTTTTTAAATAAAAACTGGACTCTAAATATCGAGCGTAGACATCGAATCAACTGGTAAGATTATTTATCTATTCAAAACACGAGACAAAGTTCTACATGATAGGTTAAGTCAACAAGCAACCCTCAAGTCAGAACTGGCAGATCTTACCAAATTTCACATATCAAGAAGTTGAGTGGCTCTAAAGTTGTAACGCCACCTTATGGGCCTTAACAAGACTTGATAACTTGAAGATGACCTCAGTTATATGACTAACTGCTTTTGAACTACCAGGACCAAAGTTATTATTAGTTGTAAACATCAAACCAGGGAGAATTAATGTGCTTAATATGGAACAGAGAAGTGGTTATCCAGTGAGATATTCTAGAATATCATGTTTTAGATTTATGTTAGGATGAGTTATGAATGATAGTAATATTCAAGATTAATGATATTTCTTAAAGTTTGATGGGCCTAGTATATCAACCAAAATATTTTCTAAATGGTGGACTGGTGAGGGTTAATTAAATATACCAAAGTTTTAGTCAAAGGCAATCTACAAATGGAAGTGTTGAGAGAATTAGAAATGTTGGGGTTGTTTAGAATTCTTGGTACAATTTTCATAGGAAGTATCTAATCTGACAGCTAGAAAAATTAATAGAGCTACTTTCACATATTAATACGTAAGTCATGTAATCTTCAGTGGTAACCATTGATAGAATGTTTCATAAAAGAAATATTAAAAATAAAGCTGGCCACCACAAAATAAAATAATATTTTCTGAAAGTTTCTCATTATAAAAACCCTACTTCATTAAGGTCGTAATATGTCCTCCCTTATAATATAGCTATAAACAAATTTAAAATGGCTAAAAATTGACAAACTCACTAATTGTAACCAGCATCTGTAAAAACTTATAACGTTTATCGAAAGTCATATCTTGAAAAGACCTTCCTAAAACTGTGAGGTCACGAGTGTAAATCTATTATCTAATTATGCTTTCAGATGATTGCCTATGGACAGATTAAATAAATGTTACGGAATTCCACACAAACTTTCCCACTCCATTGTTTAAACATGGAGACATTTACTCAAAATTCATATTATATATGAAACGAAATAATATACACTAGCAAACCTGAGCGAAAATTGCGTTATACTTACGTAAAACCTTTTTTGACTCCCAGATTTAAATTTTATAATTTTACTTTTAAAGAATAAAAGTCCTCATTAGTATATTTGGACCAAACAAAAAGATATCAATATTGGATCCACAAGAGTCAACACTTCATATTAAAATTTTAAATTACGGCAAAAATTCTCGACATTTTATTACAGGTTGTACATCTTACGGTTATTGCACTACTATTAAATTCCTCATTTACAAATTTAGACCAATACGAAAGGTAAATATTCACTAGTGAGTCTAAAATGATAGCGATAGATCCCTAAAGGATAAAAGGAAAAAGAACATCCACTTTTTGAGCTATTTGCATTTACTTACTCTACGGCATTAGATAATTATTACGTTAAAACTTTAGTATCTCCATACAATTAGAGCTCACATAATTGTATTAATATATTTGTCAATATTTCAGAAACTATTGGTTTTATAAAGGTATATTTCAAATAAAAGTTTTTAATAGTACTACAACTTTGCAATGAGAGGTTATCTATTATCTCAAATAGTTGCAGAGATACGAGATTTCCGCTTCTGTATATACCCTAAAATTCATTTTCATGGGAAAATGAAAATAGCCAGTTTATTTATAATCTTAATCAACGTGTAGAAACGAGTTTTAATCAAAATTCTTAAAAGCTGATTTTGAAAAAAAAAAATCTGTTTTTTTCCTTCTATTTTCATCCTTTATTAAACTACTCTTAATTTTAGGGTTAAACAGGTACACAGATATACGAAATTTCACAAAAACACTTTTTAGGGTTTGAAAGGTCATAAAACGTCGACATACATCAACATTTTGGGTTGGATTTTTTTTACGGCCGCATTACTTTAGTTTTAGTTTAAGAAAAGTTAAAAAAATATTTTTTTTCGTATATCTTGAAATTTACTGGTTTTATAAAAATATGTTTCAGATAAAAAATATTATAAATAGTAATAAGTAATTTTTATATATCCATGATTTGCGGAGACGTTATAAAATATGAGAAAATACGCATCAGACTGGAATTCTTAAAGCCATTTTGACGTAAAATTGAGAGTAGCCATTTTGTTTGTACTATTGATCAATGGTTAGAAATGAAATTACAACATTAACAACATTGTTTACTTACAAATGTTGATTATATGGAACAAAAGAGCTAGAATATTTTACAAGTTTAACAAATCATTAATATTCAAGCAAGTCAATAGGAAGGAGATAGAATAACACTTAGAAATTATTCAAACCATCAATTGTTTAAACATAAGAATATGAACGGATACCATTATATAAATAGCTCGACAAAGGAGCATCAGGTGTGAAGCACCTAGGTACACCCTATGACCCACACATATATGTCATAGGTGTTAATAAGAAAGCTTGTAGCTCGCTAAAGCAGGACAAATACTAATTCATCAAATAGGATGATATGCAGCAACTCAACGGTAATATAAATTAGTGGTGGCAATCAAATCTAATTACAAACTTACAATATATGGTTTTACTCCTGCCTGCTGAATGAGAATTCCAGCTACTACACTTGATAAAAATTATAAACAACTAAGCCACACAAATTTAGTCCTAATTTAAGGAGCTACAAGGAAGGTTATTAACATAAACTAACTAGCGTGAGTTAACTCCATAGATATTTGGACAATACAACGTTAAAAACTTCTAGAAGTAATATTCTAATTTTACAACTAGTAAAAGGTGACCTACCAGGAAACTAGATGCTACAGATACTATGGCTTGACACTTCCTAATCATTACTGCCTGTGGAATCAATGTACCTTTATTATATTACCTTACAAAGGGGACAATATTACTAGACAAAATAGTGATAATTTTCAACTAACGCCAAAGGCGCCAAATGGAGACTGTACCCAATAGAGAAAACCCGCTGGCCACTACTATGGACAAGTAGTAATTCCACGGGTTGCGCAACGCTTGCCAGTTAGACACATCAGAGACAAGTATCAGTTACAGACCTAATTAGGTCGGGGAACAAAGCAATATATAACCTGGTATCCTCCATTATTAAATTACATTCCTTAAACTAGCCGCAGCATGGTCATATAGTCTAAGGAGTCTAACATCGACCCTAATATTTTCGACTAAGCCTAATAGACATAGAAAGGTAGTGCATAAAGCTATAAACTATGCCATGTGGGCATAGGAAAATAAGTCAGTAGTACTGACATAAAATAACAAAGTCTTAAGGACATCAAACCATATAGCTCAGGACGCAACAAAATAAACAATGCCTTAAGGGCATAGAGAAACAAGTCAGTAGATCTTAGTTACCAAAAACTAAGTTCATGAACCTATAATAATAGAGCTCAAAGCTCAAACAAATTTTACGACATCCCTCAATATTTATAGTATCCGTCGTAGCTTGATCTGCGGGGAGGAGGTTACACAGACGCGTCAACCATTGCGGTCTTCAGTACGTAGTCTTAGCAGATGCTCGTGAGTATGATCCTCCAACGAGTGGTTACATTAGAATAGATATACGGGAACCGAGGACAGGCCTTTTTATACCAGTGGGACTAATACAATTTGTCAAGGTTTTCTCCAAGTACGAAGAGGGATGGTAATCATCAGACATCACGCTAGCCGACCCCTAGCACTAGCTGATGACTGTTGGTATCTTTTGGAATGAAGCCTCTCTCATTTACTCGTCGTCTGGCCCAGGTGTTAGATGTGTGCGTGTTGGTCTTCCAAGCCGAGTTGCCTCGTTTGCAGGGGCATTTTTGATGAGAATTGAGCGTCTACCGCTTGTGATGTCACAGTAAGTCTATGTCTGCCACACATTATTAGAACTTATTAGATCTGGTAGTAATAGTTTTAACCTTTTATACGGCTTCATTTCTTTTAAGTTTTAAAAATTAATTAACACGTTACAAAATTCAATCAATATAATTAGATCCGATTTTGAAAAAATCAATTTTTGTCTTAAAATGGGACCTTGTACTTTTTACTGCAGAATTTTATTTTATGGAAAAACACTTTTGTCTGAAACTTTTTTCTACCCGAGGTCTATTTTTTATGATTTCAAATAAAAATGAAATTAAAAACAGTTCTAAAAACATCATGCGAATTTCTTTACTATATTATTAGATATCGTCAAAAATATATCTCGGGTAGAAAAGTGTTTCATACAGGTAAATATGATTCTGCAATAACAAATACAAGGTCCAATTTGAAGAAACTATGGTTGGCCTTGAGATGATCTTGAAGAAATCCACTAAATGAAAAATAAATGATTTAATTTTGTCAGCGTCCCAAAACCAAGCAAATTTGTACGAAACATTATTTTCTTAAATATGTTATTTTTAAAGATATATATCGTTGTTCCATCTTTAAAAAAAATCCACCCTGTATTTAAGTAGAAAGATAATTTTGGTCTACATGGAATTGTTAAACTTATAATACGTTATCTCAGGTTATGCTATTTTCTAAGTCAAGTCCTAGTATAAACTATATTCTAGACAGCTAAAGTTAAAAGCCCCTTTGTTATGACCAGTCTAACAAAATAAAGTCGTTTACCCTGATGAGATCTAGTCGTTTTAATACAAGAACATTAAATCTTGAGATCCAGTAATGACCGATATTATTAAAGCGATGGTCTCTTAAGTTTTAAACCGTCGAGGCACAGATATTGTTTGTCCGTATTAGGAATTGGGTTGGAGCTATAAGGGGATAGGCAGCTTTGGATCATAATGATTGATATTAATGGTAAGCTACGCTGACCATACAAGTTGGTATTTTTTTTAGCAGCGTGTCTTAATACCCGTTTGGCTGAGATGTTTATCAGGGTAGGGTTTTAATACTTAGGGCCTACACTCTCAATGTATATTTAAATATATTTCGATTTGTTAAACCCAGAAATAAGAGACTCATTAGGCTATGAATTATTAGATAAAATGTCACTCGTTTAGCCCCTGGGCCCAACGGACTACTGTGTATGTATAAACAAGGTCAAGTATTTAACACCAAGGTCCTACATACTACTATGTGTATCCAAACAAGGTTAATTCTCTGCTACCGAATAATCTACAGGCTACTGGGTTTGTCAAATAATGTCAATTATTTAGCACTGTGGTCATACTGACTACTGTGTATGTCCAATCAAGGTCAAGTATTTAGTATTGAGTATTCTACAGACTTCTGTGTATGCCCAAACAAAGTCAAGTATTTAGTACTGAGTATTCTAAAGACTACTCTGTATGTACAAACAAGGTCAAGTATTTAACACTTGGGTCATACAGATCATATTGTATATCCAAACAAGGTCAAGTATTTAGTACCAAATATTCTACAAACTACTGTGTATGCCTAAACAAGGTCAAGTATTTAGTACCAAGTATAATACATACTACTGTGTATGCCCAAACAAGGTCAAGTATTTAGTACCAAGTATTCTACAGAATACGGTGTATGCCCAAACAAGGTCAATAATTTAGTACCAAGTATTCTACAGACTACGGTGTATACCCAAACAAGGTCAAGTATTTATTACCAAGTACTCTACAGACTACTGTGTATGTCCAAACAAGGTCAAGTATTTACTACCGAGTACTCTACAGACTACGGTGTATGCCCAAACAAGGTCAAGTATTTACTACCGAGTACTCTACATACTACTGTGTATATCCAAACAAGGTCAAGTATTTACTACCGAGTACTCTACAGACTACGGTGCATGCCCAAACAAGGTCAAGTATTTACTACCGAGTACTCTACATACTACTGTGTATATCCAAACAAGGTCAAGTATTTACTACCGAGTACTCTACATACTACTGTGTATATCCAAACAAGGTCAAGTATTTATTACCGAGTACTCTACAGACTACGGTGCATGCCCAAACAAGGTCAAGTATTTACTACCGATTACTCTACATACTACTGTGTATATCTAAACAAGGTCAAGTATTTATTACCGAGTACTCTACAGACTACGGTGCATGCCCAAACAAGGTCAAGTATTTACTACCGAGTACTCTACAGACTACGGTGTATGCCCAAACAAGGTCAAGTATTTACTACCGAGAACTCTACATACTACTGTGTATATCAAAACAAGGTCAAGTATTTATTACCGAGTACTCTACAGACTACGGTGTATGCCCAAACAATGTCAAGTATTTACTACTGAGTATTCTACAGACTACGGTGTATGCCCAAACAAGGTCAAGTATTTATTACCGAGTACTCTACAGACTACGGTGTATGCCCAAACAAGGTCAAGTATTTACTACCGAGTACTCTACAGACTACGGTGTATGCCCAAACAAGGTCAAGTATTTACTACCGAGTACTCTTTATACTACTGTGTATGTCCTAACACGGTCAAGAATTGGATTATTAGGTATCTGAAGACTATAACGGAAACTAATGTAAAACACACCTTGATTTCAATTGAGCTCCAAAGAAAAAAAAAACCTATAATTCTATCAGTTAAGAAACCAGAGTTTCAATCATAAACTTCCCCACAAGACCAAATCAAAATTAAAGCTCAACGAATCAACTACCCAAACACAATTTATCCGGCATAGTTTTACAAACTCAACAACCGAAGTTCAGCGATCAATATAGTAGATATAATTTGTGACAAATTTTAGTTTTTAAAGTTAATAAATTAACAGTGACCCCATTTTGATATTATTTTGGTGAATCTATCTGCCATTCTAAGTTAACATTAGTATTTGAATATGGAATTATGGTTTGACAATCATGGTATTAGTAGGGAGATAATGTGTTTTCATCAAATACCAAATCCCTCAATGGTAAAGCCTCTCTGCCAGTCCTAGGAACAATGGCTAGCACTCACTCATGAACCATTCCTCCGCAACGGACAATAACAATTAAATGTCTATAATAGAGAAAAGCATAGATAGCGAATGTAGAGAATCACAAAATAGGGAGTGGAGAGGAAGGGGGAGTAGGTATAAACCCAAAACCCACCCTCCATACATTCCCTTTCCGCTTCTCACTGGTTTCGTGTAATTTGTCTTGGTAGCAGATGACAATACACAAACCCTTGGGTCTATTATTACAACATTAAAAATTCCGTACACAATAACCCACCTGTGTAGGTGAATCCTACTTTACCCTACATTTTAATGACGACCTCCCACCCTCTATACTGTAACCTGATTCATTTTTAATATATCCTTTCACATAATCACCCACCTCCACCCCGATTTATAATCTACGTAGTTCAAAAACAGAAACATTGAGTTTATATATTTAAATTATCGTAATTTTTTGTGTGCTTACATATGCTGCTAATTTATTGTTAATAATTAATTAGGTTGTGTAAATATCACTTCTCTTAGGGTAAAGCACTCGCTTCAGGACACAGTGATCGTGGGTTCAAACCTAGCTGAGGTTGATGAATCCCTTGGTAAGTTAGTAAGTTAGAGCTAACAGAAGATTTATTGCAAACATTAGATGAAAGAAACTAATGCCAAACTATTTGGAAATAGTTATTTATTTAAATAGTAGGTATATTCTTATTGTATGAATCTGTTCTGAGACAGGTATCAACTGGACATCCTCCACTTTCCTTGGTCCTGAGCGTCTTGTTTCATCCTTTTGTAGCTTCTTTCTCTACTGATATCTCTTAGTTTTCCAAACCTTCTTCTTCCTCTTTCTATTTTCCCTTCTATCTTCCATTCCCAATCCTCTTCATTAAACAACTCTTAAGTGGTGTGTGGTCCAACCAAAACTTTTTGTTCCACAGTATAATCATTATCAGGCTCTTTTCCTCTTCTATCCTCCTCAACACTTCCTCATTCCTCACCCTGTCTATTCATTTCACCTTCTACACTCTTATCTACAACCATTTTTCTAAATCCTTCAAATACTTTTGTTACCTCTTTCTGATTGTCCACGTCTCAGATCTGTATGTCACCGTATATATTACTAATATATTATTATCATTATTATGATTATCATCGCGTCTTACTACCCGTTTGGGTTGTACGCACTTACGCTAGTGCGTAAGGGTAGGGTGATTGTGAGATGAAATGGAGGACCTACAGTTTAACGTGGGATCCGAACCACGGTGGAGGACTGGCCTTCCTCACATTCACAAGTTGTGATTAATACACATCTTGTCAGAGGTTGAAGGAAGGGTTTGGCAATCAGATAAATATGTGCCGGGACCGAGGATTGAACTCCGGAACCTCAACACAGAAGTCCGACACCTTACCCCTAGACTGCCAGGTCACCGAGAAATAAAGTAGTAAATATTCCGAAAAGGTTGATATTAGTTAATTTCCGCCATTTTTTTCAATACATAGCCTTCGCTAGCTGTCAGTTAACACATCTTTTACTGTATATGGTTATTGTTCAAATACCTTTGAGGCAAAATTGGTAGGTAAAATCTTTTGTGCTCGCGCTTAGATATTTATTGTGGGAGGCACCGTGGATTCATTACACTTCTTGAACTCCCTAATTACATGGGATTTCTACCAGATGGTGAAGTAAGGTTTAAACAGTTGAAGGACTGAGTAAAATCCAGAGCCAGATTGTTAGATATCATATCAAACCAACTTTGGGTTGGTTGACTTAAGAAGAAGATGAAGAACAAAGTTGAAGCCTTTTATTAAATGGCTGTTGCTATAACTATTAGTTAATAATGACCAATTATAAAATGTTACTTATTGCATTTTTAATCGAAAGTATATATTCCAGCTTATTTTAGCTAGAAAATATTTAAAATTATGTTTTTTAAAATAAATAATTCATTATATATCATGATGCTTGATATTTAATTCATACATCCTTGAAAATAAAATAAAGTATAGCTGACTATTAAACTTTGAATCATTTCCTTAACTAAGGAAAAGTATAAAATAATATCCCGGTTTTATTAAATAAAAAAAATTATGAAATACCTTATTGGACATAAACCATTCAATTAATTCCTTAATAAAAGGTTTTATTTTAAATTTCAGTACCAAGCATAAAGGTAGTTTTAGAAAATTAATTAATCAATCTATATTCTCCTTGCTCTCTAAACCAAATGAATGACAACACTTCAAGGTTTCAACATAATTAAACAATATATATGATACCATATTTTACACGTTTGATTTTAAAATATTAAAAAAAATACACCAAATTTGAAATAGGTAGCCTACTACAGTTACAATTCGTATTAATTTTCATACAGTAAGCATGACGGGCAGTTTAAATATTTTTAAGATTAGTAAGACAATTTCTTCGGAAATATGAAATACGGTAGGTCTAAATTTTTTTAGAACCTTTTTAACAATATTAATAAAATGGGGTCAAATGTCGAACATATTCAATATATTTAATATTAATTTGTTTTCTTAAATACTCTCAATACTCAAAATCATAACAAAATTAAAGTTATTTTATTGTTATTTGAATTGAAATTTTTATAAACCTATGTATTATAGAATATTTAATATAGATCAAGTAATTTAATGAACCCATACATAATATAATATAATATTGAATCTTAATCCAGTTATTTAATAAACTCAAATCTAATATAATAGTTAATCTAAATAAAGTAATTTAATAAACTCATATATCGTATAAAATATTGAATCTAAATTAAGTAACTAAATAAACCCACATATAATATAATATTAATCTAAATCAACAAGATTAATTAACCCAAATATAATAGAAGATTGACCTGAACTAAGCTATTTACAAACCCAAGTGTAGTATAATATTGAATATGAATCAATTTTTATTTAAATAATAAAATCTTACTGGTATTTTTAATTTAGAGAGGTGAAATGGATGAGTTCATAAACATTGTAGCTCCCCTTCTTATTTTTCTTCTCTATTTAAAGAAATGATGTACCTACATATCCATTTTTCTAATATATTAAGACGATTATCCTATGTCGTTCAGAGATAATACTCGTACAGAAAAATACCAAACAAACTATAAAACTTTAATCAAATACATTGGGAAGTTTTCATGCATATATACATAAACAAAATTTGAATAATGCTTATATCAATTTTTGGATATGATTTTAGTATGATGTAATTAATAGTTTCGATACTTTAGTTGAGTCATAAAAGAGCATTCCTACATATTTAAGAGTTCCAAGTTTGATTCCTAACATAAACAAAATATATATGCATAGCAAGGACTACCTCTTTGAAAGTGATTAATCGGTGATCTTAGGAATGGATGATGTGTAAACTATAAAATTAATAAATTAATACATCATTTTGATAGTATAACAGGTTGATTAAGAAAGTGTACGTTTATTAAATTTTATTGAAGTTGTTTTCCATTCAATGAATGCGAAATAAATTTATATGTATAAAAATATACAATTATACTACTGAAGATATAATATATATTTAAATTATAATAATATATTACTATTTGTAATTGAATAGTATTTGAATTATTATTGTGTGTTAGCTAGTGATATTCTTGATCATAAAACCTGAATAAACTGGGTATGAATTCCAAAAACTAGTCACTAGGGAGAAGGAAGGATTCATTAAACTGTATTATGTTTTAAAAAAAAACATCAGGTTTATACTTAGGATGATAGTATTTAGAATTTAAAAAAAAAGTAATTTACATACCAAGCTCCAAAATGCTGGGCAAAGATAATCCTACGTTTATTATTAAATACTGGAGCGCTTCCTTTGTTAACGGAAACCCGTCAAATAAAATACGGTTGACCCAGATTAAATGAGGTGAGGTTTTTTGCCGGAAAGAAATTTAAAAGAATCCGACGTCATAATATCCCCTTTATTATTATTATTACTATTATTATTATTATTATTATGGTATTATATAAATGCACATGACCCGCATCGAATAATTTATCACGTCACTCTAGGGTTGTACAAGCCTGCTGTTGATGAGAAGATCTGGGTATGAATTCCGGTTAGGTATATTTGAGAGTTGTTTTAATGTGCTTGATACAAAAGGGACAGGATTTTAATGTACTATACGTGCTAGAAGATTTTTATAAAAATCAAGTACTTACACAATTATTCCACATTATAAAGAGTTTTTTTATGTCGTATATATTATATATAGTTGAGACGTTGTATTTTACATTAAATGACTAGAATAAGTTTAGGTGTTCGTAAACAAGTGCTTAAGAAGTTTTGTTCCAAAATGGAATCTAAGATACTTGAAAGTGGAGGATATTCATAAAGATGAGTTTGCATACCTTGTTTCATTACAAAACACAGTAGTTTCAGTGCGAAAATAAGAGACTAGAATCGCGTTTAAGGTATTGACTGGCAACACATTTTGGGAAAGATTACCTTCAGTGCATCCGACAAGGGTTCAAACCCTGTATCTCCCTGTCATCGGCAGTCTAGTCTATTGAAATATTGACGCCTTGGTCCATGCATCCACTGAAGCAGGTAATCACATATTAAATAATAGAGTCGACATTGTCACTTTTGTTGGATATTATAGATGCCATATATCAATATTAACCGTACAATCTTTCATTTCAGAACACTTAAAATATTATTTTTACACATAAACATCGTAAATATTCTTTAATTAATTAAAGATTAACACTGTGTGAGCACCAAATGTGAACGACATCAGTTTATTTTAAAGCGATAAATTTGGTATTCCCTTAATTGAAAAGTCACACCAACACAGGGGAATCGAACCCGGCAACTTTGGCTTTTTAGGTCAATGATCTTACCACAGAGATAATCAGGATTCATCCCATGTTCTAGGTCACTCTTCACTAATATTTTAAGGACAGAGTCTGTGATGGACGTGTATAAATCATCAGCTACATATGAGTGATCAATTAATTTCATGAGCTATCAGATAACACCTTCGGCTGGGTAGGGTTTTATTCTGCCAATTACAATTGTATGAATGTGTTTAGCATAAAGGATTAAATAGCCAAACTCGCAATCTCAATTGATTCGCTCATTATGTAGCTGACAATTTCCGCACGTCTATCCTAGACTTTGCCTTAAAATGTAAGTGAAGAATGACCCTGGACCACTTTTAGATATATCGTTGGTAAGATCATTGGCATAATAAGCCAAAATCCTGGCTTCGATTCCTGTGTTCAGGGTTCCTTTTTAAAGAATATGATATTTCGACACGACTATTTTATTTCATTAATTTTTTATTTATTTAGCACCCGTTCGGGTTATACGCCTAAGTACTAACTACGCTATTGGATTAGGAACTGGGAAGGTTGAATTTATAGGGAGTGAACCCGAATTTGCGTGGAAGGAGAATGGAGAACATATAGGAAAAACTACCCCAAGTTCACCGAATGAGATTCGAACCTGAATATCCCCGTCCTCAGCAATCTAGCTAAACAAAACTAGCGCGTTATCTAACAAGCCACCAAGGTGGGTCAATGCGACTATAGCCATCTCTAAAAAATAGGGGGAGGGGGGGATGGAAACAATTAGACCATCTACGCTGAGGAAAGTGATGGAAAACGTGCTGAGGTCAGCCTGACATCTGATGAAACTCACCTTGATGAGCAAAAGAGAAAAGTGTAGTATTTAGTTTGGTTTTATTTAGCTAGTGAAGATTTACTCTTAAATTAATTAAAATATTAATGTTTAAGGTACTAATCGTATAATTGCTAAGTCCACAACCTGTATAATAGCCTTGCTATTTAATCCATTGCAATAAAATTGGCTTGATAAGAAATAAAATGCATTAAATATAAATGATTTCTTAAAGTCGCTTGTAAACTTGAAGTTAACATTAAATCTAAAAAGTATTACTTTGTTATTTAATTTAAAAATAATCATATCCATGGGCACGCGTACACACAAATGTTATCCAAATAATTTATTTGTAAATAATAAATTAGAAACGTTTATGCCCGCTTGGTTTGCCATATAGTTTAATGTGCTACTCTTGAAGTAGACTAGACTGCCGATAACGGGGAGATCAAGGTTCGAATCTCGGTCGTATGTACTGGTGGAGATTTCCCCAACATGATTTCCCATTCTCCCTCCACCCAAACGCGGGTACACTTCATCTAACTACAGCCTCACTAATCCCTAAAACCATTAGCGTAATCATTACATAAGCGTATATCCCCCGAATTGGTAGAAATATACGATACTAAAATAAGTTATTTAATCTTAATTTAATAAAAATATGTAATAATCCGTACAAACGTGGTAGAAACTCGAACACAGCTTTTAGTGATCTCCGAATTATGTTTACAACCCCTGTCCCTATACCACGTGGGGACTATTTAAATTAAACCTTCTCTGAATTCGAACGAAAGTCTCTCTTGGTTTAGGTTTATCGTCGTCTGAATCAAACTAATAAATTATAATCAATATCGTCAATCTCTGTGGTCTTAGGGTAAAGTGCTTGCCTCCTCCTTGGTTCAAACCCACCCAGGGTTGACGTATTTTATTCATGAGCGATAACAATCCGCCCGTAGCACAACCTCCTTCGGAGAAGAAGTTGAGCCGTCGGTCCCATGTGGAGTGTGGTATGTAAAAGAACCCTGGGAATTATGTGAAAATACCTTCCCGGGCAAAATTGGCAGGCTCTTTTGCTCTATCGCAAAGAAATTCTCGTGTGCTGATATAATCAGTCGGTTCAGAAAGTGCACTTTGAATACCATAAATAAATAAAATAAATAAATTCATCATCGTTGAAGTATTAAAAACATTACTGATGAAAGTAAAAATAGACGATTTTAAGGTAGAAGGGTTCGGGACAAAAGAGATTCTAATAAAGTTACCTACTCTCCAATCCGTTTCCCATGGGGATACTCTCGCCGCCTTCCCGCCTCCAAGTGATGGTCGGGGGCGGTGACCCAGTGGCGGCACATCTCAGGGTGACGTTGGTGCCCTCTCTCACCACCATATCCGTGCTGGTGGGATAGTCTAGGATGTCAGGAGGAACTGCAATACAAACACATATACAGTTTTATTAATATAATACGTTCTTTACACACAGTTTATTTTTAATTAATGGTTGTGTGAATAAGCGTTTTTTCACTCCGAGTCGAGTTTGAATTAATTCTTTGAGTTTTGCCCGATTTATAGTATTTTAGATCGATATTTATGTTACAAAATTATTCAGGTTCAATATCTTTAATAAGTTATCCATAAGCGTGTAACATAATTATTTTTATAATTCTATATTTTTAAATTTTTTAGAAAATGCACATTTGTATTTTAATCAAAATTTAATTTATAATCATACGAGTATTATTATATTAATCAATCAAAATTAAATATTTTGGGGATTTTTTCTATCAAATAATATATTTAAATTGGGTCATGAATAATAAACTCAATATATCGTTTTAAAATTTTATATTTTCGAGACTCAAACTATTGGTCTTAGTAAGTTTGGAATATTCCCTCAAAAAAATCGACCAGTTTGGACCAATCTATACAGGACATTTGGCGCAGTATTAGTAAGTTAATGGGAGGTATTTTAGACCATACGTAATAGGACATATAGACTAAAGATAAAAATAATTATTTCTCTTATTTATGTAGAGCTATCCTGATATAAAATAAAATCAAACCTAAAGTGACTATCAAGGGTTTGAACAGACAATGACTAAAAAAACGTAAGTCAGAAGTAAACAAATATTAATTAACAGGTGTTTTCACAAATGCACCAAATGTCCTATGGATTAATTAAAATAGTTGGGGGGGGGGAGGGAATGTAGTCGAGCTCAATATAGAATTAATTCCCATCCCCTAAATAAAAGGAAACATTTGTTTTATTTGTTTTTGATGAGATACTTCAGTTCTTATTAAGTAAATACTATTTTTCCACTCTCTCTCGTTCTCTCTCTCTCTCTCTCTCTCATTTAGATGCTACAGTCAGTGTCCGACATAAATGACCTTTTATACCAGATAAAAAAATCATGAAAATGAGTTATATTGTCACATATTTTACAAATAATTTATATCGTTTTGACAAGTTATATCAATGCACTTCCCTTGCCAAAGTGACGAGACACACACATACAAACCAGTTAAACACTAAAATGTGTTTATATTATCTTTTTCAGCGGTCAGAATAGCTCAAAGCTACCTTTGACCAATTATACAATACCCTCTTTTATTAGTTGCTTTTAAAAGAGAAGTTAGTGAGATTTTAAAAGATCACTTTGGCAATTTCCAGCCTTTCATGATTCTTCATAACATTTGAGCAAATGTAAATGAAAACATAACACCAATTCACTATGCTGTGAAATATTTAAGTTTATTTTTGCCTCCTTAAATATACGTTTAATATCATAATTATTTAAGTTTTAGCTCTGCTTGCTTGTTATGTAATGTTATATTTGTAACTCATTATATATAATTAAATTTATGATTTAATATATTAACATAATATTTAATTTAATTAGACATCATTAATTAAGAAAAATCAAGTAATGTTTGTTTACAATAACCATCCATTGATGTATTATAAATTAACCTTTAATAAATGTACACAACACAATGACTTTTAAATCAATGAAACCTATGATGTATGTATAATAATATATTAAAACCAATTAACGAGAAAACCAAAATGCATCCATTTTATAAAAACGTATATTATTATAGTTATTATAGTTATTATTAGCAAAATGTCTTACTAACCCCTTGGGTTATATGCAATTTTCTGATATATTCTCTTAATGCTTTAATCGTTAGTTATTATTATCTTGGATACCACTTCACCTGTAATTGGATCAACGTAGGAATAACTTTATTCGGAATTAATAAACGCATTCACTGTAGGTAGTATTGTCTAACGCGTCAATCTTGCATTGGACTAAATTATCAATTGCGTGGAACTTGAGTTTCGAATCTCAACTGGCTTTACAGATAATTTTTATTTTAAATTACGTTTACCCCTTTTTCTGACCATTAAAAGGCCGTACCATACCTCTGAATTAAATCTTCCTCAACTCTAGATAGTTATGTAGTAAAATGCTGACGAAGATTTAACTTTAGGTGGATAGGCAATTTAGTTTAAGAATAATATTTGTTTAAATATACCCTTCGGATTCCTGGCCAGTCTTAAACATAAATTTGTTACATAATTATCCATACGCACTATATTTGTCTATTTCTTTAATTGATATTAAATAAATAATATATTATACCCTTATAAGCAATGCTTTGTCTTTTAGTTTCTTTTTTTCAAGATAATATAAATTTAATGGGTAAAAGATAACATAAGTTACAATCATTTTACTTCAAATTTTTATTACATACATGTCATAAGACTTTATATACCCTATATTTTTTATTTTTCATAATGTTTGTTATTTTTAACCAAATTAAGAATTTTATTGCTCTATGGTGTATTAAAATATATAAAAAAAAGAGAGAAGCCAATAAAAGATGGCCTTTTTTTATTTTTTTCTAGGTTTTATGACTTTGTACCACTTTCTTGCTTTCCCTTTCTTTACCACCGGGTGGAGGTTTAAATAAAGTAAGAGAGATTATTTTTTTCAGGCAAGGTAAGAATAAAATATCTTTAAGCTTTAACTCGTAAGGAAATAATTAAATCTTTTTTAAAAAAAATTATATGAGTCTTATCTAGATTATATCAAGAAATTAAATGATAAAATTTGCCAATATAGGTGGATAGTTTTAAAACTGACAGTATACTACCAACCCTCAGTGGTCTTGGTGTTAAATTCTCGCCTCAAGACCCAATGTTCGTGGGTTCAAACCCAGCTTGGGTTGACGGATTTTTTCTTGAGCGATAAAAATCCGTAACACAAATTCCTACGGAAGGCTAGTAAAGCTGTGAGTTTCTTGTCTACTGTGGCATGTAAAAAAAAATCTAGAAGGTATGGGTAAATTTCTTTCAAGTAAAATTGGCAGGTCTATTCGTTAAACGCTCATATAAATTCTCGTTTGCTAATAAAATCAGTCAGTTCATAAATTGTACGCTAAATATCTCATATAAATAAAAAATATAGATATAGTAATAATAATAATAATAATAATAATAATAATAATAATAATAATAATAATAAATAACATGGTTGCTCAAGTTCATGGGTGTGAAATTATGAATATAACCTTTTCTCCAGTTATATTGTTAAATTGTAAATTTCTAGCGTTTTTGGTTAAGATTTAAATGGTTTTATTAAGACTTCGTCTCAGAAGATAAACATTACAAGGAGAAAAGAAATTGTAGGAAATGAAATAAAAAGATTATCGTGTCGATACATCTTAGGAAATAATGAATGAAACTTAAATAAATGGTAAAATACACTTGGTAAAATAAACGAAGGTGTATCCCACTGGCTATCAAACCCCAGCCTCTCAGTTTAGTGACAGATTGGCTAGCGCAGACATAGCTCTGTTTTGATTTAAAGCTTTAATATTTAATTTCTTTATTGTTGTTTTATAGCACCTATTTTTTCATACGGGTATAATTTATTGTTTGTGTTTAGTTGAAAAATAATATATGGTATTGAATATAGTTTATAGTATCAAATTTTATTTTCAATCTTCTACCAGTTTTGGATAATAGTATTTATTAAATTCTCTTTATTCTGTTTGCTAAAACCTCGAAAAATAACTTTATTATGTTTATTGAGAAAATCTAGATTTAGTCTACAAGGTGGTTGAAACCTTTTATTCAAATTTTAATTAGAGATATTAAAACTAAAAAAACTTTTTTGTTAATGAATATATGTCCGCAACGTCACCCTTAGGTGCTATAGGGCGTGCTGTTTGGAATCAATGGCTATTTGTCACCGTCGTCATTCGTAACGTGGACTTTGTATGTGTAGCATGGGGCATTTCAAGGGTCCTGAGGTATTGGCTGATTTTGGTAGTAAGAACAGTATTTGGTAGTTAATAAAGCTACTAAAACTATTTTGGTATATTCATATACCAAAGTCATGTTATCTGAAGCTTTCACTTTTGAAATATATTAACAATAGTCTAACTATAAAATAATACAAGCAATATAGTAAAATTATATCAATGTTGGCACATAAAAATATATTTGGATGTTCAAAGCTGTTATTTCAACCTAAATCAGGGTATAGCTAATATATATCTAGAGTATGGGGCGGGGAATCTTTTAAAATGTACGGAAATCAAGCGTCGAAGCTGCCAGGCATACATTACTGTTGCAGTCGCTGCTTTGAGCAAATTGCTGTAAAACTTAAATTTGCTATACATGAAAATGTTTTTCATACTTTATGTACAAACTAGCGTCTTCTAGCACCAAATGTGACGTCTTCAGACATACATTCATTGACAAAAAAAAAGTTTGTTTTAGTGTTCTCTATTTCCCATTAAAATTTGTACAAAGAGTTTTGAATCATCCTGTTATAATTTCTTCCTTACAAACAATCGTTAAATTAAATTGTGTTTAAAATAATATTATTATAAATTCAATCAAGCCTTTATTGAAAATATTTGGTCCAGTGGTTACGTGATGTAACCAATTAGCTTTGACTAGTACATAGTTGCAGTTTATGTAGATATAAGGTTAGAATCTTAGATGGGTGAATTAGAATAGTTTCTAAATGTGATTACATATGAATTGCCAATTTGAGTGCTTTTACTACTAACAACATTCTTATTAGAAACTACTTAAATCAAATTGGTGGTTTCTTAGTCTAAGCCTCACAAATAAGCTAGATTGATGGGATGGAGAGGTTGGGGTTTACATCCCATTTGGGTGGTCTATAGGTTATTTTCTTAAATGGTCTCCCACTCTCCCTCCACGCTAATGCGGGAACACTTAATCTTAATTGTAAGCTACCTATAATTGTTCCCTAGTATACTTATTTGATATATAGATAGCCCAACTAGCTATATAAATAATTAAAAACAAATAAAACAGATGATATAGCCATTACAAATACTGGCTTTAAATGTTCTTACAAAAATATACTTTCAAATTTGAATATAATATTAATCGTACCCTAGTGAGAAAAATGTGAAATAATTCTAAAGTTTGTCCTATTTCTTGGCTTAGTCATAGGACTTTTAGTAATTTACAGCTTAATTTTTTAACATTTATGGATTTTGCTATAAATATTAAGAGCAAGCCCTTGTTTTTAGATGCCTCAACCACTTTTTGATCACATCGGGGAACCCTTTATTAATAGCGTCCAAACATTTTTCGATTTAAGTAAACATTATACGCCAGATTATTCATTGTAAATTTGTTAACTTTTATGTGATATCCTTGAAACTTAAGCTTTTATTAAAAATAAACAATATATAATCTGGTTTTGTAAAACTCAATAAATTTCTGTCAAAAGGAATTGCCTTTCTTTGAAATGCAGTTAAACAATTTTTGAAAATTTGAGAACTTCCTAAATTATTTAAACAATAATTTTGTTTTAAATTTATACATGCAAAGTTTTCATTGTAATTAATAAAATGATGTTTGGGTTTTTCTGTGGAAAACTTACTTAGATTGTTTTACTGAAAGCCATAATGCACTTTAAGAAAAAAAAATCCAATTGTGTCTTACAATTAAAAAAAAAGTGTGTACTTCACAAACATTAGGATACATCAGCACTTGGCAAACAAATTTATCTGACTTTATAGAAAACAGGTAAGTAACTATAAACACATATCGCCATAATGGCCTAGAGGTGTTGAAGTGTTCGAGTAGATTGTCTTGGACAACCTCAGACACAGTAACCTAAAATGGGACTTCCCCGTAGTTAACTCAACAACCACTAAAATAAGAGTATAGCGCCTTAGCTTAGTTGTATGGAGTCTTCCTACTAATCTAAGGGTAGAGGTTTCAATTCCCTGCATGGCTGAAAAATTACATGATGAAATATATGTCCCTTTTACAGTTATAAACCAAAGGTCGGGTAGCTGGATGTTGTGCCTGCTCTATATTTAAGTTAGTTAGTAAGTTGTGTGATAAGTCATTTCCAAAAGTACACCCTAAGGTTTCATAAACCTCAAATAAAAAAAACTGTGGCATTATTATTTAAGAGTAGAATGAAAATTTTTCGAATCAAATGTGGTCAGGCACATCACCAAAAAAATTTGCTTTCAGAGGTAAATGGATTAGCCGGGGTGTAACTAATAATAATAATAATAATATATATAATAATAATAATAATAATAATAATAATAATAATAATAATATAATAATAATAATAATAATAATAAAACGTGTCAGCTAGTATTTCTATCCTGTATTTACGTGTAAGATAAATTTTCACATCCACAATGTTTTAATACAAAAAAGTCAAGTTATTCATCGTAGTAAAAATAAGTTAAAAATTTCAGAATACGTACAACCCTCTTTAGTGATCAAATGTTCTATGGCGTCCCTCTCACAATATATTGTATTGCCATTGGTGGGAAGATTGGAGTTGGAATACCAGTCAGATATTTATAATAAATTGTTCCACAATATCCAGCCAAAGCAATGTGTGTGTGTGTGTGTACACTACCGCTAAATTAAACCTTTCTAATACATTAGCGTAATTAGTACGTATGTGTGTATCCCGAACGAGTAGTAAGATGTGGGGTTTAAATCAAGAAAGTAGTTATGTGTGCTTTATTTATCAATAAAGGTAACAGAACTTAAGCCTTTCGATAATAGTCACTCAACTGTGTTTGGACTGGTTAGTGATCGAAGTTAAAGGATGGTCAGTAGTAACTGGTTGTTACTTATGTTTCGCAAACGGTATTTCACAAAAGTTGTGAAACTGCAATCATTCTCGTACTATCTAGCTTCAAGCACCTTCTTCATACTTCTAGAATAATTAGTATTTATTAATATAATATCTAGTGACTCAATTGCTGAGGAAAATTTGTCTCTCTCTTATTATTACAAATATAAGAAACGTAATCAAATAAGATTTTGAATTCACCCATACAATAAAAATAATATAAACATTCAGACTATTATATAATAATATTAATCGACTACTCGTCGTGACAAAGGAGTGCAACAACTGTTGCAAAAGGTAGAGCGTTACGTTGTACAAAATGTCGAAAAGAAAGCTACCTTGAATATTACATTAAATGTTCAATTATTGTTCATTCATGATGATTTGAGTTCAAACTGAGGTAGCTTGGCGACTAGTATGTTGAGTTTCCGGTGATTTATCACGGACGCGTCGTAAACCGGTTAGTAAACAATAGCCCGTGAGCGGACCGATATTGAAATACATTAGCAGTGACGCTCAAGCTACTGGTTGGTAATCTAGTTCTGATCACGTCACTTTTGAGTGGTTTTTGAGTAGCTACGTGAGAATACTAAGTACACTATTGTTTAAATAATAATCACTCTTATTATAACTTGAGATATTAAATGTGTCAATGCTGAACCAACTTATTACATATGAGAAAAGTCTTATAAATTAACTTAAACATAAACAGACACAACATCTATCACCTTGCCATTAATTTATCACTGTAAAGAGGAAACCACATTTCATCCACTGTAGATATTTCTGAAATAATTGGAATTTAAGTCGGGACAATTACCTTATTGGTCAGACCCAATCGAATGAGATAAATTGTCCGACCATTAAAATAAAAAATAACTTGCATTATTCTGCAGAGTATCTATAAGTTACACAATAATATAAATGATCCAGATATGATTACGACCTTTAAAGTTAAAGTAAAGGGTTAATTAGTCAAACAGTACTCGAACTACGTTCTTTAATACCGTCTCACGCTAATCTCTAGCATACCACCATCAGCCATTACCATCATTTACCATATCAATCTAGTTCTTTTACACCTCCATCAATTTCGTTCTTAGTTTCTTTCTTCACATACAACCCTCTGACTTATCACTAAATACCAACCTCAGGCTTGTGCATGTACACTACCCTCAACATTATTCTTACAAACCACCTTCAGCTTCGTTCTTACATATCACCCCAGCTTCGTTCTTAAAAACCACATTCAGCTTCGTTCCTACATACAACCTTCAGCTTCGTTCCTACATACAACCTTCAGCTTCGTTCTTACATACCACCTTCAGCTTCGTTCCTACATACAACCTTCAGCTTCGTTCTTACAAACCACCTTCAGCTTCGTTCTTACATATCACCCTCAGCTTCGTTCTTAAAAACCACATTCAGCTTTGTTCTTACATACCACCTTCAGCTTCGTTTCTACATACAACCTTCAGCTTCGTTCTTACAAACCACCTTCAGATTTGTTTTTTAAAAACAACCTTCTGCTTCAAACCCCTCAGCTTACTCACTACATACCAACCTCAGCTTGTCTGTAAACCACTTTAACATTTTCTTACAACCACCTTCAGCTTCGTTCTTACATATCAAACCCTTCAGCTTCGTTCTTACATACCACATTCAGCTTCGTTCTTAACAACACCTTCTGCTTCGTTCTTAAAAACCACCTTCAGCTTCGTTCCTACATAAACCTTCAGCTTCGTTTCTTAAAAACCACCTTCAGCTTCGTTCTTACATATCACCTTCAGCTTCGTTCTTAAAAACCACATTCAGCTTCGCTCTTACATACACCTTCAGCTTCGTTCTTAAAAACTACCTTCAGCTTCGTTCTACAAACAACCTTCAGCTTTCGTTCTTACATACAACCTTCAGCTTCGTTCCTAAAACAACCTTCAGCTTCGTTCTTACATACAACCTTCAGCTTTGTTCTTACATACACCTTCAGCTTCGTTCTACAAACAACCTTCAGCTTTGTTCTTACAAACCACCTTCAGCTTGTTCTTACATACACCTTCAGCTTTGTTCTTATAAACACCTTCAGCTTCGTTCCTTAATACAACCCAGCCTTCTTAAAAACCTTCTTTGTTCTTACATACCACCTTCAGCTTCGTTCCTACATACCACCCAAGGTTTTATTACATACCACCCTCATTTTGTTTTAAAGTTCAATCCTCATCCTTTACCCTACATACCATCCTAAAAAAACCTGGACCTCACCAGGTTTCGAACCGAGGTGCTACGACATAGTTATGGTCTCAACCAATTCCTTTTCAAAATGTTCTCCCTTTTAAACTAAGTGTTAATTTAAATTAGAATCCTGTATCGTTATAGAAGGATAACTATTAAGAGTATCATAGATAAGGCTGTTTATCCTTATAAAGTGGCGTAGACAATCTCGGAAGGGCCCCCAAGGACTGCTTGTACCGGGAATTTTGTGGGGAGAACACCCCCCACCCCCACCCCACCCTTTTAAAGTGGCTCGCCTACGCTCTACTCTGGTGTTAAATGGGGCCAGAGAAGTGTTGTTACGTAATGCGATAGCTATTTTCCATATATTTGCATGTTATTACCCTGTGTAGTAAAAGGAGGTGGTTAGGGAAGGGGATGGTGGTTGAGGGTGTCTAACCCCCTTGTGACCCACCCACTCCTTTTCTCCTCCTAATAATATAAGGGTAGCCCTACGCATGGCTACGATCACTTAGCACGCTGACTCTTACACCCTCAAGTCAACTGGTTCGTGCCAAGGGCAACAGCCGTTTATGTCAAAGTAATGGGAAGGGTGATAAACTTACGTAGGTAATAGGGCTCCCAAATTAAAAAGGGACGTTACGGTAGAGCTGACATAATATATTGTAAAAAGCCTACGATTTTTATAATATATAACACAGTTAATAACAAAGTATAGGGCTAAAAAAGTCTTGATTGCGGAATTTTTTTATAGGGCTGTAAAATAAACTTCGTTTCATTTTTATACTTTTAAATTAGAAAATTATGACAAGTGTTTTAAAACTTAAGAGCATGAAAACTTGTATTTGTATTTAATAGTAATGACAAAACTTAAACTATTTAATCAGTAATCTTAGGATTTCATTACATTAATTTGCTACGACGAAGAGTTCAACCATCAATTCTCTGTTAAGGTACACTGGTAGAATTTATTCGCATATGATTTTTTTATGTAATTTTCGCGTACTCTATGCAGACTAATGCGGGTTCTTTTTATTTTAATAATTGTCGAACAATTTATCTCAATCGATAGGGTCTGACCACTAAGGTAATTGTCCCGAGTTAAATTCCAGTTATGTCAGAAATATTTACAGTGGATAAAATGTGTGTTTCCTCTTTCACGGTGATAAATTAATGACAAGGTGATAAATGTTGTGTCTGTTTATTGTTTAAGTTAATTTATAAGACGTTTCCTCATATGTAATAAGCTGGTTCAGCATTGACCCGTTTAATATATCAAGTTATAATACGAGTGATTATTGTTTAAACTAATTTCCTCATTTTTATAACTCATAATAAGTCTTTAATCCCCATGTTGGTAGGAGTAGTAATTAAAATAAGTTTAAAAATTTGGTTTGACAACGTAATACTCTGTCAAGTGTTTATTTAAGTAACTGATGGATAAAATAAAAATTAACGTGTTGTCTAATACCTAAATGTCAGCACACGATTAAGCCTATTTTATTTATATTAAATTAACTGTTAAATAAATTTAATTCCATATTGTGACACAATTTGCTGTAACGAAACATTAATTTGATTTATGATAGTGAAATAACATAAATTTAACGTAATATTCCTATAAAAACTTGGTTTATAATCCTATCAATATATCATGACATTTGTAAAATTGTTCGATTACAATTGATGAAAACATCCTAAGCCACCTTCAGCTGGAACAGTACTGCACAATTTACTTACTTATTTACATTGGAATAATGATTATGGCCTGCCTGAGAACTTATTTGCCATTAATCTTGGCAATATTCCAAATTATGACGCTTTGCATGTCATCATATAACACTGATTAAATAACTTATGTCAGCTAAGATATCTTGGAAGGATTATTTTCTAACTAAAAGTACAAGAATAGTTCAACTATATGAACTTTCTTCAATTAAAACTCTAGAATACGTTTGGACATTTAACACAACAAAGCAATATATACATAATTTGACAAACAATTTCCTGTTTATTGAAATAATGAGAGCGGATTAACCGATTTCAACAGAAGACCATTCATTTTTAAGTTTAGAAATCTAGGTTGTCAGAAGAAATTTTGGTTTACAACTTAAACCCGATTTTACTAACGAATCTCCTTAATTTATGAAGTGTGTGCAGTATTTTATTTGTACAATAACTATTTTGTTTACACTATTATATGCTAAATAAAACTTTAAAACAAGTTGATGAATTTGATGCACAATCCCCTAGCATTAGTTGAAAATACTTAACACAGTTTGTTTAAATGATTGTGTAAGCGTTCAAATAGAATGTATTAATGACCACATGACCTAATTCAGGGTTTTCCCACCTAAAAGTGCCTGAGAGCCACAATTTAATTCACTTTCTAATGGTGGGCAGCATCATGATCAGATAATTTTTTAAAAGGTATGCAAAAACCAGAACACGTATTTAATTGTTAATGAAATAAAAAGTGGTAATTTAAACATATTTAATTACATATTAAAGGGATTTTCCAATTAAGATATACTATTACAAATATTAGATCCCCCAATGCGGCCCTCTCCCCGTTAAAACAGCGTTACTTTATTTCATATGACTCCTTACTAGTCGTTCAGGCTATCAACATATTTACACCAAACTAGTATGTAAGAGGATTATACAGGGTGGGAAAGAAACAATTATATTATCTATGCTGAAGAAAGTGATGTACAACGTACTGAGGTTTGCCTGACGTCTGGTGGAACTCACCTGAGTGACATTATCTTCAAAAAGTTGAAAAAGTATAGTATTTAGATTGATTTTACCTAGCTAAGAAATATTTACTGTTCAATTAAAGTATTAATTTTCAAGTAACTAATCGTCTAATTGTTTCTGCCACACCCAGTATAATTGAGAGTAAATATACTTGCGTTTGCGTGGAGACGTTAGCAAAACCATTTAAGGGAAAAATACTCTTAAGGTACATGACCGGTATTCGAGCTACAGCGTACCCGTTAACAGTGATTCAATATTCGGAGATAGGGAGGTCTGCGTGACCATCGATATGTGTGGAATATAAATTAAAAAGACCGATTTCAAAAGGGATATTTCCTAGACCCGACGCTAAATATACTAGTAATGTTACTTTTAGCGGACTGCTGTGAATTTTTTTTAGCATAATGAAATAAATATTAATATTAATACATGTATATTTATTTGATGGTATTTCCCAGAGTTCCACTAGTATTAACTATTAGCATGCGTGAAGTCAACAACATCTCCAGACGTGTTCATCTCATCAGTATGCAGCACTTAGCATGCTAAGATGTCAGTCTGTGAGCAACCATTTCAAGAAGCGGTGATGTAACTCTACAGTAAGCATCTTTGTCACAGTCTTATTGGTCTAACGCAAGTTGAATAGGGTTTGCTAATATGTAATTTGTGTAGACATGCATTTCTTCTATAAGTATCGATTTTTTTTTTAAAACGCGGAAAATAAACTGGTACTTAGCTGTGTATCTATTTTAGCCAATACGTTAATAGAGAGGCTAGAGAATATAAAAGGAAACTACTTTTTTTTTTTAAGTTATTAACTTTGATCATGGTGGTCCAATGGTTTTCATCTTAAGAACTAAATATGATAATCAGCTTACACCTTGGGCCGAATATATGTTTAGTAATCCCACCAATTTTATATAGGCCTACACCACCCGCCTCGGTGACGTAGTTGGCTAATGCGCTAGTCGTGATGAGCTCGACCGCCGAGGACGGGGAGATCGAGGTTCGAATCTCGGTTGGCTGAACTGGGGTTGGTTTTTCCTAAATGGTTTTCCACTCTCCCTCCACGCAAATGTGGGTTCACTTCCTCTAAATTCAACCTTCCTAATTCCTAATCCATTAGCGTTATTAATACTTAAACGTATAACCCGAACGGGAATTAAGACGTGGTGCTAAATAAAGAATAAAAAATATATAGACCTACACTTGATGAACAATGATTTTAAATGTTAGTATATAAATTGTATTTTTGGTTGCTAGAAACTTTCAAATTTTACCTCAAATAAAATATTTGTTAATCTCCCAAAAACATATTATGAAATAAGTACGTATAAAGACGTTCACATAACAACTTAACGCTATTAACATATATTTATACATATTTTTACTAATCAAATAAATGCATAGTAAAATGCAATCATCAATCTTTTTTTAATATTTGAATAAATAGCTATTTCACATCTAATAGCGATTCTTTCCCTTTAATTTTCCTTCAGTTTACTGTGAAGGACACATTTTCAGTGAGTGTGGGCCACATTTTTTGGCCCATGGGCTGCCAGTTGAACCACGCTGGTTTAGGGTAAGTAAATGGGTGACCTGAAGAAATTATCTTCAGTGTTAAAACACAAGGAAAGTAAAAAACGAAAGAATTGGATACGTTCAGAAACTATCTCAAACTCACAAGCAAACAAATTCAAGAACTATATTAACCAAATAAATCCTTGGCAGATTTTAACAGAAAGGCTACTTATGACTTAATCCTGAAATAGGGGCACTCGATTCAATTTCCGGCATGGTCGAAAATTTATTATTGGTAAATCTTCAGCCGAGGGACAGGATATCATGTCAAGTTTAATATAAAGCTACTTTCAAAGTCATGTGTTTATATAATCAATGTGTTCATGAAGTGTATATTATAAATACCCTATTTCAACTCGTCAATGAAAGACTGCCAAGTCAATTTTTGGAGACAATAACACTAAGAATTTTAAATATCCCCATACAAGAAAGTCAAAAGAATTGAAGCTAGCGTGACGGGTGACAATACTACTGGATGTGATGGATATATCAAAGAGGTCCAATCACAATGATCTTCTCATCTCCTTATCTTTAATCCTTTGGTTTTTTTATGGGAGTACCTAAATAGCTCGAATTTAATATGTAATTTATTTAGCAGGCTTAACAACAACGATATGAAAACGGTTGTCCATATAATATCAAATAACATTACGAAATTGGTCATTTTTTAATATAGAAAGACAAAATTTCCTAGACCTCTTTATGAGTTGTCTTATGGAGCTAGGTTTGGTAACAATCTTTTACTAATTTTAATGAGCACTACAATACCCTGACGTTCTAAACCCTTTTTTTTAGACAACCTGTATTGACAACATTCAGACGATAGCCAATACTTCATTCGATCTGAATTGCTTGTTGTTCATATACTGGGAGATTGATTGACTTCCCAGACTAGACCACTGGATATATATATATATATATATATATATATATATTATATCCAGTGGTCTAGTCTATATATATATATATATATATATATATATATGGAATACGGTAACATGTAGAACCGACTTCAACACTGTAAATGAGACACAAATACATTGAAAAAGTTTCAAATTAACATGTGTCCCAATCCTACTTTATTTTATGAGTTATGGTCATATTAATTTTTTACTCCGATAATGTGGAGCGGCTTAGCATTGTAGGAAATGCTCAAAATTGTCAATTTTGGCTCAAATGGAAGCCTATAGTCATCTTCTCATAAAATTTGCACTCTTTCAAAAACTCCGGATGTTTTTCACATTCGTTGGCAGTCTTTTTTTTTATACGTTGACGAAGTGTTCGAGATATATCAATTATGTTATGGCAAAAGTTTAGTGGAATCACTTGGATTGTAGCCCGGAAACAAGGTCAAATGTGACGCATGTACGTACATATACATGTATACACACATATACACACATATAGAAGAGGGTTCTATAATACGTGTTTGGTATAAGTTATCCACGGTCAGCAATATCCACGTAAGTCTGTGTGATACTTCAACCATTTGAAGTGTTGCCTGAGGCTTAGGCAAATCTTCTGGCATGTCAACAACGTTACCGCTAGATGCTGGCATTGGCAAACTTCGTGCTTCCTCCAACCAAAGGTCACCAGATAACTGCGAGCATGTCTCATCAGTACATATACAACAGGTCCGTGCCATACGATAGAGGAACAAAGATAGAGGACTACACATTCAGGAAGTAAGCTGACATCCTATTTGTTTACGGGTGTAAACAAACAAAACTACTTTATATACTCATACTAGGGGCTTGGTCTAAGTCTATATGTATTTTATAGGTCGATATATAGTCAATATTTGGAAGTCAGTCCCCTACTGTTTTTTTTTATACTGGATAATTGACTGACTCCTTAGACTAGCAAATGTGTCGTATTAATAGTGTTGCTAGTTGGACGTCATTCTGAAATGATGGTAATACATATACTACTGTATTAGGATGGTTGACTCCGGAGACTAAACTATCAATCCAGCCCTTAGTATTAGTGATAGATTGCTTGACTACTGACCCTAGACTGTAAATGTAGGCCTTAATATACTGGTAGATTGATTGATTTTATAGACTAGACTATAAATACTGCTCTTAGTATACAAAGATATTGGTTGACTTTAGAGACCAGACTATAAAATACTGCCCTTAAAATACTGGTAGATTGGTTGACTACTGACACTAGACTTGTCCAACACCTTAGCTCAGTCGGAAATATGTCTGTCTACTGAGCTAAGGGTCCCTCGTTCGATTCCTACGAAGGCCGACAAATTTATCACAATAATCACTTAACAGCTGCAGGATGGCTATTATTTTTGTTCTAGGTTTAAGTTAGTTTATAAGTCGTGTACTGATATAATCAGTCGGTTCAGAAAGTTTATGTTAAATACCTCAAATGAATGCAAATGACACTCTACTATAAATATGGCTCTTAGTAAACTGTTAGATTGTTTGATTCCCGATACTGGGCCTCCCATAAGGCTCTTGTTGAGGAGCACTCAGCACACTTGATGAAGTTAAAACTCCAATAATTCAAACTGATTGATACTACCCACCCTCCCTTATTACCCAAACGGATAGTCTTTGTCTTTCAGGTCCACCCTCACGAGGTACCAGATTCTCGGAAGAGAAGACGCGGCGACGATGTAATTTGTTTGCAGACCAACGCGTGGATAATTGCGCTGCGCTTACGGGTCCCCCTTCGTCCTTGCGAACTCGCCATATGTGACGGTATTCAAATGTCCCTTGACATGCGATACTTGGGTTGAAAGGGTGAGGGGAGGGTCTACCGGTTACCGTGTGAGTGTGCACGAGATGGTACTCGTGTGAGTATCTCACGCTTCAAGCTGCGGCTCTGAAAACTGTCCTCCGTGACTGCTTTACTTGGGAGCAGGGGAGATGTGGGGGCGGGGTTACGGAAGGGTTTTTGTTGGTGTGAATTGGTATCTAAGGGTCAGTTTCACAGAAAGACATAGTACGTCTCAAGAGGGCGCTATACTGAATACAAGACGACACTTAACTAGACCAGAATGGGATGGACCCGTCTCATAATCAGACATAGTACTCCTCAAGAGCGGTGATATACTAAATACAAGATGACACCTACCTAGACGAGAATAAAATAGACCAATTTTATAAGAGGTATGGGGGGAAAATTTTTTCGGATAAGGTCTTAAGGGTTTCCCCCATATGAAGATGGGCTCTATAGCCCCAGTGATTATGGATATATATATTTTAGGGGAACGACCTAGAGGGGGTACATTTTTTGAATTCCAGTAAAAATTGTTTTAATTCTAATAGTGGTTGCACATCTTCATAACAACACATTTGTATTAGAGTCCTCACTCATTTGCTAATTCAGACCCATAAAAAAGTCGATATTAGGGTCTGATAAGAATATATATACACTCTCATACTAAAGAGTGATAATATAGCTATCCAAATCTTTTTGATATAAGCACTGCTGGTTCCTCACATAGCAAAACAGTTTTTTTTTTGTGAAATATGAAGCGTTATTTTCACATTAATAGAATAAGGGCACACCATATTTGTATTTGAGTATGGTCTGAGAATAAGATAGTTGATAATTATTCTGATATTATAACAATTTTATTTAGAAAGTAAACGTCAATCTACCCACTAAATAAAGGCCATTATAATATTCAAATCAAAGTTCAAATAATACCTCTATTGTACCCTAATTGATACTAATTTATAAAATCACTTTTATTATTATTAACACCACGTCTTACTACCCGTTCGGTTTATACGCACTTACGCTAATGTGTAATGGTAGGGTGATTTTGAGATGAAATGGAGGACCTACAGTTTAACGTGGAATCCGAACCACGGTGGAGTCCTGGCATTCCTCACATTCACAAGTTGTGATTAATACACATCTTGTCAGAGGGGAAGGAAGGGTTTGGCAGTCAGATAAATCTGTGCCAGGACTGAGGATTGAACACCGGACCTCAGCATAGAAATCTGACACCTTACCCCTAGACCACCAGGTCACCCCACTTATATTAAATAAGCTTACTAACCTTCAAGTACTTGGGTAATTGTTCACCTTATAGCACCGAAAATATTGTTAGCATGACCCATTTTAATATGTTTGATTTTGAATTCGATCTCAAGTCATGTTTTTAACAATCATTTTTAGACGAGTCATTAAAATACCCAAATTCCACCATGCTTTCTTAAATAAAATAGTTTGAATCACTAACTAGACTTTTTCTTAGCACAACGTCCTTGTACCCGTTCGGGTAACATGCTTATGTACTAATCAAAGCCAATGGTTTAGGGATTAGTAAAGTTGAATTTATAGGAAGTTTACACGCGTGCTTACGTGGAGAGAGTGGGGAACCATTTTGGAAAAAAAAACACCCTCAGTATATCCGACCAAGATTCAAACCACAATATACTCTTCATCGGAAGTTTAGTTTATTGCCGGGGGACGCCCTAGACCATGCGGCCACCGAGGTGGTTTGATTTTTGTTAAAGCGTCGTAAAAATCGTATGTATTTTGACACGTTAAAATGTGTAAGTTCACATAATCGATAATAATTAGTACTGAGTGAATGTGGGGTAGTGAAGAATGAAATCGAGTACGGAATATATCATGGGTAAATCATTGATAGAGCATTGACATACTAAACCAAGGGCTACAGATTCGATTCCTTTTTACATGTGTAGTTTTATAATTTACGAAATCAATACTTGATACGACTATAACAATAAGTTATTATATAAATTTAAATATTATAACCTTCTTTATTCATGTACAATTAACTGTACATTTCTATAATGAATGTGATAGTTTAGATAAAATACACCCGCATCAGCGTGGAAAAGGAATTGAAAGAGGACCAGCATAAATCTCATGTTAAAATCAACCCCAAGGGTAACCAAATGTACTTTAACCACAACTCTGCCATTGGTAATATGTGAGGCTATTAACAAAAAAATTTAAAAAAAAATAATAATATATATTTCTATGCTAATTTAAACTTTTCCCTCAAAAAAACTTTTTCTCATCAACCTACGAACCGATACAAATTATACAAAAACAACATTCACATTTTTTTTTATCCTGTATATTCTGCGATGCAGATAGTAAATACGTCTGATTGTGCCATCATGATCAAAGTACAAATAAATGGAATGAAAGTCTGACTCCAAAATGTGTATTCCTTTCTGTTTGTGATGGGTATAGTATGGATGAGCGTACTTGGTTAACAGTTTGGCCACACACAAAAAAAAAATATAGAGTTCATCTAACAAATTGTTTTCAGGATTTTATTTATTTTTATACGTCATGGGTACCAGTTGGCTGGTTTTGAAATCAGCTAGTTGAACATTTCCTAGTCCATCCTTATCCTCCCTTTCTCTTTTCTCTCATTCATTCAACCCTTCCCCGACATCTATTCCTAACCTCCTTCCTCACCCCTTCACTCTTTATTCCCAAATGGTCCGTCATTTCCACTCTTTGAAAAAAAAAAAACATTGGCTCCACTTCAAATGTTGGAAGTTATTTGGTAGTGCTGGTGTCTCGAGTTAACGTTGTATTAAGGGCCATGCCAACTTTTCTCCGGTAGTTTTTCCTCCTACAGGGCCAAAATAAAACCAAAATTCAACATTTTCATGAAATATTTTAGAAATTGTTTTAAGGGAATTAACTGGAGGAGGACTTGGTCTTGATCATAAATGCGTTGTGTTTAATAAGATGACCAACCCTTTTCTTAGAAGTGTTTGGTTTGAATACCAGAGATTATAAAGCTTCATTATTGTGACTAATTACTTTTACATACATTATGGTTTCCATCCTTTGGCCTGGGTCAGTTTTTTATTAAAGTCATAAATTTTCCACTACCGGCTGGCTAGGCCTGACGAAGCCTCATATCTTATATTCTAACTTAAGACTAGAACAGGCACAACATCCAATTCTCAGCCGTTAATTCATCACTGTGAAACAATAAACCTACATTTCACCAGTGATAAATTTTTTTGGCCTTGCTGGGAATCGAACTCAAGATCCCTAGCTCAGTAGACTGTCACGCTACCTACTGAGATAAGGTGTCGGATTATTTTTAATATAATTATAATTGTTTTGTTTTAATGTGTATTCGTTTAATACAAATATACTCGCATAGGTTGGCGCATGGGATACAAATTAAATCTTTTTTGGGCTGGTTTTCCGGTAACGGGATTGTCAGGGCTACCAACCCTCTTGGATGTAATTTACCATCGTCCTTTCCCTACCCCATTAGTGTAAACATGCGGTTAGCTTGGTAGGGTAGTAATATTCAATGCAGTTTAATAAGGTTAAATATATACATTACGAATACATTTCAAGACGTAAATAGGAAAATTAAAGTACACACCTCATCTGAGAGAAAACCACCAGTCCTAATATCTGTAGTCGGACTTGATCATTTCTTGATCACAGGGATTGATCAAATTATGGTGGAAGTTAACATGAGCATTGGTCCATATTTCTAAATAATTATCACTCATTTGCGAGAAAAACAACATGCCTCAATAAAACTTAATTTTTCAATAAACTAGTTTGAAAGTTTTTAATCGAAATAATTGCTCCAAACTATTTTAAATATGCCTATTTACAATGGTAGGTATCTGTTTATCTTTAGTATATATAACGTTTGATTTTCATTCATTATATAGAATATTTGACCACCTCTTTGGCTGTGGTCGGAGCTCCCAGTTACAGATTCAGAGGTCCCAGGATTGATCCCCAGTGCTTCTTATTTTTTAAAGCAAAGGGTGTGTAACGGGGTCAAACTCAGTATCATTTACTCATTAGCAAGAAATACCAGCCACTGAAAGCAATCTTTTTGGAATTACAACAATTCACCTTCAAAACTTTCATTTCTACTGTGAATTATTTAAGGAATTAATATATTCTATTACAGAAACATTGCGAAATGATAGACATGTAAATCCACCAGAGAGCATAACAATCTATTTAACATATCAAATACACTAAAAATTTTTTTTTATATATTTCTTCAACCTTGAAATTATTTACTATATAAAATTAATTACATTTCACATAAAAGTTGATTATTTTTAATAGACTAGTAATACAACCTTTACAATTATAAGTTATTTTGTATCGTAAATATTTACAGAGATATGATCAAAATTGGAAGTTATCGCTAATATAAAGTACCCTCAGAGTAATATTTATGTAAAAGTGAAAATTGTCAATTTTTGGGAATGTTAATCAGTGATTGGTTATAAAATTTAATAAAAATCATTAAAACTTGTTTTGAGAAAATCAATATGTCTTTTTTCCTTTCTGTAAACTACTATTAATTTTATAGTTAGATATTTAATTTCAAAAATACCTTGAGGGAACCATATAAAAATCCTAGATAACGAGTTATATCGGTAAAAAAGAGTTGGTAATATGCCGAGATACATACAATCAGACGGCATCACTAGAACCACTTTTTACCATTTAGGTAATGAAATATCGATATTTTATCAAACATCTCGAGCTAAGTTTTTTTTACAATCACAATATTTCTCTTTCCGAGGTGTCGAGAGAAACTATTAATAAATATAGGTTCACCACTTAGATATAGAACACAGAAAAATGCGACGATTGGCACAACATGAAGTAACAGAGAAGAATATACTGTCATTCATTGGTGAAATTCCTTAAAGCGGTCCTCCATAGAGAAATATGATAAAGTGAATCCATTGTCATACAGAGTAAGCTCACTGGCGGGAGAGCTACAATATTATCGGTGTAAAAAACACTCAACTCTCTTTACGTTATATAAAGCTTTAGTAAAAAAAAAAACTTTCTCAAGACTTATATAAAATAAAGTAATACACTTTATGTTCCAAAACAAGAAAGAGGATGAATATATTTACAAATGGTTTTACTTTAATCAGAATTTTATTTTCTAAGTTGAAAACACCATCCTAATATTAGCTGACTCTGAAGGATATAGAAAAGGTAGATGATAGTTTGCGAGATATTGGGTTTATTTTTTTGTATATAATAAACATGTATATAATAAAACATGATAGTAATTAATGTTTGAATGAGTCTAAATAAATTGGAGAAGAGTTTTTAAAAATTCCAAAAAAATATCAAAATAGAGACACTGATTAAACAAGGATGTGAGAAATATAAATGACGTCTTTAGCAAACAAATAATATATATGTTAAATAAAATCACTTTCTGAGAACAAGAATGTTTGCTTTCTACTTTAGAAACCACAGCAGTATTGTGATTAGCTAAGTCTTAAAATCTCAAAAGTTTCATAATAAGAGCTTTCAACATGCCAGTGTTGAGATAGGTCTATACTGAAATCGGAAAAGAAAACTAATGAACAAACTTTTTTTTTTAATTTCATTCTTCTCAGAATACTTACAAGTTAATGTATGCAATAACTTTTAATAATACTAGACTTAATTTAAGTTTGCTATTTGGTGTGTATTTTATAAATTACCAAATTCCAAACTTTTTTTAAAAAAAACTAGAGAAAAATGGAAAGCTATTTTTGAAAAGTTGATCAAAGTTAATATAAGTAATAATTTAAAAATAAAAATGTATTTTCTTAGAACTTTATTCATAAATAATATTTAGCTAGAATACAAACAATAGCCTACATTTTAAAATTCTTTTATGTAGCTATAATAAAACTTTAGAATAGCACCACTTCAACATCAGCGGATATTTTAAATATTTATTTAATAATATTTATCAATTTCTTACTAAAATTAAAATATGGGCAATTAATTATGTTTAGACAACTTTGGTGGGCACTTGGTCTAAGGCGTCGTTCTCGCAATAGATTAGACTGGTGATGACGAGAAGATAGATTTTATATCCCAGTCAGGTGCACCAAGGGTGGTTTTTTAAAAATGGTTTTCCACTATCAAGCAAAGAAAATGCGGGTACACCTCTTCAAATTCAACCTTCCTAATCTCTAACACATTAGAGTAATTAGTACATAGGCGGATAATCCGAAGGGGTAGTAAGATTCGGTGATAAAATGAGAATTATTGTTTAGAATGAAAGTAAATAAATAGATATAAAATTTAAGGAAAAAGTTTTAAAATTTAAATAAAATTCCAATATTTTTTTTCGTAATAGAGTTTTCCTCGGTTATATATTCTTATATTAAAGAATGGGCAGAAGTTATTAGTAAACATTTATAAATAACATAATATGGTACTATTATTCATTTTAATTTGTTATAATCCTTATAGAGTTCATTTAAAAATAAATCTCGTCTATTGATGCAGAGTACGAAGAAAGCGATTATTATTTATTTTGATTAAAATAAAAGTAACCATATTTTGAATATTAATACGTGATATATGAATGCTAATATTTGTCTAGTAATATTCATAAAATTAAATAGTCTTATACTGAACATATCTATTTGTTTTATTACTTTCCAAAAAATCTATTATTACTATGGATGAAAGAATTTTTATTAAAGTATAGGTATTATGTTTTCTTTATAAAACCTAAAACATTTATTTAAATATAATTGTTTGGAAGTATAACACATAAACAAGAAATTGAGGTGAAATGCTATTTCTTACACAAATCTTTGTTAATATTTACTTCTATTTTTTGTATAATACTGAAACATTAATTGATATTGGATTGCTATAGCACGAAATAGTAGTATATAAAATCCTTTTAATAATATCTTGTTTTTACTGTACCAAACTAATTTAAGGAATCATTTAACAATGAATTGCCTCATAATTTATTATACCTATAGGGGTCGTATAATATGCTTTTTTAAGAACATAATTATTTTAAGGTTTATTCTGGCGAGAGGTTAACCCACGCTTGTACATTTACTTGGAAGTCAACAGTGTTGGGTTGCCATCCTGCTCAGAATAGCACATACAGTATCTCATATAGCTTGCATCTTGTTGACGAGCGAGCATGGTGCAACCGATGGACCTTCTTGGATTGTTGGATACATCGAGATCAGCAAGTTTAAGTAATAGTAATAACACCTTGTTTAGTGATTGGTTGATTAAAAAATAGGGGCGGAGCTTCACCCCAGTTGAAGAGAAGCCATGCTTGAGGTATGAGAGTCATCCTCTATCAACCACTGACTAAGACACGGAGGGAAAAAATGTTATCAGCTGGTTCCCCCACTGGAGGGTCGATCACGGGTCTCTAGGAAGTCTTGCGAGTCCCGTTATCGTACATGCTCCCTCGTCACGGGAGACCTACCCAGTTACTGATGTAGTATTTTAGTCATCGTAATAGATTAATAAATATATATTATTGGACTAACACTCGAGTCTCACTCCTCACTAACAACCCATTCCAACCCCTACCGCTCGGGGTCTCCTGGTTGAATAAGATTTGAGTGTAATATTAACTTAATTGTTTACAGTTCTTACTTAGGATTATTGAAAAAGGCTAAAATAAGAAGAACATTATATGTATTTGAAATTAGGAAGCTACAATGTATTTTTTTTATGAAGAACCATATCTAACAACTAGAAATGTTACTAAATCTACTTTCACGTATTTATACGTCATCTCATGTGATTTGTAGCTGTCACTTTTGCTATCGTTGTTGACTGCAAAAATTGTTTGTATTTTCTAAATGATCCTTTCTAATTACTTGGTTACTACTATAGAAACTTCATAACTAGGCCAACCACAAGAACGACATTTTTAAAGACGCCACTTATAATCAAGCCGGATTCTGTTAAGGCTACGAGCCAACCTCCTTTCCCCTCTAAGGTACAGTCCAATTTTCATTGTAAAGGTCTTATCTGACAGATATAGAATTTACTAGATATCATTCGCTTATTAATACCTCAAGTAATGTTAAATCCAGGTGCCACTTTTGTTATATAATATAAATACCCAAGGCCGTAGCCAGCCAATAATTTCAGGGGGGGGTTTGGTGGGCCCATCTCCCAATTGACGGAGGCTAGAAAAAAATTATAAATAAAAAAACAGTTCTAGAAGCTAACTGAAGTGTTTTTATGGCAATACTACCCCCTAACTATCGGAGGCTAGGACAAATTCTAATTACTAAACAGATCTAGAATCTATCTGCATTTTTGTATGACAACATAACACCATAACTGCCGAAGGCTAGAAAAAAATTATAAATAATAAACACCTCTGGAAGCTTATGGTAACACAGCCCCCTAATTTGTACTTGTACCTTAATTTTGATATTGTTTGAACCATAAATAAAGCCATATATATTTTGTTCATAAAATTTCGTGGGGGCTTGAACCCCGAACCCCCCCCCCCCCTGACTACGGCCTTGTAAATACCGTTTTAAAAACATTAATAATATAGCCGTTTCTTATCAATATTGGACATAAAATAATACGTTTGTATTTTTTTTAAGACTCTTGTTTTGAAAATTGGACCATAAGAGTCTGCGTCGTTACTTTTCAAAACATCGTCCTCCTATCAGAAGCCGCTAATGAATACTATTTTATTACAGTTATGTTCTATTTATTGTCTTTTTTCAAAGGTAAAGGTCGATGGCTCCCCATTTTGTCAAGCAACATAAGAAATATGACAGGATAAATTAATAAAAGTGATTTATAATGTTGTTTACCACTATTTAATCTCTAAAATAGTTGATGTGAAACAGGTAAAAATGCTTTGCGAACTACGATTCTGCGATATGCAATTCGCCGGTGGATCAAGTGGACATCTATTTTCAACGATGAAGGCTGTATCTATAGCTACACTTTATTTGGTGGGGCTGGTTAAGATAGCTAATGATTAGTTTCTGTATAAGGTAAATAGTTTGGTTTATATGTATATTTATCTTACATTTAGAGTCTTGCGTTGACATTGACAGATTACACTATGGCCATAAGCGGCACCATATTGGAGTATATCAATGTGAAAAATGTACAATGTAGATTTCTATATTTGGAGAAGAGGGATTTAAAATTCAATAATTATTTGCTAAATTAATTTATGAGTTTTTTTTTTATATTTACAAATTTACAAGAATAATATATTTAAAAAAATCCTTTAAAATAAAATATTTAGCCAAACTAGAACAATTTACTACTATCCACACTTCATTTACCAAGAAATATAGTATTTCCTTGACGAACTACACTATATTACCCGCCTCGGTGGCGTAGTTGGCTAACGCGCTAGTCGTGTTGAGCTCGACCGCTGAGGACGGGGAGATCGAGGTTCGAATCTCGGTCGGGTGAACTGCGGGTGGTTTTTCCTAAATGGTTTTCCACTCTCCCTCCACGCAAATGCGGGTTCACTTCCTCTAAATTCAACCCTCCCAATTCCTAATCCACTAGCGTAGTTAGTACTTAAGCGTATAACCCGAACGGTTAGTAAGACGTGGTGCTAAATATTATTATTATTATTATTATTACACTATATTCTTATCTTAGCTATAAGCTACGCTATAGTATAAACATTCAATGTAAATTTGGTATCTTTCAGGGTAAACGAGGGGTAAGTTATAGCCTATATCTTTGCTCACTAATGTAGGACTACACATACAGGATAGTTTTGAACGACGGTGCCAAAATTATAATGAATGTAATATGGTGCTATAACGACTGTATGAATGAACTTTAACTATATATCGGTACACTGGACTACATGTGGCTCAATTTTCTCCTACGCGATAGTTGGAGATCTTATTTTTGAAAATATAATTGATACTATTCATGAGTTTATATTCCAAAAATAAGACAAGAAAACATACGTAGTTGGTCTAAGGGCTAAACACACTATTCTTAAATGGCCGTGATCGAAAGATTGGGGATTGAATCCCTATAAGATGTAATGAGGTTGGTATAATTTAAACTGGTTTCCATCCTCTCGAGGGCAGATGCTATTTCCTTTAACCTAAAACTTCATTTCTTCTTCATCCTTACTTCATTAGTGTAAATATGGCGTACACACAAAATTGATGCAAAACCCCAACAAAGTGTTTATATTATTAAAATATAGAAAAATGATAAAATAAAAATAAATATTTTTTGTCAGACAGAAAATAGCGTTTCATAGACGGCTGTTCCTCTTCACAATAACGCTCAAGAACTTTTGTGAGGTGACTAGATTGAGTGAAGGGAAAAAAAGGGGAAATAAGTAGAACTGTATCATCTTCACTCCTCTTCTTCCCTGTTTTGAAACCTCCTTCTTCTCTACCGTAGCTCAAACCCTTAAAAAAAATTATATATATATATATATATATATATATATATATAAATAAAAAGAATAACCAAGATACAAAAAAATAAATAAAAAAATACCAGACAAAACAAACAATACTTCTTGCACGATGAGGTCTAGAAGACGGTGTAGAGTGAAGCAGATTTAAATTGCACTTCTCGTTCATTATCTTTCACCCTTCCTCTTCCCCGTACTCCTTGCGAAGAGAAAGAAATCTTACAAGTCTCCACTATTGTGAATTCTCCATGTTGGCCGAGTGTTACAATGTGAGATTGCTACAAACCCCCAGGTAAGATTTACATACACACATACTTTTTTTTTTTTTTATTTATTCTTTTGATTACACTTCGTGTTTCCCGACGTCTTTCCCCCTTGGTTGGCTTTTGTACACTTTGTTGCAAGAAAATATGAGGTAAAATATTTTAAATAAATACATTTAATTTTTAAAAAGGGATTGGTGCATACAAATAGAATTATTATAACGTTCTCATAGTAATAAAGTGGAAAATTTACACCTATAGGTTCCTTAGGCGGAAAAAAGTATTATTTAAGTACAATATATGTGTATATGTTAAATAGTAGGTGTTATTGTATTGTATTATTCTGAACATAAACAACTTTTAAAAACTAAAAATGTATATTTTAATGGTTTACTTTCATAGATATTTACCATACCACTAGTGTTATTTATGTTAATATTTATTTTACTTTTATTTATTTGGTATATTTAACCTTCACTTTCTAAACTGACTGATTATACCAGCATTAGAGAAGTTCTATTAGCGAAAACCAAAGAGCCTACCAATTTTGGTAGGAAAGGTACTTTCACATACCTTCCAGTAGGGTGGAGAGAAAAAAACCATTTTAGTATTTATCACCACCCGAAAACTGTTTATTAAATTGAACCCGTGGGAGTTTTTTGGGATAGATAACCAATTTTAGAAAAAATTTCAAACTTTAGGTCTGATCCGCAGACTGAGGATGACTTAAAAAAAATTGTTGCAGAAATGTTAGTGGTGGGCCTAATACACAACTTTATATGGATACCCATTTTCACTATCGCAATTTCGGTTTTTTTTTTTCGCTCCACCCTACCTTCCGGGGTTATTTTACAAGCTATAATTGACATGGGACTGATGGATTTAGTTCCCCTTCGAAGGAAGTTCTGCTGCGGATTTTTATTGCTCAAGAAATGTCCTTAGACCTCGGCTGGGTTTGAGACCATGTGCATCGGTTTCTGAGGCGATCACTTTATCATAAGACCACCGATGTCAACTGTGTTGATACTCTTTATTAAAAATGGAAGATGAATATATACAAGGGGGTTTAGAAATTTTCTAAATTTCAGATACAGTACTTTTTACCATAAACCTACGATTACATTTTTACTTTTTTAAAAAAAAAGAAGGAACACGCTTGCAAATTTGTGAGTATTGTTTAAAGAAAAACATATATCACGTGATCAGATCAACCTCCATATGTGGAAAAAAGAATATACTGTAGAGTAACCATTTTGATGTAATTTATTTGAACTAGAACTATAGATAGTTTTCTAGTAGAAGTCTTACGAATAATTTCAGCTTTATGTGATTATTTTCACAAAGTTAATGATTCTTTCTGTTCAGAATTAAAACAACTGAAGGGGAATTAGAGAAACACGAACATGTTTGACTCTTTTAGGTTGTTACTGCACAATATAACGGCCCACAACCGAGTCTTAATCAATCATTATTAAACATGTGACAGCTTACCTTAGGAAAGTACAAATATTAAAGCAGCCAACACTTTGAAATTTATTGCCATTTAGGAAAACCATTGAAGTGTATTTATTGTTTCTAGGCTAAACAATTGTTCCTGTCAAGTAAATGTGAAATTGGTCCTCTCATGTGGCAGTTATCGTTGAACAAACATCAATACAGATATATGATATGCCAAATCGTCAATTTAAAACACAAAGATTTTACACTAGGTCAATAATATTGGCATTACATTAAAGAGCGTCTTGGAATTAGATGAATTTTTTTCTTCATATTATTTTTAAGTTTGAACTATACATGGATGGGTCTTGACCTGTATCTTGGATGCCCTTACTCTTAGTTTCAAAAATTGATTTAATATCAAAAAATAACATGGTATTTTAGTTAATTTGTGAAGGAAAGTGATCAAATTAAATAAATTTCTGGATAAAAATTAACTTTCGGTGGATTCCCACTACTTTCGAGGGATATTCCTTAAATCTGTTCCAGATCAAAACCAATTCGCTTTATAATATGATCCTTCGTGATAAGTATAAACGCAATAGACTAACATGATAATTTGTTTAGCAGCCATAATTTTTGATATAAAGACACTTGGTATTGAAAACTTTATTTATAAGAAAATACATCAAAATTTCTTTAAAGAGAATAAAAGTAAATCTGATTGTAAATCTCAATGAGGTACACTTTTAGGACTCTTTCTGCCCTGATGAGTAGGATATGAACTAAACAGAGTATCAATCACATAAATCAGTGAGAATTCTGCCTAAAGTCAGTAAAGCCATTTTTTATGCCTTACCTCTGACAAGAAGTTTGGAATTCGAATAATGGTTGGGTCTCATTAGGATATAATTATTCTTAAAGGGATTTAGCTCCATCATGCCACTAAAATATAGGTATTTTTCCCGATTGTTTGTAAATCTTGCCCCCCTACCACATTAGGGACGCAAAGCACATATGAAAGCAAGTGATTTGGAATTCAGAATACCCAAATGGATTACGTTGGCAATACATGAATGCATTTAAATACACAGAATGTACCTTAAAATGTGGTACCCACTTTAGAGGTGGAAATGAGAAACAAAACAAAGATAAAAGTTCATATAAACATGTGTCCTATATGACCTGGTTTCCAAGTTATAATCATGTTTGTACTACAGTTATATGAAGTTGCTTTACATTATAGGAAGTGATCAAAATGGCCACCTTCAGCCTGAATGCCAGCCTGCATTCGTTGTGTCGTATAATGCCGAACTCTCTGAAAAGTACATTGTATTGCAATGTTTGGATTCAGGTTCAGGTAAAACCTTTTGAGTATATCTTATGATTTTAAGCAGACTCACATTACTGGAATACAAAATTGTGTATAGTTCGTAAACAAGATTAAATAGGGAAGGTGTTTGTATTAACTCTTCAAATATAGTTTTTTGTCTCCTGTCCGTGGATGAGGTAGTTGCCACATTTTACGATACATTCAATATACACCCAATATCACCTCTGAGGCTTCTGCAGGTCTTATGGAAAAAAGCTTTAGCTTCACTCTATCTCGGTTAGCTTTTACCAAATATAATCGTTTTCAGTTATGTTGAAATCTGTGCTGGGGTAAAAAGTAGTTACTAGCAGTATCAACCGATGAACCAGGCTTGCAAAATATGTCGCATATCAAGTGGAAGATTGACCACACAAAAACAAGAGAATGGCAATATTGTGTACTCATAGTTGCAAAGCAGTTCCTTCAAAAACCAGCCCCGTAGTGGTGTAGTGGTCACTGAACCTGGCTACGAGTTTAGGGGTCCCAGGTTCGATTCCATCCTGGGGCTTGGGTATTTTTCCCCAAACGGTCACTAGGGTTTGGTTAGTTTGGCTCGAGTTAGATTTAAGTGTTTCCACTGGTTCCACCCCATCATACTCACTATCACCATCACCCCATCTCATCGGGACATGGAAAGAGCCTCCATGGAAAGGATGTACGATTAGTACATTCGGGCATCCTCTGTACAACAGTACATTAGTACTGGCTAAACATTCCACAAACTGGGCTAGGAATCATCTAGCCCAGACGAGCCATATTATTATATTACAGTTCCTTCAAAGATGACATCCAGTGCATGACCCTCCTACTTGACTCACCTACTACCTCCAGGTACCCCACTTGACTCTTCATGGGGTCCGTGTTAATCTGGCACATGTACCAGCCTCTGTCCTGTTCCCTCACGTCCTTGATAGTGAGATACCAGGTTCGATGGTCACTGTGGGTCACCGCTATCCTGTGGTTCTTCGTGATCACGTGAGTGGCTATCGTCAGTATAGTCTGCGTGTCGACTCTTAACCAGGCCACCTGTGGAGTAAATTAACGTTGACATTTAAAAAAATATATTATTTGAAGCGAATAAAATTTAAACTGTTTTTATTTTTCACATATAAAGAGAAACTACGGTAATCGTAAAAATTTTATTTTTCAAGATTAAATTAAATATTTACGTTTTATGCTCTCATGAACAAAAAATAAAGTGGATTTAACAATTTTGTTTGACCCCAGTTCTGCCTATCTTTTTCTCAGTATGCTTTAAAAATCAAAAAAATGCAAATATCATTAACTTCTCAGCTACCACCTACCAGAAGAGAAGCTATGTTTAGGTCAATTCTGTGGTCTAGTGGTCAGAGTTCATGGCTAGTGGTCCTAGGTTCAATCCCTGGTGCTTCCAAAATTTATCTGTGAGGCAGTGGGTATGTAGTGGGGTAATAATACTCAGCCTCATGAGGAGAAATGAGGAGCAACTTAAATAAATAGGTGGCTGCTCCAATTTATTAAACTCAGATTAAGGGCTGGAGGGTTCACTGTGCTGACCACATGACACCCTCTATCCGCAAATGTTAGCACTCTAATCAATAACGGTGGTGGATGCTCTATTGCGGTCTCACACTACGGAGTGTTATTTTTTTTTAGGGAAATGGTATATATTAAAATCAAGTACAAAATTTAATAAAAGAGATAATTTCTATTATTCCTTTTGGGGAAAATTCTAGTAGCCATCTTTTCGTGTGAATCCTGCCAAGTAGTGAGATTTAGACTCTTGATTTTAGTAAGGAAATTTATTTTACAACGAGAAAATATTGTTAAATAAACAAACAGTATGAACAAAATTTAAAACAATACATTCCCTAAAAAATTCTCTCTCAAATTTTACAAACGGAAAATCATTAATTAATATGAGGTGTGATTTTAATCAGGAAATTATTAACTTAATTAAATTTAAAATACATAAAAACTATAAGTAAATTAAAGATTAATACATTCCTTAAAACTTCAAGGTCTCCGAAAATATTAAGACAAACTTCGAAATCAGCAAAGATGGTGCGAAGCACTTATCGTTTCAAGAGCTCATAAATATTGGAAGTGCTTCTAAGTGACTCCAAAGTCTTAGCATGCAATCTCTGCAAAAATTAAGTAGTTATAAATGTATAAGTTTCAAGCTCATTAATAAATTAAGTAGTTAATGAAGCAGAGGTCTTATCACATGCTTCAGTCAGTCCATCGGTGTCAACTAAATTCCAACTATAAGTGACTATTCTTATCTAAAATAGGAACATCCTGAAATGATTTATTTCCCCAAGAATCGTCCCCAATTTGTAAAATAAATTAGTGTAATTTAAAAAAGATACATTATTCAATGTATTTCTAATAGTCATGTCAATATAATTTTGTCTAACATATTACATTATCATTTCAATAAAGTTAAATTTTTAATTAGTTGCTTAGGTCCTTAATTTATTTTAACGTATTCTATCACTTTCATTACTAAATTTGATATAACTATCTTTTTTAAAGTATTAGCATCGCGTCTTACCAACCGTTTCGGTTATATACGCCTATATAATAATTGCGCTAATGGCTTTGGGAATTAGAAGGATATATTTAGAGGAAGTGTACCTGCTTGTGTGTAGAGGGAGAGTGAGAATTTTTTTTAGAAAATTTACTTTCAGTACACCCTACAGATATTCGAACCTCGATCTCACCGTTATCGGCAGTCTAGTCTACTACAAGAGTAGCGCGTTAACCATGCGGCCACCGATTGGGGTCTGATTACTAGACACTGTTAGTAACACGACTTTAGGGTGTATTATTTACTATTTAATGAGCAAACTACCTTCTCTGGCTTCATCTAGTGATTTTAATATGACTGTGCCTGAAAATCCCAAGAAAAAAAATTCACTTTATTATGAACACGCTTTAATGGACGAATGTCAAAGGAGTCTTTCTCGTGTTATACTGACCTGCTTAACACGGGGACATTTGGGTTCGAATTCAGGTCGGGTTTTACTGAGGTGGTGACCTGGTGGTCTAGGGGTAAGGTGTCAGACTTCTGTGCTGAGGGTCCGGGGTTCAATCCTTGGTCCCGCACAGATTTATCTGATTGCCAAACCCTTCCTTCACCTCTGACAAGATGTGTATTAATCACAACTTGTGAATGTGAGGAATGCCAGGCCTCCACCGTGGTTCGGATTCCACGTTAAACTGTAGGTCCTCCATTTCATCTCACAATCAACCTACCATTACACATTAGCGTAAGTGCATATAACCGAATGGTAGTAAGACGCGGTGCTAATAATAATTTACTGAGGGTACATTTTCCTAAATGTTTTATAATTCTTCTTTCTTGCAAATTCTGGTACATTAAATCTAAAATCCTTCCTCCTCATTCCTACTCCATTAGATTAATCACATAAGCGTGTAGCTTGAACAGGTCGTAAAAGGCTGTGTAATATAAAAATATATATTATATATATATGTGGTACCATAAGAGTAATATTGACCCTAAGTCCTTTTGGGGACGATGACCAATCCTCTGGGACATATAGGTACCTTGAATCCTAGAACGAGCTTCAACTGTCCTATATCAAGTGATAAAATCCATCCGCTATACATTCAAGGCATGGTAATCCTTTGATCTGAACAGAGGCACGTCAAACCACATACTTGTTGACAAGATCACGTACATTTTGTGACCATCTTACAAATTTTTGGCACGAACTAATCGTGACGATACTGTACGTTGAAGTATTTAAACTTTGGCATCCTCACATCCGATTAGCCTTGTGGTTATTTTACAATATCACCTCAATGGTACACGAGCAAGATAAATCTAGGCTAAGCTAAGATTAGCTAAACATCTGCGTGACACTATCTAGGCTACATAAACAGCAATCTTAAGGTGGTATGGAAGGGGACTTGAAAAAAGACCAGTGTTTTATTGCAGTTTTTATGGCGAAACATTTTTTTGGCCAAAATAAATAAAATATTGCTTCAGTGACAAAAGTTTAGTTTTATTTTATTTTATTCATATGTAGCTATCAACAGTTGTTGAATATCCTCATGAGCATATAGTATTAGATGAGAAACTTTTTAAATGAAGGAAAATAGTTGTCATTAAATTATAGAATACCCTTGACAATATTCAAGAAATTTTGAGATCACCATGTGAAGAAAATTAGATTTTATATTTGTACTGAAGCTATATTTGATTTATTTTGGGAAAAAAATAGTTTTGATATAAAAACGGCAAAAACACTGGTCTTTTTCTCGCATCCTCTTCCATCCCACCTTAAGGTGACTTCTTATCTTAAAGAAATTTCATGTGCTTCCCAACTTAATACATGTCCGACCTATACTCATAATTCTAACCTTGTTTTGAATTAAATGTACATGTATTTGAGTGAATGTTGAATGTGTAACTATTAAAGAAAAAACTCAGGAAACTCTGAGCCAGGATTCAAATCCTGACCTCTCAGTCACCAGAAAATCGGGCAAGTACTAAATTTACTACTTGGTCACCTTATTTTTATTCATTTAAGTAATAGTAAACACATCATAAATGCACTGTTATGATAATATTTTAAAAGTAGAGAGAAGTGAAATAAACGTTAAGGTCATCCAGTTTTGTTTGCCGCTAACATTTGAATTTTGGTAAATGTTTTGAATTATTTTGTTTCCTAAATAATTCCATCCCATTCCATCTCTCCCTTGAGGAAAATACGGTTACACTTCCTATAAAATATATCTTTCTCGTGTCTTAAAGGCTGATATGCTAAATGGGTTGGTCAAGGCTTAAAAAAGAAACGGATTGCTATTCTTGAGCTATGAATGAATTCACAAACCCTAACCTTCTTCAAGCAATATGGCTAGTATAACTCCCTTTAGTTATAGTAATATTATTAATATTGTTAAAATAAATTTTCACATAAAATGTAAAAATTTTGCTATAAATAAAAATAAAAAGTTGATTTTTGTAAAAGAAAAATATAAGAAATCTATTATAGATAACCAGGAAACTAAGAAAGAAAAAGGGAAAGGACAATGATTGGGAAGTGTAGTGATTAAATATTTAAGTTAAAAAGCCTGTAACCCTAAGTGAAAATCTTTGTTGCGTCTCTTTAATGGAGTGGAAATCACCTCTTCACTACTCCTCGGGCTATAATAGGAGAAAAGGCGGTACTTGTATTTAAAGAGCCTTGTTCAAGACAGCTACTTGAGCAAGTTGTAATACCTAGTACAATTCTTAGTAATTTTTATAAGTCTTATTATGCGTCTTACTTCTTTTTTAATCTATTTGCATACTGACGTTATTTTATTGGGGATTAAGAAATTATATCTTAATTCTAATCAAATATCTTGCTATATTCAGTTATATAAATGTGACCTTGGTCTCTTTGAATAAATGAGCGGGACGAATGATTTTATGACTGAATTTATTACTGATTTGTTACCATTTATTGCAAAAGAAGTTTTTAAAATTCATAATAGTAGCTAGCCTCTAACATTTTTAAATTCATATTATTGTATGGATCAGTTTTTTTTAGTCATTCCATTATTTAAATATTAACAAAAGGAAAGTGAATAATTTTTAAAATTGTACTATTTATTCAAATATCTAAAAGACAAATTTAAAGGTAAATTTTAGCCTATAACATCTACAAATTATAAATATATATATATAACCTCTATATACACTTCCATCCATATATATTATACGCATACATATATATAAAAAATATAGAGTCATTTCTAAATTTACTTAATTTTTAATAAGACATTTTACTTAAAAGTCAAAGTATTCAGTCTCTTTTTATAATAACTACAATATATTAAACCAGTAAAATCATAAAAGTAATTAAGATATACAACTTTAATTAGGGTCTCAGAATAAAAATATACAGTTTAAAAACTGTGCATTCACTTTAGATTAACTCCAAAATATAAAGAATTGTCGTAAATGTATAGTATTACTGTTGGATTAAGTAATGTAATAATGTTCTTTTAAATAAAAAAATATCAGCTGTGTACTATCGCTTAAGATGAACGATAATTTTTAACTTCTTGAGAGTATAATGTATTGTGAATTCATTCATATAGCTTTAAAATATTATTTAAATTTAATATGTGTGATGGTTGAACGCTATGTTTTGTCTAGTTGGCTAGTAAGAGCGAGGTAGAATTTCATTCAATGGTAACAAAGGGTTCTTCCTAAATAATTGTTCACACCTCCTCCACCCAGAATTAGGTATATTTCTTGGAATTCCACCTTCGTCCTTGTACAATTTAATATATTAAGACTTTGGTTTATTCGTTAGCTCGTCTTCCTAATGAGTTAAAGATCCCGAGTTGGATTCTTGGCTAGGCCGAAAAATATATAATTGGTGAAATGTGGGTCTCCCTTTTTCGCAGCGAAGAATTAAAGGCCGGAGGCTGGGAGTTGTGTATGCTCTAGATTTTATGTTAGTCTACAAATCGTTGTTCTGATTTAATTATTCGGTTCAGAAAGTTAACGTTAAATAATTCAAATAAAAATACTAAAAAAAAGATATCCTGGACATGTACTGTCTATTAAAAGAAAATCTAGACTTTTCTGACGAAAATACTTAAAACGGTTCCGTATAGAAAGTATATTTTTGCTAATTTTACAAGTAAAGACAGTTACATCACTTTCTAAAGTGTCAGATCTTATTTTTTACTCGGATATTATTATCTGAAATACTTATTTTAGTAAACTTTAAATGGCTAAAAAAAAATACCAAAACTATTGTGAATTGACTGTAGCTGGAGCTAAGAATTTAAATGAGGACAGATCTCAATTATTTATTACTCATTGAACCACATATACATTGCAGCTTTCTTGGAAAAAATGTATTACAACAAGAAAACCTACTAGATCTACTTTCACGTATTCATGCGAATACGCCAATTTTAATCATATCTAATACATAAAAATAACCTCATGAAGACAGTTGATGTTATACATTTTTGCTGTAAAAATAATTTTGAATTTCTTATAACGACTTTTATTTAGAAATAAAATATTTAATAACTTTATTTATGTAATTATGATAACAGTTTTAGCTATTTAAAAAAAATGAAAAAATTATACAAAATATGTAGTGTACGTATAAGTTTAAAACTTTAAAATGATTTAAAGAAATATCTGAAATTTAAGAAATCTACGCTTTATTGCAAAACAAATGTCTTGAGTTATAACAAACAGTTTTTTTTAAGGATAAAAGCATTAATTTATTAACTTTATAGCTACTAGATCAAAGTTTACCAATATTCAATAGCAAAGAGCCGAAATATTAAAAAAATAATTCCCGCAGTTATATTGAACCAATTTAAAATCAATGTTTTGATTGTAAGGATTAAATATTGAAGAAAATTTGGTGGCTGATATTGTATAATGAGAAATATCAAGTTAACATTTACCAAGGTCAAACAGGGTTTCCTAAACCTTTTTAGTTTATAGACCTTCAATGAGTTTCCCAATAAGCCTCCATACGTCCTTCACTGGACAATATAATAATAATAATCATCATCAGTTCTTTTGATTACCAATATGATTACCGGCTTTGGTGGCCGCATGTTCTAACGTGCTACTCTATTGTAGGACTAGACTGCTGAATACGGGGAGATCGGGGTCCGATACTGGTCGGTACACTGAGAATAATCTTTCCTAAATGGCTTTCCAATCTCCTTCCATGCAAATTCGGGTATACTTCCTCTAAATTAAACCCTCATAGTCCCTAACACATTAGTGTAATTATTTCATTGGCGAACCCGAACGGGTACTAAGGCGAAATGTTATACTGTACCAGTGCGACTTCAAAACGTATCAATAGTTTGGTTTTATTTTACCTAAGGATATATAGGAACAGAGAAGCTGGAATAAATTCGTAAGGTTTTTATAGTATTTATTTTAAGAAAAATAGAATATTACAAAAATACTATCTATTTTAGCGAGTGAGAGTTTTGATATTCAGAGATTGAGTTCCATACCCCCATTATTTGGTTCCCATACTACTAAGAGCTATAAATAGCCCCGGTTAAGAACCCCAGGTCACAGACAAATAATATACCCACATACTCAACCTCCAGGTTAAAATGGTTGCTCTCCTTTTGTCAGCTTGAGTCCTTCACCACTAGGATCGTTGCGGTTAGTCCTATCATCACCCAGCAGTGACACTAGCGAAGCCCAGTGTTGAAGGACTCAAGCTGGCAAAAGGAGCGCAGTAAACCCCCGTAAGGTTGAGAGTCTGTTTCTTACTTGTCTGTGGCCCAGGTCTACAAGCTAGAGTTTATAATTGTCATTGCGAAATTGATGCACGCAATCTAGTATTCAATAAAACTTCTTATGGTTAGCTGGAAGGGTATGCGAGAAAAAGCGAGGTTTTTGTAGTTTTTATGGCAAAAAACTTGTTTACTAAAATAAATAAATTATTGCTCCAGTATAAACATATAAGTTATTGTTCTTCAATTGGTGACCTAAAATTTCTTGAATATCTGTCAAGGGTGTCCTGGAATTTAATTACAACTTTTTCTCTTCCCTTAAAAAGTTTCTCATTTAATGTTACTATGCTCATGATGGATATTCAGGAAATGTTGATATTAACATGTGAAGAAAATTAAACTCTATGTCTATACCGGAGCAGTATTTTATTTATTTTAGCCAAAAATTGTTTCGCCACAAACAACAGCGAAAACACTGGCCTTTTATCGCGTCCCCTTCGATCCCACCTTAACTTTACTAAATGTGTGTATAAATAGTCTTCGTCATCTTCGTTTGAGAACCATTCGAGTGACTTGAGAAACTGATTGAGCTTGCCCCTGAAGTGGAAAACCGGTTTTTGGCAATGCCAGTAGGTTAAGGTATTTGAGGCTACGTATCAACAAATTACCATATATGGGTGGTAACCTAAAAAAAAAAGTCAAGAAGTTGATGAGCAAAGATTGAAATACTTATAAAGGTGTCAATTATTTTTTTTTATATAAGTTTTTTACAGGATACCAATCAAATATAATGATTATTGTTTCGATGGAAGAATGCTCTAAAGATTCATTCTTTAAAATCACTGTACTGCCGATCAAGGTTTAAGTCCCTGTTTGGTGAACTGAGTGTGGTTAGAGTCTAAATTAATTTTCACTCTATAATCAGGCAAATGCGGGTACATTTCCCATAAATTCAAACTTCCTCATCTCTGACACCTTAGCGTTTATAATGAATATTCCTTTAACTCGAACATAGTGTGATCATTCAAAAGTTTACCTCATTGGTCTTGGGGTAAAATGCTCGCCTCAGAACCCGATATTCGTGGGTTCAAACCCAGCTGCGGTCTACAGAATTTTCTTGGATGATACAAATTTCAATTTCCAGGTACCATTTCGATTGTGGCATGTACCCTGGAAGTTTTGTGAAATCACCTTTCCCGACAAAATTGGTAGGCCCTTTCGCTCTCGCTCAATGAAATTCTCGTGTGGTGATAATATAATCAGTTTGTTCAGAAAATGCACTTTAAATACCTCAAATGAAATAAATATATATTGCAAAAAATATAGTCCTCTTAAAAAGGGAAAAGGAAGTCGGGGATGAATGTCAAAAACACGTAGTTTTACTGTAGAGACACGAACTCCAAGTCAGTGGTGAGCCCATGGAGCGTGGAAGGAGGTCGAGTGAAACCCACGAATAATTTTAAAAAGAGCTTATAAATTGGTGTCGATGGTTAACCCATGTTAAAGTATTTTTGACCGTTTATATATTTAAAAAAAACTGTTTATGTGAAATTAATAAAACATTGCTCCAGTAGAAACATTTAGTTTAATTTTCTACTTGTAATATCTCAACATTTCTTGAATATTTATTATAAGCCTCATTAAATATTAGCATAGCTTTCCTCCTAGTTAAAAAAGTTTGTAATAAATTTCGATGATGCTTATGACAAACATTTAATAACTTTGATATTTATAGAAAATTTATCTAAATATCTCTACTAAAGTATCATTTCGTTTGGCCGATTTTTTTAATCTTAAAAAAAAACTTTTTTGAAAATTTAAATAAATATCGCTACTAAAGCATTATTTCAATTGGTTTGGCCGATTTTTTTTTAAATCTGCAAAAATATCAAACATGGGTCGCGTTGCCTTCAAGCCCACCTTAACATGGGAAATAAAACTAAAATATAAGCAATAAAGATGAGCCAAAGACATAGAAAACATTTTGAATGACATAATTTTGCCTATATATATATTCAAAGGGTATACCATTATAATAATTAAAATTTACCGTATGATTAATTAATAACAAACTGCAAAAAATAAAAAGTACAGTTATAATAGTATCGATAAAATATTTGCCCCCTTCTCTGCCACAAGCTACACTGCTTCCTGGATTCTGGTTTTCAAACCCTACAGCCTATACTAGACGCGATTCATTTTTTTCTATTAGCACTCCAGACATATATTTATTCATTATCTTAACGTACACATTTCCTACAATGTGTTTTGAATATTTTATTAAGGTGCGAATAACTCTAATGAGCAGATATACTCCAACAACAACAACAACAAAAAATCACTATTCAAAAACCAGCTCTCGTAGCTAACAGGTTCGGGTCGTCTACCATAGGTCAGTAGAACTTAGTACCGTTTCAAGTTAGGCTTGGTTCATATTCATTCATACCACATAGCTAACAGTATATAGTGTACAGAGAACAATTCATAAGAGAAATACAACGGCTCACAATGAAACGTAATGTACACATTCTTACTTAAATCGATTGTATTGTATTAATAGAAAAGGGCCTAATAACTTTTCTATACTAGATATTTTTTCATTTTCATTTCCACAATCATCAACTGTTTCCAACCTGTGGCCAGATCAGCTTAGTTTGAAAAGCTTCCATCTTCCTCTATCCTTCCACCATCTTCCTCCTTTAATTGCTTCCATTGTTCCCCTTTCACTTGCACACTCTCTGTTACCTGTCCTTCCCAACTGTTTCTTGACCTACCATGTGTATTTTCCCTGCATACTTCATTTCCATAATGTCTTTTGGCATCCTTTCCTTCTCCGGCCTCATCAGATGTTTCTCAAAACACTTCAACAATAAATAATAACGTTATTTAAAATGTATCTTCTGACACCTAAAATTAACTCAATTTAAAGTTTTTCTGTATTATTAAATCCAATAACATTTGTATTTGGTTCATATTATATTGCTGTCATGTATATTATAGTAATATTACTTCTCAATGACAAATTGCTAATTTTAGTATTTATTTCTTTATTTTCAATAATATAAACAATCATATTTATTTACGAAATAACATATAAAGCTCTTGAATAGCAAAGAATTATGACTCCCACAAATAACTTCAAACGTGAACACAAAAGTTAATTATTTTAGTCTGCCCTTGCATCCTGGTGTTTAATTAGCTTTTTTTTATCACCACGTCTTACTACCCGTTCATGGGATATATGCTTTTGTAAGCCTACTAACTACACTAATGTGTTATGGATGAAGAAGTTCGAAATTAGAGGAAGTGTACCCATCTTTATGTGGAGAGAGAGTGTAAAAGCATTTTATAAATAAACCTCAGTACACCCGATAAAGATTCGAACATCTATCTCCCAGTCATCGGCAGTGTAGTCTACTGTGAGAGTAGCGCTAGACCACGCAGCACCCGAGGTGGGTCAATTGGTCAATTGGCTTTATCTTCTGATCGCACTATCATTGCTGATACGCCTAAAGTTCATGATCATCAATACTACACTCCATGCATAGCACATAACAAGCAAATTTAAATCAACTTTATGCATTATTCAATATGTATCGATTATTAACGTTATCATCTAAAATAATATCTTCCAACTTCTTGTGCACTGTGTGCTATACACTATTCGCTATTAGTTATGGATGAATATAGGCCCAGTCTTACTTTAACAAACACACAATAGTCTACTATGTGCACAGGATCATCTTGATATAGTGCTATGCAAAAGAACACCACCTATTCATTATTTAAGCTCGTTCTATCCAGTCCAACTCATTACGTCCTAACCCTATCTGAGTTATATCTATCCAGTCCAGCTCATTACACCCTCTCCCTATCTTGAGCTAGTTCTATCCAGTCCACTTCATTACACCCTATTCCTATTTTGAGCTCGTTTTATCCAGTCCACCTCACTACACTCTATATATTTCAGGTCCATTCTAGTGCTATCCTCCCATCTGCATCTAGGTCCTCCTAATGGTCTCTTCTAATTGGGTTTGACTGTCAACACCTTGAACATGGTTCTAGATTCTTCCATTCGCGCTGCATGTCCTGCCCACCATGACGTGCGAGATTTGATTACGCTACAAATTTCCTGTTGTCGAATAATCTTTTAATGCCAATTTAATATTAAATTAAACTTACTTTACAAGGTTAAAGTTAATCTGTGAATAATGGCAAAAATATCATGTCATGTCAACTTGAAATAATAAGATAAAAAATGAAAAGAATAAAAATAATTTTTATTATAACATAATCATTATGTTTAGATAATTTTATATAAATACAGTCCTTCCTCTGAACACATTAGGTAGCACGTCCATCTACTGAACTTCGGGTCTCGAGTTCGATTCCAAGCACGGCTGAAACATTTGTCGATGTTAATATCGAGGAATAATAAAGATAGTTTTTAACTCGTGTACTGCAATACCCAGTCAACTTAAAGAATATCAAGTCAATTTGGAAGTGTAGGGTAGCGCGAATAGTAAGAGTGGTATTTTCACAGTTTTTATCGTTAAAAATTTTTGGTGAAAATAAATAAATATTGATTCAGTATATTCATAGAGTTTAAATTTCTTCACATGGTGATAATATTTTTGTTGAATCTCTGTCAAGGATGCCCCGGAATTTAAATAATAACTTTTCTCTTTGTTTAAAATATTTATAATCTAATTCTGCTAAGCTCACGACTGATGTTAAGCAGTTTATGATTCTGCCATGTGGAGAAAATTAAACTCTATCTTTCTACTAAAGCAATATTTTATTTGGTGTCCCAACAAATGTTACCAGAAACATTTCGTACCATTCAATTTTTAGCAACATTTCTCACCACCCTACCTGAAAAGGGTCAACTAATAAATTCAAAGTATTTACGATGCAACAAATAGTTCCACCTCTATCTATTTATCCTTAAAAAAAGAGCTAATATATGAAGCAAGGCTTCAGCATAGTAGATATCTGTGAAAACGTAAAAATTCCATTTTAATGTAAGTTAAATAGTGATTTAAGTTAGATAATGTTAGGTTAGGTTAGGCCAAATTAGGTTTGGTTAGGTTAAGATAATTTATAATTCAAATATTTGAAACGCTCAACTACCGTTGCCATTCTCCTTTACGACGTGACCTTGAATATCAGAGGCATATTATGCAATAATTAAATTAAATTTTCTGGGATGAATTTAAAATTGAAGCCTAGTACACCTTCCCATAAAGTGGTAACATTTTCCGCAACCTAAATATTTTAGAGTCATTAGTAGACCCTTCTCAGGTAGCCAGCCATCCCCCTGAGTGGTGAGAAATGTCTCTGGCGCCATTTGTCGCATATTCATTTTATTCTTTTTGGAAAAAAAAAATTAATGCAAAGAACTGCAAAGATACTCCCCTTTTCTAACTTTTCTTTTACTCTCACCTTAAATAGGTCCAGTTTATGAAAAAATAAAAGTAATAAAATGAAAGCATATAGACCACACTATAAATTTGGCACTCAAGCTTTCGCTGTCCTTGTCGAGGAGAAACCTGAATGAATCTTTTTCTAATTTGCAATGTATTTCATACGTTTATCTTCAACCAGTTTTTTTCTACGTGTATTGCTTTCCTTTTGTGTTAACCGCGAATTTACACTAGTAGGGCAGAGATGGGGAAATTATAATTTATAGGTGCGACCAAGTTTGCGCGAAAAGAGAGTAACCTACCATTTAGTAATCAAAAACCTATGTATACTCAACTGAGATTAAAATCTTGACCTTCTCATCACCGACTAACCAGATTAGACGAGATTGATTTCTACTTTTAGTTCCATTTGTGTAGGAACTAGCATTATTCCTTAAAGATGGCTACCAAGGGACTAGTCAAAACGTTGGGAACATAATATGTATAGTTTTGCTATTCCAAACAAGCTACTTTCACAATTAGTTCGGATTAACATTGCTCTAGTGTGTATATATAACAAGCTTCAGTGCATGTATGTATAAACGAGGTTCTAGTGTATAAAGAATAAGTTTCAAGTATGTATATATGTAATTAAATAAATAGTTTCTAGTGTGTGTATGTATGTATATATATATACACTATATATATAACAAGGTTCTAGTGTATAAAGAATAAGTTTAAAGTATGTATATATGTAATTAAAGGAAGAGATTTTAGTGTGTGTGTGTATATATATGTATATATAGAGAAAACAAGGTTCTAGTGCATGATACATATATAAGAAGCTTCTAGTGTATATATAACAAGGTTCTAATATATATGTATATATATGTGTATATATATATATATATATAAAGCAATATTCTAGTATATATATATAAAACAGGATACTAATGTGTTTATATATAACAAGCCTCTAATATAGCCTACATAGCAATGTTCCAGTGTATTTATATGTAAAAAAAGATTCTAGTGTATATATATATATATATATATATATATATAGGGTGAGTTTTAACTTATGTTACAAAAGCTAGGAGCATACTCCTTATGAAATACTAGGAAGAAATTGTGCATCAAGATTTACTCTGAATTCATTACTAAGGGAGCAATGAGCCCTTGAAAATCATGTACTTAAGACTAAATAACAGTTTTATAATAAATGAGTAGAACAGTAACTGAAGAGGGTGACCTGGCGGTTTGGGTAAGGTGTCAGACTTCTGTGCTGGGGGTCCGGGGTTCAATCCTCGGTCTCGGCACAGATTTATCTGATTGACAAACCCTTCCTTCACCTCTGACAAGACGTGTATTAATCACAACTTGTGAATGTGAGGAATGCCAGGCCTCCACCGTGGTTCGGATCCCACGTTAAACTGTAGGTCCTCCATTTCATCTCACAATAACCTACCATTGCACATTAGCGTAAGTGCGTATAACTCGAACGGGTGGTAAGACGCGGTGCTAATAATAATAATATAATAATAATAATAATAATAATAATAATAATAATAATAATAATAATAATAATAATAATAATAATAATAATAATAATAATAATAATAATAATAATAATAATAATAATAATAATAATAATAATAATAATAATAATAATAGTAGTAGTAGTAGTAGTAGTAGTAGTAGTAGTAGTAGTAGTAGTAGTAGTAGTAACTGAAGAGAAATATGTACTCATGTACTAATTACTTTAATCGTTATAGGGGTAAGAAGGTTTATATTTATAGGATGTGTACCCTACATTTGATTTGAGAAAGAGTTTGAAACCATTTAGTAAAAATTCACTCTCAGTACACCTGATCAAGATTCGAACCTCGATCTCCCCGTCATCAGCAGTCTAGTCTACTGCGATAGTAGCGCGTTAGACCACGTGGCCACCTAAAAGGGCTAATCTAATTTGTCAATAGATTTGTTTTGTTGTTTTACTGCAACAAATATTACTATCCATCTGGGCTCGCCGTATTTAATCACATTAATATAAAGCGAGAAATAATATAGGAGAAAAAAAATACTTTGTAGGTTGGGCCGGGATTCAAGGCCCAACATCCCTATCTTTTTCAGTCCAAACTATACGAATTCAGAGTTTAGTCCAGGTACAATTCCATTAAGTTAAAACTCCCTCATACCAAACACATAAGCGTAGTTAGGTTATAAGCGTATAACTGAACGGGTATTAAGACGCAATCCTAAAAGAAAAAATAGGTCCTAAGAGACGGTCTCGAGGTCACCAATTTCGACGTGTGAATTGGTCATTGGTTAGCAAGGGATATCAAATTTTGCCAGCACGGTATGGAAACGAAACGTTCGTCTAGCTGAGTGTGTTCTAATCTTGGGTCAGAAAAGTCCAGAGTGATTCAGTTAACTGGAATGAGGATCTCATTATCAAGTTCAATATTGTTCGTGTAAGACCGATTTTTTGGCTTGTATTTCAGTCATTCTCTAACGACTATTTTGTAGCTCTGACGTTTCTGAAACACCGACAGATATATTTAATATAATTTAATCTATTTTTCGGTATTTCAGAAAAGGCAGAGCTACAAAATAGTCTCTAGCAAAAGACTTAAATACAATCTGTAAGTCGCTATACTCGAACGACTGAATGATATCCTTATTCCAGTTAACTGAATCACTCTGGACTGTTCCGACCCAAGATTAGAACGCTCCGTCATTCATGAACGACTATCATATAGTTTGTAATCCATTCATTCGATAGCGACTAACATATAGCTCGGTAGTTCAGATGTTCCTGAAATAACGAGAAATAGCTTTATTTGTTGTTCGTGAACGATTATCCTATAGTTTGTAATCCAGTCATTCGATAGCGACTAACATATAGCTCGGTAGTTCAGATGTTCCTGAAATAATGAGAAATAGCTTTATCTGTTGTTCGTGAACGATTATCCTATAGTTTGTAGTCCAGTCATTCGATAACGACTGAAGCACAGCTTATTGTTCGGTTGATCATGAATGAGACACACCTATACAAATTAAATTAAAATAATATGATAGTAAATATTGTAGACAGTGGTGACTATTCGATGTAAATCTGGAGCGATGAAGCCTTTTGAAATTTTTGAGACAAACAAACATATATTTTTGCGTTTAAAGTTGATAAAATCTTACATTAGCACTAGGGTTATTTAAGAGATATTGACAATATCTATCAAAAGTGACCACTGCAGGTCACATGACCTGGCTTATAAATACTTGAAAGTAGCTCTAATATTTTTTAGGACTGTGAGATAAATATCTTAATCAGAAAATTGTATTGTAGGCGTTTCTTTTCTAGGGTTATCCAATTTATTTGGACAGTTTTGTATCCGCACCGCATCTTTGATCTATTATAATTTAATAACACTAATTGGGAGTGGAAAAAACTTTGTACACCATATTAGGATTATAAACAATAGCCTCCCTGTCTATGTAAAAGTGTATATTATTTAATCGATGCTCTTAGGTGAAATGTGATGTATTTCCACCGATTATATTTATATAACGATGTATATTATCTCTCAATTCACATAAATTGTTAAGTATAATTTAGGAAATGTAATGAACCGTAACATTAATTTTTTTTCATGGTGTTACGTTCTGATATCAGCTAGGTATGAGAAAGACAGAAATTATAGAAAAAGTACCCATATTTTCATGGAGTAAAATGCTAAATCTTTTAAGGGAAACCAAACTTTAGTTCCTACATCCAGGATTCAAGACTTTTCATTCTAATCACCAGCAAACAAGACTTAATGAGAGGGTAATTTGTTTTTATAGTTTATTGGGTCATTATAGTGGTTAGTTTGTAATTATAGTTTTTTGTCAGTTAGAGAATAAAATATTTAACTTTTCATTTATTATTTCTTTCTTTTATGGACTTACCAAGGCTCGTTGTTCAGTTTTAGGTGCACTCATATGAGATAATATATAGGAGTAAAGGGCTAATATAGTACAACTGAAATAAAATGTATTATTAAAACACTACATTGATATTATTACTACTTTATCCATTTGAAGACCTATCCTTTATTCAATATTGAAATTTAAGATGTGTTTTAAAAGAACAGCTTTTAAATTTACATTAATTAAGCTTTAATTCAGGGAGGGTACATAAAACTGACAAGACACATAAGTCTAACATAATAAGAATTTTTTTTAATACCAAGTATTAATACCCACTCAGGTTATAAGCATACGTACTAATTGCGATAGAGTTTTAGGGATTAAAATGTTTGAATTATTAGAAAACGTACCCGCAATTGCGTGGAGGGAGAGGGGAAGGCAAATAAACAATCTTAGTACACACGACTGTGATTCGAACCCTGATCTACCAATTAATGGCAGCCCAGTCTAGTTTTAGTATTATGCCTTAGAACATGCACCTACCTAGGCTGGTCTTATATAATAATTATTTTTAAATATTATTACTATCCCAGTTTTCAATATAATAGGACGTTAAATCAATCAAATATTCACTTTGTAGGCTCAATTATTGAATTTTATTTAAATTAAATCATTACCATTTATCTCGCTAATTCTTTTATTTATATAGGTCTATCGATTTTTCTTTGCGTCTTATGACCCAATAGTACCAACTGTATTTAAATATACTAATAGGTTAATAATTTGGAAATATATAGTTTAAAACCATTGTAACATAATTTCATGGGAAGGGGGGGAGGGAGAGTAAATTTTAGCTAAAACTATCCTCGGTACACAAAAACAAGATATTAACTCTGACCTTACCTTTAGTGGGAAACTTTCCAATATCGTGTTAACTGATACTGGTATATTTTAATTTTCACATGGAACTTTTTACAAACACTTCACGTGTTTAGATTTTATTAATTATATTTGAAATAACAACAAAAACAACAACAAAAACATCTCTGACGTTGTAAAATGGCCTCCTAATGGCACGTCAGGCTGTTTGACCTTCGACACGTCTAGTGAAATCCCTGACATTATGAATATATGTTAAAAGAGAGTGATACGTCCACCTTTCTCGACTAGTCAATTATTTGTGATGAGTCGTGACCTTGGTTCTTAAGCATGTCTTTAAAAATATCCAAAATTAAATTTTAAAGTATCTTACCTGTTTAACGCATCATTCGTTCAATCATTCAATGAAATCTATCAACCGTAACATTGATATTTTAAAAATGTAAGGTTAAAATTCAATTGATCTAGGTAACCTATTATGATTGTAATTCAAAATTAAAAATTTTCACTTTTGAATATTTAATATATAGCCTACTTACTTTGTCGTTTTATTATGTGTTTTTTTATCAACACGTCTTACTACCCATTTTGGGTAAATCCTCATGTACTAATACCGCTAATGGTTTTGGGGGATTGTGAAGGTTATATTTAGGGGAGTTGAACCCACACTTGCATGGAGGGTGAGTATAAAACCACATTTGAAAAAACATCCGACCAAGATTTGAACCTCGATCGCAGTATCGGCAGTATATTCTAACACGAGAGTGGCGCGTTAGACCATGTGAGTGCTCAAGTGGGCTATATTCTTTTTGTTTAAGATTTAACTAAAATAAATTGATGAAAATTGATAAATTATAACTTTGTGAGTCTTTGTATTGAGAATAGATTCATGTTTTAAAATACCTTAATGTAGACATAACATAGTAATAATGGTGTGCGAGCACTCGAAAAAATTAACTAGTGTCGAATTCTAGTGGCGTTGGATCTCGAATCAAAGACTTTCACAAAACTCGAAAAATTTGAGTAGGTACTCTTTTTCTATAAAATCTCTCATTTAAAAACTAACTTTATTTTATATTAAGGTTTGATTTTATAACAAATAGAGTGCCTCATTAATTCCTTTCGTCTAACTATAAAAAATTATATCATTATATTAAATTTATTTGAAAATTCGAATCTTCACTATCATAAATTTTTTCACAAAACTTGTATTTAAAATAAATGGTACGGCACACCACACAGACTTTCTCTCTCTTTCTATAAACTCGTAAGATTTCTGAACGGAATAATGTACATTGTATCATCACCACTCCACATAAGAACACGCATAAAATAATATACAATGATATATAATCAATGAGAAAAGAGGCGCATCTTTGTCCACCTAAGAGCATTTCAAACAGTTTAATGTCTTCCACAAGGGTCAACACTTCGTATTAAAATTTCGACTTCTGGTTAAAATTTTAACATTTTATAAGGTGTTGCAGATCTTCAAGTCATCGCATTGATATTTAATAATTATTCATTCATACATTTTGACCAATAAAAAATGTAAATATTGACTATTGAGTCTAAAATGGAGATAGATCATTGCTATGCAAACATTTCTCCTAAGAGCTTTAAGGAAAAATAACATACTTTTTTAGATACTTACTTATATTTAACTACTCTATGGCATTGGAGAATTATTGCGTTAAGACTTAAGTAGTATATGTTTACAACTAAAGCTCACAAAATTGTATTAATATATTTGCAAATATCTCAGAAACTGTTGCTTTTATAAAAATATATGTCAAATAAAAGTTTTTTATTTCTAATAGTCCTACAATTTTGCAATGATAAGTTGTTTAATTTCTCAAATAGTTGTGGAGATACGGAAATTAACGCTTCTGTAAAGTTCCCTAAAAATCATTTACATAGGAAAATGAAAATAGCCAGTTTATTTATAATCTTAATCAACGCCTAGATACGAATTTTAATCAAAATCGTTTGAGCAGATTTTGAGAAAACCAAATTTTTCTCTTTTCGCCCTTCAGTAAACCACCCTTAATTTTAAGTTTTTATAGACACACAGACAGACGGCATTGCAAAGACTATTTTTTAGGGTTCGGGGTGTCATGAGACGTCGACATCCATCAACATTTAAGGTTAGTTTTTTTTTTACGGTCGCAATACTTAAACTTTAATGTCCAAAAAGTTAAAAAATTCATATAATTGCGTATAGATTGAAAGTTATTGATTTTATAAAAATATGTTTCGGATAAAATATCTGTATTATAAATATATATATATATATATTTGTAATGCTAAGTTATTTCATATCTCAAATAGTTTCGGAGCTATTTAAAAAAATGTTAATTGACGCATCAGACCGGAGCCCTTAAAGCCATTTTGCCGAAATATTGAGGGTAGCCATTTTGTTTGGAATATTTATTAATGTTTATAAATGAAATTTAATCAAAATCGTTAGAGCCGATTTTGAAAAAATCGACTTTTTCTCTTTTTGCCCTTCAGTAAACTACCCTTAATTTTAAGTTTTAATAGACACACAGACAGACGGCATTGCAAAGACTATTTTTTAGGGTTCGGGGGGTCATGAGACGTCGAAATCCATCAACATTTCCGGTTAGTTTTTTTTTACGATCGCAATACTTAAGCTTTAATGTCCAAAAAGCTAAAAATATATATATAATTGCGTATAGAATGAAAATTATTGATTTTATAAAAATATGTTTCGAATAAAATATTTGTATTATTAATATATATACATATTTGTAATGCAAAGTAATTTCATATCTCAAATAGTTTCGGAGTTATTATAAAAATTGTTAATTTACGCATCAGACCGGAGCCCTTAAAGCAATTTTGCCGACATATTGAGAGTAGCCATTTTGTTTGGAATATTTATTAATGTTCATAAACGAAATTTAATCAAAATCGTTAGAGGCGATTTTGAGAAAATCGACTTTTTTTCTTTTTTCCTTTCAGTAAACTACTCTTAATTTTAGGGTTAGATATCCAATTCCAAAAACCCCTCGGGGAAACCCTATGAAAACCCTAGATATCAAGTTTCAGCTCAATCGGTAAAATAGTTTAGGCTCTAGTTGGAGGTACAGACAGACAGACAGACAGACGGAAATTCAAAAACCACTTTTTCGGATTCAGGAAGTCATGAAACGTCAAAATTCATCAAAATCTCGAGTTCGATTTTTTTGACGATCACCATACTTTCTCTAAGTGTAAGATAGAGAGAAAGTAAAAAATATCTTTTTAATTTTATGGTTTATGAATGGATTTTATATAAAAATTCAACATGAAAAATTTCCTACTCTAACTCTAAAAAAAAAATATTTTTCATTTGAATTCTACTCGAAGTGAAAAATGCTTCTTCCCATAGCCCTATTATATATTTTATCTATCAAGCATTTTTTTTCTATAACATACACCTTGAATTAATTTTTTTTACAATATAATTACTAGACAAATAAAATCACAGACCTCTCACTTATTTTTAGCACTGCCGCTTAATTTACGTTCGGGTAATACATATATTTAGTGTGTTAAGGTCATTCGACAATTAAAATTTTATTGCATAATTATAGCAAGTGTAAAATAAAAGCTATGAATATTATTTCAATAATTTCATATAATTATATCTTACGAGCAATTATAGGTCAAACTTGATATTTTATTGCTTTTATCGTACCGTCGTCACGGTAATAGATGACAAACGTTTTTAAGTGGAGAAAAATTTTGTCATGTCATTAAATTCCAGGACACTCTTTACATATATTCAAGAAATGTTAAGGTCACCTTGTGAAGAAAATTAAAATCTATGTTTCTATTGAAGAAATATTTGATTTATTTTGGTCAAAGAGATTTTAATATAAAAACTGCAAAACTATTGAATTTTCTCGCACTTCCTTGATCCCAGCTTTAATTTATGGTTCTAAATTTGACTATAACTAGATAGTAACATGAGGTGTACATAGATAAATTTATATAGTAATAGTAATAATAATAATAATAAATAATAATAATATACATATCAATAATAGCCTTATATAAATATTACTAATACATTTTAATATAGATAATTATTAATATATTATGTACAAATATTAATACTATTTTAATCATATTAATAATAAATATTATTAATATTTATAATATTAATAAAATTTTCATTAATAATGCTTATATTATTATTATTATTATTATTATTATTATTATTATTATTATTATTATTATTATTATTATTATTATTATTATTATTATTATTATTATTATTATTATTAGCACCGTGACTTACTAACTTTTCGGGTTTTACGCATATACTAATATAAATATTATTTTTATTATATTATAAATATTATGTATATTAATAATGATTATTACCCGCCTCGGTGGCCTAGTTGGTTAACGCGCCAGTCGTGTTGAGCCAGACCACCGAGGACGGGGAGGTCAAGGCTCGAATCTCGGTCGGGTGAACTGGAATGGTTTTTCCTAAATGGTTTTCCACTCTCTCTACACACAAATGTGGGTTCATTTCATATAAATTCAACCTTCCCAATTCCTAATCCATTAGTGTAATTAGTACTTAAGCGTATAAACCGAACGGGTAGAAAGACGTGGTGCTAAATAAATTTAAAAAAATTAAAAAATAATGATTATTAATATACATAATATCATTTATATTAATAATAATTAAATTATTAATAAAATAAATATTTAATCATTTACTCCTAAAATTTTTAAAAAAAGGTCACATTTTGCACTTTCCCTTCCCTCCCTCCCCCCTAGTATTACCTGATGGGATTTTAGACCTGAGATTCTCTTCAATGATTAACATGTGTAATACAATTTCAATTAGTTTTAATTTTTGTTTAAATTTTTATCACCTTTTCTTACGACATGTTCAGGTTATATGTATGTATGATAAGTACGCTAATGAGCAAGGAATGAAGAAAGTATCAATTTAGAGGCAATATACCAGTATTTACGTGGAAGAATATTAGGAAGTCATCTTGAAAAAAAAATCTCAGCTAGACCTGACCAGAATTCAAACCCTAATCTCCCAGCAGGCCAGTCTAATACGTGAGCTACGCCTTAAACCGTTCAGCCACTCAATCAAGTTTCAATTCCTATTTACCACTTGGATCTATCTTTAAGGGCCATAATTCAATAACAACAACAAAAAATGTATATTTACAAATATTGGTTACAAATTTAAACCTGTAAATGGGAATCGAACTGAGGTATTTGGCTAGCGTGTCAATGTACTATCATTGAGCTTGATCCCGTGACCAGAGACAAAGATTTATCTGATGGCAGTGTCCATAACGGTAAATATATACACACACATACCCGTGGGCAAATAGACAAACACGTCTTGTCTAGTGTTGTATTTGATGGGGATGACAGTGTACGACCAAAGTACTGAAGTGGTTTGTCCTAAAGGGTTTCACATTCGTCCTTCAGTAAAATTTGGGTAACTTTCTCTATATCCTACCTTCCTCCTCGTCTCTACACATCAGTGTAAAAAGGCAAGAAACTCAAAGTGATAGTAAGATAAGGACCATGATATAACTTAATAGTAGATACAATCTTAAATATTTTATAATTTAGTTTATTATAATAAAGAACCATCATCATCATTAAATGTTTCCAGCCTGTGGCTGGGTCAGTTAAGTAAAATGCCTCCATCTTCCTCTATCATTTCACCATTCTTCCTCCTTTAATTGTTTCCTTTCTTCTCCTCTCACTTGAACACTTTCTGTTATCTGCTCCTCCATATATTTATTAGCCTCCCTTGTATATTTCTCCATAATGAAAAAAACCAATTTGTAAAAATCATTTATTAATAACCAAAATTAAATTACATTTTTCTATGCAAAAAATATTCAATTAGCTGTCTGCCATGTAAAACATTCCCTAGATAACTATCTATCAAAGCTGAATTTAAATTAAAAAAATAATCAATTAAAATGTATATCCGTATCAAACCAAAACCGTTTGAATTGTTTTAAAAAAGTTTGAATTAAAAACAAAGTTTTAAGTGAACTCTCTTTAACTTTAGGATTATAATCAAAATAGCTATTTTCTAAAGATGTCTGACCAAAAAAGTAACAATTTTAATTAAATCCATCAAAATGTTTAGGCCGTAGTCCCAGGACTAGACAGATATAAATAAGACCCACTTTTTGAGTCCACAGGCACATAATACGTCAATAACCCACCTCGGTGGCCACATGGTATAGGGTGCACCTCCTGGTCAGGTGTATTGAAGGTGGTTTTCCTAAATGGTTTCCCACTCTCTCTCCAGGCTAACGTGGGTACGCTTTCTCTAAATTAAACCTTCCTCATCCCTACCCAAATAGTGAAATTGGTACGTAAGCGTACAGCCCAAACGGATTTTTTTTATTTTTTAGCACTCACGGTGCTAAAAATTAAAAAGTCATCATTAATCATAATCTCAAAGTCAGAAATGGTCACGACTACAATATTCTATATGTATGAGAAATTATAAACAATCTCAAATGTTTATTAGTTTATTTAACATACAGTTTCTCGTTAAAATGAACAGACAAATTACAACTCTTATATGAAATTTCTAAATATTTTATTAAAAAAAAAGAGTTCTTAGAATTTTTCCTACATAATAGTTCCAACTTATTTAATACTCTCATGACTTGTTCACTCTAATTACCTTGCTTACACACCACCGTTGCACCAGATGAAAACGTGTAACTGCGAACAAGACAACACGATAAAAATCCCCTTCAGTCATGTGACGTAAGTAATAATTGTTAGCTAAATAAGGTTAGTCATCTGTAACGTTACGTTTCATGGCGTAGTTTGATCGTAAAATACCCAATGCTGCTCCCATTTGTCAGAAAAAATAATTATAGCCTCAAAACCAATTCATTTGGTGTACAATAACCATTGTTTAGTACCTTAGGTGATAAAAGACTTGTGGTAAACTTTAAGAGTAGATGCTACAAACTATTCATGGTGTGTAATTGTGATAGGTGATAATAGTATATTCTGTTTGGATAATATTTAAATAACTGTATGGACTTGGCGAGAAAAATTAAGGGTAGATTATAGGGCTGAAATTTGGGATTAGTCTTACTTATTTAATATATGGCGTAATGAGCTCAAAAGGATTTTATTGCTACACGAAGGAAGTCCTCTGTACCTATCATAGGATAGTTCTATACAGTCCAACTAACTACACCCTACTCCTACATGAAGCAAGCTATATCTAGTCCCACTAACTACACACTATCCTTATCTTGAGCTAATTCTATCCAGTCCACCTCATTACACCCTATCTCTATCTTGAGCTAGTCCTATCCAGTCCACCTCACTAACCCTATAATTATCTTGATCTAGTTCTATCCAGTCCATCTCATTACACCCTATCTCTATCTTGAGCTAGTCCTATCAGTCCACTCACTACACCTATAATTATCTTGATCTAGTTATATCCAGTCCATTTCATTACACCCTATCTCTATTGAGCTAGTTATACCCAGTCCATCCATTAGAGCCTATCTCTAACTTGAACTAGTTCTATCCAGTCACCTCATTACACCTATCTCTATCTTGACTAGTTATACCCAGTCCATCTCATTAGAGCATATTCTATCTTGAGCTAGTTCTACCCAGTCCACCTCATTACAGCCTATCTCTATCTTGAACTAGTCTTATCCAGTCCACCTTATTACACCCTATCTCTTTCTGGTCCATTCTAATGTTATCCTCCCATTTGCGGCTAGGTCTTCCCAATGGTTTCTTCTAATAAGGTTTGCTGGTCAGTTCAGTGAACACGTTTCTAGTTTATTTTAATCGTACTTTATTCCACTGTGCACTGCGAAACTTAGTTACACTAACAATGTATGTGATTAGTATATGATATATATCTCATCAATATATAACCTTCTCCATCCTCCATTATGATATCCTGATCTCCATGATATATAATTGTGATTTTTAATTTAAAGAGTAATTCATAAATGTATTATTCTTTATTTGTGCATCACATCCTACTAACTGTTTGGGATATCTGAGTATCTAAACCTACAAGGTACGAACGACACTATTTAGAGGAAATGTAACCGCAATTTCTTGGAAGAAGAATGATAAGCCATTTAGAGTAAATAATTTAAATAACAGGACCGGGATTCATACCCCAATCTCCACATCTGAAGCAGTTCAATCTAACATGAGAGTGACACAAACTGCCATACGATCTTTAATGGGTTTTTTCACTTGGGTACATCTATTTCTCCATTTTCTTTAATATATTTATTTAAACATAATTTTGATAGTTTTTTTATATTTTTAAATACTTTGAGTAACAATACTGTATATAAATAACTAAACAAATTAAACTAATTAAACTTATTAAGCAAAACTTTTAATAAAATAACAGAACAATTCTAATTGTGAGTCGATATTTGCTTCACCAATTATTTGTTACACCCACAATGGTTTTTTTTTTTACCTTTTGTATAGTTAAAAACATAATACGTTAACTGCTGCATAACATTTCATTTCTGCCAATTAACTGTAATAAGTGTTACCACAAATAACACAAACAAAATATATTGCCATCCTAATGGGTCAGGGGTGTGGAGTTGGATTAGCCGTACCTAAAAATTAATTAAATATTCGACGAACTGTTTAAAAATCCAACACATATATTAGAGTGAGTGAGTAAATAAAAGTCTAGTAGACCACTATATGAAAGCTAAGTTCTTTTTCTCATATTAAAATTAGTGAGTTAATAATATGAAAGATTTATTGTGAGCCTGACGAATTCCCCCTCCCCTTAGGATTGTTAGGATTAAGTTTTCAGTACATTCGTCCCTTATTCGAACCCAATCTTCCAATAATTGGCAACTCAATGTAGTGTGAGAGTAACGCCTTAGACCATGAAGCTACAAATCTGTGTTTGATCTTTAGAATAAAATTTTTATTATCATTAATAATTGTTCATAATTGTTTGATTATATTTACACTAAATTTCAATTCTAAACTTTAAATGAACAAACTGTTAATACATTGAACAAATCCAAACCAAGTTGATATCACATTAAATAATATGTAAAACAAAATGTAAAACATATTAGTTGGTCAACAAATTAGTATAAATGTAAATTGTGAACGATACTGGTAGAGGATGGTACAAAGATATTTTAAAAATTAGACTGAGATAAAATAAAGTGGAGAGCTGCTGCAGTTTAATCGCAATATTGATTGAATAGTGATGATGATGATGATGATGATGATGATAATGATGATGAAAACCACTTTGTCAGCTTGTAAAGCTCAATCTAACGTAGACGGTTACTACTATTTTATATCTATCACACGTCTTATTAACCTTTCAGACTAACTACACATTTAATTACAATAAAGGGTAGTTATAAGAAAGGAAAAATGTAAAAACACTTGCGTGAAGAGAGATAAAGAAAGACACTGAAAACATCTGAGGATGATGCAATGACATTGAGATTATTAGTCATCTTCGTCTAAAATAATGACGGAGAGGTATTAAAAATTAATTTCAAGGAGAGTGGGATGTAAAAGAAAGAATCTTTTTTCATCAAAACAAACCTTATTCTTTCAGTCTTTACTAATTTTTTAGTTATTATTATTGCATCACCTCATGTATATATACAACACGGTTCCTTCAATAAATAATTTACATTCAATTAGGATTGTAATTTAAAAAATATTAAATACAATATTAAAGATTCAAATAGATCATTAAGGGTTAGTTGAAATATTATATTATATCATCATCCAATTGTTGATAGTATATTTTGTTAATTTCACTCTATCTTTTTTTTAAACAATTTATTCCGTATTTATATTCAAAAATATCTTATTCATAATTGTAGATTTTTTTTAATATCATAATACTTTTGTAATTACAAGTTAAAAGTAATTACTCTCAATTATTAATTCTATAATTAACTTCCTGAGGTGGAATAAACAAAGTTTTGCAAAACAGCTCCCTACTTAACTTATTTTTTTAAATAAAATATAATATTATACATCCTTGATAGAAATAGTCTAAATGTTTTTCAAAAAGGGTTAAATAACAATCAGGGAAAGATTATCCGTCACTACGCCCAACTAGGAAATCTTGTATCTTATTCACTGTAAAAAGAAACAAAAATAATTTAAAATTTAGTCTGAGAGATTACTGATACGTTTATTTTTTACCCGCACCATTGACGAATCCACAAGACAACCTTTGTGGATATTTTAAAACGAACGTTTTCACACAATTTTACGGCTATATTTATTGATAATAATGGTTAGATATATAACTTAAATCTCCTAGATAAACACAGATTCTATAAACACACTTATCATGATTTTAGAGAATATAAATAAAATCAATTTCCTTTTTACAAACTGAAATATACAATTTAAAGTGTCGTAAGAATACGTGATTGAACTCTGCAACGTCTAGCGATGTAAAGATGAGTTGATTAACGCGTTTGCTCCAAACGTGCCGCTATGTACTATCAAAATATTCAAGGTGTGTGTAGTATTTGAAATGAGTAAACAAACCTGTTAGCGTCCTTCTTCTATCGAGCTCATTATAACTCGTTTTCAAATTATATTGCACATTGTAAAGTTAGGTTCGAAGGGCAGAAAGTGAAGAATTGTGCAAGGTTATTCAGGAGTCTTCTTTGCCTTGGTTGATGTGCGTTCCTTTTTTTTTTTTACAAGGTTATTTAAAGTCTTCTTTGACTGTAATAGTGTGCGTTCATTTGTAAGGAGCTATTAAGAGTCTCCTTTACATACGTTTGTGTGGGTTTATTTAAATATAACTATTAAGAATCCACTAACATGGTTATCTAGAATTTTTCTTTAGTATGTGTTTAAACATAGAATTTAAAAATCATATCTATTTTAGGTCAGTATTTACTTATTTTTACAGAGTTTTTAAGAGTCGTATTTACATTAGTTCGTAGGCTTTAGATATGTCAGAGTTATTTTTAGAATTAAATAATTTATTTGCTATGTGTTTTTTGAACAGAGTTATTGAGAGTCACCTTTATTTTGTTTGGTATAAATTTATTTTTAAAGAGTTATTTAAGGTCATCTGTAGCATAGTTACTGTGCTTAAGATTCTAAATAGATATTAAGAGCATTCTTTAATTTATTATGTATGAGTTCACTTGAACCGAATTAGTAAAAATCCATTTTTTTTAGTTGGTTTAAGTTTATTTTTACAGAGCTATTGAGGAATATATTTAGCATAAATACCGTGCTTTTTATTGCAAATAGTAATTAAAAGCCTTCTTTAATTTTATATATGTGCGTTAGTTTGGGATAAACTAGCAAGATTCTTTATTTAATTTTGCATTCAAAATATCAAGAGTCTTCTTTATTTGAATTGGTGTGCTTTAAATTCTACAGGGTTATTAAGGTCCTTCTTTACATTGGTTAGCGTACGGACTTTTTCTATAGATAGTGTACGTACATTTAAATTAAGCTATAAAAGAATTCCTTACTTTGATTAATATGCATTATATTTAGGATATTATTAGCGAAATCATTATTACATGTTATTCTTACGTATTTTGGCACATTACAGACAATGCTTAGGTGATCATTAACTCCGTGTCTAATCCCCTGGTTGTAGAAATGAATATTTCTTAGCTCACTTTTTAAACATGTTTTTTTGTAATTTTGGATTTTATATTATAATTTCATGCTTTAGGTGATTTCTATTGTGATATCAATATTTTGTAAATTCCTGAAGACCCGAACGTGATATATTTAATCATACAATCACTAGCCATACAATAAAGTTCATGTTTCAAATTATCCTTATTTTGATAGTGAAAATCCAAATTCCTTGTGAGTCACTGCAACTAGGCTGGAAATATTTCCTTAAGAAGGGGTAGCTATTATTTTTTAATTAGGTATTTATATATCAAAGTTTATGTTCAGCACAATTCATGGAACTTTATATTATCAAGGTTTTCATCACATATTTTATTTCTAATTTGTGATGGGATAGTTCTATCTATTTGTGACTTCTTTTCTAGTTTTTGTTTACATTTTCAAGTATTTTTTATTTATTTTCGTACGTTTTTAAGTCACTTTTAATATTTTAATCTAACTAACATTTTATTGCTCATATTTTTAACATTTTCTAATAATTAAAATATAGAGTTTAGCTCTTAGGAGAAAGGCACCATTTCACGTAGAGAGTTGTAGACAAGTTTAATGTTGGTTCAATCATAACCAGTCAATGCCAATCCTGGATCAGTCAGTCCGTCCTTACAAATGTTATATCATTGTTATTTTCATATGAAGTATAAGAACTATGTAAATCATAGTTCACCAAGATAAACCAAACTTTAGGAGGCCATCTCAAGCGATAAACTGTCAAACAGACATTCAACTCTAAGTCAATATTTAACCATACAATGCTTTAATTCAAGTTATGATTCATGCCAAAATAAAGTCTAAATATTCCAATAACGTTCTTATTTGCTTAACGAAAGAGTTTTAAAATTTTATTTAAATAAAAATAATTGTATGAAAATTTAATATTATCTCATTTTCAAATTATTTAATCAAAGTTTAAGCGTTTTGAAACTAGGATTTTTGAAACAGAACTTTATAATATTTAGCCTTCCTCTGGTAAATATATTGAATTGATTGATAGAATCACAAGTGATAATTTAAATATATTTGAGAGCTAGCAGCGAGCTTTACTCTTTACCTTGAGATAAGAAGTTTGTAGTTTTTTCCCCTCTTTCTTATTGACATGTCAAAGAGTAATTGAAGGTGAAGATCAAAAGGAGTATAAGTTAGACATTATAGAGAAGTAGTTCCAGAAAACGACACAGAACATTGTATTTTAAGCCGTGTGGCCTGACAGCAATCGATACTTTCTCGCTGACCGAGGTGGTAGCCTTTCCGAAACCACTTAAGAACTATTACCAATACTTTATATTAGGCTAACTATAAATTCGCTTTAGATGTGTAGGCCTATGCTAATAATCCATAAAACACTATTTCTATTCCTTGTGGTCATAGTAACTTCCCCGAAAGGAATCTAATAATTATTAGTACAGTACTATTACTTACGTTCCAAGACCTACCACGACTTTGGACTGCTCGCAAATTGACACTAATGAGGTATGGGATTAGAAAATATGGAGCTTAGAATAAATGTAACCACAATTGGCCTGAAGGGAAAATGAAAAAAACATTACGCCAATCTGCATTCCAACCCCAATCTCCATGTCATCAGCGATACCAATCTATTGAAGAATGTAACCACTTAAAGTGGTTATCAATATTTAAATGTGTTACAATTAATTAAACATAAAGGGAATTTATGTCTTAATTAGTGCTTTACGTTCTAATACTACCTGTGTGGCTCTTAACATATTCCCACGGATAAGTTAGAGACGAGGAACGTTGAAATAAGAGGAAATATACGTGTCGATAGTGAGAAAATATTTATTAAAATAACCCGCCTCGGTGGCGTAGTTGGACTAACGCGCTAGTCGTGTTGAGCTCGACCGCCGAGGACGGGGAGATCGGGGTTCGAATCTCGGTCGGGTGAACTGGGGGTGGTTTTTACTAAATGGTTTTACACTCTCCCTCCACGCAAACGCGGGTTCACTTCCTCTAAATTCAACCTTCCCAATTTCTAATCCATTAGCGTAATTAGTACTTAAGCGTATAACCCGAACGGCTAGTAAGACGCGGTGCTAAATATTTTTATTATTATTATTTATTAAAATAGCCCTTTCATTACATTCAGCTGGGATTTTATCCTCTGCCTTCCTGTCGCTGACAAATTAGACGAGACTAACGACTTAGTCAATGTGTTCATTACTGAAGGCAATTACTTAATATAAAACGAGCTGAGAATGAATACTTAGGTTAAGAGTAAATCTGGAAGGTTTTTCCTGGTGTGAGAATGGTGAGAGGAATATGGAAATTAACAATCTTAAAAGCAAGTGTACCAATCCATAATTCAAATTATGTCAGTTATGAACCACCCGGGCACCAATTAAAGAGTTTAAATGGATATGACTCGCTTCAGTAACCACATGAGCTAAGGAATCACAATCTTTTTAGACTTGTCAGCTGAAGATGGGAAGATTGGGGCTCAAATACCGGTCAAATCTACTAAGAGTGGTTACTACTAAATGGTTTTCTTATCTTCTTCGAAGCAAATGTGGGTAGGCTAAATGTAAAAAGCTTCCCTCCTCATCCCTACTCTGTTAGAGTAATTATCATATATGCGCGTAGCCTGGACAGGTAGTAAGACGTGGTGATAAAAAAAAACACAACTATGATCAGCTGACAAGAAAGCATATCACCCTGTATATTTAAATTTAAATCCATAAAGTTAACCATATAATAAATGAGAAGAAGCTAAGAAGGTTTTAAAAAGAGCAGTATTATCTTATGTGCTTCTGTATCGGTGGTCACGCCGTCTAATAGTCAAGCTCATTAAGTCTGATTTTCTGATGACAGATAACGTTTTCGTTATAGTCCTGGTCAAGTGTACGGAGGAAAAGTTTTCCCAAATGGTTTTCCAATTTACCTTCGGGAAAATATTAGTACAATTAATTTAAATAAACTATCTTCCTAATTATTCTGACCTTTTTTTTATTGATACCCATTTTGGGTTTTTTTTTGCGTATAAAATAAAAGTATTAGTTACTAGGAAGGTAGAATTTTAGAGAAAATCCTCATGAATTTGTTTTTGTAGGTAGAGAAGAAGACCATTTAAAAAATAGATATAAGTTATATCAGTCAGTACACCCAGCCGTGATTTTTACCCCAATCTCCCCGTCACCGAGGAATTTAGTCTGATACGAGATTGACAAGTTAGTCCACGTGATCACTGACGCGGATATTTGTGTAGTTTTTTTTTAGCACCACGTCTTATTATCATTTAGGTTCATACGCCTATTTACTATCTACGGTTTTTTTTAGGGATTAGTAAGGCTATATTAAAGGGAAGAGTACCAACATTTTCGTGGAGGTAGAGTAGAAAACCATTTTGGAAAAAATCCCTCTCAGCACACCTGACCGAGATTTGAACATCGATCTCTCCGTCATCGGCAGTGTAGTCTACAGCTGTAGTAGCGCGCTAGGCCACGCAGCCACAGAAGTGGGTTATTCGTGTATTTAAATTTTTACAGCCCATGAGAGTAATAAGACGGTGCGTAAAAAAAAAACCCAACTCAGTCATTGATTGAGGTCAAACATCGGACTCCTTCGGCGATCAAGAATATTACCTTGACTCCTCAGGAGTACCAACAAACCATAAGAATGTAGCTAACCCTCTTAATTCCTTTGAACGCGACAGTGCTTGTTAGCGACTTATTAGCTTATACTTTCGGAATTACCTACCTTTCGTAATGGTTCCAATAGAGAGAGAAAAAAAAAAGGTGGTGGGGGAAGAAGGGGGAGGTTTTTGGAGGGGTGGGGAAGACGAAGATCTCTACGTCACACTATAACCAGAGGCTGATCACGTGTTTCATCAGAACAATGCCTGACATTTTGTTCGTCACAAGAGTGGGCACAGCGGCGCGAATAACATCTTTTTAAAGTGCGGTCACACACGGACTAAGTTGGAAGAGATGAACTGAAGTGAGTGGATATTATCTCTCTGTTATTGGTAAGTGCGCGAATAGAAGTTCATTTGTTTTGCTCGTGTGCGTGTCCTGTTCATTGACTTAACCATCTTTTTTTATGAGCTTAGCTGTCTAAACCTAGAGGAACATCAAATAAACGGCTACAGTCCAATTTACATATAAAAGACCTTTATGATGAGAAAACTTACTCTGTGGTCAAAGTGGATGATATTAAATAATTCATATTAAATATTATATTGTAGGCATTGATACTATCTATAAAAAATAACAGCTACATATAACATTTCTTGACGTATAGATGCGTGAAAAAAGATCTAATAGCGTTTCTATCTCTCTAAACAGGCTCTTTATATTAAAATTAGACTTAACAGTCCAACAATCTAGCTCAGTCATTATTTCGTCCAACCAACCGAACCTTAGAGTCTTAGGTTCGATTTCCCAATATGTTTTTTTTTCCCTCCTTTCTCAGTGATGAGCTAACGACTGAAGAGATATGATGTTGAGTTGGTTCTTTTTTTAAGTTAGTTTGTTAGTTGTCTGTTGTAGTTTCATTAAGTGCACGTTAAACATCTCAGATAATTAAATTAGCGTCACCATTTTCATTTTGAAGGTTAGGTGGTAAATTAAATTATGTCTCAAAATAAATAATTTTGTCTTGTTTTTTCGGAATCATATATTGGTTTTCCTGACACTCCCCAACATGTGTGGGTACTAAGTGGTTTACTAGAGTGGTATTTATAGCCTGTGGGAACTTATAGTCTTATTTTATTTTATTTTTTATGACATAATGGTATTTAGAGTTTATAGTTATGGTTTGTTGTTTACCGTGATCTTTAATTTTAATTTTAAGATAAGTGATTAACTTGGCTAGCATTCATCATATCTTTTACATACATAAGAGTGTTTGAAAGTAATAATTAATCAAATATTAGCATTATATGTATCTAAAAAGATACGCATTTATTTTTAATATTACCATAATCTTTATTTATATACCTCTTAGCTATTTAACTAAAAAATGATTGATAATCTCTAATATAATATAATATTTTAATTTGTCAAATATCTCAAGTATTTTATCGAATACTCTTTGATTTTTCTAAATCATTTATTTCATTCTTAATTAAATGATAAAACATATTTATAGTAGTTTGTATAGGCTAGTTAAAATTAAATTGGATATCTTATACCAGGCTAGATAGTTAAATAAAAATTTGCTGCTATTAAATACAAGATTTTATCCACCAAAATAATGAACACTGTTTCAATTGTCATGTTTTCTAACCCATTCTATTACCTATTTGGTTCGTTTACCGTAATATAATAAATGCGCAATCAATCTAACTGTTCGTAGACTTTACGGCATTTTGGATCAAAGTAGTGCTAAAATCTTTTATTTTTATAGATTTCTACGAAACAGGTTTTAAAACGAGTTTTTATAAAAGGTAATATTCTTCTCTTTTTTTATCGCCGCGTCTTACTACCTGTTCAGGTTATACGCATATATATATGGTAATTATTCTAGTGGGGTAGGGATGAGGAAGGAAGGGTTTTAGAAGTAATCTACCCAAATTTGTGTGAAAGTGGGAAACCATTAAGGAAAAACTACCTTCAGTAGACACGAGCGGGATTCGAACTTTGATCTCCCCTTATTCAACAGGCCAGTCATACATGAGAGTAACGCCTTAAACCATTCGGCCATGGAAGTGGGTGTATTTTTCTATTACTGATATGTTATTTTTTCATATATTTATAAATTCTTTGTTTAGCTATCACTTATTTAAGAGATAAGTTCATAAATGTAATTATTTTAGTTGCTAAAATATTTAGTGCAAAAAAACTCTTGATATAGAATGAAAAACTCTATCTTTTAAAAATTCAGAAAAGCTCATAAAGGCACAAACTGAATATAATTTAAAACTAGTCATTTTAATAATCTACTATCTTCAAATCTAACTAATTTAGCTTAAATATTTTAAATTTTAAATTTAAGTTCTAATAGTTTAATAATTAATTACTCCTTTCAAATTATATATAACTTAAAGATAATCAGTTAATATCATACACATTTATAAAATAAAATGGTTTTTCATTTCAGAAAGTCTTCGATGCCAACAGCGATAAACTAAAATATTTACTTTCATACCAGATTTGAAAGTAACCAGGTCAGTACAAGCCCATCAATTATTGTGTTGTTTTTTCTTTACATAAAACCGGTTAGTAGTTCACTAATCCTAAGTTGTCTTTAATTTAATGACCAATTAAAATGAAGGGACATTGTTATCATATTATGGTGAATTGAGTTACAAAACAAGTAACGACTTTTGGAATAGCTAACGAAGTATGACTCATTAATAATAACCACAAAACCTGTTAGTTGTTTTCAACAAACTTTATACACAAACTCTCCTAGCGGAACATAAGGCTATTGAAACTAGTAGACATAAATGCTACAAGGACAATTGCTCATGTCATTAAGTCCCTGGTGGATTCAAAGGTTGATGAAAACACCAAGCAATTGTTTGAACGAAATGTATAGCTTACGTGACAATATGTGTTATTTGTTGCGCTGCCTCCTTCAACTCGTCTGAAGTAATCATGTATTTAACACACGAGGAGAAGGTACGAGTAAGTAATGCAGCTGAATTTGCGTGGAGGAAGGTGGGGGAAATCGTTAAAGTCAAACGATAGATTTTTTTTCTACAACAACGTATTAGGGTTAAACGTATATATACTAATTGCAATAATATTATAGGTATGAGTAATATTAGATTTAGAGAAAGTATAACCACTTTTGCGTGAAGGGAAAATGGAAATGAATTTGTTAAAAGCACTCTTGATTACTCCAAAACCAGATCCAAGCTCTTAGTATAACTGACTAAGATTCGAACCCTGATATCCTTGTAATTGGAGGTCTAGTCTATTACGAGAGTGATGCCTTATACCATGTGGCCACCAGAGCGGGTATTATACGTATAACTTTCCAGGATTCACATCCCAACCTCTTAGTTGCTGGCAAACCAGAATAGGTGATAGTGACATCTTTTCCCGCTTACCCAAATGTTGCGATTATCTTATTTTAAACATTTAGATACACTTAAATATATTTTACCTCTAAGCAGTAAATTATTTTAATATGTTTAATATGTTTAATATGTATCATTAGGTGGACACACAAAGGCACCAATGTCGTCTTGTTTGTATTATTAGTGATAGGTAGATTGAGGATGAAATTGGTGGTAGGTGTACTGAATAGTTTTTTCTTGAAGTGTTTTTCCATCCACTTTCCACGCAATTTTGGGCATTCTTCCTCTTAAATAATAATTTTCTAATTTCTATTCCATCAATTTAAATGTTCTGAATGCCAAGACGGATATTAAAAGGCGAAACACAAGTCGTATTAATAAATATGGCAAACCAATATTTTCCACATAAAAGAGTTGGGAATTATTTCAGTATATTAATAGATATTTTTGTTGTATTTGTGATGAACAATATGACCAAACATTATTCACCCTCAAGTTACTCAAATACCTTCTAGCTACATCTATTATTTACTTCAGTCGAGCGAAAGTGCACCGGCAATGAGCTATCTCAAGGTCTATCATTTAACAGCCTGAGAAAATAAATTACTTGAAAAAGATTCTGTTATATAATGTAAACGTGTTCATTCTCGTAATTATTGTTTCTATTTTTTATGTCGCTAATTATTTTAATATTTATTATTCAATCTAGAAGTTTGAAGTCTAATTTATCGGAATAAATTCTACACACATATAAATGAATTATCCTTTTTTTTTTTTAGCAACCTTGATTTATTTTTAATCACGGCTTCTTACTAACCATTCGGGTTGGACACCTATTTAATAATTACGTTAATAGGTTAGAATTGAGAAAGGTTGAATTTAGATAAAGTACACACGCATTTGCATGCAAAGAAATTGGGGAAACAATTTAGGTAAGAACCACCCTAAGTACACCAGACAAGGATCAAACCCAAATCCCCCCATCATTGGCAGTCTATTTTAGTGCTAGATTGACGCCCTAGACCATGTGGCCACCGAGGCTGGTGGATTGAATTTGAACACGGGAATAACTGTTTTGCCGTTTCCTACTACCAAATCGACTATCTACGGTTCAATTCTCTTAGTTAGGTCCTTATATTACAACTATAAAACCTAATAGATATACTTTCATGTAATCATACGTCTAGTCTTGTAACCTGTAGCTGTTCCCCTTCATAGATAGTATCAATAGCTATAAAATAACATTAATAAAAAGTAATTAATACTGGTCACAATAAAAATAGTAATATATTTCCTATATAACTTTTTAGAAAATTGGACTATAAGTATTGACACGAATAAGGTATGACCCACTTCGGTGGCTGCGTGGTCTAACACGCTACTCTCGTTTTGGACTAGAATGTCAAAGATCAGGAGATCGAGGTCCACTCTAGGTAGGTTACAGTAGGGTGGTTTTTACTAAATGGTTTTCCACTCTCTATTTACGCAAATGCGAGTGCATTTTCTCTAAATTAAATATTTCAAATCTCTTACCCATTAGTGTGGTTAGTATATAATTGGTATAATCAGTAGGGAATGAGATAGTTAGAATTTTGATAAATTTTACCGAATTTTCGTGGTGAGAGAGAATTGAAAAAATTGAGAAAACATATATCCAATACAACTGGCCTGGATTTAAAAATCTCCCAACTTTGAAAAAAAAAAACAGAGCAGAAGATGCTGACATTTTAGCCCTATTTTCTAAGGAAATTTTAATTTCTCATACCTATACCCTGATTTTTGGTTGAAAACACTGCTTAGAAAATTCAAATTTTTTTTAAGCCAATGTTAAAAAAATTTTACCATATTATTTATTTTATAATTTTAGGTAGTGGTCCTATCCATCTAAAGTGGCAGTTATTAATAAAATAATTTGAAGAATGAATATATTTAAAATGTTTTATTAACTTCCACATATTGTTCTTCCTAACAAAATCATATTAATGTGCCTACATCAGTGGGAACGTGGATAAAAATATCAACATGCTCATATTTGAATTAAATATACAAGTTATTATAGATGTGTTAGTAATGGTTAAAGCAACTAAGTATTTTGTTATTTAAAATAAAAAAAATGACACCTTGATACAAGAATCGAACCTAGGCTCTTGGCTTAGTGTGACTCCTGATTGTTTAGTAGTAAAAAGCATTAAGCGTATTTGTTAAAGGTCTCGACTTTGATTCCTGTGTCTAGGTCATTTTTAAATTTAAAGAATCTGGTCTTGTTGTTTTAACTATTGAGGAAAATATGGCACAAAAATATAAGTTGGGTCTGCTGAGGTTGTTTTTTTACTCAATGGTGTACCACTCTCATCTCAAAGCTGAATGCGGTAAAGCCTCGTCTACATACTCCTTAAGCTAGGTATTCTATAATCTGGACAATATGTTTTAATCCTGTGTGCAAACTAATTGTTATATAATTCCGTCCAATCAAATTGGTAGAAATAAAAAACTTTCAAAAAATCTATAAATATTATCAAAATTTTAATAAAATAATGTTTTTTAAATATTATTTGACAAAATAGTGATTAATTTAAAATGTCAAAGTTTTGTATAAATTTATATTTAAAGGTGAATAAATTAAAATACAAGCAGTTTATAAAATGACGAAAGTTTCATTTCATTCGCATATTGGTGAGACCTTTATTTTCACTATGATTGGATCTTTGTAGCCATCCATAACGATACTTCTTGAAAATATAAATTTTACCCAAACTATCTTACGGAGTGCTAGGACTACAGACTTACGAAAGGGACTCTGTGGACCGTTTAGTCGGTTAAGCCCCTTATACAGACCTTACCAGTAGCTCCGTAGTCCGTAATCCGTAGTCCTTAGTAATTATATTCGCGTCCACACAGTCATAGTCTTAATCACGTGATGGTGCAAATCAACAAGACTTTGTCCATAAAACTCTTCGAAAGAAATCGTCTAGATCAGTGGTTCCAAAATATGGCAGCTACCACCAGTGGTACCTGCATTTTTTTCCCGCTGGTACCGTGTGTGAAGCCAATCAAAACAAGCAAATTAATCTCGGAAAAAAGATAGGACCTCATCAAATATTATAAATATATTCAGGACCAAGTCTAACCAGAGGTAAAACCGATTTAGACAGTGGTTGGAAGTGTGGTAGCATTTATTCAAGTTCAAATATCCGTATAGTAAACGCAAATTCATGTTATTGTATCCCTGGGCACCATTAAAAAATGTATCTAAACAGTAAATATTCAGAATATCTTGGTGATACTTCAAATTATGGAGATTGTTGACTGTACGCTATTCAAAATATTTGAAAACCGCTGGTTAAGAGCAGCAGTTCCAAACCTTTTTTTAGCTTGCGCACCCCTTGGCAGACCATTTTCATAATTTGCGCCCTTAATTTTTAGAAAAATAATGATTACTACTTTAGTATCTATTTCTGATTTATTTGTTGCAATTAAAAATATTTGGGATATTGATGGTATTTAAAAAAAAATGTTAATAAGCTGAATAAAGAGTGCAGATATTTTTACACTCAAAACGCAAAAGTTACAATAAAAACAAACATAGTAAATTGATTTATTTATTTAATTAATAATTATAAAAAAATTAATTTAAAAGAAAGCAACACCACCCCTCAATATATCATTGATTTAATCTCACAACATTTGACTGATCTTTTGTCTTACACTGTTGGTATATGTAGCTCTTCCCGCCATTAATCAAATATTTTCACGTACCCCCAAAAGTCCTGGCACGTACCCTTGGGGGTACGCGTACCCCATGTTGGGAACCGCTGGTATAGAGCAAGGAACAACGTCCAAACAATCATCTGACCAATAAAAGAAACTAAAAAAACCTTTAGTTTAAGTACAATCACAATAAATATGTCTGTAACACGATTGGAACTAACAAACTTATAATTATAAATGCATCCTTTCGCTGTCATTGGTGATATGAGCGCACACATACGAGTATTTACTCAACCGTGATTGGTATTCCGTGTACACTCGTCCTAGAAAGTTAAGGGCTACCAACTTTAACGGAGTTGGGACTTATACTCTGATTTTGGTAGGAAGAACAATATCTCGTAGTTACTGAAGTTACTAAAACAGTTTTAATATATCCGTACATCAAGTAACGTTTTCTACAGCTGTCACTTTTGATAGATTTTATTAATACCTATAAAATAAGACTAATAATTTAGTTAAATGTTGTCAATATTGGCCGCAGCAAATATGTTTGAAATTTTTAAACTGTTCTTCCAACAAAAATCAGGCTATACGAATAATGAATCTGTAGAAAGAGCAAGCTGATACTGTGGCTTATATTTCATACGGACTATGGACTACGGACATACGAATACAGACTCTCCAAATGGGATTTTATTCTAGTCTTACGAGTTACGGAACTTAAGGAACTGGAGTATGTGAACGAGGCTCAAGGTAACAATTCTCTTCCTTATTTCCACCCTTATTCTTTTTTCTTCTGTCTGTGAATCTGTCCTGAGACAGGTATCAACTGGACACTCTCCCTTTTCCTCGGTCCTGAGTGTCTTGTGTCATCCTTTTTTAGCTTATCCCTTTCTTGATATCTGTTAGCATTCCAAACCTTCTTCTCCCTCTTTTTCCCTCTATCTTCCTCTCAATGATCCTCTTCATTAAACAATCCTTACTTAGTGTGTGGCAGCCAAACAAGACGTTTTTCTTTTCGTTATCATTCCTTATCATGCTCCTTTCCTCTCCTACCTTACTCAACACATTCTTATTCCTCACTCTGTCCATCCATTTCACCTTCTCCATTCTTCTCCACAGCCACATTTCAAAACCATCCAATTACATTTGTTCCCTCTTTCTGATTGTTGACTTGTCAGACCCATACATAACCACACTCCATACTAAACTCTTTGAAAACCTCTCTCTTAGCTCAATTTGTATTCTTTCCGCTGTCAGTAATCCCCTCCCCCTACGTATGCTCCCTTAATTCAAGGCCATCCTGCTTTTAACCTCCTCCGTAGAGTATCCCACTTTATTAGTGTAAATATTCTGACAGACCGGAAGGTGAAGATTTAGAGCGCATGATAAAAATAAATAAATTAATAAACGTTTTGATTCTTCCTTCATGTTCTTTCATAAGGTCACCACGATGTTGAACGCAACCACTAACGCCACGGGAGGGGTACCTCTTCTGTTCGGTATTTTGGATCACAGTGTCTTCGCCCTAATGCTTCTCTTGTCCACCGTGATTGGTGTGGTCATCGGGTTCTGGGGGAAACAGGACACTAAGTTGGACTACCTCCTCGGAGGGAAGTCGATGAGTACTTTCCCGATCGCGATGTCGCTAATCTTCAGGTAACATCTCTTATTATAATGGGATTGCTTTCTAGTGTAATATAGGTACTTTATCGTGATTGGTATAAATTTTGGTACCTCAATATTGTGATGAATCTCTTACGTTTCATGTGTTTTCGAAATTAAAAAAAAAAAGGTTGTTCTTAAATGTATGTATTTATGTCATTCTATCTTCACCCAGATACGCATTGGAGAACTTTTTTTTTTTTTTCATTTAAACGTGACATTTAAATGTCATATATTTCAAAGAAAAATCTAATTTTTTGAATTCATCTCTAAAATTTAGGGTACTGATGACTGATTTTTGAAAATTTGAAACTTTATGTGGAAGGCTTCAACGATTCTCTTCAACCTGGAGATATGGTGATGGTTTTACTTGATAGATAGCACTTCTGTTTTATATATATATATAAAATAAAATAAGGAAGTGTTTGTCTGTGTGTGTGTTTGTTTGTGTTCGTGTGCGATGCCCAGCCAAATTTATGGTACGCAGAGATCTGAAATATTTAACATAGGTGGAAGAAAGGGGGTTTGAATGCACCTTGAAGCCAGATTTTTAATTTTTAACTAACTTGTTAATTAGGCTATTTTTAACACATTCTTGAATAGTGGGTCACGGGCAATGTCGTGCGGGATTAATTGTTTTAAATACAAATGGTTCTATTGGTAATTAATTTACTAGTGATTGTATTACATTCCAAATGTTTCGATAAGGGATACAATGATCTTTGTTTGAAAAAATAATTAATTTAGGGGAGGGGGGGTTGTTTTAAATGTTGAATATTAATTTACTTTCTTCTTGATAAAAACGGTTTATTTAAGGCAATACTACTGATATTATTACTTAATCAGTGGTTTCATTTTTAATATTTCAGTCACATCTCAGGAATATCCTTGATGGGTGTCCCAGCGGAGATCTACACATATGGCACTCAGTACTATGTGGTAAACCTCGCAATCTTGATAACGAGTATAGTCAACTACTACGTTTACCTGCCTGTGTTCTTCGATCTGCAACTCACCTCGACGTACGAGGTGGGTCTAAATATCATCAGGTAAACTCGGGATGTATTCTCGGATAACCACAGGACATGTTCTACTTCCAAATATACCTAGTATATAATTTATCTTCGTTTCAGTCTTGGTAAAAATAATTAGCAACTAACGTGCTTGTTAAGGAAATTGATCTTATGTGACGTAATGGCAAGTCTAGACAGAGTATTCCCATATTAATGTATTTACGTTTTATTTGGCAAGTTATAAATATACAATATTGAGACAAAACATCAATTCTTAAATCATTCTAAAAATAGCCCTAATTATTTAAAAAATGTATCAGGAATTAGTTTTTATTTAAACACTATTTTGTTTTAAATCATCTATAACTTAAACTATTTGGTTTATTCAATAAAATGGTCAATAAAAATACACCTACCAGAATGTATATTAAGAAATTCCATAGAAGCATTTGTTTATCTAGAATAGGCAAAATGAAAATGGTAGTTTTTAATATTATCCAGGCGCAAATAGTAGCGTGAGTGTTTATATTCGTCAGTGGAAAAGAATAAGTTTTTTCTAAAATCACAACTTACTTCTTATTCTAGTGCAGAATTTATGATTTGTTGGGGGTTGAAGGGGGGAAGAAATAATTCAATCCTTACTTAGTAATAAATAAAAGGTCATGTGACTGTCAAAACTTTATGACACAAAATTAATAAGTGTTTTATGTTAATGAATTCAAAAAATTATGGTTCACATTATACGAATGTCTAGTTAGACAAAATTACAGCTACCTAAATAATTTTTTTTTATCACCGCATCTTACAACCTGTTCAGGCTATCCTCATATCTACTAGTTACGTTAATTGTTCTTAAAGATTAGTAAGGTTATATTTAAAGGATGTGTGCTCGCATTTGCGTGGAGGAATGGGGAGGGGGGAAACATTTTTTGAAAAACCACCCTCAGAACACCCTACCAAGATTAAAACCATGATCTGACCAGTATCACCAGTATAGTCCTCTGCCTTAGACTATGAGATCTTCAAAGCGAGTTTAAACATTAATTACTTTACATTATTAATGATACGAAAGAAATTTAGATTAGCAAGTTTTACCTTTTATATTATTATTAATAATATTATTGTAATAGTTTTGAGACGCGTGGACACAAATTGCTTTATAGCAATTGAATGTTATTGAATTGAAATAATTGAATTACTATTTATAGCTTATAGCTACACGCTTGTCAAAATTTCAAAATAAAATGTTTACTGTCGAATGGCATTAAAGGATAAGATGAAGGGAGTAATTTATAGGGTAACCTTTAACCTCAGCACAAAAAGGTGATGGCTAAACCACACTTGATGCCACCTCGACATTATCTGTCACGAGCAACCCAGTCAATTTGTATAACCGATGAATGTCAAGAGAACTTTATCATTAGATGAGAAAACCAAATTAATTATAGCGTTTAAAATGAAAGACCTCATGGTTTTTTTTTTTGAAGTACCTGGAGCTTCGATTCAACCAGCACGTGAGGGTATTGGCGTCTTTCCTCTTCACTATCTCCGTGATCTTGTATCTACCTATCGTTATCTACGTCCCCGCTCTGGCCTTCAATCAAGGTAAGCACATAATTTTACAGTATTATTTTGTTATGAAGAGAACATTAGGAATTATAAAAATGTATAACAGTTTACTGTATTGATAGTATTTTTATAGTTATTGATAATATCTAACAAAAACAATAACTGCAATTAACGTGACCTGACGTATGAATACATGAAAATGATCAGGTAGTTTTTCTAGCTTACAGATAAGGTATTCCCCATGAAAAAAATTTGATAGATTACTAAATAAACGGGCAGTTTTAAAAGGGATTTCCTCTCCTTCCATATTTAATAACATATTTATAGTAAAATAAAGAATATTAATAACTCATAATTATTGTTTAGAATAGTCTTACCTATAAACGTATATATTTTTAACAAACCAAAATCTATAGATAAAAAAAACACTTTGTGAATTTAGTTTCTTAAGAAAATATTTGTTCTCTCTAATATTCTCTTGCTTCAAAGCTTTAAAAAGCTATTTTTTTAAACAATTGAATAATTTACCAATGTAACGTTTTATATTTCCGAACTATTTGAAATTTATTTGTACTAAAAAAATAACATCGTAAACTGTGTCTAGTCTGTGGTTGGTTCAGTTTAGTAAGTGCCTCTATTTTACTCTTCTTACTTTAATTGCTTCCATTCTTCTCGACTCACTTGAAAACTTTCTATTATTTATTCCTCCCAACTGTTCTCTGGCTTCCCTTTTCGCATTTTCCCTACATGCTTCACTACCATAATTATTTTGTTCGGCATCCTCTCCTTCTCCATCATCATTACATGACCATACCATCTAATCCTTACTTCCGCTACTACCTCATGTACTCCCTGTACCACCACTCCTTCCCGAATAACTTCATTCCTAATCTTGTTTCTCCTCGTGACAGCTAACATGCTCCTCACAAACTTCATTCCCATGGCCTACTCTTTCCCAGTCTACCTTACATTGAATGTTCATGTTTCTGCTGAATGTGTGACAATGGGTACAAATTACGCACTGTTCATCCCTTCTTTATACTTCAAGGGTGACCTGGTGATCTAGGGTAAGGTGTCAGACTTCTGTGCTGAGGGTCCGGGGTTCAATCCTCGGTCCCGGCACAGATTTATCAGATTGCCAAACCCTTCCTTCACCTCTGACAAGACGTGTATTAATCACAACTTGTGAATGTGAGGAATGCCAGGCCTCCACCGTGGTTCGGATTCCACGTTAAACTGTAGGTCCTCCATTTCGTCTCACAATCACCCTACCATTACACATTAGCGTAAGTGCGTATAACCCGAACGGGTAGTAAGACGCGGTGATAATAATAATTTATACTTCAAGGACACTTCTCTTCTCCATTTCAGGACTCTAATACACCTTTAGAACAACTCTCTCTGCTGTCCTCTTCTCATTAGATCCTCACCATTTCCTCCTTTTGCCTCAATCACGCCTCCAAGATATGTTACCTTCAATAATTTTAATCAAACAAAGTTTAAAAATTAAGTTTAATTTTTTAAATTCAATTTTGTTTAAAAATAATTTGAGATAGAGATTTATTTAAATAACTGATAACGTTCTTACGTAATCTTTAGCAACGATAACAAGAAAGTCAATCACTGCAATTACAAAAATACGCCACCTATGCCTAACTTGGGCTAATTCTACCCAGTCCACCTCACTACAACCTATCCCTACATTGACTAAGCTCTATACAATCCACCTCATTGCACCATATCAATAGCAAAGGTCATCAATGTTAAGCACAGTCTCTCTAACCTTCACTTAATTCTACCTTTCCATTATCATTATAAATAATTAATTAAGCATAAAATACTATTAAATTGCCATTTTTTTAATAATTTCTGTATTCTTTATTAATTTTTTTAACACTGCGTCTTACTACCAAATCGGCTTTTATGCCTATATACTAATTACGCTAATGGTTTTGTGGATTAGGAAGGATATATTTAAAGGGTATCCCCGCATTGGTCCTGCCGTTCTTGGTTATTTAGTGACTGGGGGAGTGGGGGTTATTTTGAGGTGATATTTTCTAAATGATTTTATTATCTGCACTCAAATAAATTATAGGTAGCCTTCTTTAAATTATACCTTCCTCATCCCCAAACAAAAGTGTTAATAAATAACTAGCCCGAAATGGCAGTAAGAAGTGATGAGCGCGAAGAAAAATCTATTAATTTTTAAATTAAGAGATTAGCTGCAGAAAAGTTTGTTTGGAAAATGTGCGTGAGCACATTATTTACAGTCTAATTTTAAAATATAAAGCTGACGGCTAAAAATTATAATGCATTCAATTCGCTATAGAAGTGTTGATAACTTAACATTCAAAAGAAGATGTGAAAACGGTTAAAAGAAAAATATGACTAAACAAATAATTTGTATGATGTTGAAATTTTCAAGGAAAAAAATGACAACAAATCAACAAATGGTTTTGTCAGATCAAGTGGTTTGGTGAATGGATTCATGAGAGTATATCTGTTATCGTGTAATAAATGTCACATACATACATTCCAACCGTAGAAGGGGTATATAACTTTTTTCAAGTATTAATATGTCAATTGATGTGATATTTAGCTGTATTTTTACCGTCCACCGACACTTCGGAGAGAAAGTATTTTTATTAAAAAAAAATCGAGCTCGATATTTTCATAAATGTCTACTTTTCATGAACCCTTGAAACAAAAAATAAAATGGTTTCCATAATGCCGTCATTCTGTACTTCGGGTTGGATGCTAGTTTATTTTACCGATTGTGCTAAAGCCTTATGGTATATTTAGAGTTTTCATAAAGTCTTCCTGAGGGGATTTTGGAATTAGATATATAACCTTAAAATTAAGGGTAGTTTACTGAAGGTTAAAAAGAGAAAAAAAATCAATATTTCAAAATTCGCCCCAACGATTTTGATTAAATGTTATATCTGTACATTACTTATCCTAATAAATAGGATGGTAACTCTAATTTTCTTATTAAAGTAGTTTTGTGGGTACTTTACAAGAGGAAAATTTTCCAAATTTTTATCATTTTCTCCACAAAAATTTGAGATATGAAATAACTTTTAAAAGTAAAGTTGTAATAACTAGGATAAAAATTCTTTTATTTGAAATATATATTTTTATAAAACCAATATTTTCTGAGCTATAAGCAAATGTAATTATATTATTTTTAATTAAGGTCTTTTAAAATTATTTGATTCTTATGATATTTGGTGGACAAAATAGTTTCTCCTGTCTCAATTTTTCTGTAACCATAGAGTAAGTAACGGTGTATATTATGTCATTTTGATATTTGGCGTAGTGTTTTATAACAATCTATAGACATATTATTTCGTTTCACAAATCCTACGGGTTTTTAGAAAATGTATGTTTTAGGAAAAAAGGGGGAGAAAGTTTGTGTGGTGTGCCGTACAATTTATTTTATAAATATTATATCTATAAAATAACACTTATAAAAACACGTTATAAATTTTGCTTGTAAAACATATGTGTGTGTTTTCTAAAAGGCCATCAATATGAAAACTGGACTGTGGTAAAAGGGATGGGAAAGCATATTAACACATCTTATGTAGAGCACTGCCTTATATACACCCGGTCAAGGGTTCCATTGACTTAAGAAATTTGTGCATCTGATATTGAGGATCAGAAAACCAGCCGTCGTCTGGCTCTAATAGTCATCATGGAGTTCAACGTTTAGATAATTCTGATGACCTTTGTACCATTGTACAGCTATCAATATTTGTGTAGACTCGCGTTTCGGAGTATCTCACAGTGGTGGCTCGTGGGTTGTTACCAGGGAAAGTCTAGAAACAGGATTATAAAAGTAAATAGTTTATCCTATTCACATTAATTATTAATCTTAATTGACTTTAAGGCTAAAGCACGAACATTTACCCTGTTATTTGACTGTGATTGGTCAAATGGATAATGAAATGGAAGGTAAAAATCACTATTGAGCTACCGACAAGCCAAAACTGTCAAAAACTCGTGATTTTTCACTGGATATGGAGTAAGGATATTCCGATTGTAGATTTGAAGAAATTTGGGTTTTAACCAAAATTCTATACCCGTTTGAGTGGTAAAATGGTTTAAGGCTTCACCCTTGCATTATACTTGAGACTTGACTGCTGATGACGGAGATATTGTGGTTCGAGTCCTGGATAAATTTACCTAAAGTTGTTTTTCCTAAATGGTTCTTCCCTCTCCCTCCATGCAAATTAGAATAAATTTCCTCTGAATCCAACCTTTCTCGGACCTAACATATTAGCGTATTAAATACCCTAGCTGGTATTAAGAAGCGGTGATGAAAAAATAAGTGCTTTTAGAGAATATCTCGATCTATTTGATAGGCGTAGGGAGTATAACCATAGAAAATACACCCACATTAGAACGGAAAGAGTTAATGAAATCCCCACTGATAATTCATATTGGTAAACGCGCAATCTTACCCTCACCTGATATCCAGTTTATTTAGATTCCGACACCATGACCCGTAGGACCAAGGTTATAGTTCAACCATCCTTTATATTTATTCAATTTCCAACCATAATTTATAAAACACGTGAATTTGTAACACAACTGACATATTTACATAATACTGTACAGTAAATTAAGGCCTCCATGATTCTCAAATACCGCCCATCAGAGTTCAGTACAATAACTTCTCAATTGTATATTACCCTTAAATCATTCGTTAACTTAAGATTTTCTGTACTTAACAAATTACCTGCTAGCTCTAATATCTCTGTGTTATTTGATAGTTTGAAAGAACAATGGTTTCTGTTTAGAACTGAGCTAATCTCTTTTTATTACAGTTACCGGAGTCAACATACATCTTATCACACCCGTGGTGTGTATGGTGTGCATATTTTACACAATGCTGGTTAGTAAATATTGTATTTACTTTTAGTTTTTTTAAGAATTAAAAATATATTTATTAAAAAACTAGAAACATATGGAAGGATTGCAATAAACTAGACATGAAAATGATGGAACGTAATGAGGGGGACTGGGTAGAACTAGCTCAAGATAGGGATATGGTTAATGATGTGGACTAGATAGAACTAGTTCAAGATAGGGATAGGGTTAATGAGGTGGACTCGATAGAACTAGTTCAAGATAGGGATGGGGTGTAATGAGGTGTACTGGATAGGACAATCTAAAGATAGGGATAGGGTGAAATAAGCTGGACTGAATAGAACTAGCTCAGGATAGGGATAGGTGTAATGAAGGGGATTGGATAGAACTAGCTCAACATAGGGATAGAATGAAATAAGCTGGACTGAATAGAACTAGCTCAAGATAGGGATAATGTGTAGGGGGATGATTGGTTGGAACTAGCTCAAGATAAGGATAGCTGGCGAACTTTTTTAGGTTCGAAAATAAACTTTTGAGTTCCTAGTGTAATAAAGTAAATAAGTATAAATATATTTATATGTTTGATTAAGTATTGATTCATTTCAAATTATATATATATATATATTAATAGATATATACTGTTTAGCTAAAATCTAGCCATGAGTGCCAAAACGTGACCCTTCTGAAGGTTTTGTTAAATCTATGAATGGTAAAACATTTTTTTTCCCCCAAATGATTAAGCTTATATATAGGTATATATTTGTTCTCCCCAATCTTTATAATTTTCCTCTGTAGATCTCAAAATGTATAAGGCGTAACTAGGAAACAAGGTAAATTGGTACACATGTTAATAAATACTTTTTTAAATATGTTTGCCTCTCCTGTCTGCCATTGAATTGGGTTTCATACGTCAGAGAACATCATGAAAATATTTATAGATATTTGAGTTAGTAATCCTTCGTTTTATTTCCAGGGAGGCATAAAGGCTGTGGTATGGACTGATCTCCTTCAGTCCTTTGTGACTGTAGGGTCGATCATAGCAGTCATCGTGATTGGTATTCTAGACGTGGGAGGCTTCTCGACAGTCTGGGAAAGAAGTGAAGAAGGGGAACGCCTAGAACTTTTTAAGTAGGTTAATTAAATGTTTAAAATAATAAATTAATGCAAACTATGCTTCACACATTTTTTAAGGAGATTTGGAATAAGTGGAGGTAGATTTATATGACTGAATTACTAAAGATTGATAAAAGTGGATTAGAAAACTTTTGTTTGCATTCTAAGGACGTAGCCAATTTTTTTTAAGCATTCAATCACTTTGTTTATAGCACTTTGTGCTTAGTTGGAAAATAAAAACAGCAAACTTATTTACTAAACCCATGATCTAATTTGTAATAGGTAAGTTAAGACTTCTGCCTTTCAATTTTAACGAAGTGTACAAAAATTGGGATTAAGAAATATGTTTTTTTTTCTAGCATGAACCCAAGCCCTTTGGCCAGAAATACGTTCTGGACTGTAACGTTTGGAATGACCATAGGATCTCTATCATCTTTGGGGATAAACCAGGGAATGGTTCAAAAGTTCATCACACTCCCAGATTATAAAAGTGCTAGGACGTAAGTATGATATGTTAATTTTTTGTTAATTTACTGTAAAAAAAAAGCATATGCATGTATATCCCAACTAAAATTGATAAAGTAGAAAAAAATCAAGTGCTCTTTTATTCATTTGCTATGGAGGCCATACTAATGAATTTGACAATTTTTTATGATATAATCATCACCATCATAAACAGTTTCCAGCCTGTGACCGGGTCAGTTTAGTAGAATGCCTCCATTTTCCTCTATCTTTCCACCAATCTTCCCCCGTTAATTGCTTCCATTTTTCTCCTCTCACTTGAACACATTATGTTATCCGCTCCTCCCATCTCTTTCTTAGCCTCCCTTGCAGTCTTTTTCTTACTTGATACCTTTCTTAAATAAATTGTGTGATACAATGAACTATTTAAAATATCGTTATTTATACAGCTTTAAATTAATGTTGTTAAATACGTTCGTAATAGCTTTTAATGAGCATGTTTTGTATGTTTGAAAAAAACTATTAATAAACAATTATTTAAACCCTGTACTTATAAATAAGAAAGCTACTGTTTTGCTTTATGATATAGATTACAATTTTCATAGAAATGGCTTTATGTAAATTACTAAAAAATATGTTTAATTCATAATGGACATCATTTTATTATATTAATAGTTTTATTTTATAGGTATTGATACTATTTATAAAACGTGATAAATGCAGAACAAATGACCTTTTTACTACATACAATACTGTTTCCAGCCTGTGGCTTGGGTGAGATTTTTATTCAAGCCATTTATCTTCCACTTTCAGTTTGCTTGGCCTCTCGTAGCTTCATATGCCCTATAATATAACTTAATACTAGGACAAGCACAACATCCAGTCCCAAGTCGTTAATTCATCACTGCGAAAGTGTAAACATATTATCACCAAATATCAATGAAAAATATTTGGCCATGCCAGGAATCGAACCTGGGACCCTTAGCTCAGTAGGCAAACACGCTACCGATTGAGCTAGGGAGAGCAAATATTGTGTCATATGAAAACGTGAAAAGTTGATCTAGTAACTATTATGGCTGTTATGTTCCTATTAAAATTGGACTGTAAACACGTTATTATTCTGAAGCTTACTCACTTATTTAATCAACTAACTAGCTGTGCATTAGGCAACTTGTTCATTTAAAGGTAATTCATAAATTATGTGAATCTGCCTAGCATATTATATTGGTAGATTTTAAACTCTAAATCACATCTCTTTACGGAATGTGATTTTTTCAGATCACTTATTATATTCACGTTTGGAATGATGGTTGTGAAAACTATTGTCGTAATCGTCGGCCTCATCATTTATGCGGCTTATTATGACTGTGATCCTTACACAACAAAGGTAAATCAAAAGATAAGTTAAAATAAAATGCTAGAGGGAACCTAAAAATTGTGTTTTAAGGAGAATCCAAATCTCAAATAAATATATTTATAATTAATTGAGGGTTTTTTTTGTTATAAACTAGTAAATCACAAATTAATATTAAATTAATATTTATAAGATAACCATCCAAGAGGGTCATAAACTGTCCTTCAAATCTTTTCAATTGTAATAAAAAGACTTTTTATTATTTATCTAAAATGATTTTTATAAATATAAAAAGTAAATGGGTAGAGTTTATAATTGACAAGGCTTTTAAAAAATTAGACACTAATAAAAGTAAAAATTCTAACACATTTTTACACACAATTCAATATTTCGATGCTCTTATTGCATCTTTCTCAGGAAGCAATATCAATAAACCCTACCTGGAAGCATGTTTCAGGGATGCCAACATGTTTGTGCAGGATTCAAACTTCTTTGGTGGATTTAAAATTATCTGTAGATTCATTTACCATCCACCAGAAAAATCCATCCGAGATATTTTCATCATGCACAACCATGTTGGTAGCACTGAACATATGTTCCTGTAAAGTCCTACTACTACTAGTTCCTGACAAAGATGCAATAAGATTATAAAAATATTGAAGTGTATGTAAATATGTGTTATTGTTTTTACTTTTACGCGTGCTTTATTTTTCCATAATTCTATAATTTTATTAATTTTATATTATATTTTGCTTAGTGTAATTTATTTTATACGTATGATTCAAAAATCTTCTATTTTATTGTAGCTACGATTATATCTATAGTTATAAATGACTTGCTAAAATTGGTAAAGATGAGATGGATTATTCATAGTAAGTATACTGGCAATTGCTTAACAAATTGGTGGTATATTCACATCTCATGCACCCAACCAAGATATGAAGTTCGACCTTCCATTGAATGCTTAACCAACATAGGGGGATGCCCATACTGGGACACCAATGTGTTTTATTCTGGTTTGTTGTTCATGGTGGGGTCAGGGTTTGAATACCAGCCAGGTGTATCGATATGTTTTGATTTCTAAATGGTTTCTCACTCTCACTCTACAAAAATGATGGTACACATTCTCTAACTTGTGTTTTACTTATCCCTTACCTATTAGTGAGAATTGTTGCAGTTCTTCGATAGGTAGGAAGTAAGTTGAACTGCATCCAAAACTTAAACATATTTTATAAAGTATCGGGAAGATGCTATGTTTTTATACTTGTTTAATCCTAGGAATCACTTTATCTAATAACTTGGAACTCATGGAATCAGTCAAGTATTTTAAGGCGTTAGACTCTTTTAAAATTTGTTTGGGGTTGACGTGGAATTTGTAATTAGAACACTTATCTCCTCACACTCACTCTTCACGTGGGTGTGGGTTAATTTACCATAAGCTTCCCTACTAAACCCTCACTCAAAGATTATGTCGTAATTATTACCCCTTGTGTATAACGCACTAGGTAATAAAACACTAAACGAAAGCCTTTAAATCCAGCTCAATTAATCCAGGTTTGAGCAAATATTTGAGTAACCGGTATAAGTTACACAGAAAAATCCTTTCTATTGGATCAAAAGCCAATCATTTATTATTTAAGAGTGATAATATTTTAAAATAATAATTTATAGAGTACCTAAGAAAAAATTATAACTATAAAAACCTGCATCAATGATAATGTGGACTAAAGAGTCGGTCTCATCTGGTTAGCAAGTAATAGTGATGATGGAGTTCGAATCAGTTTCAGGTGCAATTTTTTTTTTTTTCCATCACTGGTTTCTTTATGTACCTACACACAAATTTGGGAAAATTTACTAAAAATACTAACTTCATTGCTGTTAGCTAATTAATATAAATATTAAAATACCTTGGACAGGTAAATAAAAATCCAGTGTATAAAATAATAACTAAAACCTAATTTTTTTACTGTGACCTTTGTCTTACTACCCATTCAAGCTATCAGAAAATATTTTACTAATTTTAAAATATTGAGGAAGGTAAAATTGATAGGATATGTATCCTAATTTGGGTTTAGGGATATTGTAAGACCGTTTTGTAAAAAAAAAAATAGTCATCAGGGCAGGATAAGAGCATTGTCAACCCTGGCACAGTAAAACCAGACCAGACAAGGATGACGTCTTGTCACACGTGACCATAGATCTAGGTAAGAAACTAATCAAAAACTAATTCTAGTTAGAGAGTGGAGCGTTGTGTGTGAGAAGCTTAGAACCACAGTTCTACTAAGTTTCAACAGTCTGTGACCAATTAAAGTTATGCAATTACGTTTATAATCTATGTAAATCAGAGATATGCTACGATGATAGGCTTGTATGCATTCAAAATTTAAAGTTTATTTTCTTGGATTACATTTTTTTTAAGTATTCTAACACCACCTCTTACTACTCGTTCGGGATATACGCTTATGTAATTAAACTGATGATTTTAGGAATTAGGAAGATTATATTTAGAGGAAGTGTACCCGCGTTTTCGTGTATAGAGGGTGGAAATCTATTTTGGGAAAAAGTACTCTCAGTACACCGGACCGTGATTCGAACCTCGATCTTCCAGTCATTGGCAGTCATATCCACTAAGAGAGTAGTGCCTTAGACCCTGCGGCCACCGAAGCAGGTTAAAAAATTTGAGAAATATAAATTGTTTATTTAAGCTTCAAGACATGACCATTATTTTTTGACAAATCTAATAAATAAATAAAAAATTCCTAGACCTTCCTATGGAATTTAATTTTTATTTTCAGCTATGATGTATTTATTGTTTTCTTTTTTTTTTGCTGAAGAATAATATTGGGAATATGAAGGATAACTATATGAAAGGAAAGTTCGGTTAGCTGGACTTTTATAGAATTAGATAAGCTTAACTTTTTCGTTTCCTTACACCCTCGTCAAACTCACACCACCTGATCAATTTCACAGTAATTATGCATAATATTTAAAATATTGGAAATTTTAATCTTTCATATTATAAAATACATAAAAACATATAAGTAATCGGCAGTTATTTAGAGAAAGAAATGTGTACTATCTTATGATATAAACTAAGAAAATGATCAGAAGAGGTAAATGTGATTAGAGTATAAAGCAATGAAGATAAAGGTTTTTCGTCAAGGCAAGTTAATAAATTCAGGATATTATTTAAATATTTGGTATTAGTTTTATGATTGTAAATAGTAATAATGATAAATATACATGCATACAGGTCACTTTCATAATTTTTATGAATATTATGAAATACGAACAATATAAGACGGGCTAATTAAATTGAATTAATCAATTACAGAAAATCAGCAAGCCTGACCAGATTGTACCATACTATGTCATGGACACAGCAGCTAATATTCCTGGATTATCTGGACTATTCGTGGCTGGAATCTTCAGTGCCGCATTAAGGTTGGTGAAATAATACACAAAAACACGTTATAATAGTCTCTCATTTCATCTCTCGCACTTTATCCCTCTTTCTCACACACTCTCTACCCTCACATACACTCTCTATCACACAATTTCTCTCACATTATCTTCATTACACTCTTTCTTAAGCTCTCTGTTTCCCCAACTCCCTCCCTCTCTCAAACGCTTTCTATTTCAAATTCTTTTAAAATTGATCTCACTCTCTTATTCTCACTTTATCTATCTTAAACTCACTCTATCTAAATTCACTCTTTCTCTCAAACACTCTTTCTCTCAAATATACCTTCTCAATTTTTCACTCTAACTCCCTCTCACAAACTCTCTCTCTCTCACTCTAATTTTATAAGTCCTTTTACTGTAATAGAAATGGCTGAACAGATTTTAACAAATGACCTCTCTTTTTAAATGTTATGTATCTAGGATGTCGGGAAAAATAGAAGTTTCCAATAAAAATCTGTCTTTCTCAGAGCATGTGCAGCTTTTAATTCTTTGTTTGCATCACCATGGAAACCATGATTTGTGTATGGTGGTATATGTAATGGGTAAAATATTTTTCTTTGTTTACTTGAGTGTTTTGGTGGCACAAATAGATAGAGAGCTGGAAGAGGGGTAGTTTTAAAGTTCTCATCGTGATTCGAAGAGGGCAAATAAACGTTTTAATTCAAATTAAACACCAAAAGATCTATGTAAAGTATATAGCCTCTGATGAGTAAACCTTTAGCTAGAAAATCGAGTGAATGCTTTTTATAGAGATATTTCCAATAAAAAGTTTATAATACATTTTAGTTCAATAATCTGAAGAAATCGCTGCAATGATCCACTATCTCATATATGAAGCCCTACACACAGTATATTCCTAAGATAATATTGTAATTCACTCATAGTCACTTAAGGTTTTTTTACATACCAAGTTAACCAATATTGTAAAAAAAAAACTGCAAAAAATAAACATTTCAAGTGAGAGAATAAAGTGTGAGGTAGAACCATATTAAATAGTTTGACTATTTTTCCCCCCCTACAGTACCATGTCGAGCAACCTGAACTGTTTGGCCGGTACAGTCTACGAAGACTTTATCTTGCCCTTCATCAAAGGCAACAAGAAATTGGAAGGACAGGCTCATGTGATCATGAAGTTGATAGTAGTGCATTTGGTCTGCTGTGCATTGGTATGGTGTTCGTTGTGGAGAAGATGGGTAGCGTATACCAGGTGAGGAGTTTTAAAACAAACGTTGAGGGAATAAAACGTTTACCTTTTATTGATTGTATGGATTATATATGTGTGTGTGTGAAATTTGGGTATTTTAAATAGATTACGCATATTTATCATATCATTAATTTAAAGTTTAATCTTCCTATTAACTATTTATTATTATTAGCACCGGTATTACTACCCATTGGGTTATACGCACTTACGCTAATGTGTATGGTAGGGTGATTGTGAGATGAAATGGAGGACCTACAGTTTAACGTGGAATCCGAACCACGGTGGAGGCCTGGCATTCCTCACATTCACAAGTTGTGATTAATACACGTCCTGCTAGAGGTGAAGGAAGGGTTTGGCAATCAGATATAATCTGTGCCGGGACAGAGGATTGAACCCCGGACTTCCAGCACAGAAGTCCTCTTGAATTTCCACACAATAGTCAGGACATCATTATCAGTTTTGACCTTCCAAAATTTATCTTGGAGTTTTTTTCATTCAAATAAAAATCCTTTTATGGCCAAAATTCGATTTCCAAGAAAGGAATATACCACAATATACCAAATCTCTGATAATGAAATCCAATATCATCCATATATCAAAAATCACACCATCTTAAACCACGATAAAAAAAATCCTTTCAATTCAATTCAACTAAATTATCACTCACAAATGTACCAACATTTTCCATTCCATTTATTTATCCGTTTATTTTGGAAGGTTGCAATATTATCTTGCCTGATTAAACTATGGATCTATCTTAATAAGCTACATCATAGTGTAACCAAGGAAGAAAAGCATGCATTACCTTTAGATTGAATAATGGCATTATTTTTACAGATAATTTCATAGGTTTCACCCCTAATATTAATCACAGAAAGAGTATAAGGGTATATGACAAAGGTCTTCAACCTTTTAATGTCTAAGGACCAAAGTTTTTGTCTCTTGTTAGCTCGTGAGCTGCAACTGACAATATTAGGATTAAATACATATTGAAATATTCATATTACCTCATTTTTATACATTTATACTCACATTAGGGATTAGGATTTCTCGATAAGTATGTTCTCTGTTGTTGTTTTTTCCTATTTTTAAACAATTTTTAGCAGGAGGTAGCATGATTCGTCTTGTCTAACATAGTTGTCATTTACCGGTTAGAAGTGCATTTGTATAAAAACTTAATCCTCTACAAAATAACTTAAAATACATTAATATAGTAAGTATTTATTTTATAAATTTGTCATGCAAAGCAGTTTCCATTTTTTCTCTTGAAATCATTTTATATATTTCACAAGCTAGTAGGCCGCAAAAAATGTAACCGTGGGCCACAAGGACCCTGGACCACGGTTTGAAGACCTCTAGCTTATTTGTTAACCAATGATTAATTTAAGCTCTGAATATGTAATAACGTGTCTGTCAATTAAAAAGGTCACAATAAAAATGTATTAATTTCATCAGACATTTTATGTCGGATAATATTTGTAAGAAAAAAATCTCTATACCACAATTAAAGCACCTATTTAAACAGTATTAATTATTTGACTATCAATATGGGTTATCTGTGGGGTTTTTTACCTTTTCACAATCATCTTTTCTTGGCCAAAATCGATTAAGGAAAGGAATCAATACCATTCATTCTAATCTCTTGATTAAGAAACATAATTACCTTCATAACATGGGTGTATGAGAAAAATGAAATATTAAGAGCCACGATTAAATATATAATCTATTAATTAATTCAACGATAATATATCACACTACAATGTAAAAATTTTCATTTCATCCTTATTTCATACGTTTTCTTTAGAGAAAGACTAAAATGCAATATTTTATTATACAGCATTTAAACTTAGGTATCATATCTTTAATTACTTTAATCATAGTTGTAACCCAAGTGGAAGAAAGTTGAAGCATTATTTTAGAAAAAAAACACTTTCTTTAACAAGATTAAATCTGATTTACCATCTTAAGACATTAATCACAGAAAGACGTATATGGCACTAATTGACAAGGCTTCATTATTAAGAACTAAGAACCAAATATTGTCAACATATTGTTACTATTTACATAATCGAAACCATGTCAAAAATTAGATATATACATTTAAAGCTGTTATAAAAAGCACTCAAATATTTTAAAATTACTAAGCACATTTAGTGAAGGATTTCTCAATAAGTATGTTCTATTTTGTTGTTTTTTCCTATTTTTAAACAATTTTTAGCATGAGGTAGCACGATTTGTCTTTTCTAACATAGTTGTCATTTACCGGTTGAAGACATTTGTATAAAAACTTAATCCTCTACAAAATAACTTAAAATACATTAATATAGTAAGTATTTATTTTATAAATTTGTCATGCAAAGCAGTTTCCATTTTTTCTCTTGAAATAATTTTATATATTTCACAAGCTAGTAGGCCAAAAAATGTAACCGTGGGCCACAAAGGACCCTGGACCACGGTTTGAAGACCTCTAGCTTATGTTGTTAACCAATGATTATTTAAGCTCTGAATATGTAATAACGTGTCTGTCAATTAAAAAGGTCACAATAAAAATGTATTAATTCATCAGACAGTTTTATGTCGGATAATATTTGTAAGAAAAAAAATCTCTATGCCACAATTAAAGCACCTATTTAAACAGTATTAATTATTTTCAGCTATCGTGAGTCTCGGAGGTGTCACTGTGGGGGTGTTTTTAGGCCTTTTCACACTCGGGATGTTCTTCCCTTGGGCCAACTCTAAGGTAAGTGTAACTCACGCAGTACCTTTATTTCATTCTATCTGTTGATGTAGACATGAATCTACCCTTCATGGGAAGGCATTCGGGGGTTGTATTGTGTTGAGAGAACACAAAAGAAAATAGAGGAGTTAATGTGTATATATATATATATATAAATTATATAACGATAAGACTTAGCCTACTCTTCTACTACAATGATAAAAATTTATATGTTCAGTCCTATCATTTCATGATGTTTCTTTAGGCAGACCAAGACTAAAATCCATGGATAATTTTTTTATTATAACAGCATCTTACTACCTTTCAGGTTATTTGCATATCTTGTAATTACTTTAATCAGGGAGGGGTAATTTACCCGCAATTGCGTGGAAGAAGTTGTGAAGCAATTTTGGAAAAAAAAACACTTTCTGTAGACCCGACCAGGATTAGAATCCTGATTTACTCATCTTCAGCAGGACATTCTAACACGAGACTCCTTATACGATTTGGCCACTGAAGTTGACAGGCCATTTAAGTTAAGGGAAACTTCAAGAATACCCAAAATAATTGTCAACAAATATGTGCTATACTATTTCACATATTATCGAAAGGAGCCATGTCATACATTATCAGTGATACGTTATCCTTAAAGCCTGTTATAAAAAGACAGGGCTCAAGATATTTTAAAAATTACAAGCAGCCTTTAGTGCCAGGTATATTTCTGGTATACATAATCAGGTGTTTAATTTCACATTAAATAATACTCACACATGTTACCTCAAGTTGTATAGTACTAGTCTCAATAAAATATAGACACCCAGGTAAGGGAAGGTAGAGAGGTTCGAAATTCTGTCAATATTCATCTAGATTTACAGTTTCTTATTTGTATAAGATCTTTTTAGTCTTGTTTGAAGTATTTCAGATGTTTAATAGCTATACAATATTACCTTATCGTAAAGTTTATTAAGAGCTAAAATATAAAAAACACCATATATTGGTTTTTGGAGAGGAGTGGTCTTATGATAATAATAATATTTAGCACCGCGTCTTACTACCCGTTTAGGTTATACGCTTAAGTACTAATTACTATAATGGATTTGGAATTGGGAGGGTTGAATTTAGAGGAAGTGAACCCACATTTGCATGGAATGAGAGTGGAAAGCCATTTAGGAAAAACCACCCCCAGTTCACCTGACTGAGATTCAAACCTCGATCTCCCCGTACTTGGCGGTCGAGCTCAACACGATTAGCGCGTTAGCCAACTACGCCACCGAGGCGGGTGAGTCGTCTTATGCTTATGCCCTGATTTTCTTGTCAAAATTATCTCCCATTAAACAACTGTCTGAAACCATATGTAAATATCAACCCTCTCTCTCTCTCTCAACAGGGAGCTTTAGCAGGGACGATTACCGGTCTACTCTTCATGGGCTGGATTGTGATTGGGGCTGAGAACACAGAGGCAACAGGCACCAAGAGGTTCCCATATCTACCCTTTTCCACGGAGGGGTGTGATAGCCCTAACGCCACAAACATCTATACCAGTACAGAAAATATTAAGTAAGCCACAACAAACACCAGAGAAAGAATATATTTGTATCAACCCAATAGAACTAAATTTTTCTGATCATTCTACTTTGCCTAGCAATGTATTTAATATCCCATAAGTAGATTGTTTTAATATACCTGCTCAACAAGTCAAAGAATATTAAAATATAGTTTTAATATAACTTTAAAATAAATACATTATATAATTGCACCTACCATGTCCCTGAAAGTAAGGGATCTAGAAATAATAATAATTAATACCTGCCTTGATAAAGTTTTTTTTTTTTTTTGTAAATGGTTACTTCACACTAGGCATCATACTTTTTTTCAGTAATTAAATTACCCAATGCATCAAAACGTGTTCTATCGGCCATATGGTCTAAGGAGCCAGGCTTGCATCTCCTTATAACCGGAATTTTAAGGTTAAAGTTCCTTTTATAACTTCAATTCTCACTTTCTCCACATGAATTCGGATATAATTACTAAAACCAGCCTTTATCATCCTTATTATTATATTAAGTGATAATTTTATCTTATTTTCTAGTCTCGTTTGTTGAACATAATAAACAAATAGTCACACTTTTTAATTTGTTGTTGTGTGTTTGGTCACACTGATGTCATCCATGTCTCGCTTGTTAAACACTTGAAAGACTATGCATCGTTCCCATGGCAACGATTATAATAAAACAAAGCATCGTGAGACCGGCATCTAACCACACAACGACAGCTACCAGTGGGAGCATAAGCGGGGGGGTGGAGTTCATAGAACGTTCATGATTCTAAAAATGACAATAAAGAAGCAGTTTTCTTCTCTTTCTAAGGGTCAGTTTCATAGTCAGACCAATACGCCTCAAGTGAGGCACTATAATAATACAGGGATACACCTACCTAGACCAGAATGGAATGTGCAAGTTTCATAGTTATAGTTAGTACGCCTCAAGTGCAGCGCTATACAAAATACAAGATATCAGCTTCCTAAACTCGAATAAAATCGGCTAGTTTTGCATAAAAGCTGGCTTATTCCATTATGGTCTGGGTAGTAATCATCCTGGATTTATTATGGCGTCGCACTTGAGGCTTACAAACTCTGATTATGAAACTGGTCTTAAAATGAGATCTTGAACAAGAAAAGGCCATCTTTTTTATTGTGTTGCCTATGATAACAGTTTCTAACATAAGCTTTAACCTTCACACTTTCTGAAATAAAGGAAAGGGCTGATTTTTCCTATCCTCACACCTTAGCAGTGATTTTGCATACTTCTTCCACCTCCAACTGTAATTTTTATTCTATTCTCTTTTTTTTTCTGCTGCAGTTTCCCGATGGAAGAGGATAACCAACACTTCGACGAACCTTTCATCCTTTATCGGATCTCGTACCTCCTGTACAGCGTCGTGGGAGCCTTCGTCGTCCTAATAATAGGGCTACTGGTAAGCTGGGCGAGCGGTTTCACGGACCCTCAGCAGGTGGACAGCAGACTCATCGTGCCTTTCATGAAGAGGTTCGCGAAGCAAGAGATAAAGGTGCCTATCAAACCAGAGTCCAAAGAACTTCTCAACGGTGCGCCGAGACCAAACCCTACCTTCTGATCACCCTATTTTGATCACGTCTCCATTCATTTTTTTTACAGCAGCGCAAACAGTACCGACATATCAAAGTTTTACAACGAACGAGATAACGTGGGTGTCTTGGCGATAATATTTGTTAATTTTAGTCAGTACCAATGGAATTACATCCTAATCAGGGAATTAAACTATCTAGCAAATAGAGGTGTGATAGCACTGATAATATGGCTGAACCTAAAATGGAAAGTTTGTGTTAATCGTGGTAAGTCACAGAGTAATAAATTTTAGTATGAAAATTTTAGCGTTTCTTTATTTAAAACGATTTATTCGTTATAGATTAAACTTCCTATTTTGGTTCTAGTTATAGATTACGTTGGTTCACTTAGTCACATATTTAAAGTTGCATCTAACCAATACTGGAACCGAAATACTTTCGCTGACATTTGGACGAAGTGTGACATTAACTCCGATGAATAGACTGAATTGTGTTCGTCTCGTCCCGTCGATGGGTAAACTAATCTGTTGTGTATTTGGGTGCCATCAAAACGTACTTACAAGATGTGATATATGAGTAAGGTCGAATAATTCTGTTTTAGCTGTGGAGTATGACTGAAGAGTTTTAAAGCGATGGAGATTTTTTTAAATATTATATTCGTGTGCCGAAGTATGTGGTCGTATATCATCACTACGTAGAATGACGGATGCGGAATGTAACCACTTTTAAAGTATGTCTCGCCTGAAGGAAAAAGATGAGTAGTCTGGATTATAGGTAAAACTTGTAGTTTCACCTATAATAAGATGGTGGAGAACATTATAGAAAAGCTTTTCTTAGTTTAACATGTTGGAACCGAGCCCTGGGTCCCCGGTTCAGATTCAGGTTGCTAAACTACTCATCTGGAGCCTGATGACATTTACTTTAAGACCTTAATATAAAATATTCATTTTTATAAATATTTTATTTTTGTAATTTTGAATTATGCTGTAAAAATATATTAAGTCGATGTGGAAATAAAAAAAGAGTCTTCATAAATTGACCTTTTTTGGGGTTTTTTTTTTAGTTTAAAATTAATATAATATTAGTTAATCATTAAAAAAAAAGCTTAAGTTAGTGTAGTATTGTGTTTATTTCCTTTTATTATTTCTAAGCTACAAAATATTGAGTAAATCAGTAATTTTTAAAATTATAAATCATGGCTTAATTTGAGAACGTATCCTTGTTAAATACATAAACAATTGACATAAAATAAATAGTAAGCCACAACTACTATATAATCTTCATCTCTTAAAATTTATTTTTACAAAACTCATTGTAAGTTTTACTTCTATTGACCACTCGATGAGAAAAGTATTGTTATCGTAAAGAAAAAATCAAATTCAAGATTCTGATTCTGATAAATGTAAACATTTCATAACCACCTGAAAACTTAAAAGTGGTTTGTGCGATTCCCTGTGACTGTATATCTGTATTTTGAACTAAAGTCAAAATCATTTTACCAATTTGGTTAATAAATCGTATCCAAGGTTTTTATGAGGTTTCCCAGAGTAAGTATATAGCCCTAAAATTAAGGGTAGTTTACTGATGATAAAAGGGATAAAAAAAAAGTCGATAATCTCAAAATGTGCTTTAACGATCTTTATGATTTTTGTATCCAGACCTGGTCTAGTACTACAAACAATATGGCTATTTTAAATTTTCCATGAAAATCACTTTAAGGGTTCTATATTAAGTAGAAATTTCTTATTTTCCTAATAGCACCACAACTATTTAACATACAAAATAACGACAAACAAAAAATCCTTACCATAGCTATATTCTTTGATTTCTAAAATTTTAAATAGTATCATTGTTTATAAAGAAATACTTACACTGAAATGAAGTTTTTAACTAGCGTTATTATTGATATTCGTCTTTACTAATGATTACTACTTCTGCCTTTAAAGTTTACTTAGTTATTATTTAATTGAACATATTATTTATTTTACAATTCAAGACAATGTGTTTAATTTTATGAAAACTACGTATTTTTCAGTTTACAAAGTGTTTATTATTTGAGAAACAATACTTAATTGAAAATTATAAGATAAAATAGTTGCCATGAAACTAAACAACACAAAATTTATTTTTATTTTGAGATGTGGTTATTTTGTATTTAGCTATTTATTGAATAAAATGTTATTTAGCTATACATTTTTATATTTGATCGAAGTTTGAGTATTTTCAGTTTTTAATTAATCATGACAAAAACATATTTTAAAGAGTACATCTTTAAAAAAATATTTTGTTCTGTTTAAATATATACGTGTGTATTTTTACAGGAACTAAAAAAAAACATTATTTGCAAAACATATGAAATAAAAGAAACCATTGCATGAGTAAATATTGGAAAAATGGTTTTATTATTGTTTACGTAAATAGACTAAATCATACTTTATCTATTTTTGTATGTCAAGTTGAAAAAATATATGATACGATCCAATTGAAAATATAATGTGTGTGAGGATAGGAAAATATAGGAGGGGGAATTACATTCTAATATTCAAGTATCACTATTTTATTTTTACGGCGTGAGCTTTTATCACGTGATGCTCTTGAAAACTCGTAGAAATAAATTTATAAAAAAAAGGGGGGATATAATTGGGTTAAAATAAACTTTAAATGTTTTTATTGACATAAAATATGCCTAGTATTTATCTAAATATAAGTAAACGTTGCATTTGAAGAAATACGTGCTTCTAAATTCTAAACAAACTGACAAATTTGTATAGTTCAGTCAGTTTTAAATTAATATATATTAAAAAACGCCTATCTATATTGGAAGTTATTATTTATTTAGGTGTCGTCTGATATAGTGGAGAAAGTTTCAAAAAATTTTTAACCTATATTTTTAAGGGAAAAGTACAGAATCATAATTTAAATTATTTTTAATTTTTTTCAACTGAAATATTTTTTATTTTATTCAGACCAAATTTACTAAAATAACGATTGAAACCATTATATCTGTCACACCCTGTGATTTGCATTTTTTGCTTTGAATTACATGTCATAATGATCCAGTTTATTGTGAGCGTGATGTCATGGACTGTGTGATCATCAATGTGGGTATTATTAATACTTTCAGATTATAATAATATATATAAAATATATTTGAAGATTTAAACCAAATTATTTATTTTTATTTTAAATACAAGTTATTCGGAGGCTCAACTCCCAAACTGCACATATAATTTGTTTGAACCAAAAGTAATACAAAATCCCTATACACTTATATTGGAAAAATCTGCCATTACCATAAAATTGTGTTCAAGGTTTCGGTGTACAGTGCCGCTAGAGCAAAGCTGTGCAAGCATTCGGTATAACAGGTTGCATAGGAGTTAGGCGCGGAGCACTGCACACCTCGACATCTTGGTGCACGGCAGTAGAACATACCACAGCTAACAGCAAAGCACCAGTCTATATTTAAATAGGATATGTTCTGAGAAAGTGCTTAAACTTATTACATGTGGGTGTCACGCACCTAGCTCCTATGCAACTTGTTGTACACGCAAACTTGCACAGCTTTGCTCTCCCGGCGCTGAAACTTTGAACACATTGGATGGTATTAGCAGAGTTGGCCGGATGTAAGTGTATGATATTTTATATTACTATTGGTTCAAACAAACTATATGCGCAGTTGGGGCGTTGAGTTTCCGAATACCCTCGTGATCATATGCATTACGATTTCATTGAAATTTTGGTATTTAATAATCCATAATAATAAATCACCTATATTATTATAAGAAAATGCAATAAGTAGTAATGTAATCAAGAATATTTAGAAAACTTACAGTTTTCTTAGTAAAGCTACAGCAATAAACCACCTGTTGGCAAACCTCACTTGAAATGAAGTATCAACCTCCCTATTAACGGCCATCAAGATCTACTGGTGATTAACATTGTATATTCCACCAACACAGCAGTGATAGTAGCCGACAGTTAACTAAAGCTACCATACCTACTTTCATGTATTCGTTCAAAAAAAAACCATACGAGCTGTAAAGACCTTATATTAATTGTCCATTTTGGGAGTTAAAACATTAATAAAAACCAATTGTTTTTAATTAGTTTTTTCCTCAGGTCCCGGCACAGATTTATCTAATTGCAAACCCTTCCTTAACCTCTGACAAGACGTGTATTAATCACAACTTGTGAATGTGTGGAATGCAGGCCTACACCGTGGTTCGGATCCCACGTTAAACTGTAGGTCCTCCATTTCATCTCACAATCACCCTACCATTACACATTAGCTAAGTGCGTGTAACCCGAACGGATATTAAGAAATGGTGCTAATATATAATAATAATATAATATAATAATAATAATATAATAATAATAATAATAATGCAATCCATGTTCACATTATGCTCCCATATAAGTCTTTGCCAACAAATGGGTATTATATCTTCAGGTTTTTCAACTAAAATGTTGTGTATACACCTTTCACCCCACACGTGACAGATGGCCACACCTGCGTGCATTGATTGATTAATACGTTTGAGAATGCATATAAGCAATAAAGTTCTTAACTATTTAATTTTTTCCATTATCCCTTTTGTTCATCTGTTTTAGGTCCAAATATTTTCCCAGCTCTTGGTTCTGAAAAAAAAAAACCTCCTAATTTATTATATTGGTACAGAATGAGATAATATGATTCACACCGTAAAGAACAACGGGTAGATTAAAGTTCTGTACATTCTTGTCTTAAAATTTCGAAACAGTAGACGAGACGACAACAGCTTACAAACTGCATTGTGCAAATTCATTCCCAGCGTGAATTATTTTTAATGACTAATTACGTTACACTCAAAGTCATTGAAAAATTAACTGCAATTGAACTAAAATATTTAATAATAATTCTAATAGTTGGAATAACATTTTTTAATCGTGCCATCTATTATTGAAGGTAAGAAGGAATACAATACTACATTTTTATTGGCCAAAACAGGGATACTATAATTTTGTGGTCAGTTCATGCAACCAATTGAATCAATGATACGAGTTTCATGATGTTTATTGAAAACTTTTAAATATTACTATAAGTAAAATATGTTTGATAAAATGTATGAGGTTTTTAAAGTTTTTATGTGAAATATTCGCATGATAAAACACAAATTTAATGAAATTTTAAGAATTTTAATACAATATATCATTCACAGAAAACTGGTCAAATTTTATTTCATGATCTACATGAATATATTATTTAAAAATTAACATTTAGTTATTGATAGCTTATAAAGCATCCCATGTTTAAAATGATTTTTTGTGAATTCCTATTTATAGACATATGTATGAACAAGATTTAATTTATGTCCTCCTCTCACCTGTATAATCTCCTACTATTGGCCTACCTACATTTTTAGAGTAAAATAAAAAAAGTGACACGTCACAGTCATTGTTATGTTCGTGACATAATTATCACTCTTTATAATGCGTACCTTCAAACGTAAAGCTTCAACTTCATATTGGAGTCAAAAACTGCTGATCTTAACATTTATACTAGAAGAGATATGTGAGAAAAGTTCGCCTACTCACATTTTGCTCAACAATCACAAGTATCACAATTTTATAAGGTAAGATTATAATTAGTTACAATTTTGATAAATTAATAAATTTAAATATTATACTGTTCCCATATTTACTTTCTATTGACCTAATGGATAAGAGATGTTTTGTGATTATTGAAAAAAAAAATACTTGATACTATCTGTATATATCTCAGGCTAGAGCAGGAAACATTTTAGTAATCGGTCTAAAATTTGGAATCAATGGTTTTCATAAGGTTCACCAGATTTTTTTTTTAAATTAGATAATTATCTAACCCTAAAATGAAGGGTAGTTTACGAAATTGTAAAAAGAGAACTAATCCATTTTCTCTATACAGGGTAGACTGATTTTAATTACAGAATGTATCTAGACACTGATTAAAATTTACAAACGAATTGAAAATATTAGTTTACCCATAAAAATGACTTTTGTTTTACCTTACATAAGGAAAAATCTACTATTTTGATATTTTCGAAATTATTTGTAATGTGAAATCACTTATTTTAGTAAATTACTATTAGTATTAAAAATAAAGATATTTTTAATTGAAATACATGTGTATATAACCAATGGTTTTTGAGCTATAGATGGATCTACATTTTTTTACTTTCAATATTTATTTCATTTATTCACATTTGTGAAATGTTTCCGCAAAAAAAATTGTATTATCTCTTTACAAAAGTATTACGAGTTTTTAGTAAATGTCTCTACTTTAAGATAAAAAGATAAAGATCTGTGTATTGAACCATAATATTTTTTTTATGAGTGGTGAGGTCGCGTCCCAAATCGCAGTCAATACTTTCTACCTCTCCATAAACTTGTAAAGGGGTATTTGTTTTAACAATAAAAAAACCAATGTCTTAACGCTTTCGTTCAAAACACAATTATTACAATATTTATTGTTTTATTAGAATACAATAAAAAAATATAGGCTCTAGACTTAACAAGGCATTCAATACACCAATCATAACCAATTATTACATTGATAGTTTCTCTCAAAAACATGTTCTTAGATCCTCTCTCCATTGAACGAATGTATAATGGTAAAGTTTGTTATAAATAATCCTTCTAGTCTTGAGTCCATATACTAATTAATGTAAATATTAGAGCCATCATATGATTAATTACATTTAGTAGCAAAAATAAATTTATAGTCATGTTAAATCTTTCTTGTTTATTAAATATATTTTTATAATTTGATTTTTAAACTTATGATATAAATATTTAGATTATAGTTTTGATAATTTACGAATAGTATTTATGTTTACAGCTACCATTTGTCAGCAATGAACGAAACTATAACTATCCCAAGTATTTATTTTAAACAATTGTTTTAAACTTCTCTTTGTGTTCATAAAGTTGATCAGATATTTAATGAATTAATTTTCCTCTAAATCTATTCGATTTTTGGAATTCAAGATTAAATTCTCAGACAAATTTCTTTAGTTAAAATACCTTGAATAAATATTCCGCAACTTTGTAGGAGACCTTGCTGATAACAATCCATTGTTTCAGCCACCTTTTATTAGATGCCATTTATAATTTCTTGTGTAAGCTTAAACCACATATTTAGAAAATCACCTACGACATAATTATATGTACCGACCTTGTAACTCCTCTGAATTCTTAGGTAAATACAAATACTTATATAATAGTTTTCATTTGAATCCATTACTGTGTATCTACTTAATTTGAAAGTTGATCTCAAAAAGCTATTAAAGGAAATGTTTAAAGAAAGCAATATTGGTTCGTAGCTAGCTAATTTCACCACTGTTTTTTGATATATCATTTAATTGTCATAATGATTTTTTTATATAGATGGAGTTTTTTTTAAACTATAACAATATATAGTTCAATATGAAATACAATCAAGTATACACATAATCAACACAGCACTCTTATGTTATTTTTTACTTAATTGATGCACCCACATATATAAACTTTAGCCTTAAATGCCACTTTCCTCTAATGTTAAATATAGTTGAATTATTGATGACACCAAAAATAATGTAGTTAAATATAAAGTACTGATAATATACTATGTTTACTTTACCCTTCATTTAACCTGTAAGGTAACAAGTTTACATTGCAGTATTCAACTATGGCTTGGTTTATAATATATGGTCATAGTGTAATCCGTAAAGGAGAGACTGCTATCTTTCAGGGTAGATGATATCTTTATTAAAGCAATTGGTAGGCCTACACGAAAATATTGAACTAAATTTGGTTTTATTTATAAAAAAATTAACCATTGTACGATAAACTAGATTCACAAAAGTATCCGTCCAATATTCTTACTGGGAAAAGTTAAATATATCAAGGAAATATATTCTCACCACGGCAAATTAAATGTGATTGCAATATTGACTATTTATTTGATGATTTCTTAGAGGGAGAATAGACAATTAAAATAATAAAATATATATAATTTGTTCACTAATTATCACCAGCTAACTAGGATTGTAGTTCATTCTATTCCTACGGATACAATAGGGTTTGACACGTAGAATCCCTAAAGCCAAAAACAACTGGGTCTTGTTTCAAAGGGAGTATTATCATACTTTTATGAAAACAATATAAAGGAAATACATACAAACTATCATCAACTGTTTCCAGCCTGTGGCTGGGTCAGTTTAGTAAAATGCCTCCAACTTCTTCAATCCTTCCACCATTCCACCTCCTTTAATTACTTTCATTCTTCTCCTCCCATATCTTTCTTGACCTCCCTCGCAGGGTTTTTTTCCCAAATACTTCATTTCCAACCGTTTCATAATCGAAATATAGCCCCCAAGATCTGATGAAGTATGTATTTAATTATTGAATTGCGGTGACCTGATGGTCTAGGGGTAAGGTGTCAGACTTCTGTGCTGAGGGTCCGGGGTTCAATCCTCGGTCCCGGCACAGATTTATCTGATTGCCAAACCCTTCCTTCACCTCTGACAAGACGTATATTAATCACAACTTGTGAATGTGTGGAATGCCAGGCCTCCACCGTGGTTCGGATCCCACGTTAAACTGTAGGTCCTCCATTTCATCTCACAATCACCCTACCATTACACATTAGCATAAGTGCGTATAGCCCGAACGTTTAGTAAGAGGTGGTGATAATAATAATAATAATAATAATAATAATAATAATAGATTTCTGACTAAAATGTACAGTTGTTGTGTCATTACACTGCATAGTTTGTTCCCATCCAGGTGATAATGTCGACCAACTCGAGCACAGTATCAGACGATATGGGCTACCTTCATTTTGGATGGTTCGACCATAGCGCCTTTATCCTCATGCTGGCCTTGTCAACAGTTGTTGGGTTAATCGTAGGTCTATGTGGAAAACAAGACACCAAGGTGGACTACCTGCACGGGGGGAAAACTATGGGGGTAGTTCCTATAGCCATGTCTCTCATATTCAGGTATTTTTTGGAGCGGTAGTTGTAATATGTTCATATTGTCATTTATATGTCTGAAAAAGGCTTTAGCATTAAACTAATAGTGGATAGCATCGAAGAAAATAGACTAGAATAATTCTTATTTGAAGCAACTGTGTTTTTATATCCCTTAGATTCAAGCGCATTAAATAATCTAACAACTAAAACAATATGAAAATTTACTAGCATACTTACCTTACTACAATAATGTATTTTATTTCTCACGGGCTACAAATATTATTTTATAGTGCCTTTTAATATAGTCGTGCTTGGATGTGGATATAGCTATTAAATATTTTAAGAAGAACACATTTAACTATTAGATGAAGAAATCGCATTGACATTTTTATAAGAACAAATTGAATAAATTATACACTTTGATTGTTCCAAACAAAACTTGTGATAACATTTATAAACTTATTCTACCATTTGATCTCTTTAATTGCCTGTAACAAATATTACTTACAATCAAATTAGAAGATTCAAATGCTACTTGTTTACCAGACTGAGTAAGTACCAATGAAGAGGATTGAATAATAATTGATAGACGTGATATTTTTGGTAAATCAAACTAATTTTCTTACCAAAATATGTTTTTATCACAAAAACATTCCAGTTAGAAATTCATGCTACAAATTTAATACTTTTTAACATTGAAAACAGTGCCTTTTTAGAGAGGTGGATGTTGGAGAGGGTATAGCTTATTTCCTAAGTGAACTAAATTTGTTGGTAGCGGGTTTTGAACTAAATTTGTTGTTAACTGGTTTAAAACAATTTGTATACATTTAATTATAATCATTGAAACGTAATCATAGACTCTTGTGTGTTTTTTTTTTCAGCCAAATATCTGGAATAGCACTGATGGGTATCCCGTCAGATGTATATATCTACGGAAGTCAGTTCTACATCATTTGTATCAGTATCATAATTGCTTGTATCGTTAGTAGCTACGTTTTTCTGCCTGTGTTTTTTGAATTACAATTGACCTCAATATATGAGGTAAGTATTCTAAAAATATAATTATAATTTCTAATTCAATTTTTATTAATTATAGTGCTGGCCAACAGTTGTAATACCTATAACAGGTCAGCACTTAAAAATACATAATTACCTTACAAATACATATATTTACACGATAAAACAAGATAAACAATAATAGCTAAATAATGATATATACTGATGAATAGCTACGAAAAAATAATATATAAAAATGATAATAATAAAAAATATCAAAAATAACAATTAACTAAAAAGTAGAGAGGTAATAATAATAATAATAATAATAATAATAATAATAATAATAATAATAACATAATCCCAATCCAATAATCAAGTTTAATATCCTCCCTTAAGAAATGTTACGTACATTCAATGTTGTTAGTTAATAATTATCATCAACTGTTTCCAGCCTGTGGTAAGGTGAGTTTAGAAACATTCCTTTATCTTCTTTTGTACTTCCACCATTCTCACACCTTTGTCTTTACTAATAGTTTCCTCTCACACAACTTTTGTTATCTACTCCTCCCTTCTTTTTCTCGGCCTCCCTTGCCGTCTTTTCCTTACATTCTTTATTTATTTGGCATCTTTTCCTTCTCCAACTTCATTAAATGCCCAAAGCATCTCACTACTGCTTCCTCTACTATTTCATGTACTCCAACATCCTCATTACATGCCTACACCATCTCACCCTTGCTTCCTCTACTATCTCATGTACTCCAACATCCTCATTACATTGACCATACCCACTTGAGTGTTTGCTTCCTCTACTATCTCTGTACTCCTACATCCTTGTTACATGTCATACACTCGTTTCCTTGCTCACTCCACTATTATGTACTCAACATCCTCATTACTGCCCCTATCCATCTCACCTTGCTCCCTCACTATTTCATTACTCCAACTCTCATTAATGCCCATACCATCTCACCTGCTCCTTCCACTATTTCATGTACTCCAACATCCTCATTACATGCCCATACCATCTCAGCCTTGCTTCCTTTTACTATCTATGTACTCCAACATCCTCATTACATGCCCATACCATCTCAGCCTTGCTTCCTTACTATCTCATGTACTCCAACATCCTCATTACTTGCCCATACCATCTCAGTCTTGCTTCCTCTACTATCTCATGTACTCCAACATTCTCATTACATGCCATACCATCTCAGTCTTGCTCCCTCACTATCTCATGTACTCCAACATCCTCATTACATGCCCATACCATCTCAGTCTTGCTTCCTCTACTATCTCATGTACTCCAACATCCTCATTACATGACCATACCATCTCAGTCTTGCTTCCTCTACTATCTCATGTACTCCAACATCCTCATTACATGACCATACCATCTCAGCTTGCTTCCTTACTATCTCATGTACTCCAACATCCTCATTACATGACCATACCATCTCAGTCTTGCTTCCTCTACTATCTCATGTACTCCAACATCCTCATTACATGACCATACCATCTCAGGTCTTGCTTCCTCTACTATCTCATGTACTCCAACATCCTCATTACATGACCATACCATCTCAGGCTTGCTTCCTTTACTTTATCATGTACCCTGTACCCCCCTCTTTACTGGATAACTTATTTTCCTGATTCTCCTCATGACAGATAAATATTAGTTAATATGATGTTCTAAATTATGTTCAGATCTTTTGAACAAGTGAACCAAAGCTACAGTTTCGTTTGTTCTTATCTGCCAATAATGGAGAAATAGGGACTCAAATCAAGGACAAAATATTTTGTAACGAATCATACATTCATTCCTTAATCCTAGTTCATTGGTGTAAATATGCGTACATACCAGCTGTGTGGCGGGACGTTGATCACAATATAAAATTATCAAATCACAATTTTGAGATTGCTCATTTGCAGAGAATATTAATTGCTATACCAGAGGTAACGTGCTATTCCCAATAAATAATTATATATTCGAACAAGTGTTCAAGAGGTTTAAGTGATGGTCTTGCACTGCACACTGTAGAGGGTAATAATTGAGCTTTTCACAAATGATTTTCTTTCCGGGTGTACCGTAATACGATGGAATTACCTCCTTGTCCAAGCCGCCCTGGTTAACATTAAATTCCTTGCTTTAAAATACTTTTCCCATAAAAACATATTGATAAATGTCATTTATATTATTTGTATGTAATTTCTGTATGTGTCTGTGTATGTTTTCTACACCAACACTAGCACCTAGATGCAATAGAAGGCTGAATATTTGCACAGTTATATTATTATAGCATACAAGATAGGATCATAGTGTAAATTGCAATGTAACACTTTTACTTTTTGGATTGCAGTTATATTATGAGATAGATTCGTGGTGCAAAATTTCATGATAAACAGAGCACATATTTGAACAATATAATTGAAACTTTATTTTAATAATGGAAAAAATTAAAAATATTATGATTATCTCATTTCATTACCCCAATATACCGGATTACCTTCTTTATGAAGAGGCTTCTCTAATTAATAAAATTACTTTATCATCTGTGAAACAAATGGAATTTTTCCCTTAACTATTTTAATATATTAAATAGTCATTAAGAGTTTATTATTTAAAATAGTACTTTAAAACGTGTTATTTCAGTACTTGGAGCTACGCTTTAGTCCACAAGTTCGTGTGCTGGCATCAGTGCTATTCGCAACTACCATTTTGTTGTATATTCCCATCGTAATATACGTGCCAGCTCTGGCATTTAATCAAGGTAGGTTCAAAATAAAGTATGGATATGGTTACGAAAGAAATTTTGACAGCTATAAATATACTGAAACAATATTCATATGTACAAAAAAGCGTACTTTTTAAAGGCTCTTTATTGCCATACTCCCACATTAATAAATTGTTTTACTTTCTCTCGACATCTCGAAGAGAAATGTATTGTGATCGTCTAGAAAATCTAAATCGATATTTTGATAAATGTAGACGTTCAAGACCCCCTAAAACCAATAAAGTTGTTTTACCAACCATCTACCTGTCTGCCTGTCTGTCTGTCTGTACCTCGGAATAGAGCCAAAACTATCTTACCGATTGGACTAAAACTTGGTATCTGAGGATTTTATATGGTCTTCAAGGGATTTTTGGAACTATACATCTAAACCTAAAATTAAGGGTAGCTTACTGAAGGCAAAAGAGAAAAAAGAAATCAATTTTCTCAGAACTCGCTCTAACGTTTTTGATTAAATTTTATATCTAGACATTGTTCATCATTATCTATACATAAATGATTTATATATTTATCTTGTTCTAGTGTCCGGTGTAAGTATTCATCTGATTACAACAGCTGTCTGCATAGTCTGCATTTTATACACAATGTTGGTAAGCATAAACAATTGTAATTATACTTTTGGTTTGTTTTAATTCAATATTAATAATTTGAATGGAATGAGATTTATTTGGGTTTTTGTTAGAATCGTGTCTTCCTACCTACTCGGGTATGCGCTTAGTACTAATAACGCTAATTAATTTAGCTTAGGAAGGCTATTTTATAAAAAAGTATTCATATTTACAAGTGGTAACGTGGAAAACTAATTTGGGAAAACAACCTCAGTACACCTAACTGAGATTCTGACTCAATCTCTACGTCATCGGTAGTCAGGTATATTGCGAGAGTAGCGTGTTAGACCATGTGATCACCGAAGCAGGTTTATAGTGTTCACAGAACTACAAGTGTTTCTATATATGATTGATTCTGTTCTTATACCATTAGGGTGGACTGAAGGCCGTTGTATGGACGGATTTCCTTCAGTCATTCGTGACGGTGGGTTCAAGTATTATCCGTCATCGTCATAGGATTGTGGCGGCTTGGTGGTCCTCAGGTGGTCTGGCAAAGAAGCTATGAAGGTGGACGTTTAGAACTATTTAAGTATGTCGATACTCACATGTCACACCATCCAAAGGGTATTAATTGAACATATGGTTCAACTGCTTCCATTAGATTCTTTAAATTGGAAAATGATACCTGGACAAAGGAATCGAACACAGGACGTCCATTTTAAAAATCCTATGCTCTTACCTCTGAGTTATTGAGGAGTTGTCCCTTGCCCAGAGTTATTCTTCAATCATAATTTAAGGCAAAGTCAAATATGCGCACTCATACAGTTGTCATTGTACTATTGGCAGTATAAAGCCTTACCGAGTCAAAGATAGCTGCTTTATCTGATAGCCCACGATCTTAATTGACCCCGTATATGTATCTGAGATTTCCTCACGTCCCTCACAGACTCTGCCTCAAAAGATGTGTGAAGAAGGACCTAGGAAACGGGAGGACTTCTAGATAGATTAGTGGTTAGAGCAGTAGCTTAATAATCCAAAGGTACCGGGCTCAATTCCCGCATCTGAGTTTCATTTTTAAATCTAAATAATATTATATCCAGACAAAGCTATAACCGTAACTAGAGAATACAAAAACTTGGATATTTAATCCATGGTCTTATCAGCTTAAACTACTAAAGGTGTTCCCAATATTTCAAACTCCTAGCACTGTGCTTCAGAATGGCTCTAAAAGATCGTGTTCTATTCTCACTGAGTCCACTATATGTTATATTCAGCAATAAAACTAGTTCAACTGAGACAATTTATTTTTCAAACCACATAATAATTTATATTTTCTGAAAGATAAAACCAAGATATAGATATGTACACATTTTTATAACGATTTTCCTTAATCTTAAGATGTTAGATTCACTTCAGCATAATTATTATTGGAACCCTATTCAATTTATCCAAATAGTACAACCCAAAGTAGATTTCTTTTCATTAAATATAGTTATAGAAAAATAAATCATCTAGAGGGGTGTGCACTTATGGATTTGTTGATTATTTATTAGATATTGACATACATATGTTTGTTTGCCCTCACTAAAATAATAAAACATTTATATAAATGTGATTTGACACATTATTTAATAATTCCCTTACAAAGAGATCTTTCTCTGCATTGTCTGAGTAATTATATCCAAATAAAGTTTTACCGATGAAATACTAGCCCTAAAATAACTTTTGATACTCAAACAATTGAATATTTTTGAGTCTATTGCTGTCATAATAAGATTGAAAATCAAAGTTTAAAATAGTCGGAACAACTACTAAAATAAACCTCTACTATTCACAAAAAAGATGGCTATCATAGAAAAAGGATCAGTATATTTACCTAAGATATGATAAAATTTAAAGATTTGTAATGGTTAAGAACTACATATTCTTTGTCTTGAATTTGTAAGTTTCATAAAACATAACAACTCTCCCACCAAATATAAATACAAAGTTTTTGTTTAAAAAAATAGTATATTCATTCTTAATCAAGAACGATAAGGCTGATGAGAAATTAGTCTTTTAGACAAAGTGTACTTGCATTATCGTGAGGAATTTGTGACAAACTACATTTACATGGATATCTGAATATATTAAGTAAAAACTTTTTCTACTTTCTCTCAACTTCTCAAAGAGAAAGGATTGTGATCGTCAAAAAAAATAGAACTCAAGATTTTGATAAGTGCCCTGAAACCAAAACAGTGTTTTTTGGTTCTCCGTCTGTTTGTCTGTACCCTGGGCTAGAACCAAATCTATTTTACCGATTGGTCTAAAACTTGGTATCTGTGGTTTTAATAAGGTTCCCCAAGAAGTTTTTGGAATTATATATCTAATCATAAATTTAAGGATAGTTTACTGAAGGGAAAAAAAAATAAAAATTAATATTTTCTCAAAATTATCTCAAACGATTTTGATTAAATTATAGATCCAGACACTGTTCGTTATTATAAACAAGATGGAAATTCTCATTTTTCTCATTAAAATGACTTTGAGGCTACTTTACATAAAGGAAATTTTCCAATTTTTATCATTTCTTCGCAACTGTTTTAGATACTAAATAACTTATCAGTGTTAATGTTGTATTAGGTACTCTTAAAGAAAAACCTATCTTATTTGAAATATATTTCTATAAAACCAATAGTTTTTGAGCTATACGCAAATATACTCTTTTCAATTCAGGTCTTTGAAAATTAATTTTACTCTTATACTCTTTGAGGGACAAGATGTTTCTATTTTCTCAGTTTTTCTGTAACAGTGTACTAGTTCATAATGCAATAGAGTACGTATGTACAGTGTATATTATTTAATTTTATGCTCTTTTGTTGAGTGTTTTTTCAACAATGATATTATTCCGTTTCACAAATTTTACGAGTTTTTAGTAAATATCTATTTTAAGATAAAATATATTAAGGTCTTGATATAAAAATTTAAAAATTATATAGATATGAGCTAATAATTGGAGAGCTGTTATGACTTGCTAGACTTCTATATATTAAACCTTAACAAAAAACTAAAACTTGAATGAGTAGAAAAATCACGTGTATTTATACAATTGTGTTTTTTTACGAAATTAGAGCCCATTCACCAAGGAAATGCGAGTTTTCACGTCAATACGATACATATAATATTCCTTTAAAAAAAAGTTTTCGGTCTAAAGTTTTGCCACGCCTAAAGGGTCTGTCCCTAAGAAATAGGTTTTTACTATAGGAGAAGAAACACGATAGCGGAAACGGCAAACTTTTTAATCCCATAAACTGGGCCGATAGCCGATAATGGTGTATTTTATACGAAGTTGAGTAGCTCTACGATAGTAAAGGTGGTTATCTAAACAAGGTTACGATTTTATATGAGAAATGTCTGTTCGGCACGCTCTAATGCTAGTACTTCAAATATTGAAAGGTAAAACATGATTTTTTTTTAAAACTAAGTTTAGTTATATTTAGAATTTACTTTAATGTGAAAAATATTGTAATTTCTGAAATTGACATTTCATGAATCCTAGTAAAATATTGTTAAGAGCCTTCTACAACATTTGTAATGTTGTATAAAAAGGTTTCAAACATGTATAGAAGTTTTAGTATTTTAGCAAAAATAGCTTCAAAATTATGACAAATTAACTTGCCATGTAAATAAATAAAGAGAAATTTAACAAACACTTTTCTAAAACTTTGAATTTGTAAGTTTCATAAAATATAACAACTCTCCCACCAAATATAAATACAAAGTTTTTTATTTAAAAAAATAGTATATTCATTCTTAACCAAGAACGATAAGGCTGATGAGAAACTAGTCCTTTAGACAAAGTGTAACGGCATTATCGTGAGGAATTTGTGACAAATACCTTTATAAAATCATCCTCACTGTCACGACCAGAATTTGACGGAAATCTTTCATTGTTATTGTATGTGATGTATTTTGAGTCTGATTTGGAGGGGGTATTACCATATATTATATTAGATAAACCACATACAGGTATGTCTAAGTCTAGTTAACTCAACTTTATTGATTGTTCAAACCACAAGGTTTGTAAAAATTCCCAACAATATTTCAGACATTTTGTGGTTTTTTTTTATGTAAGTTAACATAATTTCAAGATTCTTTTTATTTTTTAGATACCTCATTCAACCAATTTTGTTTGAATATATTTCATATTGAAACATTTGTTTGTCCAAATATTATTTTAGCATGGACCCTAGCCCATTTGTCCGAAGTACATTCTGGACGGTGACTGTGGGAATGACCTTCGCCTGGCTCTTCTCACTGGCTGCAAGTCAAGGGATGGTGCAGAAGTTCATATCGCTGCCGGATATCAAAAGTGCCAGAAGTTGAGTGAAAACAACAATTTTAGGGTATTAGGAAAAAATAGGGAAATTCAAATTACACACATTTTCCAAGAGAACTACTTTCTATATTTCAAAATTTATAAGAATCCAATCAAATATTATTTGTTAATAAATTTTTTTTAAATACCACTTTTAATCATAAACAAATTTACATTAGAAAGGTACCATGATTGCCTAACAGATGGCAACATTAACTTAATTTTAAGTTTAACTTTACCCCTCTTTCCCCTGTACCCTTCAATGCTTTTTTTTTTAACCAAGCAGGGATTAATAAGAGTCCATATCACTGTCAATTAGCCACGGATCTACAGATAATACCTGAGTCGATGGTCACATGGTCTAAACCACTACAATAACAGTAGACTAGACTTCAGATGATGTGAATATCGGGGTTCAATCCTGGTAGGGTGTACTGAGAGTGGTTTTTCCTAAACGGTTTTCCCTTCACTTTCCACGAAAATGTGGGTACACTTCCTATAAATGTAAACTCCGTCATTCCTAATCCATTAGAATAATTAGTACATAAGCGTACAGCCCGAATGGTTAATAAGATGCTGTTCTAGAAAATAATCTAAATAAAATATTACTCTCGAATAATAAATTGAATCGAAGTGAAGTTTTCAGCATATTCATTCAACAACAGCAAAACTACATATAATAAATACAATTGTTTTCTGCTTTTAAAATAATAATTTCTAAATTTTGTTGTAATTTTTAAATTTTGGGTAAACAATTTAATTGATTCCAATCTCACTATTTTACAGTGTGAAATAGAGTTTCATCACGATGTGATATTTGGTTTGATATGTATTTCCCACCTTAGTTTATATTGTTCGTGGGGTTAGACAATCTCTTAAAATGTCACCTGTGTTAAGTTTTCATCAATTTTGGACCCATTTGCCCAATCATACATGAGATCTGATCTAAATCCGTCACATGGGACTGTACTTTCGTTGATACCAGCTGAAGAATGTTTGTCATAGAACCGCCTCGGTGGCATAGTTGGCTAACGCGCCAGTCGTATTGAACCAGACCACTGAGGCGGGGAGATCGAGGTTCTAATCTCGGTCGGGTGAACTGGGGTGTTTTTCCTAAATGGTTTTCATTCTCCCTCCACGCAAATTGGGTTCATTTCCTCTAATTCAACCTTCCCAATTCCTAATCCATTAGTGTAATAAGTACTAAGCGTATAACCGAACGGGTAGTAAGACGCGGGGCTAAATAATAATAATAATAATAATAATAATAATAATAATAATTTTGTCATAGAAGAATATTTTCGTACAGACAGTCAAAAGAAATCTAAAATGGCTACACGTTAAAATGGTACCTTACTCCGCATGTTATGACCAACATTTTCTCGCTGTCTCCACAGATCTTTGGCAATATTCTGCGTAGGCAACATTACAATGAAAACTGTAACAGTCGCTATTGGACTAATCATCTTCGCTACGTACCACGATTGTGATCCTCTTACTACAAAGGTACGTCAGCTAACTTCTAGCCAAGGTTGAGGGCATGCATAGTCATTAAACGAAGGAGCACAGTTGTTAGAACTATAGTATGATTTTTGTAGGATGAAAGGTAACAAATTTATAGAATTATTATTTCAAGTTTATCACTGATAGCATTTTATATACGAGTAGTTATTATTACTATTTTATAGAAATTGATATTACCCATCAAAATGTATAATTTAATATCTCACGAATTGATGAATGTATAAAATTTTAGAATAGTTTTATTAAAACTTGAGTAATTATCAAATATAGTAACTCATGCCAGAATCTTGTTATGTATAGGAAAGGGTTTTATCAGAGTAAAATAATAAATACTGAGCAAAAAATAACAAGACTATATTGTTATAAGATTGTTATAAATTATATTAGCCAAGTCTGTGGACACTAGGGTAGTATTGGGTGGTTGAGTCCTATCTTCAAGATTGTAAATATTTTTCGTATAGGATTAAACGGGTCAAAAATATAGGCACATTTTTAAATTCAGGATAATGAGTTGATTTTAAAAACCTATAGGCTTACCATTACTACCATGGCATTTATCTTAAAATATAAGATCAATAAAGTGTACACATATGATAGCGTGCCATAAATATTGGCCAACTTTTAAATATGTAGAATACCTATTTATATTATTAGAGCTTAGTATACTAACACTCTTGACTATATTTGCCCATGGTGACTAGTTTACAAATAATATTTTATTTGAATTTAGTTTTATCATATTTATAACTATCTTCTATTAAATTATCAATTTTAATTTTTAGAAAATCAAAAAGATAGACCAAATTCTGCCATATTACGTCATGGACACAGTCGCCAACGTACCCGGTCTACCTGGGTTGTTTATTGCGGGAGTATTTAGTGCTTCATTAAGGTAAGACAAATAAAAGGGTTATTTTCCTTCTTGCTTGAAGATGAAATTGTTAACAAAGAAGCTGTTGATGTATTTGTTTTTATATTAGTTAAGTGTTTTTTTTTTACCAATATGATTAACATTTGTCTACGTTTATTTATAGTTTCCCTCCAAGGAAAGAATGGATTTATAAGAGTGTACTTAAGAGAATAATCTCCTCAGAAACTTATGGCAAGCGAAAAAAAACAAAAATGTATTGAATGAATGTAAATATATTGTCTTTAAAGGTCAAATTTGTTACAAATCAAAAGGAACAATTTAAAACATTTCTGTCAATTCTTGTTTACGTTGCCAACAACCAAGTGTTTTCCCTAAAATGTATACATTACCTAGCAGAAAAATAAATTTTAAAATTTGATACAGCTTTCCGAGGGTTTTTAGATTGATTCCAGTATAAATGTTGAAAGATGTAGGGTGAAAATAAACTGAAATTTTTTAATTTGTATTTTATATGGTATAATACATGAATTTGACCAACTAAATGCCACTTTAACTATATTAATTGTTCCAATCATGGCTCAAAATTTAAAAACCCACAGAGGTCTAACTAGCAACGCCAAACTTCCATTTCACAGCACACTGTCCAGCACCATGAATTGCCTCTCCGGAACAATCTACGAGGACTTCATTTTCCCCTTCATCCGTGAAAACAAGAGACTTCAGTCTAGAGCTCACATCATCCTCAAGATAACGGTGGTTGTCATAGGACTTGTATGCATCGCCATGGTCTTCATAGTGGAGAGACTTGGTGGGGTGTTTGAGGTGAATACTAGTTCAAAGATATTTAAAAACAATATCCATACTTTTATCATATCCTCAATCCCCAACGCAATCAGAGCTGGTGTTGACGATAAAGCGTGGACACGTTTGATACCAAATCTTGTCACATCCGATCTAGTTCCATAGCAATAATAATTGATACGACCCGAGACCTATCATCATCCGTGTGTTCCTGACCCTTGACAGTGCTGGTTTCGGAGCACGTTTCTACATCTCTAATCTTTCATCCACCCGTGGCTCCCTTCAATGCGACTGCGAAATACCAATAGAATCGGGATTCGGCAATCTTGTACACGTTATCAGCCCTATGATCGCGTCGATGCTATAAGGTCCTCTCCAAAACAACGTATTTAAGATTCGAAATTCGGGAATAGGATAGTGGATATAATACAAGTGTGGACAAGGCTTTAGGTGAAAAGGAAGGGCACATAAAGCATGAAAATACCCGTAACCGTGGTCAAATATAACATTTTTACTTAAAGTGTTTCCTATCAGGTGCTACAGAGGATCTCACTAAGTTTAAAATAATACAAAAAAAATAATTGAAATGTCATATATAAAAATATGAAATATTAATACAATGATTTATTTATTTCCTCGGTAGAAATAAGTTATGTAGAATAGTAAGTGTATACCAAGCCTAGGGCAAAATATAAACAATTATCATTTACAAAAAAAATTATGTAGTTTTGAGTGTTAAACAATCAAATAATTTTTAATTAATTATTCAACTATATTAAATTATATTTACTTCAAGATTTAATTTAATAAACCAACTTTTGTCTTGATTTTATATTCCTAAAATAGAATTTACCTCAAAATAATGTTTTCCTAACTTCCATTTGGTTGTTCTTAGTTACCAAAATTTGAATAAACATGGTCTAAGAGGTCTCTCTAGATATAATCTGGACAGCCAATGATGGGGACGTCAGTTTGAAAATCCCGGAAAAGAGTACTAAGATTGTTTATTTTTTAATTTTTTTACCATTCTACCCCTACACAAATGAGGGTACACATAAACTAAGTTAAAGTCTCTCTATCCCTTAGTCATCAACAAAGGCATATAGCCCGAATGAGTATAAAAAACAAGTTTAAAAAAAATAGGTACAAATAACATTAAGGAATTCCAGAACATTACTAGTCCGACACCTCATATAAGTCAGGGACTTTTAAAAGTCGAAACTCATCTGACATGTCAGGGTTCATCATTCACTTGTTTGTGAAACATAAACCTCACGCGTGGCTACTCTGACAAATCATATATGTATCCTTCGAGTGTAGCTACGCACATTACATGCGTAGCGGGCAATTTAGGGACCAATGACGAAGTGACTGCCAACATATGCGAGCATCCACTGGGGGGAGGGGGGTAATGGAGACGGGATTTGGATCTTCCATTTGTGTGTGCTGAACTCACACATAAGGAAATTTAGATACAACCTAGGAATCGTCATGAAGAAGGCTTTTACCTATATTACCCGACTGCAAATCAAAACTCTTCATATGAGTCAATTTAAAGAGGCCGCATAATATGTCCGTCACATTTGGACCCTTGAAAGTCAGGCCCCTAGCCTAAGGAATCACCCTGAAGAGAGCTTATACCCATGTCGCCCCATTTGGACCTTCAGTGGAGATCAAGCGTCTAGGAATCGCCCTAAAGAGGGCTTTAAGCCTAAGTTTTCTAACGGGGACCTTATGAAGAAGCCTGACAAGCTTTCCCTGAGGTACTAACTATAAAACACTTGTTGATGAATAATAGATTTGGGACTATTTCCTCCAATTTACCACCACACAGAGACCTCAACAGAAATTTAGCTGTCCTTCGAGCAAGCCTTTCCCACATTGCCCTGTGGCCACGGTATTGAGTATTCTGCCTGGATTAACAGCTGAGGAGCATCCCCAAGGCAGAAGGCAAAGCATCTTGTCCTGTCCAAACTAGGGCAGTCGTCACGATGGTGCGCTCATTTCAAACTCAATGAACTTCCAACCCCAACACGACGTAGATCCCGGTTACAGAAACACGGAGAGTTTTAAAATATAAAAGATGCAAAGTAAATGTTTTGTTATAAATTATAATAAATTTTGAAATTATATTTAAATATAGTCACTATATATAGAACCATTTTGATAAGATTATATCTGAAAATATTTAATTCATAAATAAATCGTAAAATAAAACATCTAACTAACATGCAATTCCATTCCACCCTTAGTTATTTTCTGCTAACCATTCATAGACAGAGGGCATATTTTTAACTCTGAAGATTGATTGAAATGTGTCAATAATTTCTTGTAATAATTTATATTTTACTTAGAAGAAAGTACAGGAAAGATGGACGGAAAAATATAAAGATGAATAAAAACAAATGGCTTTTAAAATTAAAAGAAAATACAGTTCACACTTCACACTCCTGCCACTGGACAGAGGTTAATGGCCTTTCTTCAAGAAGAATCGAATTGTTACCGCCCATTACCCCTGATCTAGGTTTAATTCTACCGGAACTCATCAGGAGGTAGTGTGAAACGCGTAATTCAACCTCCTAAAAAGAGTAAACCAAAAAAACCCAAAAGCGAGAAAAACGGAAATTTGTAAAGCATGAAAGGGACAATTAAATGGAGATTTGTAAAAGGAATAACATAAGGACAAATACAGGGAATATATATTTAATGCTTATATAATTGAAGGGCTGTACCATAGATATCCACTCTTTGTATAAAATTTATTTGTATATAAATTGTACGTATTGTGTATCGAGAATTTTTTGATATATTTTTAGAATTATTATGTTTTTATATTGTTACAGCTGTCATTGAGCTTGTCAGGAATAACGATGGGAACTTTTCTTGGGGTGTTTACTCTTGGAATGGTATTTCCTTGGGCCAATGCTAAGGTATATAATTAATAATAACCTAAATTATATCTCAATAATCAAAATAAATTATAAAATTTAATTTTTGCCCCAAAAATTCAGTTTGATTCTCTGCACATGGGGTATAATAATTATCTCAACTTGATAACGCGGTTGATAATTTGGTGTTTTTCAAGATATTTGATCATGGTTTAAGGAGGGTGGTGATCACCTATGGCAGCGTGTTACTGGAGTTTTGCAAGGTCATCCAAGGATAAACAAGCAGTCTATTATATGGGAATATTCTCTTTACGCAAGTTGGCCGCTGTCTTTTCTAGTAACTTCTCTCCGTTCAATATATATTCCCACTTTTACAATTCCAGGGCGCGTTGGTTGGAACTATGACAAGTTTCCTGTTGATGAGCTGGATGTCGTTGGGTGCTCAACACGCCATGGCATCTGGGTCGTTCTCCTTCCCTCAACTACCATTATCGGTCGAATCATGTGATGATTTTAACGTGACGCAGAGTTACTACCCTAAACATCAAGCCGGGTATGTAGCTAGACAATGCATTTTCATAATTAATTGGAGTGGTACCTTAACTGCTTTCCTAGCAATTTTCTACAGACTGATGATTAGCTATTTATAGCCTCTTAGTTTTAGGAAGATTTAAACTCCCCAGTCCCTTTACTCCAAATACCTCAAGGCCCATAGTGAGGCTAGCGCACACCAATAATGTAATATTCATATTCTGCGACCTTAAGAAACACCCACATATCAAATTTAGTCGAGATTTGAGAACATGAGGTTTCCCACTACATTTCTGCCCCTCTTCACCCAATTAGGGATGAAATTTGAAAAACCATATAAAATCTACATAGCCAGTTCTAGAAAGAGACCTTAGTTTCAAATTTCAACCTCACTATTTCATAATACACATCAGATCATTTTGAGAATGTAACCTCTATAAAGACGAATTTCATAAAACCACGTATTGACTCTTTCCTAGGGCCTAAAGGGATTATTCCCGCAAAATCTCAAGCTAACATATCCTTTGATTGTGGATATACGGTGATGAGTGAGTCAGTCAGTGCGTGGGTTGTGATTTTATATACACAAAGATATATAAACTATAGGGCTAAGAGAAATATGATTGGGTTGACCCTACATAATAATCAATAAACAAACATAATAAAAAACCAATTAAATTTTTTTATATTAACACAAGACCATAATTTAAGTTTATGGCAATCAACAGTTTTATATTTTCTCATATACAATGAGATAACAAGGATTTTATTTTTTAAAGACATTATATCAAGAAATATTTTAATAAAATTAGTCTCTTACTTTTTACTTTCTCACTATCTTCTGAAAAAGTATTGTGATCGTCAAAAAATCAGATCGAGATTTTGATGAATTTGACGTTTCATGACCCCGAATCAAAAAGTTGTTTTTGAATTCGTCTGTTGTCTGTACTCCAACTAGAGCTAAAATATTTTACGATCGGCTAAAATTGGTATCTAGGTTTTTTTTATAGGGTTGCCCGAGGGGTTTTTTGGAATTTGGATACTCAACCATAGAATTAAGGGTAGTTTATAAGGAGAAAAAAGACCGAAAAAAGTCATTTTCTCAATCGTCTCTCACGATTTTGATTAAATCTAATTTCTAAACATTTATAAAGATTACAAAACATGGATACTCTAATATTTGGCCAAATGACTTTAAGGGCTGCGTATGAGTGTAGATTAATATTTTTTATCATATTCCGAAAACTATTTGAGATATAAATTATTTATTTTTACAAATATGTAGATCCATTTATAATTTACAATATTTTATTCGAATCATATTTTATAAAACAATAACTTTCAAGAAATACGCAAAATATTATATATATGATATATTTTAACATTTCTAACACTAAAGGTAAAGTATTTCAACCGTAAAAATATTTAGACCTGAAATGTTATGGATTCGACGTTTATGACCCCGAACTTAAAAAAGTGGTCTTTGCAATGCCGTTTCTGTGTGTCTGTTTAAACTTAAATTAAGAGTAGCAGTAAAAGAGTAAAAATCGATTTTCTTAAAATCGGCTCAAACAATTTTTATTAAAATAATATATATGCTGTTGATTAAGATTATAAATAAACTGGCTATTTTATTTTTCCATGTGGAAATGAATTTAGGCTACTTTACAGAAGCAGAAATTTCCGTATTCCCGCAACTATTTGAGATTCTAAATAAATTATCATTGCAAAATTGTAGTACTAATACAAACTAGAAACTTTTATATGAAATATATTTTTTATAAAACCAACAGTTTCTGAGATATTGTAAAATATATTAATACAATTTTGTAAGCTTTAATTGTAAAGAGATATTACTTAAGTTTTAACGCAATAATTCTCCAAGATATGAGGTATTAAATAGAGACAATAAGTCTCTCAAAAGTTGTTCTTTTGAATGTGCTATGGCCGTATTAACTTCAATCAAGGGAAGTAATCGTACTATCACTGATATTTTTTACCCCTAAATATTATAAATAAAAACAATTTTAAAGCTATTAATTTTATTTTAATAATGTTAACATTAATCTGATTGCATAGATTTGGGAATATTACTATTGATGAGTCCATCTGTAGGTAGTATCTATTGATTGTCTGGATGATATAGTGTTACGCACAAATATAGGTCTGGAAAGGGGGAGAGGGGGTTTGAAGCAGTTCAGCGTCTCATTTCATCCGTCACTTACCCACTTTATCAGAAACCACAAACAAAACTAAACGTTTCACGTGTTATTATTGCATCTAATTAAATATTTTAAGGTGGAATGGAAGGGGAAGTGAGAAAACGCCAGTGTTTTTGCAGTTTTTATGACATAACTTTTTTTTATAAAAAAAATATCATGCAGGTATAAAAATAGAGTTTAATTTCTCTCGAATGTTGATATCAACAGTTCTGAAATCAATATATATGGCATAATAAATTTAATAGGAAATTAATTGGATTCTTGATAGTTAATGTCACCAGTAAGAATATACATATATCTTGAGAATATTGTTTTTTTAGCAATAAAGTTAATAAATGCATTTTAAACATCGCTTCCATCCCACCTTAAGTTTGCTATAAAACTGCTATGTATAATGTGGAAATTCACACAGAAATGTAAAAAAAATTGTTTATTACTTTATAAAATAAGATGAAAAGTTAATGATTACTACTTTATTTACGTAATTAACACATTTTCGTTTATTCATTAAAAACATTAATATGGCATCATATCAAATGAGGGAAGGAACCATGTTCCTGTTTTCTGGTTTTATCCATTCACATCCACATAATTTATAAAATATTTAACTATTATAGTAATCAAACAAAATAAAATAATTCATACATTTTCAATATGGTGTTTAATTAAAAGGGAATATAGAATAAAAACATTTACCCTCACAATTTCCTGTCCAAATTAGGGCAAGTTAACAAATGTAGGAATATAGCCCCACATGGATATATATGTTTCTTATCCCTCAAAGAAATTTTATTAAACTAATAATGTGAACAAGGTATAACCAACTAAACCAAAATATAATTTATCTTTGTAATAAGAATTAATGTATTCTGTAACTAATACTCCTTGGATTTGCAGTTGATTTGGCGATCAAGATGTTAATTAGAAAACTCTTGAACTCTACATTCGATAGAAGAATTCACGTAATATAAAAAATAATCTTTGTAAACCCATTAATTATTTGGCTTTAACAGGCCAAAGTTTTGGCCTTTTTATATTCTGAGATTTTAACTAATACAGATATGAATAAAAATCGAGTCTAAGTTGGTTCAACAATTTTCTAATTTATCATGAACATACAAACTCCCAAACAATCCTCTTGATATAAGTGAGAGAGATAATAGTTAGAAAAAACTAAATTAAATAAACATAATTTACACGCAAAACCATAAAATAACTGAAAAAGTACATATCTAAATAAGGTTTTTTTTCGACAATGCTTCATCCACTGATCATATAGCGCGATGGTATATAAAGTCTGTTCAGCGTAGGAATTGTTTCCTGAAAGGCCTTTTTCCCTACCAGAAAGCTATTATATATTAGGATTTTGGTAGGAAAAAAGACCTTTCAGAGAGTAATTCCTACCGTAAATGGAATATAGCTTACTAAGGTTCCCTGAAAAATAAGTCGTACAACAGAAGTCCCATCTCGACGCAATGAGTACTTTATGTATCTACTGGCAACAAAAAAACAACAACAGACAAACCAGAAATAATTCTAGATATATATTATTTATTTTTATTTGCTGTATAGAAACAGAAAAATAACTAGTCCAGGTACATACCTTAGAATTTTAATATATGCATAACATATTATAATAAAATATACTTAAGTCCTACAAAATATAATTAACGTAGTATTCAATTCTAATTATTCTTATTAATAAGTCATCTATTGGTATCTTAATACGCACAAGCAGCGTCGTGTCGTAGAGTTTTGCCATGGGTAAGCAAAAATGGTTATAACTGTAACTATTCTTTGCTCTTCGCTCTCAGGTAACACATTCAGTCACACAGACTCTTTTATACATACCATCATATGGGAATGTATTTTTTTATTACCTGGCCAATGAAAATTATATTAAGCAATAAGAGCAATTCATGGTTACAGTTTCTATCTAACGCTTGCTATCCTGACAAACAATCCAAGAAATATCAGTTCACACATGATTCGTAATTTTCGTATAAATTACCATTTATTCTGAGAATGCTTTTTTGTGAATGTTTTGCATTCCTTTATCTAAATACCCATCAAACAAATTTTGAAAATAGACTTAAAAACACATTAACCGTTACTAAAATACTTGAATCAGTTTTTGTGTATCTTTCGATATAATATTTAAATTATATCTAAATATAATTAAGTGATACCTAACCTAATTTTAGATAAAGGTACAATAGCTACAAATTGTTTGAGAAACTTTTTGAATTACAGTTTTTAAAACACAAATTTAGATAACCTGTATTTATAATTTTTCAGGAAATTTGTTCATTATGTTGGTAAATAAGTGATTAGTGATGTCTTCAATTTTGGGATTCATTATTAGTATTTATCTACTTTTTAGAACCGTGTTTTTATTCGCTTTTCAAGATATACGTCTGTGAACTAATAAATAGTCTTATGTGTTATGAATAAGGAAGGCTAAATTTATTTAAAATCTACCCAAATTTGCTTGGAGAGGTAATGAAAAACAATCTTGGGAAATACCCCCTTACTAAAGTCTACTGGGATTTGGACCCTGACCTCTCCATTATCGGTAGTCAATTAACTATAGAGAGTGACTTCTTAGAACACGTGTCCAGCGAGGTGGGTCTTATTATTCCTCACGTGACTAAATATTAGTTCTTTAAATATACAATAAATAATATGTTAAGATTTGTTTGACATTTTCAATTGAAAAATATGTAAATAAATGGATGTTCCTCCTCAACAGATCCCAGCAGACAACCCCGGACAATTCTGAAGTTTTCATCCTGTACAGAGTGTCCTTCATGCTATACAGCGTGGTTGGAACGTTACTGGTCTTAATAGTTGGCCTATTGGTCAGTTGGGTGACCGGGTTCACCGATCCTGACCTATTAGACCAAAGGCTCATCGTGCCTTTTATGAAGAAATTCGTGGGAAGACGCTTAAAGGATCGGATTCGACCTGAAGAGAAAGTTCTTCTGTGATTGAGGTCTCCTAGCTTGAGAGAACATTTTGTAACGAATAACTTCGTAAGCAGGCCTTATATACCAAAGAAAAGTAACTCGTTAGTGTATCCAAATGTAACATTTTGGCGTTTTCCTAAGTGTACATTCATTAGTTTTAGACACTATCACGTTTACAAAGTTTAAGTCTTGATGATGATCTATGAACTTTAATAGGATTTTGTATCAGGAATTGGATGTACTGAACAAAAAAAACTATTTCCGAAATTCTTACGCAATCTTTATGTGAAAAGCTGTCCAGGTCCGACATTCCTCTTATTCAGTGACAAGGGAACTATGTAATAGACTCAGATGTATCTCACATGTATCACAAAGATATGTTGATAATACAGGGTGGCCCACGGAAAAGTAGCCCGCCTCCTATATCCAGCAGGTACCTCACTCTGAATTGGAGGAGGTCAATCCCCTTCCATCCATATTGTGAGACGAAGAAGAGCAAGGGAACTGCTTGTCCTAAAGCTTTATTGACTTACCCACATGTTACATTATCGGCAGACGGAGTGGAAGGGGGATTGACTTCCTCCAATTCAGAGTGAGGCGCCTGATGGATATAGGAGGCGGGTTACTTTTCCGTGGGCCACTCTGTATAAGCGAGACATAACTACAGTAAGACACACCTATAATAGTTACTAAGGGAATTGCAGGTCTTGTGGGGGAAAAAAATGTATCTTCGCTCTTTTTCTGTTAACTGTTGCCAGATCCTTCTTGGCTTCAATTATGCCAGAAGGGGGTGTGCTGGAATAATAAGCGCTACTGGCAACATCACGGACCAGCGTTGAATAATTTGTATAGTATTTAAAGGAAAATTGATCACATAAAAACAAGAGAAAGACAATGAGTTTCCGATTAGTAAGTATGCAGAGATGATATTCAGTGTAGAGAAGTTTTGAAGGCAGCACAATCTTTCTAAGCCATGTGGGTTCTCATATCATATTCCTAACTCCTATCATCCGCTCAAAATTTCGTGAAAATGAAAACCCTTCACTTTCATGTGAAGGTTAAATTCATGGTGTGACCTGAAGTGTCGGTACACGATTTTTTTGCTATCGTGCTTCTTTTCTGGGAGAATTAGTGCACGTATAAATTGCATCTTACCCCTCGGTGGCCTCGTGGTCTAATTCACTCGTAGTAGACTAGACTTCCGATGATGGAGAGCTCGAGGTCTACATTCAATCGTTTGTGTTTAGGAAGGTTTTTGTAAAATAGTTTTCCACTATCCGTTCATGCAAATGCCGGTACACTTCCTATAAACATAGTCTTTCTCGTCCCTAGGACCAATATAGTAATTAGTACATAAGCGTACGACCCGAATGGGTAGTTAATATCCGTGGTGCTAAAGAAAGCCATGAGTCTGCACCCTTAACTTTGCAATATTATGCTTATACTCACTAAGATGTCTGCTTAAGTTTCTAGAATAGTCCAGGGGAAATTCATAAAAGGCCATAAACCAAGTGGGCTTATAACGTTTCTGGGTGTATCTGTCTGACAGTAGAAGAACAAACAGGGGAGGAGGAAGATTTAAACGAGAATACAACTTTTGTTTTGATCTTCTCCATTAAACTACATAATTCAGCTGACGAAGATCACATTTGGTTTTCCTGTACCAGCTACCCTTAGTTTCAAAGGCAATTAGGTCTTAATGATCGATCAAAATATGTGTTATATTTGAGTTTTCAGAGTGGAAGATATTGTTTTCCTTTAAAATGTGTTTAGAAGTCTATATATGTATATGGTTATTGACAGCCTTTTGGATTCACTCTATTAAAAACCTAAACTCTTGTACTTTCTAAAGCTTTCTCAGTGACTAACCAAGGTTAACAACAACTGATTGGCAATATCTTAGCTACCTTGGTAACCTCGATAAATATATCATGATTGATATGTTATCCTACTATTTATACTCTAATTATCGATAGTTAAGTTATTCCTTAAGGTCAACATTACGATAATATGAAAGTATATTTATATGTATATGTTTAAATATTTCTTGTAATTTTATTCAATAGGATAATGTTTTTTCAATACCTGTTTTTATTTTGTAATAACTCTAAGGAGTAATTAATTATGTGAGTATTAGTCTTTTGTTTATTATGACTCATACTATTTCCCCATCCTAGCTCATTATATTAAAGAGGTTATGTTAATCTTATATAATCAAGCAGAAACTTGGATTCCTAAGAGGATGGAAAATAAATAATTGGCAAGCCTTAAAATTTGGTGCTGGAGAAGATCAATTGGACATACAAGGTGATAAATTAAGAAGTCTTAAGATGATTGGGCCATATAAAAATTGTTTTGATTCTGCTTTACAATGTAAACTGGATTAGACACATCCTCAAGAGGAAATGTCTTCTGCACGATGTCATTGAAGGAAAGTTTGAAGGGAAAAAGGAGCTCAGCAATAAAGGATAATTCAAATATTGGATGACTTGAAGTAAATAAGAAAATTCTGGGAGCTCAAGTAGGGGGATAAGGCCTAGACACATTGGTACATTTTTGTAATACAAAACACCTAATACAAATGAATCAATTCCGAATCAGTAGTCACACATTCTGTGGCGTCAGGTTTGAATCATTTTAGATATCTGGAGAGATATTCACTAAAATCTTAGCTTGCTGTAGTAGAGGGGGTGTATACATGCACTATAAACTATTCCTGAAGTTTAGTAATTATAAATTTAATTTTCTAGCCTCACAATCCGGCTTAATCTTCAATATACATAATAAGAAAATGCTTGACCTGACAATGGGTTAGATAGCTTGAGGTTTTTCGAGCTGCTAATTTCATTGTTTAGAGGAACGCGATGTCCTTTGATTAGAATCGTATAGATTCACAACAAAACATTCAAAACAAATTAAACCACGATTTGAATATTTCAAAAACAGGATTCAACTTTCTCTCACGAGCATTTGTCTACTAATAAAACTGGTAGTTCGAGAAACAAAGTTTCCAACAACTGACTAGACATGTTAAAAGAATGTAAATAGTAACATAATATTAAGCTAATTAGTTTAAAGTAAAAATAGGTTTTAATATTAATCTAAATTGAAAATTAATTTAATAGCTTTAATGGTTAGTTAATTGATAGTCTTATACAGAGGGTTATTTAGATATTGTTAATCAAGTAGAATAAAAAAATTCCTTTATTATATTTAATAGAGTAAGACTAATTCCTAAGACATTTAAAATTCAAATTTCTTATGTAATGAAATATAGAAAAATAATATAAAATAATATAATATGTTCATTCTCTGAAATTGGTTCTTCTTGTATGAAAATGCAACTGAATTAGTAATAATTACTAAGGTCTATTATTATTATCCACCTACTAATATCGTGCAACAAAGATATCCTCTTTAATTATTTACTTAATTTATATCCATATAGCTATATGCAATTAGTTACGCTACTAAGTAAAGAGTGAGGATTGTAGAATTTAGAATAAACGTAACCGCATTTGCGTCAGGAGAAACTGGATTAAAATTAGAGGAAATAAAATCACCCTCACTACACTTGACCGAATTCAAAAACTTACCTCTCATCACCATAAATATAGATTATATAAATTATAAATTTATTCCGTGTTTTCACTATTGCAAGTGTAGGCTATTTTTGGTTGTAGTAAAATTTGAAAAATAATATGAGGGTAACTATTTTTATTTTTGTATATATATGGAACGGGAGTAAGAGGGGGTAAAAGGGGGTAAGAGGGAGTAAGAGGGGTAAGAGGTGGTGCTCTATAAATAAACTGTTGTATATCTACTACCTCAGGGGAATTAAGAAATTCCCAGAATTTCTGGGAACCTTATCTTAGTCTCAGGTAGTACGTGGAGGGTTCAAGTATATTTGGTTTTTGTCTGTACCATTGTTCATTTACTATAATTACTCCTAGCAAAATAGATATAATAGTACACTATTAATTTCTGTTTTCCTAGATTATTTTAGTGCGTCACTAGATTTATTACCTTTTCGTGAAAGAGCGTGATAACAACCAAAACCAGTTTTACAACTCTATTAAATTTTCAATTTTTTTTTTTTTTGTAAAACTGCTTACATAATAACTATTTTCATTTCAATGAACATGAATCGAGTTAATCCGATTATCTAAATACACAATTTAACTAGCAGCTTTGTACCCTGTAGCATTTTAATTGAAAACTATCAAACTAAAACATAAGATTAGACTAAATAAACAAAAATATATATAATATACCGCTTTGGTGGTTGAATGGTCTAAGGCATCACTCTCGCAATAAACTGAACAGCTTATGATGGGACATAGGTTTTATTTTCACAAAAATATACTGAGTTTTTTTACCCTAAATGGTTTTCCACTCTCCCTTAAAAGCAAATTTGTGTGTACTTCCTTCAATTTTAACCTTTCTTGTTGTTTAATATTAGCTTAATTAGTACATAAAAGTATATTTTGATAGTTAGTAAAATGCGGTGCAAAAAAACTAGTGTTTTCAGTGATTTAACTTTTAAATAAAATCAACCTGCTTCGGTGGCAGCATCGTATAACGCAACAATTTCGTGTTCTATTAGACTAACGAAGACGGGTAGGTCGGGGTCCAACCCAGTCGGATGAATTTAGAGTGGTTTTACTAAATTACTTTCTGTTCTCTCTCCACGTAAATATAGTTGTACTTCATCTAAATTAGACCTTACTAATCTCTAAAATATTAGTGTAATTAGTATAGAGGCGTAAACCCGAATGGGTAGTAATAGACAGCGCTAAAAATAATCTTTAAAATGAGTGGTTTGTCGTGGAATGTTGCCTGGGTAAGTTCAATTTGATAAAACTATACCTGTGATATTTTTATAACTCCTTTCATTCCTCATCTGACCAATAACACATAGACTCTGCTCTACATACTTATTATTGGAATTCATTTTATTTGATACTTGGCATGAGTGATGATACCAATCAAAAGTAGATTTTTAGACCAACTCTATTAAAAATATATAAACAACCCACAATATAAAGGCCTCCATAACTAAGACGTGTCCAAACAAGGCCAGTAAGAAGAAAGTTCACTTCAGCAAGTTAATCGATAGCTTTTAGCATGAGGAAATTCTATATTATTTTAACAGCTTATTATTCTAGAATCCAAACGTATCTCAGTAACACTGAAGTTACACCAATAACACATGAAACATAAGCAAGGCTTCACCTGCACACTTTGTGTTTGGCTACATTGGATGCAATTTGATAAAATGGGGCAAGTACATGGATAAGTAGCTTGCCGTGATATAACTGCGTGCTGGGAGAAGGAAGGGTATTAAAAATAGAAAGTATTTATATTTACCTACCCTTGACTGCCAGCTTGCTTCGCTACTTGCCTTAGTATTATTTTTATTTATTTTAAAATTTAGTGATATTTCTCTCAAGACACCTAAGCTCATTCGGTAACGTGTCTGCCTACTGAGGTAAAGATCCCGGGATCAATTCCCGGCAAGTCCGAAAAAAAATATCATGATGAAATGTGGGTTTACCATCTCAGTGATGAATTAACGATCGGGGACTTGATGTTGTACCTGTTCTAAACTTAAGTTAGATTATAAGGCATATGAAGCTAGGACAGGCCTAAAGCAAGTTTGATAGTGGAAAATATATGGTTGAATAAAAAACTGAACTAGGCTATAGGCTGGAAACAGTATAGATTTTTAAAAAAAGTATACTTATGAACCGATTGGTTATATCAATACACGAAATTTTCTATGAGCGAGAGAGAAAGGACCTACCAATTTGGCCGGGAAAGTTATTTTCAAATACCTTCCAGGCTCCTTTACATGCCACATTTGACATGCGACCGTAAGCCTTACTTACCCTTCGAATGAAATTGTGCTACGGATTTTTATCTTTCCAGAAAAATTATTTTACCCCTGGCTTTGTTTGAACCCAAAAAACATCGGGTCCTAGGTGATAACTTTACCCCAAGACCATCTAGGTCAAATATTTATTATTAAGTAATTAGATTTTCCCGTTGTATTACTAGTTTTACGCAAGTAACCTGTTAACTTGACTTTCTTCCTTACATACCTTGTGTAAACCTGCCTTTACATTTAATATCAAGCTAGTAAATCTGCACGTGGCACTAGTAGTTTGACGCAAGTAACCCTATTAGCCCTACCCTGACTTTACTCCTTAAAAACCTCGTATGGACCACCCTCTATACTTCTAATATTAATCTATAATTTATTCACATGTGACTTGTATCTAGACAAATTAACCTGTCGACTCTACTTCCCTCCCTACTTGACTACATGTAAACCACCTTAAGCCCATTCCCCGCTATTGTTATTCTAGGTGCGCGTTGGTTGGAACTACTGTACGAGTTTCTTGTTGATGAGTTGGATGTCGTTGTGGTGTTCAGCACGCCATGGCGTCTGGGTTGTTCTCCTTCACTCGTCTACCCTTATCGGCCGAAGTATGCGAAGATTTTAATGGGGCGCAGAGTTATTACCCTAAACATCAAGCCGGGTACGTAGCTAGTCAATATTTATATGGTCGTGTTCATGGGTACGATGCTCTCAGCTGTACCCTCTGCTTCAATTCACTATAGACTCTTTAATTACTTTTAAAATTAAAATAATACAAACGGATTGTCAATGAGTACTATTAATACCAATTCCCCTAGAAAAATTTGACTTGTATTTTGATTTCACTAATTTTGTCTAGATATATTAAACTAGGCTAATATGTTGAATAAGATATATTAAGACCTACAAATGAAAAATAATATTGTAATTAGTGTTAATAATTGTAGAATATAACAATCTTATTAATTTATTTTAATACAAACAACAGCCAACTTTCGGTGGCCGTATGATCTAAGGTGCTACTCTAGCAATATACTAGACTGCGATTACGGGAAGATCATGGTTCGATCCGGTTGGGTGTACTGTGGTTTTTTTTTTCCTAAATGGTTCCTCACTCTCTCCACGTAATGCAGGTACACTTCTTCTAAATTAATCCTTTTATCTAACAGATATAGAACGCCAGTGCTAAAATAATAATAATAAAATCATAATAAATAATAATAATATAATAATAATAATAATCATAATACATAATATATAATAATAAAACAGACATTGTTATGAACTCCCTGTGATAGCTATGTTCTCCCCCACTTTGTCCACACATTCAATACACATTGTCTCTATTCTCTACACACCCAAATGGGAATGCATTCTTGTTATATACCTGTCTACGATAATAAAAATTCAGAGTTATAGTTTCAACTAACTCTGCTTATCCTGGCAACATTTCATGGCACGCCAATGCATACAGTCCCAATTCTAAATTTAAAAAAAACAATTTTTTTTTTAAATTTTATCTGTGCATTTGTTGCAATCGTTTATTACTATAAATATAAGATAGTATATATTAAACCTGCAGGACCTGGCGGTCCAGGGGTAAGGTGTCAGACCTTTGATGTGGGGTCCGGGGCTCAAATCTCAGTCCTGGCACAGATTTATCTGAATACCAACCCTTTCTTCTCTCTCTGGTAAAAGGTGTGCTTTCACGCTTTGTGAATATGTGGAATACCAGGCCCCCACCGTGGTTCGGAACCCACGTTAAGCTGTAGGTCCCCTCTTTCCTTCATCATCATCATTCTCACGTATCATCCTACCGTCTTGGGATTTTTTTTTTTTTTCATTTTCCTTATACATTTGTCATGACATCTTATTTTACTATGAATCAGGAATTTTTCTGCTCAGTTCATATTACAGTATGTCTTATATATAGCTAGTATAACAATTTTACACATAAACCTTCTGGAATATAAAAATATACTACTACCTACTACTAAAACTACTTGTCCTGTTATTGATCATTACCAATTTACCTCGACCTGTGCCTGTTAGCAGCTCAGTCTACTATATATCAATACCATTATTTAATTTATGATGACTTATAACTATACTTGTCCCTCTTTCCCTATTGAAGTAATTTTGGCTGTTTATATTTTTACCTTTTTGCCAGCAAAGAGATGTCCACAAATATTCCTATAAGATATTTTACCTTAGATTTTTCTACCAGGCTAACAGCAGCACAGATCACATCCTCTGTATACCTGCCCTTCCTAAAGCCGCACTGTTGAGGGTGCATTCCCACCTCCTCTCTATGTTTTTGTCAGTCTCTTATATAGAATTTTTTCCTGCAGTTTTGCACATACATTCATCAAAGATATCGGTCTGTACGACTTTGAGAGTTGCGGGTCTTTGTACGCCCCTTTACTCAGAATTACCACTTTGCTCCACTTTCACCCATTTAGGATTCTGTTCTGAGCCAGGCACTCATTCATGAGCTGGGCCATAAATGGTGCTATCTGTTCACTGACTTCCTGAATCACCTCTACTCTTATTCCCTCAGGTCTAGGTGTCTTCTTTCTTTTCATTCCTGCTATTAGCCATTTAATCTCGTCTTTGATACTGGTTCCGCTATCAAGTTTTCATTATTATTTGCCATTTTTATATCTTGCCTAGCTACTTCACTCTCCTCATCCTCCTCCTCTGGATTATCTTCAGGGAGCAACACATCCATTAGTAGCCTAGCCGATTCCTCCCGGCAGGTAGTCATTCCTCCTTCTGGTTTATTGAGTTTTGAAATGACAGCTGAGGGTCTAATTTTCCCTGCTGCAATCTGAAAGGGTACATCCCATGCTTTCTTCCTCAATTCTTCTTGAACAAATCTTGGGATAATGTAACTCGCCTTAACGGTGTCCCTACCTCAGAAATGAATTATTCCATACACCAGGAGAGCAGAAGTAAGATAAGGTCGAATCGCCACGATCTAGAGCATTGACCCCACTCCACATATATTAAACCTGCTGGCAAATAATAAAACATATTACCTAGATCAGCCAATACAATTCTTTAGGCCCAGATAATGTATCTGCTAATCTATTTTATATAATCAGTCCACCCTTAAGAAAATGTAATCGTTTACTACGCATTTTTAAACTTATACTTTGACAAACAAAGTCCGGCACGGATTTATCTGATTGCCAAACCCTTCCTTCACCTCTGACAAGACGTGTATTAATCACAACTTTTGAATGTGTGTGAATGCCAGGCCTCCACCGTGGTTCAGATCCCACGTTAAACTGTAGGTCCTCCATTTCATCTCACAATCACCCTACCATTACACATTAGCGTAAGTGCGTATAACCCGAAAAGGTAGTAAGATGCGTTGCTAATAGTAATAATAATAATAACAACAAAACAACCATAAACCACTCATATTAAATCTTCTTTCAAGAAACATCACTATCAGCCAGTGCACACACATACTCTATTGTATTACTATGGTGGGATTATTTAACCTTGCCTTGATAAAATTTAATCAACTCATTAAAATTGATTGACATGTTTAACTAAGAAGAAGAAAGAATTATTTAAACAAAACGTGTTCAAAATCCTGCTATATTTTAAAAAGAAAAAAAGAAAAATAATATCCCAATCCCATCCCAATCGGTAGGAATACATAACAATCACCATTTTCGTATTGTTTAGTAAAAAAGAACGGGTCGTTTATGATTTGAATCCTTGATGGTTGTACCGAGATATTATTTTCCTAAAGGGTTTCTAATTTTACTTTTACGATAATTCTGGAATATTTTCTTCTACACCCTTCCGTATAACACAAATAATTGTTTTATTAAATGTTGATATCTAGTACAGAGGCAATGTGAAATTATATTTTTTTTAAATTGTGACATAAAAATAGTTTCTTATATTGAAAACTTTGGAATTGTTAAAGATGTGTATCCAGAATATAAAATCAATAGAGCACAATTATATAAGTTTTAGGATTAGACACATACATTTTTGTATTAATTGAAGGAAATAAATTAAAAAAATTTAAGTCAAGTAGTTTTTGTAAACTACTTTAGTGGATTTATCATCATGAGTATACATTTACAGGTTTCTGCCAGAACTATCATGGGAACACAGCACATAATATTAGCTGTCTACGTGAGAAACGCTTGCCTTGGAGATCAACTCCTTCCACATTCAGAAGTTGTCTTTGCGATATGTTTAGAATCATCGTACAGCAAGCCTTGATGGGGAAAATTGCAATTGGAAGGGCAGGTCTAATATAATAAAATTTTTGATATTAGTATCAAGACCCATTCTACCGTAGTGCAACCTATCACTACAGTCACCTATAGACTATGATAAAGTTTTACAGAAGGATTACCTATAAACGGGTACCATTGCAACGCTTAAGTGTGTTCAAACTAAGCAGAACTAAACAGGTTGCTCAAGTTTTAATCGAAGAGCGCTTGGGTAAGCCGAGTGGATTTAGGGAATTAAAAAAATTAGACAGCTTAGTGTTGATAGACATGTAAGAGCAGAGTGGCACATCGAACAGGTCTAAAATAGACTCGCTAATTTTACTAACTGATTCATTTTTGGAGATAAAATAGCTTTCAGAAGATATATCGGGATGTTGTTCTACCATAATTGTTCTTAAATATACTTTACCACGATGCGTATCTGAGATTTATTTAACATCTTGCCTTAGTGATCTGGAAAGACTCCATTAACGAGTTTCAGCAATAAGTTTAGTTTCAGTCCCGCACAGATGGATTCGCATGTTGTTTAACAGGGAAAGAGCCACATCTCCTGGGCGTTAGTAGGATTATTTGAGTCAAGTATTGACTTAGTGACTCTAGTGACCCTTGGAATGACCGGTAGAGTTTGTAGGAAGTCTCCTGAGAACAATACTGTGATACCTCCTTCGAGCATATTGATGTTTCTGAGATCTCTCAGAGTTCTGTCTGAATCTTAAAACTGATGTCTTACGTGACATTATACTCTCATTCCAGTAATTAAGAGAAAAATTTTGCTGTAATTTTGGTGTGAAGCTTTGGTAAGATTATTACACATGATATTTTGGTCAGGTAGAAAAATGCAAAATTAATTTAAATGTTCATTGGATAATTTGAATGGAGACGATCGATTCAAAAGTACGTATGGGTCATGCGCCATAGACTTGGTTACACTTACATACAGTTGTGGGTGGATGTTTGAATCCGGATCTTATTAAAGTCATAACATTAACTGCATTTGTGGTAGTCCTTGCTTTTGCCATTACACAGTGTATATAGAACATTTGTACTGGCTTTATTGTCACTGGTCAGCTCCTTGAAGACCTATTTATTTTTTAAATAGCTTATTTACTTTCTAGATTAGTTCAACATAATATAAAGAATAACACATTCAAATATATTCAACAGTTCTATCATAATACATATAAATACCAATACTAATCTTTATAAAATACTTGAATTCAAAACAACAAACTAAATTAGAATATAATTTATCTTTGCATTTACTAGTGAAATGCGTTCTGTAGTTACTTCTTGGATTTGGTGATAAATTTCTAAAAATAAATAGTTAATTCTACATTAAATAGAATAAATCATCATTGATCAATTGTTTTAGGAAAAAATCTTTGAAAAACATCAATTTCATTTTATTTTAATCGTTTGATCAATAGCCTAAAACCTTACCTATTAAAACCTACATAACATTTTAAAAAATGCACCACAATAAGTTAAACTATTCCAGAAATATTAGGCAACAGACACACAGACCAACACTTGGTTTTATAATCAGTAAAAATAATATTTAAGACTTTTTACAGAGTTCTAAGTAATAGTTTCGAGTGACTTAATGTCATCTCCAATTTTTTTATTATTATCTTCATAATTAATGTAAAAATTAACAAGTAATCTAGTTTGGTATTATTTCACCTATTTAACTTAAAATATATGATTTCTAAGCTTATTGACTTTTGATATATTGAATTGAAAAATTATGACAGTGCTTTCAGGTATGTGGGTTTTTAGGTTCTTTTAGCAATTTTTATATGTATTTATTATAATTGCTACAAATGTTAATATGTATATATGAACACATCTTAAAATACAATTTTTATAGATTCCTATACTACTTCAAGGGTAACTGAAATGAATAAAATAATATACATGTAATTTTGAACCATTTTGTTTTAGTAATTTATGCACGGTAAAAATATTTTAAAAAATGTGTTATGCCTGTATTAAATTTATCACAATTTCAGTTTTCAAAAGTTAATTATAGCATTGTTCTCTTATTATTAATATCTTAACATTAAATACAACACATATCATTATAGTTACGAAAATTTTGCAAGATGGAAAGCTCTTACCCCACATTACAGCAGTCACATATTAAGATAAAATATATCTTCATATTTAATATTTAATGTTAAAACAATGGTTCTAAAGGTTGCATGATATGCCAAAATAAAAACAAAGACAAACCAATTTCTGCATAGTAATGTGTAAACATTTACAACTGATTACATCTTAGCACGAGTATTTTTTTTTTTTTTCAAAAACTACATATGTGTCATTATAGTCCTAAAAATAATAAGCTAAATATTTGAGTTTTATACTGTGTATTTACAGTCGCTTTTTAAATAAATTAAAACCCCTCCTACCCAATTTTAATGGCGATTAATAGAAGTAATATCAAATTATTCACTAAATAATTCTAGCTAATGCAAATATCTAAACAATTTAGTTTCTAAAATATTTGACAAAAGTCGTTCTTAGTTTAGAACAGTTCAACTGTACTTTCTTCTGCAAGACAATGTAGAATGCTATCATATACTTAAATGGACGTTTAACTGGTCTTTTGAAGCATTCCATCTGACAGCCTTCTGGAGAGTAGCTTGGAAAGGGGGAGAGATATTTATTTGAAAGGTAACGTAATAAAATTAAATATAGCTCATATTATGGACCAAAAGAAAGGGGTAGGCCATGTAAGGCTTGGTTAAATATTGTAGACGAGTGTGTTAAAAAGAGAAACATTAAGAGTTCTGAGAATAAAAGAACATGTAATACTCGGTGTATGAATGTTGTAGAAGCGAAGGGAGTATTCAAGAATAGGAAAATGTGGAGAAATTTAGTGAGAATGAATAAAATTAAGTATGAATTGGTTTTTTTTGAGCTGTATGCACGGTATCTTGCCTACCAGTTAAGGGAAGGGTGTTATTATGTATGTATGTAGGTATGTATATTATAGCTTAAGAAACTAAAGTCATGTTTATTAAATATATAAAATTAATCTAAATTTATTATATGGAAAATATTTAATAATTTTTGGTATTTTTACATGTTTTGTCTAAAAAAATACATATGATATATAGCTGTGAATATAGGCTTATAAATATCAATAACATTGTTAACGAAATCTAATTTATTTTTATAATTGTAGATGTGTATAAAGCTTTGAATTTACGTTTCTCCCCATTCCCTTTTTTATTAGGTGTATACTGGATTATGTCTATGATAATACTACTGGCCGATTTTATCATAACACCGTATATATATATATATATATATATATATGGTCATAACATTATATTTGTATGAGAGAATATCAGCATGTGTACTTCAAGAATATGTTTTAATTGTTTACCTGAACATTGCACATTCTTTACTATTGTAATTTACTATTGAATATATTAATAATATTGATTTTAGTTTAATCACTAAGGAAAATTATCAACATCAAATATAAAGAGAAATTGACAGAAAATATTTACATTTGATACTCAAACAGAGATCGCCTGGGAGGTGATATTCTCGCAATATATATATATTTTTTTTTTTTTCTAGACCTTTTTTTTTAACTACCCTAACGGGTTATCAAATTGTCTAAAGTGTTAGATTCTCAATATATATATATATAATATTGAGTATATATATATTTATATATTATTGAATATATATATATATATATTGAGAATCTAACACTTTAGACAATTTGATATATTCTATATATATATATATATTTTGATATATTCAATATATATATATATATATATATTGAGAATCTAACACTTTAGACAATTTGATAACCCTTAGGGTAGTTAAAAAAAAAGGTCTAGAAAAAATATATTGTCTAGGTACTACTCACTTAGGATTGCCTTACTATTTGCCTCAATATATATTGCCTTTCGACTCATATAAAGTGACCACAGTGGTGATTTTTCTGGTAGTTATAAACTTTCTAATGATCTCACATGCCCATAACATACTCTACCTAAAGAGTGAAGTTTGACTCTCTGCACAGGATAAACCTTTATCTAACAGCGATACAGTATCAGTATGCTTGTACAGAGATGAAGGACTCAAATCACTTATCAAGAGGTTCTTTTCCCACAAATATTTGTTTTTGAAAGGCTGAGCTCCATATTGAAAGATGTCGCTTCTAAACGCTACACTTGAAGGCGTGGAAACCGTTGAGAGGACACTTCACTTCACTTGGTTGGACCACAGCGTGTTCGCCTTCATGCTCGTCATGTCTACCGTCGTCGGGGTCCTGATAGGAGTCTGCGGCATGCAGGACACCAAGGTGGACTACCTCTTAGGGGGGAAGAAGATGGGGATACTCCCCATTTCAATTTCTCTCATTTTCAGGTTAGTATAAACCTCAGGATAGCAAAACTATTATTTGAAATAATGCTTTGCTTCAATATATTTCTAAAGGTTTTGTCCTTTGACACAAGCTTAGCATGGGCCCGTTTCATATTCAGACTTAGTACGCCTCAAATGTTGTTCGACTAAATACAAGACGACACTTACTTCTACAAGAATTAAAGGGCCAGTTTCATGGTCAAACTTAGCATGCCTAATGTGTAGTGGTATACTAAATACTAAACGACAACTACCCATACCAGAATGAAATGGGCCAGTTTTATATGTGAAATTGGCCCATTCCATTCTAATCTAGGTAAGTGTCATCCTGTCTTTAGTATAGCACCACACTTGGGGGTACTAAATCTGACAATGAAACTGACCCATTCCATTCTGGTCTAAGTAGGTGTGGTTCTGTATTTAGTATAGCACCACACTTGAGGGTACTAAATCTGACAATGAAACTGACCCATTCCATTCTGGTCTAAGTAGGTGTCGTCCTGTATTTAGTATAGCACCACACTCGAGGAGAGTACTAAATCTGACAATGAAACTGACCCATTCCATTTCGGTCTAAGTAGGTGTCGTCCTGTATTTATTATACCACAACACTTGATACATACTAAGTTTTACTATGAAACTAGTCCAATCTTTGGTATGGAAAGCTTCCAATAGAGATATAGCCACGTCCATGAGAACAATATAATATGCCAATCAGACTAGTGATGTCAAATTATTAACTATTCTTTTTTCCAAAATGACAGGACGTGGTTAGGTGGTAGATAAATACCTGATTGTGTGCTCAGGTTAGATTCTAAAGTCAAAATTTCACATAAAACGAATTTTAGATATGATTTCACTGTATTATTAGCATTGATAAAATACATATAGATTAAAAGATTCACGATCACATGCTTTGACTTAAAAATATTGAATAATGCAGATCTAAAAAAATATATATAGGTAAACTTATTTCTAAATTTTAACTGTACATATGCCAATAACTTGTAGAGTAAACTTCAAACAAAATAAAATTGTACAGAGCTACCTTGAAACAAATATATAATTACAAAAAACCATTGAAATTAATATTTAGCCAAGAAAAAAAGGAGAACCATAACGTAGGAATCAATTCTGAGACCTTTGTATTTGCTCGTGTCTATTGTGTAATATATCATTTTAATTTTAAATAATTACAATATAAATATTTAAATCAGAGTTCATCAATAACTCAATGTGGCCGCATCAGTCGATGAGAGATTAATAATCATTATCAGACCACAAAGTTTAAAATACAATGGTCTGTTTCGTTTTCTGGAACAACTATTATATTATGTCTAATATTATTATCCCATTCGCCCTTCATCTACAACCACCCTTTGCTATGTAAATAAGGAGAGGAAATAAAAACACAATACTTCTTATCTCATGCTAAAGAGGAAAGCTCACTGCTAGTTCTCAAATATCTTAAATTTTCTGTTGTTATTCTATAAAAACTATTGTATTTGTAAGAGGAGAGCTAAAGCCAGTGCCCTTTTTTATTAAGCTTAATGGCGTAGCAAAAATGCTTAAAAATTCGTTAAAAATGAGTTCAAGATTACATTTACACCAATTTTTTTCTATTAAAAATACTAAAAATATAGGTTTGTTAAGGAAAAAACCTCATTGTAATCTTTTTTCTTTATTCTGGTATGAATCATATTTGGAAATAATACATTGTAGAATTAAATACTGCATTAAATCTGAACGTCTGAGTTTAAATTACTCTTATATCGAAGCGGTCTCCTTAAGTACGATGTATTAGTTTTTAAAAAGTAACTTAAGAACAATTAGACACGTCTTTAGTGTATAAAAGGGATAGAAAAAAACTAAAGTGAAAATTTTCATCTAATGAACCTCCACCAATATGTGAAACCTCTCCTTTTCCATCGCCTGTAAAACTTGTTTATTACAAAGTCTACGCTTTAATACACGCGACCACATATTCGGGTTCATAATTTTTCCCCAAATCTAGATAAAGTTTAAATAACCAGATATCCACTAATTACGTTGTTTTTTTTTCAGCCATCTCTCGGGTATCACACTGATGGCTATGCCCACCGAGATGTACACATATGGTACCATGTTCTTTATGGTGAACGTATCTTCCCTCTTCGTTTCCATAATCAACGGTTACGTCTTTCTACCAGTCTTCTTCAATCTTCAGCTAACTTCAACCTACGAGGTAATATTTTATTTTACCTAGGCATCGATTAATATCAGAAAACATTATAATTTGGTTAGTTAGTCAGCATAGATCTTGGATGTTTTGAGTGATAGCTATAAACTAGAGTATGATTTAGAGAGGAAAACATTTTTTGGTAGCAAGACAATATAAAACCATTTTGATATGTATGAAGGAAATAAGAAAATTCTTGGAGCTGAAGGAGGAGGCAAAAGACAGGGCACATTAGTGCTTAAGAAAGAACTGGACCTGTCGTAAGGCGGAATACATAATAATAGCAATAATAATTATATATATTTATACGATAAATCACGGTGTTGCAGCTTTCACTCTTGATATATAATACTTAAAACTATAAGAAACCTGGTTTCAGCGGAAAAAAAAAGACCATGAGACCCATATCTGTTGGTGAAGTTAGTGCCAAGATATATGGGTATAGGGTGTTATTTGGTCAGCACAACCAGCCCTCTTGACGTTAATTTTAGATTCTTAGACCAAAACTACTACTTTCCCATTCAAGTAGCTCTTCAATTATCCTCACGAGGCTGAATTGACCCCGTTACAGACCAACTGCTTCACATAAGCATCTAGAAGTGCCGGGGACTGAACCCGGCGACTTCTGCATCGGTATCTAGGAATTATATTCACCAAAATACTACAAAGGTAGTCTTAAATACCTAAAAAGCTATAGTAGTTATTTATTTAGCAAAAATTAAAAATATAAATGTTGATCCTAAACAAATCATGTTCATATTTTTCTGAACGTTTCTTGTTTACATAGTCATAAAATAACTCTCGAAAAAATAGTTTAATCAAAAATTTTGGATAGAGTTAACATTGTGCTTCCATATGGGATTGTAGCTCATGCTACAATCTTTCATGTTAGAACGGTGCTTAGCATATTAATTTTTACCACTTAAAAAAACAGTTGCATGGTAGTTAAAATTGACTAGGTTGTATTTATTTGTTTAATTTTTATTTCAATCAATTTAGATCAACTCAATTTGTTGGACAACATTAGGAAATTAATTTTTAATTTATTAGTGATAGTAATGTATTCTGATTTTCTCATCAGAAGGCTTTTACCATGAGCTTTATTTACAAAGTATAGTAGATTAAAATATTAAACTTTTTATTAATGTCTCAACATGGCTTGTAGATCTGATAATATTTATTTATTTTTGAAAAATATTTTAATTGCTTAGTAAGGCTGTTATAGCTTCTAGCACACTATTAATTATATTATAACATAGCTTGTAATTAATACTACCAAATCTTTTACAAATATCTTTTAACTATTGTGCATATATATATATGATGATGATGTTTACATTACATATTTATTGTTTTTTCATGTCAATCTAATACAACTTGTCCAACTTAAATTCACTTAAAATTTAATTTAATTTTTTTTTTAAATATTTATACAACAAGCTAATTTTACTTAAATGATATTCAAGTATAGATTATATAGAGGTTTTTATTGAGAGTTTCTCAAACGGAAGTATGATTTGATGTACCTCCTCGTTCATCCAGTTCAGCCCTTTGACTGGTTAGTGTCACCCGCCCACTCCATGGTGGATATAACAATCTTATATTTATATAGGCCTATATGTAATAACAGAGTTACTATATAGTTTATATTCACTTTCAGTACCTGGAACTTCGGTTCAACCAGAAGGTTCGTCTAATGGCTTCTTTTCTCTTCACTGTGAGCCTATTTCTGTACCTGCCTATCGTCGTATATGTGCCTGCCCTGGCTTTCAACCATGGTAAGATACAGCGTAGTAATTTAAAAGGTTGTCTAAGGCAGGGGTTATTAACTTGTGGTCTAAGAATTCACGAATAACTTGGATAGGGGAAAAAAATTCATCTTTATTTTTCACTAAACTCAAAGGGAGAATATTCAACATGTTCTTAGTAAATATACAAAGTTTAAATTTAGTTTGTTCTTTATTATAAAGGTGCTTGATCTCTTAAATCAGCCAGTAGCGTGTCAGTATACAGAGCTAAGAGTCCCAGGGCCTGGGTCAGTTTTTTTATTTAAGACATATATTTTCCACTACCAGCTGGCTAGGCCTGTCGTAGCTTCATCTGAATTATTATCTAACTTACGACTAAGACAGGCACAACATCTAGTCCCCAGCAGATAAGTAATCACTTTGAAAGGGTAAACCCACATTTATCCAATGATAATTTGTTTGGTCTTGCCAGGAATCTAAGCCGGGACCCTTAGCTCGGTGGACAAATACGCTACCGATTGTTATAAGGTGTCGGATTAGGACTTGATTCACATACCTTAAATGTAAAACGTGTGTTCTTTGATACCTGACCAATGAATGGTCTACTGAATGATGAGAATTTATCACAGGTACAGTTTAAACTCTGCTAACCCTGGGGACATTCCAAAATACGCCACTTATATTGATAGAATACTAATCTAGTCTTACATGAGTAAGTAGTGTGTAATATTGTTTGATTGTTTCAGTCAGTGGAATCAGCGTCCATTTCGTAACAACCACTGTAGTGTCGGTCTGCGTACTCTACACTATGCTGGTGAGAAATTGCAAAAAAACTAACTATCCCGTGCACAAATTGCGCAATACTTAGGTAAATAAATGGTACGGCACACCGCACAAACTTTCTCTCTCTTTCTATAAACTCGTAAGATTTCTGAACGGAATAATGTAGATTGTATCATCACAACTCCACATAAGAACACGCATACAACAATATACAATGATACATAATCAATGAGAAAAGAGGCGCATCTTTGTCCACCTAAGAAAATTTCAAACAGTTTAATGTCTTCCACAAGGGTCAACACTTCGTTTTAAAATTTCAATTTCTGGTTAAAATTTTAACATTTTAAAAGGTGTTGCAGATCTTCAAGTCATCGCATTGATATTTAATTATTCATTTATACATTTTGACCAATAAAAAATGTAAATATTGACTATTGAGTCTAAAATGGAGATAGATCATTGCTATGCAAACATTTCTCCTAAGAGATTTAAGGAAAAATAACATACTTTTTTTAGATACTTACTTATATTTAATTACTCTATGGCATTGGAGTATTATTGCGTTAAGACTTAAGTAGTATATGTTTACAACTAAAGCTCACAAAATTGTATTAATATATTTGCAAATATCTCAGAAACTGCTGTTTTTATAAAAATATATGTCAAATAAAAGTTTTTTATTTCTAATAGTCCTACAATTTTGCGATGATAAGTTGTTTAGTTTCTCCAATAGTTGTGGAGATACGGAAATTAACGCTTCTGTAAAGTACCCTAAAAATCATTTTCATAGGAAAATGAAAATAGCCAGTTTATTTATAATCTTAATCAACGCCTAGATACGAATTTTAATCAAAATCTTTTGAGCAGATTTTGAGAAAACCATATTTTTCTCTTTTCGCCCTTCAGTAAACTACCCTTAATTTTAAGTTTTTATAGGCACACAGACAGACGGCATTGCAAAGACTATTTTTTAGGGTTCGGGGGGTCATGAGACGTCGACATCCATCAACATTTCAGGTTAGTTTTTTTTTTCTACGGTCGCAATACTTAAACTTTAATGTCCAAAAAGTTAAAAAAATTCATGTAATTGCGTATAGATTGAAAGTTATTGATTTTATAAAAATATGTTTCGTATAAAATATCTGTATTATAAATATATATATATACATATTTGTAATGCTAAGTAATTTCATATCTCAAATAGTTTCGGAGCTATTTAAAAAAATGTTAATTTACGCATCAGACCGGAGCCCTTAAAGCCATTTTGCCGAAATATTGAGGGTAGCCAATTTGTTTGGAATATTTATTAATGTTTATAAATGAAATTTAATCAAAATCGTTGGAGCCGATTTTGAGAAAATCGACTTTTTCTCTTTTTGCCATTCAGTAAACTACCCTTAATTTTAAGTTTTAATAGACACACAGACAGACGGCATTGCAAAGACTATTTTTAAGGGTTCGGGGGTTCATGAGACGTCGACATCCATCAACATTTCAGGTTAGTTTTTCTTACGGTCGCAATACTTAAGCTTTAATGCCCAAAAAGTTAAAAATATATATATAATTGCGTATATATTGAAAGTTATTGATTTTATAAAAATATGTTTCGAATAAAATATTTGTATTATAAATATATATACATATTTGTAATGCTAAGTAATTTCATATCTCAAATAGTTTCGGAGCTATTATAAAAAATGTTAATTTACGCATCAGACCGGAGCCCTTAAAAGGATTTTGCCGAAATATTGAGAGTAGCCATTTTGTTTGGAATATTTATTTATGTTCATAAATGAAATTTAATCAACATCGTTAGAGCCGATTTTGAGAAAATCGACTTTTTCTCTTTTTGCCCTTCAGTAAACTACCCTTAATTTTAAGTTTTAATAGACACACAGACAGACGGCATTGCAAAGACTATTTTTAAGGGTTCGGGGGGTCATGAGACGTCGACATCCATCAACATTTCAGGTTAGTTTTTCTTACGGTCGCAATACTTAAGCTTTAATGCCCAAAAAGTTAAAAATATATATATAATTGCGTATATATTGAAAGTTATTGATTTTATAAAAATATGTTTCGAATAAAATATTTGTATTATAAATATATATACATATTTGTAATGCTAAGTAATTTCATATCTCAAATAGTTTCGGAGCTATTATAAAAAATGTTAATTTACGCATCAGACCGGAACCCTTAAAACGATTTTGCCGAAATATTGAGAGTAGCCATTTTGTTTGGAATATTTATTTATGTTCACAAATGAAATTTAATCAAAATCGTTAGAGCCGATTTTGAGAAAATCGACTTTTTCTCTTTTTGCCCATCAGTAAACTACCCTTAATTTTAGGGGTAGATATCCAATTCCAAAAATCCCTCGGGGCAACCCTATGAAAACCCTAGATATCAAGTTTCAGCTCAATCGGTAAAATAGTTTAGGCTCTAGTTGGAGGTACAGACAGACAGACAGACAGACAGACAGACGGAAATTCTAAAACCACTTTTTCGGATTCAGGAAGTCATGAAACGTCAAAATTCATCAAAATCTCGAGTTCGATTTTTTTGACGATCACAATACTTTCTCTACCTGTAAGATAGAGAGAAAGTAAAAAGATATAAAAATATTAATTTCCTTTGTAAATAGCTTTGTCTAAACTAAATAAAAAAAATTCCCCCTTAAATGAATAAAACACAAAGAGACGGAAATTTTAGTTTTAAACAAACTTTCTTTTTTTAAATGGAAAATTAGTAACATATATATATATATATATATATATATATATATATATAGTTACAAAAAGAAAATTCAATTTATTTAATTTCAAGTAACCTTCAACTTAAAATGGGTCCCATTGCCTTATTGCTGTGATTCCAGAAATAGAGAGGGATGACTTCAGGGGTGAACTTTACGGCTTCTGATAAAAATTGTTGGAATTAAAAAAAAAATTACCACCACGTTTTACAACCTATTCAGGCTATACACATATGTATAAATCACGATGATGAATTAGGCATGAATAAGCTTAAATCTAGAATAAGTTTACCTAAATTTGCGTGGAGGGCGAGTGTAAAATCATTTAATAAAAAACTCACTACAGCTGACTGGGACTCGAGCCCCAATCTTCTTGTATTCAGCTGTCTAGTCTATTGCGATAGTGACACCTTAGACCACTCGGCCATCAAAACATATTTTGTAATTTAAATAGTGTTTGCACATCTGAAGGTCAACACATTTCTATTAAAGTCATAATTTGTCAATTTAAACCCATTAAATAAGTCAATATTGGGTCTGACAAGAATACACGATTTCTAATTAAAGAGATGAATATATTATTACAGTTTTATTTGGTCACAATTCGTGTCTTACTACCCATCTATGATTCCCTCATACTTAACACTAATGTAGGTAGAGATGAGTATGTTAAATATACCTACATGTGTATGGAGAGGAAGTTGAGAGTCAACCAAGAAAAAGAGAACCTTTATTAAATCGGGTGTATTCTGAAATCATAGCCCCTTCGTCACTGACGAGCTCGTAGAAACGAGACTGAAGCCTTTTTCTCTTGAACCCACTCGATGTGAGGCTAGTACCAAAAGATTTATTTCAAGTCAGTCCTGTCCTTAAATATGGTTTTCAAGTCATTGAGGTTCAAATTATGTCCGATCAGTTGTGAATGTTTTTGGTCCTAACCTCATTTTAATGAAAGGACCTCTTTTCTATCCGGTGTGAAACCCAAAATTACATACTCATACTTAATCCATCATGATATGGCCATTCATACAATGTTATTGTACATTTGGAAGCATAAATCTCTACCAAGTCTAGGGTGGCTGCGTTATCTGATAACCAGTGATCTTAATTAATCACACGCATATGGCTAACGATTTACCCACATACATCACAAACTCTAACTTAAAAATGAGCGAAGAACGACCCTAGACATGGGACGATTCCATGAGATCTCGGTAGTTAGAGCATTGGCTTTCTAAATCAAACGTCCCGGGTTGAATCCCCGTGTACAGGTGTCATTTATCAATTTAAATATTCATACATTTTTGTCAACAAAGATTATAAATCAGGAGGAAAAATAGGGATTAAATCAATTCCGTACATAAAATAATGTATAATCCTCAATGCAATCTCTTAATGTATCCTTTAGCCTCAAGAGTCATTCTTCTTCTGATTCTTCAGTCTTGCCCTTGTTTTCCTGTTCTACCAGAGACACCCGCTTTGACGAAATGATAAAAGTCTTCACTTTCTTCTTTCAAGAAGACAGACATTCTCTTTTCTTTCATTTTGACCTGATTCAAGAGAACCCGAGACTTATGGTTTTGGTTGCGCTCTTGGAGTACAGTTTTTTACGTACTTAAATGGTAGAAAGAACTTCCAGTAGGCATTTGATGCGGGCAAAGTCCCACAGGCTTAGTACAATAGAATACGATACCGTTGTATTCTGAATGAAACATTTTATTTATTTTTTTCTCAAAGAAGGAAATAGGTGCTTCTTCACCATACACGTCATTCAGTCATTCTGATGGCTAACCATTATTTTTATCTGCAAAAAAATCGATCACAATTAAAAAAACAAGAAAATAATATAATTTTTGACAACTCGTAGCCTGGCAGATATTTATGACATCAACATCCAATAATTGCTCTTCCAACCCAACAAATAGATACTATGGTGTGATATTTTGAAGAATTATAAAGAAAAGTATGGATAGTAATTCGTTTTTGCGTACTCCAGATAAAAGGCTTATAATCCTTTAGTGTCTTCTTCTAGCCACTGCTTTGAGTATAAGCTGGATAATAATATTGAGCACTTAGGTTACATCGATCATAACCCATTAGTGGAAAGATTAGCGAGTACTAATGCACCGCAACCCAGGGAACACTCGAATGTACTAATCGTACATCCATGTCCCGATAAGATGAAGTGATGGTGATAGTGAATATGAGGGTGTGGAACCAGTGCTAACACTTACAAACTAACTAAAGACAAATAACCCATCCCCCGTTGACCGTTAAATTCATACCCCTCTCAGAAAAAATACTCAAGGTACCAGCCGGGAATCGAACCAAGGCTGAATAGACTGGTAGCCATGTACACTGACCACTACACTATGGGGATGGTTAACTGAGTATTAATGTATATGAATAAATACCACGTGATATGTGGTGATAATGCGTCCTAGTTACGGTGATTTGGTTAGTAAACGAGTCAAGGCGTTTTAATGTATGGATATCTATTTATGAATTCAATATAGGTAAAAATATAGTTACTAATTTTATTACCATTTATGTTTTAATGGCATTCAGGGTGGTATAAAAGCTGTCGTATGGACGGATTTTCTTCAGTCTTTCGTCACAGTGGGTTCATGTCTAGCTGTCATCATCTTGGGTCTAATCAAGATTGGTGGATTCAAGAACATGTGGGACATAAGTAGTGCAGGAGGTCGCATAGAATTCTTCAAGTAAGTTAGAAAAATAAAGTATTAATTCTACTTTTGATTTTAATCCAAACTTAAATCTTACTTGATCAACACATATATTAAATACTTACTGGAGGAGTCAACGATTACGGAGTGAAAACGGCTTTACTGAGACTTTACTAATGAATTGAGGTCTCCTTCACTATGTTTTATTCAGCAAACACTAAAACAATAATGTTATTGTGTAATATTTTGGTATTTAATATAAAAAGGAAATGATACTGAATTGGAGGAAACCATTCCCCAGGACAATCGTGTCCAGATCGTATTAGCCTGACAGCGGTTCCTACAGGCTGACATCGTAATATTAATCGATACAATGGATCCTCACCATCAAATGTTTTTAATATCATCAATCCAAAATGGTTTAATTTAAAAACAGTTTCAAAAAATCCATAAAATGATTATAAACCTCTGAATTACTAAGACATTTGTTTCTAACCAATTATATTTTATCTAAAACGCTCTTTATTAGTATATTATAAATAGTTAATTTGATAAATTAGCATGACTTTATCTATGTATTAATAAACCTAATATTTAAATCAAAATGTTCTGTAATTTCTCTTTAAGTGGTATAACTCAAAATAAATTAAAAAATTAGTATTTATATTAATTTAAACATACTAAAATAAAATAGTAGTTCCAAATATGTTGTTTACCCTTAGCTTGGAGATAATTTTATTGCGTTGTGTTTTCGTAACAAAATTATTTTGACATCATGTACTATAGTAAATTAATGCTTCGAGATTTGAATATATTTGAGAATACCTCATTTATGAGATTCATAACATAGAAACAAATATTTAAATTGTATTACATTTTTGAATCCCGTGAATTAATAGTGACAGTCTATCCCCGGATGTCCACTATGTCATGAACCGGTCGTTCATACCTAACTGGAAACTGTGCACTCGCAGTACCAAATATATTCTCTCAGTCTAGGAATGTCACCGTGAGATTTTTTTTTCAGTATTTTTGTGCGTTATAAATTTTGAACGCACTCTATTTATCTGTTGTTTCCTTTTTGACTCCTCACACACACAAAAACAAAAAAATTTGTTAAAATTTGCTGTTCCTTTGATTTCGATTTTCAGCACGGACCCAAGTCCTTTCGCCAGGAACACCATCTGGACAATAGCTGTCGGTACAACATTCGGATGGCTGTCTAGTCTGGGCGTCAGTCAGGGGATGGTGCAGAAGTTCATAGCTTTGCCTGACCTTAGAAGCGCCAGAATGTTAGTGTACTTTACTATCTGACGTCTTATTACTAAAGACTCCAAAACGTGAGCCAGAAAGCGAGCTATACCAACCGAACGGTTGCTGCGTTTAGTGACGATAAAACCAAAATTCACGGAGATAGGTTTACATGTTGTCAGAACAATGAACTCTCTGGTCGCTAATTTCAGTTTTCTAGACCAGAGCTACTACTTAATTATTCAAGTAGCTTCTCATTTGTCCTCACGAAGATGAGTTCTACCCGGTCCCAAATCCTCTGTAGTGCCAGGGATCAAACCAACGGCATCTGTAGGTAAGAACCCTGACCACTAGACCACAGACGTATATTTATTATCATTTTTAAGATGCTTTTTTTTTTTACTATATGGAGTTTAAGTTTGGTAAAGAGTAAGGTTCTGTTCAAATTACAGGATACCCTTGACAAATATTCAAGAACTGTTAATATTATTTTATTTAGAAAATTAATCTATACCTATCAACTGTAGCAGTATTTAATCCCTTTCAGCCAAAAAATGTATTTGGTTATAAGAACTTTAAAAGTACTGAATCGTGTTACCTTCCATGCTACGTTAAGGAAGAGAAATATTTAACCCACAAATTACATTATGCTCTAAATAGAGGAGATACGCATTAATAGAAGGGCTTCTTATGTTATCAAAAATTGAAAGTAAAATAAAACATAGTTTCTTAGCAAGGCGTCTTACTACCCATTCATGTTATACTCTTATGTATTAACCACGCTAATGCTAATTAAGAATGAAGACGGTTATATTCATAATAAGTGTACCCGCATTTGCGTGGGGAAAAAGCGGGGGAAACCACCTTCAGTACACCATACAAGATTATAACCTCGATTTTCCCTTCATCGAAAGTTTAGTCCTTTATGAGGGTATCACTTTAGACCGTGCGGCCACCAGAGTGGGTAATGAAACATGTTATTTGTCTAGACACTACTAATATAAAAATCGACTCAAATCTAAATTAGACACTCAAGGTTCTAAAGGTGAGGGAGTGATAACTTAAAAGTTATCATATATTGTTTGGTTCTTTTTCAGAGCTCTGATGTTTTTCTCCGTTGGTCTTCTCTTCATGAAGATGATGAGCGTCTGTGTTGGGCTAATCATATACACAGCTTATCACGACTGTGATCCCATCATAACAAAGGTAACTAGAGTATTTATCATACTATTACATTTATTCAACTAATAGACACCTGCTGTTAATATTCTTTATCTGACACAGTTTTTCCCAAAATTTTACCGGTCGCGTAACCCTTTTTGGATCCATAGAATTACTGACAAACCTTTTCTAACATTTATTGGAAAAAAGATGAAGTATAATTTCAATAGTTTGAGTTGATCAACAACTTGTCCATTTTGAAACAAGTTAAACTTGAATTACACGGAATGAACAGTGTAAAAATTGAAAATTTTACATTTTTTTCAGCTTGGAAAATATTTAATGTGGGATGGAAAGGAAAACAAGTCCATGTCTGTATTTTTGCAGTTTTTATAAAAAATATCTTTATTTAACGAAATAAATAAAATATTGATCCAGTAGTTACGTTTAGTCGAATTTTCTAACTATAGTAATTTCAACATTTCCTGAATATTTACCAAGAGTATATTAGCATTTGACGAGAAAATTTTAAATGATATAAAAATTTTCTAGTTAAGTTCCGTAAGGCAAATATTCAAGAAATGTTGAGATTACTTAGTGAAGAAAATTAAACTAAATATATCGAATATAGCAATATTTTATTTACTAGCCATATTGATGGCTGTATTATGGTCTAAGACTTTACTCTCGCAATAGACTGGCTGCCGATGACAGGGATATAAGAGTTCGATCCTGGTTGGGAACAATGAGGGTAGTTTTTCTTAAAATTGTTTTTCACTCAATCTCCATACAAACGTGGGTATATTTCTTTTAGACTCTTTTTTACTCATATGTAACACACTAGAGTAATTAGTGCATAGGCGTACAACCCGAGCTGTTAGTAATAAGTGGTGCTAAAAAAAAATAAAAAAAATATTTTGGCTAAAATAATTTTTTAGTTAAAAAAAATACAGACCTTAACTTTCGTTCACTTCCATCCCATCTTAATATTAATTATCTTTTTTTAATAACATAATACAAAAATAATTTCCTAGTATGATTTATTTATGTAAAGAAATAAAAATTAGATTTAAACATGCTCTTAGCAATTTTGGTCCTTCGCCTTGAAAATATAAGAAATAAATGTTAATGTATCTTCATTGATTCATACTGTCTTCAAGCTTGCGATCTAGTTTGCGCCATCTTCCATTTTTCTGACTATCCTGGGCCCATCTGCTTACATCTTTGTACCTTCTTCTGACAACATCATCCGCTATCTGATTAATGTACTTCAATCTTGGTCACCCGATTGAATTTCTCCTTCTTATTTTCTTCTTTACTTCCAAATATGATGTCTCATATATGCTCAATCATGTATCTTCATGTTATTCTTTTCCTGTCTTTATTCCTCTCTTAATTTCCTTTCCCTGTCAATTACATATTCTTAGCACTCTCTTTATTTCATAACTTCTCCACCAATATATGTTCAACTCTTCTGTAGCACTCTACCTTTCAAATGCTTCTAATCTTTTAGTTCTGTTGTCCCAAATGGTCAATGTTTCGTTTTAACTGTTAATTAAAAATAAATTTAGATAAAAGTATTTAAAAACATATTTTCAATAGCAGAATTATTTCCTAGCACTTACATCTTAATAATATTTAATAGTTAATTTTATGAAAGTAATTTATAATACAGTAATCAACATTTAATGTAAAATGCAAATACATTATTTGTTAAAGAATTTTAACATAAAGACCTTAACCAAAAATATGTAGACCCTAAGTATCAATTATTTAATAATATTTAATTGTACGTGTATTTTTTTTTTTTTTTAGCAAATCAGTAAGGCAGACCAGCTACTTCCTTACTTTACAATGGACACTGCTTCTAAAATACCAGGTCTTTCAGGGCTTTTTGTGGCTGGTATTTTTAGCGCAGGACTCAGGTAAATACTCATTTACTTAAGGCCTACTAACAACTTAATTTAACCGCTATAAACTAAAAAAAATTATTTGAAAGTAAGTTTAACAGCTCTAATGCAGATATAAATGTTGAAATCCACAGTATATATATCGCTGTAAAAAAAAAACCACTCGTGCACTCGTTGGGTGTGGTTAGCGGGGAAAATGATTACCATGTGCAAGGTCAGTAATTGACTTAGACCATGTGAACAAATTGTGTGTAGGTTAATAATACACTTTTTAATAAACAATCCAAATTAAGATGTATAAGGCTAAATATTTTATCATTCAAGTAAGAGCTCTAGCATTGGTAAAGACGCGAACCCAAACGTCATGATCATCCATTCTCGTTTTTTGAATGATTACGATTTCGGGTACGACTCTCCATTAGGATATTTTATTCTGAGTTGTTCTCCATGACTCCTCAGTGCAAATTTTAGGTATAATTCCTTAAAATTATATCATCTTTATCCTTAATTCAACCAGAGACCTATCGTTTGGAGAACTTAGGCGGTCGCTTAGGGCTCAAAGGTACAAGCAAAATGTAATTTTTTTAGAGTTTTGAAATATAATTTATAATTTAATCAAAACTAATAATCATATAAATATCTAGGCCTATATAAATTAAGATTATATTTTTAAATTAATTTGATAGTCTCCTATCAGACTGATGAAACATTTAATGTGTTCGAAAATAAGATACTTAGGAAGATATTTGGTTCATAAAGGAGGAAGGATATTTTGGTGTAGAGGAGGTTAAATACTGATGGGTTACATACCATGTACGTATCACAAGATATTGTTAGGCTAATCGAGTCTCGTAGAATATGGTTGGAAAGACATGTAGTGTGAATGTGAGGATCTAGAACCTTATTCAGGAATTTACTGGCAAACCCAATATGAAGAGACCCTTGGGAGGATCTAGATGCAGATGGGAGGATAACATTAGAACGGACCTGAAAGAGATACTTTGTAATAAGGTGGACTGGATGGAACTAGATCAAGATAGGGATGGATGGTGTATTTTTTTAAGTGCTACAGTGAACTTTTGAGTTCCTGATGTCATAGGGTAAGTATAATTGGGTTGATTAACAATATAATAACTTTTTTACTTTACTAGCAAAAGTACCCGGCTTCAAAAAGAGAGAAAAAACCTTTATATTATTTTTTTCAGCCCAGTTCATAATGAATTTAAAACTAATATAATCAAAAATTGTAAAATTCCGGCCTCTAGGTACACATGTTTGTACACAGGGACTACTAATATCTAAATTTCATCTGCATGTGGTAGATATCATGTTAAGCTAGTGACAGAGAGACAAACAAACTCTTTGTTTTATTAATAAAGATGATATTCAGGGTCTCTATGGGGTGAATTATTGGGGATATTAAATTAAAATCTCCCAAAAATATTAAGAGAAAAGGAAGATAAGAAAAGGTTAATATTTTTGCACGAATTTAAGTTGGTAGGGAGGGGTGTTTACATTATTTTTCTATTTTGTGTCTCTATTTTATTAATACCTTTTCTATGTTCGGTATTTTGGTATTCTAATAAATTATTATTATTATTAATATTATTTTATTTTGCGTTTCTCAGAAAGAGTGCAGTTTATTTATAGTTCACACTCTTTACCATACAGAATACAACTGGAGCCTAAATTTTAGATCTCACCTTAGAGGAAAAGAAACCTTTGTTTCAGCCCTGAATCCAAAATTGTAATTAGTAATAAATGTTGAAAGCCCTAACGTGTAGAGAAGCACGGTGCACTAATAGAAAAAATATATATTGGTAGCAGACATAATCAAAATTGATAGTAGAAATAATCGTCCCTCTACTATTAAAAAAGGTTGATCTAAAATACCTTTAAATTTCAGCACAATGTCTAGTTATCTGAACTGCTTGTCCGCAACGATCTATGAAGACTTTATTTCTCCAGTAATTAAAGGCAACAAGAAGCTTGAAAGTAAAGCCCCTTTTTTCATGAAATCTATCGTGGTGTTCGTTGGAGTTGTTTGTTTGGGCATGGTTTTCCTTGTGGAGCGGCTTGGAGGCATATTACAGGTACGCTAAATGACATTAATGGTGCCACCTAATTGAAAGTAAATATTAAATATACTCACACTGAATTTTCCTTAATATATATGGAAGTTATGAAGCAACAGGTAAGTGGCCATTTAACTAGAATATATTAAAGAAGATATCGAAGATGTTAATGCAACTTTATGAGACAATTGGCACAGTGGAATATTTAGTCCCTGAACTTAAGTTGGGAGTACTGGAAACGCAAGAAAATACCAACTTTTTTTCAGTTTTTGTAGCAAAACATATTTTTGATCTAAATAACAGAAAACAACGATAAGCCATCTCACGTTCAGGACTTATAAAGTAAATTCTCTTTCTCCCAGACAATTGAGTGGGCGACACTAACAAGCTAAAGGTTATGAGTGCGCACGCTGTTCTGGATGGCGGATAGGCACATAAGGACCAACTTCTGGGTTGTAGACTCATTATTAATACCAATATATAATAGATAAAATAAATCAACCATCTACTATTAAATGCATATGAAAGGCGAAGCTTGGGGGATGAATTACTATAGTTACGGAAACCAGGCGTAACTGAGTCATATTTGATAATTTGAAAAATGACAACTTCACATGGGAATCGAACAGGGAACCATTGCTTTAGCGCACAAACGCTATAATACTGAGCTATCCAGGGGTTGTCCCGATATTTAGGGTCAATCTTCAGTCATATTTCTGGTAAAGTATCAGCGTGCTAAGCAAGAGGTCCCGAGTTCGATTCCCGTGATTAGGTGTCATTTTTACATTTATTAGAAAAAAATAATTATAGAGCAAAAGTTTATTATCTGGTTCAATTCAAAATATATTTTTTAATAAACTTTAAGTTTGAGTATATACTATATATATACTGTATACAATACTTATATATATGTATATAAATATGTATATATATATACAGATAAAAGAAAATATATATTTTCTAGTTTATCTGTAAAACTTGGCTTCAATATGATAATAATGTATGAATGCCATTAATATAAAATTATATTATTTAATTACATTTCAGGTCGCTATTGCAACGAGTGGGGTGACATCTGGCGCCACTTTGGGAATATTCGTTATTGGAATGTTCTTCCCTTGGGCAAATTCTAAGGTGATCTTTCAAAATTAGTGTCATAATATGATATGGATCTTTCCTTTGATAAGTTAAAGGAAATTAGATTTTAATACAATCCACTATAACCAACAATTATTAAACTAAACATCCTATTTTGATTTTAATTTGATATGCATCCTATATTTTCTACTTGAATTTGTTGTTTATAAATTTCCTTATTAATCAAGTTAGGCAGAAAATAGATTAATACTTTAACTATTCAATAGTACATTATATTCATAGATAGTAACCGTTGTTCACGTTGTTCATGACGTCACATCTCACCAAATATTTCAAAATCAAAATAAAACGTTTAAAAACATACATCAATGAATCTTGACTAAAGGCATGTCAATGCCAAATTACGTAAAAATGTGCAAATAAGTTTGGTGATGATCGTGGGACAAACGGACAAATGGACCGATGAAATGATAAATGTGCGAGTTAAAATAGGTGCTCCCTACGCACGGTCAATTATGCATGTGTATAGATTGATGAACTAATAAGTTCAATATTTTCTTCAAAATATATTTAGTAATAATACACAGGACTCAGCATAGGCGGGAAAGAACTCGAAATATATCCAAATCCACCAAATACAATATTTTTGTATTATTATTATTATATTATTATTATTATTATTATTATTATTACTACTATTATTATTTTTAAAGATAATTTTTAATGAATTCATGTTTGTTTAGAGCAGTAAAATATATAAAATGACTCTATCCACTTCCCACGAGATTGCCAATTAAAATTTAAATGTTTTACTCCATCATATAAAGACAAAGTGTTGTAATATTGAAAAATTTTGACCTAGAGATTTAATGTGTATTTGAAATCAAAAATGTGGATGTAACAATTATGTATTTCTCTTTGTACCTGGCCACAGACACAGACACAGAGATATTTGATTAGTGAAATTAGGGTGTCTTCTTTCAACGTTTATAACACTAGAACTGTTGGCTTGCTGATATTACGTTTAACACCAAGGATATTGACGACCAAAAATAATAGGTTTAGGATGATGAGGGTAAATAAAAATAGTATATTCATACAACTTTAGTAAAAAAGTTCAAAACCTACAAATTATTGAACACCTGTGGAAAATCTCATGCTCGGATTTAAACATAATTGAGAAACCCATTCCATTTTGAGATCAATGCCTTAAACATCTTTATCACATGTGTGTTGTTGAATATTTTGGTGGCTCGTGTACTGATCTAATGAGTTGGTCAAGAGAGTTCATGGCAAACATCTCTAATGGGATTAATAATATTCTTTTTAGGGTTGTTTGGTTGGAAGCATTGTCAGTTTATTGGTGATGGGGTGGATTGTATCAGGAGCCCAGGTTTATAAGACTTCAGGGACAGAAAGATACCCTTACCTTCCATTATCCACCGACGGATGTGAAAAACGTTTCAATTTCACACCACCAGTCCTGCCAGAGTAAGTGTTAAAATTTTACATAAATTATCTTACTGGAAAGTCCAGATTAGACATGTTTATGTATATCAGGCTAAATTGACTGAAACGTGTTTATTTATTGGTAAAACATAGTATGTTTCTTCTAATATATCTAATTTAGAGAAGTAGATGCATCCTTATATATTAAGTCACTTTTTAACCAAAGTTATATTTTAATTCAAATATTATTATTTAATTATTTAAATAATAATATCAAGTGCACCTCACACGACATTACCAAAGTTAGATTATTGTTATGAAAGAACCCAACTTTTTTGCATTTGATGTTAAATTATTTGTTTTCTATATAGAAAATTAAATTAATTTCTATAAAAAGAGGGATAATTTTTTCAACATTAACATTCAATATGCTAGAAATAACCTTGTACCGTATATTTCATTAGGGTACTTAATATTCAAAGCTTTTTTAAATTTTCGAGAGTATTTTATCATTGACACATCATAATACATTTGAACAACATAAAATATATTTTATTAAATTTTAAGTTTGGTTTCCTATTTTCTTGCACCATTATTTAAATTTTTTAAATATTGTATCACTAATACCACGTTTATTCCAAAGACCCAATTAGGCACAGTTTAAATAAATCAATTGGGGATAGGTTGTATTGTTTTAACCAAAATTGGCTTCAAAGCCAAAGCACACCCATGTAGACCAGGAACCACTACTGTGGGTATTTGTGCTAACGCCCAGCCCATTTAGGCTTGTTAAACGATGACGTGGAAGACATTTCTTGAGTTTTATTCATGTGTGAAGAAAAAAGTGTTTTTTTCTTAAATTGTATATAGCTTTCTCCATTCTAAAATGCTGGTATACTTCCTCAGGTATCTATACAGCGTGTCCCAAATTAATGTATCCACTATTTGAATGTATATATTTTACCACATAATGTAGATATAAACATAATATGAATTTCATGGTTTCCTTAAAGCTATAAATTTTCAAAATGATAACCAGTAGCATCAATACATCGTCGACAATGACATACAACAGAGCGACAAACAGACGTTACAGTTGCTAGTGGGATAGCAGCACAGGCATGTTCATTTCGTTCTTTCATGTCCGCCACTGTTCATGGTTTCATGGAATTCACAGCTTTCTTGAGAAAGCCCCAAAGGTAAAAGTCCGTGGATGCTAGGTTTGGAGGATATATTCCACAGATCTCCTCCGTCAATCCTATCCCTCTTTCTCGGAACGTGCGATCATGAAACTCTTGCACATCGCGATGATAAAGCGGTGGAGCACCATCCTGTTGAAAGCAAAACGTATCTTCATTGCCAAAGAGGTTGCTAAGAGCCGGGATGATGCTATCTTGTAACATTAATAGATAGACGGCACCTGTGAGAGTCCCTTCAAAGAAAAACAGGCCAATCAGTCCTCTGGAAGATAGGCTACAACACCACACTGAAATCCATGGTAGATTGACTGCCCGTTCCACAATAACGTGTGGGTTTTCCCTGGACCAGTAAACAGAGCTATGACGATTAACAGAACCGTTAAGTTTAAAAGTGGCTTCATCAGACCAAACAATTACATTTTCAAAACCATCCCGTATGTCACAAAATTCAACGTGCCTATCGGAATCAGCCTCATTAATTGCATGGAGAAATATTTAAATGTATGACTTACACTTTTCACTCACACAGTGCGATGGACACTGGACAAACAAATGTAAGTGTAAACACTGCTTTCTGAATCATACAAATTGTTCTCATTTTATTTTTAGGTTTGGTATGACCATCGAAATAATAGATATATTAATTTGGGATACGCTGTATTTAGTATCCTTAGCCAATATGTGCCAACAATTCAGACACACACGAAGACTAGTTGTCAAAATAATATAAAACCTTAAGAATTGAGTGTGAGATAAGTAAGTTGTAGGGAACTTTAATTTTCAACGTGTCTTACTACCCGTTAGAGCTCCCCTACCTCCTTCCCCCCTTTCCCAAATATAACTACATCCAAGAAGTAGAAATGGGAGAAGTAAAGTTTAAAGGAATCAATTACATAGGGGGGAAAAGAACAAAATATTAAAGAAAAACTTCCCTTAGAACAACTTGACAGTTTTCAAACTACAACCTCCTAAGTGTTTTCAAACCAGGCCAGGAGATAGTTACGTTTGGTACAAATAGCCATCAATTTTAGCCGTACCAGAGTGAAGCCTTGATAAAGATAGTATCACGACGGTTTGAACGAGAGTCCAATAGGTAAATGTGAAATAAACGTCTTACGTTGGTTTGAGCATGTTGAGAGGATGAGTGTGAATCGAGTGACGAAGTAAATATATGATATTCTGTAAATTGAAAAATGACACCTGGACACGGGAATCGAACCCGTGTCCAGGCGTCATTTTTCAATTTTCAGAGTATGATATATAGATAGAAAATTCCTCACTAAAAATCATAAATAATAGTTTCGGCTATTTGATTCTTAAATATATGAAGGTAGAGTGTGTGTGTGTGGATCAAAAAGAATGAATAAGCCAAGCAAGACGTGGTTAAATGTAGTAGATGAATATGTCAAAAAAATAAACATTAAAAGTTTTGAGAATAAAAAAGAGCATGTATATATCGGTGTATAGATGTTAAAGCTAAGGGAGAATGCAAGGATAAGGAAGTATGGAGAAATTTAGTGAGTATGTATTAAGTGCGGAGCTGTTTTGTGAGCAGTATGCACAGTTTATTGCCTACCCGTAAGGGGATTGGCGTGATATATATATATATATGTATGTATGTATGTATGTATGTATGTATGTATGTATGTATGTATGTATGTATGTATGTATGTATGTATGTATGTATTATTACTTGCAGGACCGTTTGAATATAGGAATCTTGCTAAGTTTACACTAAATGTGGCTACGAGAGTAGGGAGTGTTTAACCGCTTAAGACATATACTTCATCCCTTGTTTAATCCTCTGTAAATATTTGTTCAGACCTACACCGTTACCAGAAGGGATGGGAGATGATGCATTCATCGTCTACAAGATCTCCTTTCACTATTACTGTATGATCGGGACAATCATCGCCATTACCGTCGGCATGGTGGTCAGCTACTTCACAGGATTCCAGAACCCCAAGGAGGTAGACTCAAGACTTCTGGTTCCCTTTATGCAGAAATACGGTTCAGCTTACCAAAAGGCCCCCACGGAGCCCTCGGAGAAGGAGATGATGAATATGACCCCTCCTCCAGAATATGAGCAAGTCAGAAGGACAAGTATGGCAGCGTAGTTCGAACTTGAAAGGAGGAACATAATACATTTGAGTAGGCCAGTTGTTTCCGCTTTTAACTGGATGTTAAATATTTGTTCACACCTCCGATAGTATCGTAGGTACATATCTCACATTGTCCATCAAATATATCATGCTAAATTAATTAGCACGTCAAAGCCTCTAAATTGTTGTAAAAGTGTAATAGAACTTTCAATTTATGGATAGTTTTCTGTAAATATAACTATATTTAGGAATTTGCAATTGGATTGATTTTTTTTAATATAGTACATACTATTAAAATATATATTGATAATAATTCTGCTACACGTATACAAAAATCAAGATAGTATGACGTCAGTATTATATATTGTATGGTTTCTGATAAAAGGGTAAATTCAATAACAAGGGAAGTGTAATCAAATGGTTAACTAACTTTACTAAAGTTAATGAATGATCCTTGAACTTTGATATTTTTTGTACCTCTTTCATAAAATCACACAGGGAATTATTGAGGAAGACATAAATATTATTGGTTGTTGATGTTTAGTTTTATCAACTTATGATTGGTATTATTTGAAGCTCTATCAAAAATCTTTATAATAAACACAATCACAATGTTTGTAAGTGATTTTACCAAAACTTGAAGTAAAACTAGAAGCTATTTTTAGTAAATTTCTACATGACATACTAGTTCCCTTATTTAAATTTGAAACTTGTCTGACAAAGGTATAAAAAATATTTTAAGATCTTGTGTATCTTCATTTCATAACAGATGATACCATATATGACTGGCTTGGTTTCAATAAGGTTTAGCTTATAAAATTGGAACTTAATGTAATTAGTAAAGGAAAACTGATTAAACGACATACAAAAGTTCGATAATCAATTAATAGTTTATTTCAAATACTGTACTATTAATTTTACACTTAATTTTGTTATAGAAAAATTTGCATTAATTGAATTGTTTTGTGATTGTGATTTTAATGTTAGTTAAATAGCGGCTACAAATGTAAACTACCCTGCGATATACATAATTTATTATGTCAACAAACCATGTGTGATGTAAATAAAAAAATCTATAGAAAAAAAACTGCATTTTAATTTATATTAAAACATTATTCTTTATTATTTGTACAGTACATTCCAAATCCCTCTTAATTGTACAACTTAAAACCTTATGATTAAACACAAATTTCTACAAAAAGTTTAATTTATAAAAGAACAATTATCTTTATCTATAGTTGTGACTATATTATAAAGAAATTTCTCTAAGCAAAAGAAGTAAAATATTTCATTTTAAATCTTGATACATTTTCTTGTCGTAAAATAACTACACAGGTTTATATTGACCATTTAAAGATTGGTAGGAAGACTTGCATGCAAGAGAGAAAGATAACATTAGAATTGACCTGAAAGAAATAGAGTGTAAATAGTTGAACGGGGTGGAGTTATTTCAAGATAAAGATAGGGTGTAATGGGGTGGACTGGATAAAACTAGCTTAAGATAGAGATAGGTGGCATAGTGCATCAATTAACATTCCAGTTCCAAGTGGCATATAGTAAGTAGGTAAATAAAGTAAGTGGGTCTTGAGTTTTTGATTCTACTAGCTTTATAAGAAATAAATATTTTAATTTATCATAAAAGTATTCATTTATTTATAAACCGGAAAAAATTTAGATATTTATTAATACTATAATAATAAATATTTGAATAAATATGCTATTATAAAAGACAACTAAGAAATAATTAAGTTCAGTCCAACTTATTTGGAGATACACTCAATAATTAAAAACAATTTAGCTATATTTGATAATTTAAAATAAATTAAAATCTATGAGCTATACTCTTTGGCAGGCTTTGTCTTGTTGCCAAGGTGATCCATGCTAGTTTCATCTGTGCCTTTAATAATATGTTCTCTTTACTCAGTAGAACATTCGTTGATCAGGTATCAACGTAAATACATTCCTATATGAGATATATAAAATATAGTTTATATGTATGATTGGTCTAATGAGGATCAAGGGGATGAAAATATATATAACAGTTACAGTAGTTAAAAACATATCAACACTGCCAAAAACCCATGCTTGGTAGTAAGACGTGTAGTAAAGAAGCTATGTCAGAAAATGTATGGAGGTAATAATTTTATTCAGACCTAACAGGACAGATACATAATTAATTATTACTTATAATACAAGTATATTAAATATTCTGAGGCTTTCATCTCTGCTCTACACAACTAACACACTTGTGATACAATAAATAGAAGAACGCACTTCACAGAATTTCTTTCTCCTGTAAGTACAAATCGATGCATTTAATCAAAGCTAGAAAGATATGTGATATAAAATAATAAATATTGTTGCCGAAATACTCCACCAAAGTACATAAATGAAATAATAAACACTTTATATAAACATCTTGAGGAAAAGGTAACATCGTTGATAACCAAAGAACATAAGCAATTTCACATGTATTTTATAATATCCAATTGGTTTGAAAATTATATATTTTGGATATATTTTATTTTTAACATCAGTAAAAATTTACAATGATAAGTTATTTCTTACCTCAAATAGTGGTGAAGATGAGTTTAAAATTGGAATTCCAGCATATCTAAAGAAGCCACAATGTACGGTACCTTTCGTGGGAAAACCAGGGATAAAAATGTGTTTGTAATTTTAAACATGCCTAGATACGAAATTGAATAAAAATATTTTTACTCAATTTTGAGAAAAAACCATTTTTCTCTTTTCACATACGGGTAGCTTAATCTTAATTGTAGGTCTTTTTAAACACATTTTAAAGTTTAATCAGGAGAAATAGAATATTATTTATGAATCAATCAATATGTTGTGAAAAGATATAAAAAAATATAAAATGTGTCAAAAAGTTTTATTAAATATCAAACACGCTTGTAAATATGAATGTGAAACATTATTAAATGTAATATCATAAAGAATGATGGTAAAAAAATATTCTCTTGTAACAATACAACACAACACATTAAAATTAAGACATATTACTTTTAAAATTAATCGTAATATGTCTTAATTTTAATATGTTGTGTTGCTTTGTTACAAAGGCTCTTATGAGAAATATTTTTGTCAATCATTATTTTCTATATAATATTTATTATTGTTTCATGTATATTTTATAAGTATGTTTATATTTATTAGTATACGTACTATTATTTCATTGCCTTTTGTTTTTAATGAATTAAAAACAAAAGGCAATGAAATAATAATAATAATACGTATTTGTACAAATATTTAAACAGAGAATGTTCTCTTGGGAGCATTAGTGTTTGCAAAATTAGGTTACAATTTAATCTATTAGTTCAAAATGTATAATACTCACACATACATAGGCATATATTACTATTTAATATAAAATATATTAAATAAATCCATTCTTTCATTAATAAACTAAACAGTAGTGACAATTTCTGGAGCAAAAAAAAATATTTTCCTCAATAACCCCATTTCTTTATAGAGTGCATGTGGATAAAATTTATTTACTAGTTTTTGGAAGACTAAGCAACATTTACTGTCATATTTTCAAAATTGATTTCATTAGTATATAAAATCTATGTGGGGTAATTTTATGTCAGTATTAGATAAAATCAAAATAAAAATTTATCAAGTTTGAATTTATATTTAATTTAGGGAAAGAGGTACATTTTTTTACTCAAAAATTGTGTTAGAGAAAAACTTTTTATTTAACTGTTCGTCACTAAAAGTGGTTTACAAAAAATGTTATGGAGAACAATGGATTCATATCCTTATATGTCACGTTGAATTAGTTACGAACACAAAACATGTAATGTATAATACTCTTTGATATATGAGTCTCTTATGGCTACCGTCTAGTCAGACGTACTCGTCTTCATAATATGTAAACATAAATACGTTTTAAATTATATGTAACTCCTAACATATATTTAAAACCACATAAGAGGTATAATTAAATGGTGTCGCAAATATATGTCTGGGTTTAAAGCACAGATATTTTGAGATTTTTTTGGATTGAACATATTCTAAATATAAATAATTTATCGTAATAAATATAAATTAGTTAATAGAGTCTGCGTATCCGTTTAATGAATGTTTTTTATCAAACAAAAAACTTAGACTTAAGCTGCTTTTAAATTAAAACTTTTCACGTAGATGCTGTCTCTCTAAAACAATGAAAAGTGCTATAAAACACTTGATAAAGATTTTATCATTATTTTGAAGCTTTGTAATAAAAAGAATATCTAGACTATAGTTCAGAAAGCGGTGGTCTTTGGTTTCAAGGTAAATGGGCGAAAAATATCTAAATAATTTTAATTTCAGTGTTACAGTGTTAAATTACATAGCCTTTTTAATATAATGACTAAGCTATTTTTAAATAAATGTACTATCATTTATGATTAGTTTTAAACTCCCACCATTATAATGTGATTTATGTGAGCTATGATATTGTTTTTACTAATTATTTCTAAAACATGTGTTTATAAAAGCATAAAATTATTATTCAAACTATTTAAATTTTAATTGTTTAAAATTTTTTACGCATTACGTAGGGCTAGATTCAAACAGATATTTTATTTCAAATTAATAAAATACATTTTAAAATTTTTTTAAATAATTAACGTGTGACACGTATAGAATTAACTTTATTGGCACGGTCCAAACGGAATAAATGTACTTTGTAACGGAAAATTTAAGGGAAGAATAGACAAGAGGAACATAAATACAATGTAACACGTGTGTCAACATTGATGTGTTATCGCTGTCCAAGTTCAGATTTCTTCACAATGGAACCACTACAGTTCTCTAGTTTGATGTTTTAAAGACAGATGCTTTCGTTTAGTAAAAGTGTTTTAAATTGTGTTCTTAAGATAAATAACTATTCAATTCATACAAGTCTACATGAATAAAGGATAAACGGTAGATCTTATTTTAAATATCATATGAGTATTATCAAATATAATTTTTTCACTTAAATTAGTTAAATCTTATTTAAATTATACTTAAAATTTTCTTTAAATGAAATGTTTATAAAATAATAATTTCTAAATTAAATGTTTAAAAAAGTGTTTGAGATTGTTTTAATATGTTATAATGTTTTATTGAGCAGTTATAGCCTTTAAAAATTAATTCATGTATAAAAATGTTACCTACTTAGATGGTTATATTGTCTAAGGCGTTTTCTCTCAGTGGACTAGATTGCCGATGACGGGTATATCAAGGTTCATTTTATCGGGTGTACTGAGGGTTTCCCACTCTTTCTCCAGGCAAATGTGGATACATTTCCTCTAAACTCAACCTTCATTATCCTTTCCTTATCATAGTATTATTAGTGTACAATACGAACGGGTAGTAAGACTTGGTGCTAAAAAAAACTGTCACATAAACTAACCCTAAGCCTTTAACGAAGTAAAAGATTCAGATCACATTTTTTGTATCAGTTTGTGCTACTTTTACCCTTTATTATTTTAGACGAACATTTATTTTAAATTTCAATTTATATTTTACAAAGCATAGTGAACATTTATATTTTAAAACATTTTAAAAACACATTAAGGAAACTTTATATAATGTTGTTGAAATATAAATATTTTCATAAACATAAAATGACACAAACTACAATTTATCAGTCTAGATAGTTAAAATATGAAATGAATACTTCAATAAATTCTAGTTATTACGAAAACGCACAGATTGGTTCCCTTTCTGATCGAAAACGGTGATCAAAGCTTGTCAACCCAATATGTTCAAATGGTTTTATAGATATCGTTGGATATTTATATTGTTTAAGGAAATTTGTTGTATAATATTACTGATATTTTGAAAAGTAACCATTAATAAGATTGAATATTTAGAACGTAAGGTCGAAATATATGAGTCTGGATTTATTCCGTGTGACCACCGGGCAGGTATTTGATATATTAACATGTAAGTTTTGCAGAAATTGTATTTTTCGAGTGATTTACATCAACTCTGTACGCTTATTTGGCCATACGTTATATGGTATTACCTAAAGCTAGAACGTTCTGGCATTGAATCTTAACACGGGGTAGAGAAGGGTATAACCCATCCTTTGTAAATAATATATATATTTAAATAATTGAATATGTACTTTTATTATTATCTCATTATTTGAATATCAATAACAAAAAAAGAATATGAAATCTATTTTGTTTTTAGAAAATAACGCTTTCAGTTCTTTTTACAGTGGATTTATAAAAACAAAAAAACATGTACCACAACATAATTTGTATTAAATATTTGCACATAGCTTTCACTGGATATTAATAAAGCAATACTAAAGCCTTAATTAAATAAATAATCTGGAATGATGTCATTGTTTATCCCAATATTGGAAATTTAACTGATTGTAAGTAAAATATATATTTCCTGCTAGTTAATTGATGCAACAAACATCGATTAGTTTTTCTTAACAGCTTCAAATAAAAGTAGGAAATAAAAAGTATGTTTGACTTACATAATTTGTGAGCTATAAGTATTTCTAAACAATAAGACTCAATTTTTTTTATAGATTATAGCTGTACAATAATTGTTAAAAAATACGATTTTTTTAATAGAAATATGATTTAAAGCAAACACACAGAAATCTCAAATTAATAATGAGGCTAATTGTGTAGCTAAATTTTCTATCTAATATATGTTTTCTTAAGTGTTTAAGATCAACTTAAACAAACTTGTTCTTTATCAAGGAAAGTTACTCCATCCAGCCAATATTTTGGAAGATTATATCTTATTACGTATTATTGTAACTTCTGTTTGAGGTTGAGAATCAGCTATGTCACTGCTGAACGTAACGCGGGACAGTTTTCAAGATGCTAAAGAAGCCGCCCAATTCACTTGGTTGGACCACAGCGTGTTCGCCTTCATGCTCGTCATGTCTACCGTCGTCGGGGTCCTGATAGGAGTCTGCGGCAAGCAGGACACCAAGGTGGACTACCTCTTAGGGGGGAAGAAGATGGGGATACTCCCCATTTCAATGTCACTCAAAATTCAGGTAAGTACCAACCTCAGGCTATCGAATATAGCATTTAAACATTGATGTTACCCACTTCGGTGGATCAATGGTCTGAGGAACTACTCTTGTATTAGACTGGACAGCTGATGACGATGAAATCAGGTTAAATCTCGGTCGGGTGCATGAGAGTTTTTATTCCAAAATGCCTTTCCACAAATATTTAACAACTGTTGAGTCTATATATGTGTAGAAAAAAATATGTTTTACTGAATCAATTCTTTATTTATTCGCTAAAAAAATTGTTTGCTATTAAAACTAAAATATCACTGACCTTAACTCACATTCCCTTCCATCCCCACCAACTAATATAATAATTTAATTTATCTCTAAAGAATAAAAATGTAATTTTATTGTATAAAGTGCTAGTAGAAATATTTATTTTACACAAATTTTTTGCACTTAAATATGTCACATATATTATGTACTTATGTATCTACATTTATTTTTATTTATTATGTTAACTTAATCATCAACATCATCTTGACCTCGTGGTTTTGGGGTAGAGTGCTTGCTTCCGGACCCAAGTTCTTGGGTTAAAACCCAGCTGGCGATTCGGATTTTCTTTTGAGCGATATAAATCGTAACACAACTTATTCGTAGAGAAAGTAAATTCGTCGATTGTGGGATGTAAAAGAATCCTGGAAGTTCTTTGAAAACACCTTACCCAACCGAATTCTCGTGTATTGATATAAACATCGGTTCAGAAAGTGGCACGTTATATACCTTAAATAAATGGAAAGAAATCTTCATCATTTAAAAACAGTTTCCTGCCATTACAGGGTTGTCTCGAACATAAGCCTCTCTATCATTCCTGTCATACCACCACCTTTCTTCCTACACGCCAGCACGTATCCACTCCTTTTCTCTCCACACTCTTCCTCACTCTCTTCAGCACAGGTCTCTGGACATTCCTCTTTCCCTCCTAGCCACCACCTCCGTTTCAAGAATTATATATTTATATTATGAAAATACTTTCAGGCTAATAATATGGACTAGGGTCCTAATATGGTATTATTCACCGAATATAAGATTATCAAGACTATAATCATAGCTGAAATACTGATAAATTTTAATATTTTCCCAAACTCCCTTACAGTAAATCCTGAAACCTCTCTTAAAAACTCTACATTTATCATTCTTATACTAGTAGTGTAAATACACGTACAACTAGAATCGGTGTATAGATAATAATAATATTTAGCACCGCGTCTTACTACCCGTTTGGGTTATACGCTTAAGTACTAATTACTCTAATGGATTAGGAATGGGGGAGGGTTGAATTTAGAGGAAGTGATCCCGCATTTGCGTGGAGGGAGAGTGGAAAACCATTTAGGGAAAACCACCCACAGTTCACCCGACCGAGATTCGAACCTCGATCTCCCGTCCTCAGCGGTCGAGCTCAACACGACTAGCGCGTTAGCCAACTACGCCACCGAGGCGGGTCGGTGTATAGATGTGGGTCACGTGTAATATTAGTCATAATCTGCTTAGCTCCACTACCTCGCGAGTCTTACTTCATTCCCTTAGAGGGTAGGCTAAAACTGTACATATAGTCCAAATAACAACTCTGTACTTAATCCATCCTCACTAACTTTCTCCACACTTCCCTATCCTTGAATATTCCCTTCGCTCCAATAACATCCATACACCGAGTCACAAATACTCTTTTATTCTTAAAACTCTTAATGTTCATCTTTTTCACAATTCTTCTTACATGGCCCAATCCTTCCTTCTGAACCACTTAATGTATTTGATTCGTCACTCGATCCACACTCATCCTCTCAACATGCCCAAACAACGCTAGACGCTTCTTTCACATTGGCTTATTGGATTCACTTTCAAACAGACTCCTTCAGCACCATTCTTTATTGATTCTATCCGTACGATATTTTCCATATACTTTGATTATATATCTGATTCCAACCGCATTCACATTTAACTTGTGTTTCTCCTGACAAACAACGCTTCATATCTATACAATAATGACCACTCCTAATTTTAATAAATCACTCAATTTTTGGTCAAAAAATAAACTTCAGTGTGAATATACAAATGTGTTTTAGAATTAGCTAAGCGATATACTATTTCCCACTTAATTTGTTTCAGCCACCTTCAGGCGTAACATTTATGGGAATGCCCGCAGAGATTTATACTTACAACACCATGTACTTCATGACAAATGTTGCTGGTTTGATCGTCGCACTCATCATAGGCTACGTCTTCTTGCCGGTGTTCTTTAATCTTCAGCTTACTTCCACATACGAGGTACATGAAAGATTCTTTTACATAGCTACATTTGGGTGGTTAGCACATGCAAGTTTTATCCTTGGTTCAAACTTAGCTCGTTGTTTCAAGTATGTGTCTGTGAAAGACGTATAAGGTCAGAAAATACTTATAAACATAAAAATAACATGGTGTACAATGGTATATATTTTATGTTGCTAAGTTGTATATTCATTTAATCTATTTAATTCTATTTGTTTTAATTTCTTCGTTATTCCTCATTTAATGCTTGTGATTTTCTATTTATCTAACCTTTATCTAACAACACATCAGATTAAATTTTAATAACATTCTTAATAAATCCAACCCAATTTACTGGTATAAATCTGGTCAAATCTTGCTTGGTAGCAACTAATAAGCAAACATTATGGTACATATGAATATTTATCAAGATTATATGTTTGAATTTTTTCAGTACCTGGAACTTAGATTCGATCAGAAGGTCCGTATAATGGCATCGCTTCTATTTACTGTGAGCTTACTGCTGTACTTGCCGATAGTAGTTTATGTTCCTGCTTTGGCTTTCAATCATGGTAAGTCATCTTACCCCTTAGACTGTAAAATGTGCCAATTTTACAACTGGGAGACATTAATTTAGATCAATACATTTTAATGAGATATTAGTTAATTGTCAAACTTTAAGTTACAATTTTCCCGAAAAAGTTCAGTTCTACACTTTTTCCCCTTGAATAATCCTCCCTTGAGGTTTATACTGTTATTCCAGTACATTTACCAATTCTGTAAGCCCTCAAGAACCCTTTGCTGAATTTTAATGAGGCCCTCCTGCCAATTCAACTTTAATGGTCACCCCTTATCAAGATCTTCTCTTGGGAAATAAAAATAAGTCACAGAGATATATAAATGGAAATATGTGAATAGGTGCGTTACAAATGTTTTTTGACCATAAACTTGTTTATAGACATTCCAGTGTAGGCCAGTGAGTTGTAATGATGCAGCAGCCAGTATATTGTGCATAGTTTGTACAAAAGTTTCCAACTCACATCTTTCTCAGATGACTCAGAACCTCAACGTTAAAGTGATGATTCACTTTCTGACCTATAGTAATTAACAACTTCATCTAATCTTCCCTTCTATATAGAAGAAAAATATTACTGATTCTGTTGATGATACACTTGAATTTCTTCGATTATAGAAAATAGACACTTAAACTGGCATCACTGCTGCTTGGTTAGTCAGTCATAGCCGTAATTCCAGCTTTTATTACCAGGCATGAGCTTGTAAAGGAAGGTCCTGCTCCTGAAGTTACTGAAGCACCTGAAGTTGGTAATGCCTATGGCCTTGGTTTAGAAAGCAGGACATTAATTTTAAATCAATCCCGCTTATGTTAAATTTCTTTGTGAAAGTATGTCTAAATAAACCGAAAAATATGCCAATGAGGCTTCAAATGTCGTTAATCTTTCGCTATTGTCCTCGCAGATGGTTTGGCAAATATGTGTCAACATTTTAGTCCGTTCAGTGGTTGAGTAGTAAACCAGAACTTTCGTAGTCCTCATTCACCATTTTCCCTAAGAACAATCAAAGGTTTTTTTTGTGGGTCTCCAAAACAATATCTTGCAGAATTTGAAACAAAGCTCCATGAATATGAGCTGCTATCTCAAGGATGTAGATTTTCCTTCTAAATATAAATCTCAAAAAAAAAACTAGTGTTAAAGTAAAAAGTAAAGCCTAAAACGCTGTAATGTATCAACGTAAAACTTGGCACAATTTTAAAATTATTATTCTAGAATTACCCTGCAGCATAATTCCTTACTAAATTAAACTGGACTCTTAACATGGTTGGTTGTAGCTTTTGGACTGCACCTCAAACGCAACCATAAAAATTACTAATTCTACTATATACTTAAAATTACTTGATGTCATAGTTTGCAACATTAGTCAATAAAGAGCATTTTAAAGATGACGTTAGACTAATAAATCATTATGTCAACTGTCCTAAATAGATAGTCACGTGTTCGTAACAGGTCATGTTTTCAAAAACAAAGATTGTTTTGCCAACTAGTATAAAACAAAATGTTGGCAAAACTATTAACTTAGGGGATCCCCTCACCCGAATTTCTTGATGTACAACATCGGGTTTTATAAACCTTTTGATGAGACGAGGGCTGGACAATTAAATCAGTTATTAGGGGGCTACTTCTAAGTGATCTACATACTCAGCTATCAAATTACAGCAACTTGTGAGGAGGAAATCCTACAGCTTAAGTCCTTGTTCAGTACAGAGGAGGCCAGCGCCAACACCATTTGAAAGTTTTGGTTAGACAACAGCCACGCAGCGCCGGGTGGTCCGGTGTCGACACGATTATAATTATAACACAAAGATGGGTCAGGGAACGAAACTGCTGAGTAGGAACATTGATTGAACAGGGAGATTTTTCTAAACTCTTTAAATTATTTCTAAATCCTATATCATAATTATGCAACCATATAGTAACTAATCTATTTCAATAAACAAGATCACTCCCACATTTGCGTGAAGGGAGAGTGGAAAATCCATTAAGAAAACTACCCCAGTGCACCCTACCGGGATCAAACCCTGATCTCCCCACAATCGACAGTCTCATCTATCGCGAGAGTAGTGCTTAGACGACACAACCACTGAAGCGGTATTTTTAACTATCAAATTAAAATAAAATATAAGCACAAGACCAATTAAAATATTATACAAATATTACATTATATCTGTTGCTTTTTTTTTCAGTGAGTGGAATCAGTATTCACTTCATCACTAACAGTTGTCGTGTCAGTTTGTGTTCTCTATACTATGTTGGTAAGAAATTGCTATGAATTTTAAGGCTAAATTTGATTTTATGCTTTATAGAATAATTGTTTTGTCATATTTTTAGGAATAAATTTTTTTCACTTTTAACTCCCTCACTTCTCATCCAAGATAAATAAAAATATTATCCTTTAATTTCATGTATGAGCCAAATTTTAAAATTAGAGACCATTCATATGAATTTTGAGTTACCCAGTTTCTGACACATAGGAACAAATGTATTTTGACTAAACTGAACACTGTTCTGTGTCCAAGTAAACATCACCACAAGCATAACACTCTGCAAATTCTACTTTGCAAATCTACCATGTGATATTGAAAAGAAAAAAATTGGCTGAGGTTGACCTTGGGGTTTTGGGTAAAGTGCTCATATCAGGACCCAATGTTCGTAAGTTCAAACCCAGCCAGGGTCAAAAGATTTTTCTTAAACAATAAAAATCCACATCACAACTTTTGTATGGGAAGTAAAGCTGTCGGTTCCATGTCTAAGTGGCATTTAAAAGAATCCTGGAAGGTATACGAAAATATCTTTCCCAGAATAATTTGTAAGCCCTTTTGCTCTCTATCATAAATTTCTCGTGTGCTGATATAATCAATCAGTTCAGAAATAGCACGTTAAATACCAACAAAAATGATTAACAGAGCAACAGCTTTGACAATGTCTTTATTCAAAGTTTGACGAAAGATGAAAGTAGAATTTGCTTAAATATTGATATGATACAAACCCTTGAAGAAATGAAAACTAAAAATAGCTGATTATCAACATATTTTAAATTATTGTAGAAAATAGTTAAGAAAGGATGTTTAAATTGTTTTGTTTTGACAATATACGATCAAAAATACATTGATTATACAGATTTATATTTAGCTAAGTTATATCACCTTCACAGACAACGTAAATGTTTTATTGTTTTAAGCATAGAAGTAAAACGTAAGACCACTTATTTGGTTTAATTTGTGAATTCAATAGACTATCAAACAGAATTTCTTCAGCAGAGCTACAAAGTTCAAATTGTTCAACTAAGGAAGAGCATTATAAAGCTGAGATTTAATGAATGGCTTAAATTAATCATATGATTACGTTTAATTTTCACGAGGGTTTTTCTGTTAAAGTGTGAATTCACAGTACCTAACACATAAGGGAAGTAAGATGGATTTTATAAAAGAACTTTGACATAAAAATATACAAATCATAGCCAAGACAATTTATAACTTTCCCCATTGTTCTAAATTTGGATAAAGATAGTATTGTTACTGTCATTTGTCAATACTATTAAAGATTTATTCAAATCCAGGGTGGCATCAAGGCTGTCGTGTGGACGGATTTCCTTCAGTCTTTCGTAACAATGGGATCTTGTTTAGCTGTCATCATCTTAGGTCTAATCAAGATTGGAGGATTCAAGAATATGTGGGACATCAGCTATGCAGGCGGCCGCATAGAATTCTTCGAGTAAGTTATAAACATAATATAATTTTCAGATTTAGATAATAGTCTTTATTTTTAACTTCACTGATTTTTGAAAACATTTCTACTAAAAATTGTATTACTTAAGTTAATAATTATGCTATAAACATTACAACAATCTTAAGATTTCTCTTTGGATTTCAAGTTAAGGTTTCTCCTATAATTAAAAAAAAAATATGTAGAAATATTTTCTTTTGGTGAGACAGAAAACCAATTAATCATCATCATCAACTGTTTCCAGCCTCTGGATGGGTCAGTTTAGTAAAATACCTCCATCTTACTCTATATTTCCACCACTCTTCCTCCTTTAATTGCTTCCATTCTTCTCCTCTCACTTGCACAGTCTCTTTTATCTTTTCCTCCAATTTCTTACTTTACCTCCCTTGCAGTAATTTTCTTACATAATTTAGTCCCAACATTTTCTTTGGCATTCTTTCATTCTCCATGCACATCATATTCCTATACCATCTCAGCCTTGCTTCCTTTATTGTATTATGTAGGCTATTTCCTATACCCCCACTCTCCCCCGGACGTCTTCATTCCTAATCTTGTTTCTCTTAGTGACAGCTTACATGCTCCTCATAAAATTATTTCCTATTGACTCCACCATCCTATTTTATCTTACATTCAATTTCCATGTTTCTGATGCATATGTGACAATAGGTACAAAGTGTTCCCTATACAACATTTCCTTACACTTCTCTTATCATTAAATCCTCTCTACTTCCACCTTTCACCTAATTCACACTTTATATTTTACGTTATGTACTTTTCTCAGCTATACAACATCCAACTTTGTAGACTTACTAGGCCTTAAACTCTTCTTTGTCATTACCATCACTTCACTAAGTCATCAGTAAACATCATGAATTCCATTCTTTCCTCTCCAAGTTTCATTACAAATAATAGTGGTGAGAAGGAACTCCCCTGATTCACTCCATTTTTTATTTGGAACCACTCCGTCCTCCAACTCCTCCTCTTAACACAACTCCTGTTATCCTCATACATGTTTTTTACTTTCATTTAAACTCATCTTTTCACTTTGGCCTACTCCATCGCTTTCCAAACTGTATTTATATCCACGCTATCAGATGCCTTCTCCACAGCCATAAATACTATAACCAAGTCTTTCCCAAATCCATACCATTTTTAATCGGATATCATATAGCAAATATCAAGTCTATTTTAGACCTCTATTCCTTAAATACGTGTAGTTCCTCTTTCCAGCTTCCTTTCATTTTATTTTTTATTCTATTTTACAGTATCCTTTAATATATTTGTTAACAGTGGCACATCAGCGTTATCCCCCTAAAAATTTTACATCTCTTCCAGTCTCCTTTCTTGAAAATACAAAACAAATGAATACTATAATATTCAATAGTACACAATATTTATAAAGAATAACCGTTGTTCATGTGGATTAAGATATAAATCTCGCAATAAGTGTCAACATTTTAAATAAATAATCATATTCATGATTACGTCCCTATACAAAATAGTAATAACTAGTGGGTCGTTGCAGCGACGGCTGCAGATTATTGCGCTAAAGTGTATTTTAAACTTTTTATTGGGAAAGGATTTATATAAAAAACCCTCACTCACATTTTAGTTAAAAGTTTACTCATCAAATGCTATCAACCCTACTTATATATTTAGTTTTCTTTGTTTAATTTGATTAAAAACATCTATTTTCCCCCTTTATGCCCCGGTAAGAACTTTAAAATGATTCCTCTTACAGGTATCTATCTATTCGTTGCACCAAACCACTCAAGTAGAAATTGATCTGAACTTATTGTAAACAATGACAAATATTTATGAATGTAAGTGATTGAGGATGAGCAATTGGAGAGATTGAGTGAGTGTGAGCGATTAATAGTGAGAGTATATGTCAGAGAGAGAAATACTGGAAGAAGAGGAAAAGAGTGTGTGTGTGTGTGTGTGTGTGTGTGTGTGTGTGTGTGTGTGTGTGTGTGTGTGTGAGGAGTAAAAATGTGTGTGAAAGAAAGTGAAAGAAAGTGTTTGATAGAAAGATAAATATGTTTGGGAGAATGCGTGATAATGTGTGAGAGAGTGTGTATGAGAAATAGAGAGTGTAGAATTTTGGGAGTGATATTATGTTAAAGAGAGAGAAAATATGAAGGCGTGTGAGAAAGAGTTTGAGAAAGAAAGTTAGAGAGATTAGTTTAGAGACAGAAAATTAGATTGAGAGAGAGCTTAAGATAAAGAGAATGTTTTAGAGAAAGGTTTAAAGAGATAAATTGAGAAAGCAAGTTTGAGAGAGAGAGGGTTTGTGAGAAAGTAGGTCTGAGAGAGAATAAACTTGACATAGAGAGAGTTTGAGATATAAATAGTGAGAGTGAGAGAGTGAGAATGTGAGAGAGAGTTCAATATAATGATATTAAGATGAGAAATAGTTTGAGTCAGAGAGTTTAAGAGAGAGAACACTCAAGAGATAAAACGTTTGAGAGAGAACATTTGACAGATAAAGAGAGCGTTTGAGAGATAAGAAAGCGTTTGAGAAAGAGAGAGCGTTCTAGACATAGTTTAAGAGAGAGAGAGAGAAATAAAGATAATAATTTGAGAAAATTGTGTGATAAAGAGTGTATATGATGGTGTTTGAGAGAGAAAATGAGAAAAGATTATATTATAGAGTGTTTTATTGTTTTAATGTGTGTGTGTGTGTGTGTGTGTGTGACGGGAGAGAGTGTTAGAGCGTGAGAAAGTCTGATATAGAGAGAGAATGTGAAACTATAGATGTGGTACAAAAAACGTTAGTTACTTTTAAATATAATATCCTCAAAATTAATAAGTGAAATAAAAACATATATTAACTTATGTATTTGTATTGTGGTACTATTTGCTAAGATAAACATCAAAACCCTTTATTTGAAAAAATGATCACCAAAAGTCATACTTAGATAGTTAAAATAGCTATTTTTAAATATTATTCAGCATCACTTTATTGTTATTGAGCTTATATATACTATAAAGCCCAAAACAAATTTAAACATCATTTTATCATGCGTGAAACAAAACATATACAATATTTTCATGAATTTAACAACTTAACCTTTTAATTTTCTAATTATGCTCAATATCATTGATTTAAATGTGAATTAACGTTAGCATAATTCCAATAAAGAATAAAAGTTTCACTTATTTAGGCATTTTAATTTAGATGTGTTATGACAGGAATTCAAAGAGAAAATTGTGATGTGTTTGGACCAACAAATAAAGATTGAGCTATAATTTTTTAGCCAAAGAAATATATTTTAATTAGAGATGTACAGCCATGCAGCAAATAACGGTTTCCATGTTGATCAAACAAAGAATGAAACCGGAAAAGGGCTTATCAAATTATATAAGGATGATGTGTTATTTGGTTTATATGAAACGAGAATATTTTATTAATATTATGGTTCTGAAATATTGGATTAATTAAAACAAAGCAGATAACCCATAGAACAAATTATAGTTTTTAATATTTAATTTTATTTCTTCTTAGTTTTATGGTGTCCATTTTATTTCATGTTCACTTATTTCAGTTGGAATCCTAGCCCATTTGAAAGAAACACCATTTGGACCATATTTATAGGCACAACGTTTAATTGGCTCTCTACTCTGGGCGTCAGTCAAGGAATGGTGCAGAAGTTTGTAGCCTTACCCACCCTAAGAAGTGCCAAACTGTGAGTATAATGAGCAACCAATAGAAGGGTTTGGGTGGAAAAGGGGGAAAGTCATATTTTCCAAAACAAATTTATATTCCAAACACCATGTAGACTACAGGAATTACTCTTTAATTAACTTAGTTAGGACAGTTACCTCTTTTATACATAATCTAGAGTGTGTTAGAAAGACCTCATGATTGTCTAACAGATGGCAGCACTAACTCAATGATTGTCTAACAGATGGCAGCACTAACTCAATGATTGTATAACAAATGGCAGTACTAACTCAATGATTGCCTAACAGATGGCAACCCTAATTAAACTTGAGTTAAGATTGGACTTTTCCTATTTTTCTCAGTTACCTTTCGTACACATCATATAAACCTTAATTAAATATAAATTAAAACTAAGGTTTGATTCTATTAATGTATTCTTAAATAGTTGTATTTCTTCTGATTGATTTGTTTTAATTTTGCAACAAATAAAAAACTAAACAGAATAAATAACAAATAAGCCTAATTTATCACATGGATTAAATAATTTTTCATCCACCTCGGTAGCCACATGGTCTAATGAGCTACTCTCGCAGTAGACCAGACTGCTGATGATGAAAATATTGAGATTCAAATCTCAGTCAGGTGTATTAAAGATGGTTTTTCCAAAATTTGTTTTAATTCTCCCTCTACGGAAATGCGGGTACGCTTCCTCTAAATATAACCTTCCAAGTTCTTATAACCATTAATATACCTAGTACATAAATGTATAACCTGAACGGATAGTAAGACATGGTGCTTAGAAATTATAATAATTAGTATTATTCATTAGAATTTGATTATATAAAATATGGGTAGATTTGTTATAACATTTTATATAGTAATTTTATAATCACTTTTTATTTGAACTATTGCACCGTGTATGAAATATCTGAATATCAACAATAATCGGTTAAGACTGTGGAATTTCAAAAGAAAGGTCACTGATAGGAGAAACATTAGGGAAATCGTCCCTTAATACACATATTCAGGATCATAATATTACAAACTTTCCTTCACAAGACATCTATTGCATACAAGACACGTTTTTGATGACGTGGTCACTGGTTCTGGCTTAATACCCATATTTTAAAATAATTATGAGAATATTTTAAAAGTAATTTTTTTTAAACTAGTAGTTTTCCCTTTGAATAGAATTCTTGTATAAATATTTATAAAATGATTTTATTAAAAGTATTTATTTGCAGTTCCCTCGTATATTTCTGCCTGGGGATGCTTGCAATGAAATTATTAGTTACTACTGTCGGACTCATCATATACACCGCCTATCATAACTGTGATCCAATTGTTACAAAGGTAATTTTGAATTTTAAGCCCAGGTAGACTATTTAACTTTATTTACTATAAGCCAGAGTTTCTGAATTCACATCCTAAGCTCTGAAAGCTAAGTTTAAAAAAACTGCATGCACCCTTCGTCTACCTTTTTGAGATAACATGCCTACCTTGTGTTATTCATCTATGGTATATCTTAAAACGATAGGCTCATAGTTCAATATGTCAAGGTAAGGCAGATACATTTCTGGGTAAACGAAAAGTAAATTTTACTAATAAAAATTTATTTGCACCACTAGTGATGAATTAGAAAATAAATGTGTAGATGATCTTGAAATCAATGTGGTGCCGTATTATTAAAACAAGTTATTAATACTAACACATTATTTTTAAAATGATTGTTATTTAATGTTATTTAAAGCTGTTGTTTATCTCCTTCAAGTGAATTTTACCAAAATAATGTGCATACTTATATAAAGTGTTTATAAAATAGTCTAGACCTCACCACAATTAATCCATTATTGAGCCAATTTTTCCCCTTAAATTGGGATTGTTCTTTGAACTCTTAAATCAAATATCAGACGCTTATATAAACAAAGTTTATCAGAAATATTGGTCGGTTTTCACTGACAACAAGGAACAATCTACTTGTGATCATGGATAGGTCAATTACATCTAGAGTTAATGTCAAAATATGTCAATATTTTTAAATCCTCTCCGAAATTGTGTGTCCTCCCTTTACTATCCAAGAATGGAGGATTAGGAACTAGGGTGGGATAATTTACATAATGGTTAATTACATACCCTGTACTCAACACAAGACTTTGTTAGGATAGTTAATTGTTAGGGATATAAAGTCTCATAAATTACAAGAGGGAGAAGAGAAATGCAGGGGGAGGGGTGAGAATTCTAGAAAATTATTCAGGGTGTAACTGGCCAACACAATTGGACACGGTCTTACAGAATTCGATTCACACAGCTTCCATAATATGTACCATAAATAAATAAAAACTATAAATAAACTGTCTTTCAGTAAACTTATAAATTAGCATTAGAGTGAAAAGTATTACAAAAATGTTTACCATTTTTTAGATAAATTTTATAATAATATTTACAAAATGTACAGTTAATATGTATAACCAATATAATTTACAAACGTGTTTTTTTACTATAAACAATTATACCATAAATTTTGATTGATTTAATCTATTTATATATTTTCACTTTTATTAATATCAATACGAGCGAGGAATTAACTGCTTTTAATAACATATTTGAATCATTAACATGGAGCCTTTTCTTCACTTTTAAAGATTACTAAAATGTTTTCAATATTCTTCCATTTGGCAAATACGTTATGTCAAAAATATTACTATGACTTGAAATATGTTTAGCAAATCAGTAAGGCCGACCAGCTTCTTCCTTACTTTACAATGGACACGGCTTCAAGACTACCTGGTCTTCCAGGGTTGTTTGTGGCGGGCATTTTTAGTGCTGGGCTAAGGTAGGTGATGTCATCCGTAAATATTTATTCAAATATAGTTTTAATCACATCGATAAATTAGTTAAGATTGTATAGCCTAGTAATTATACTGGTCATTAAGTTCTTTTAATAAGAACAATTGTTTAGAAAAATGTGTTAGCATATATTTCTGGTAGCTAACATGTTTAAATACAATTGATTTTATAGGCAGTTGATATTTTGAGAATAGCTAATATAAACTAATATTTTATTTATTTTTATAGCTAGCTTTACAGATTCTATGGACGTTTAAATAGTGAAAATATCCCATGTAAGTCTATGGAACTTATAATTTTTTTGACATGAGCCTCAACTATATCAGAAACATTTAAATGTTAGTTTTTGTTAGGATTGTATTGTAAAAGTAATTACAATTTAAGAGCGCCGCTGTCTTGAAGGAAAATATGCTTACGTATTTCTTATGGCAATAGCACTTCTGAAGAACCAAAACCACTAGATCAATTTGTTAGTTATTATAAAACAACTTTAATTTTAACCTGTTAAAATAACTTATTAAGAAAAATATTATTTACCTTAAAATAATAAATTAAATATTTTCTGTTACATGCCAAGGAAAATTAGTTAAATCCACCCTGATATTTAAAAATTTAAAATCATAAAAATTAAAATCCAAGTATTGTAATGTTAAAAGGACTTGTTGATACTTTTCACCTCCATTTGGGAAAAATACATTTATAAATAACAAGAATTTATCGTTGGATTATGGAATTTTAAAAGAAATTCTTCTCATCATTCCGGTAAACACCTCCTTAAGAAACTTTATATTTCAATATTCTACAAACTCGATTCATGGCCGAATATATCTTAGACATCACTCTCGTGTTAGACTAGCCTGTTTATGAAGGGAAGATCAAGGATCAAGTACCGGTTGGGTCTGCTCAGGGTGATTATTTTCTAAATTGTTCACCACTATCCTTCCACGAAAAAGTGGGTAGAGTAACTTTAAAATAATTACTCCCTCATCCCTACCACATTTGAGTAATTATTATATGTGTTTATAGCCTGAACAGGTAGTAAAGTAAGACTGTGCAAATATATATATATATATAAATATATATATATTTATATATATATATATTATATATATATATTCTAAAAAATTTGTTATTTCTTGTAGCTCGATATTATTATCACCGTATAAGTGAAGTATGTTTCCTTTTTTTTTTAAATAAACCATTTTTATTCTAGCACTATGTCCAGTAATTTCAATTGTTTATCCGCCACCATTTACGAAGACTTCATTTCGCCAATTATACGAGGCAACAAGAAGCTGGAAAGTAAAGCCCCTATTTTCATGAAGTCCATCGTGGTGTTCGCAGGAGCCATTAGTATAGCCATGGTTTTCGTTGTGGAGAAACTTGGTGGTATTTTACAGGTAGATAAATCTGTATAATTATTTATATATACAGGATGTTTGGCAGCTCATAAAATGCACACATAGATTGTTTGAAGAAAAAGTTATTACAAAATTAATTTATACTTACATCCGGAAAACTATGCAAATACCATTAATTTGTGTCCAAAGTTTCGGCGTGCAGCACCGGAAGAGCAAAGCTGTCAAGCATGTGTGTACAACAGGTTGTATAGGAGTTATGCACATAGCACTGTAAATGTAATAATAGTAAGGAGTTTCTGTGATGTTGAACCGTTAATGATGACCCTCAGAACATGTTCGCGTTTCTAGATGGACTAGTGAGCTGTTTACTATTAATTGTATTTTTTCTACTGTCGTGCTCCAAGATGTCGAGTTTTACAGTGCCACGCGCCTAGCTCCTATGCAACTTGCTGTACGTGCATCCTTGAACAATATAGCGACCCCGGTGCTGTACGCCGAAATTTTGAACACAATTTAATTATATTAGAATAGTTTTCCGAATGTAAATGTATAGGGATTATATATTAGTTTTGGTTCAAACAAACTATATGTGCAGTTTATGCTATGAGTTTCTGAACATCCTGTATATTAAATATTTCACCTATTTAGTTATCCTACATTTAATAAAGCCATAAAGTTACGGATGAAAGAGGTAGAGTTTAGAAAAAAACTACCAAAACTAGTGTGGAGGGAGAGTGGTAAAACATTTAATAAAATTCATCCTCAATACACTGGACGGGATTAAAAGCCTAGCCTGTTTGTCACCGGAAAACCACACTCTATGAGGCAACCTTTTAGACCACCTGTTAACTGATAATGTTATGCAGCTAATTTATTCTTAATGGTATCATTACACAAGAAGTAATATTTAACCCCGTTTCCAGGTCGCAATTGCAGCGAATGGGGTGACATCTGGTGCCACTTTGGGAATATTCGTCAACGGGATGTTCTTCCCTTGGGCCAACTCTAAGGTGATCGGATGAATTTATGATTGATGGATATGTTTTTTCATATAAATATACATTTAACACAATAAAATGATATCACGTATTTTTAAATAAATACCTTAAATTAATAAGTTACATTATTCCAAATAAATCTTTAACTACATTAAAGTCAAATCAGAAATATTGTTTATATAACTTTCCAGAGAATATAATTACTTTTTATACTAAATCATTGGGTTATTTCAAATCATACCAGTCATATTATCAAATTATAGAGACACTCAAGGGTTGTTGGTAAACTCCATTGACCTTATTAGTCCACGCCTTGCCTGATGACACTATCCACCTATTGTATAATCTTCACAATGGTAGAACAGACCAAGTTAAGCTTACGACCTTTGAGAGTAAATGGGTGTAGCATTATCCAAAAAAATACACCAAAGCCTCAGCCAGAAATCGAGCAATACCAACCTAGCTGCCGCTGTCTATTGGTGAAGTTAGTGCCAACTTTTGCAGATAGATGACATCATATGGTTAGCGCAGTGACCCATCTTTCCATCAATCTCAGTTTTCTAGACCCGAACCGCTAATTTTTCGTTCAAACAATTTATTATTTGTAATCACGAGACATAGTTGACTCCGTTCCAAACCCACTGCTTCACAGAAAGTCTGAAAGCACCGAGGATTGATTCCGGGACCTTTGGATCTGTAACCAGGGACTATGGCCACTACACCACACAGGCGGTCGATGTAACACTATATTAATAATCATTAATCAAACATTGTGAATGTATCAAATTGAAGACTCTAACTTTATTTAACATTGCTCTTATTTGTTCAGGGCTGCTTGACTGGAAGCATTGTGAGTCTAATAAGCATGGCGGGGATAGTCGCTGGAGCACATCACTACAAAGCTACGGGAACAGAAAGATTCCCTTATCTTCCTACATCTACTGATGGATGTGAGAAATACTTCAACTTCACACCACCAATCCTGCCAGAGTATGTCTTCTCATTATACTTTTCCTAGATTTTCGCTAAAGAAATGTACGCTTTAATATTTAGTTTATTTATTATTAGCACCGCCTCTTACTACCCGTTCGGGTTATACGCACTTACGCTAATATGTAATAATGGTAGGGTGATTGTGAGATGAAATGAAGGACCTACAGTTTAACGTGGGATCCGAAAAACGGTGGAGGCCTGGCATTCCACACATTCACAAGTTGTGATTAATAAACGTCTTGTCAGAGGTGAAGGAAGGGTTTGGCAGTCAGATAAATCTGTGCTGGGACCGAGGATTGAACCCCGGACCCTCAAAATAGATGTCTGACACCTTACTTCTAGATTACCAGGTCACCTAATATTTAGTTAAATGGTAATATGGCAGTCTGATTTCTTCTGCCCCTAATGGTGTTGGCAGAGTCTAAGGGTTTACATATCTTGAATTTCCATGGATGGATAGGTCCAGGTTTAAATCTCTGCCAGATTCCAGGGGAGGTTTCTCACATTAGTTGTACTTTATATTTTTTATCATCTTTTCAACGGGTGCAATCTTTCTGTTTCCGGTTGTGAAATATAGAATGGCAAAGCTTGTAATTGTTTTTAATCAAACCTTAAGTTAAAAAATACATAGACTTAATACCCGTTCATGTTATACGCTTATGTACTAATTAGTCCAATGTTTTTAGGGACTAGGGAGGTTATATTTATTGGAAGTGTATCCATATTTGCGTGTGGGGAGTGTATTAAACCATTTCGGAAAAAACACCCTCAGTACACCTGACCGAGATTTGAACCTCGATCTCCTCGTCATCGAAGCAGTCTAGTCTACAGTGAGATTAGCGCGTTTGATCACGTGGGCACCAAAGCTGGTTTTTGTTCTAAATCAATACAGCAATTAGCTAGTATTATATTATTAGCTTAAAATAATCACCATAACATAATATCTATTAAACATGCACAGACCTACACCGTTACCAGAAGGAATGGGAGATGACGCATTTTTCCTCTTCAAGATTTCGTTCCTCTATTACACAATGGTAGGGACCATCATCAATATTATCGTCTGCATGGTGGTCAGCTACTTCACAGGATTCCAGAATCCCAAGGAGGTAGACTCAAGACTTCTGGTTCCCTTTATGCAGAAATACGGTTCAGCTTACCAAGAGGCACCCACGGAGCCCTTGGAGAGTGAGCTGATGAAATTTAACCCTCCTCCACAGTATGAGCAAGTTAGAAGGACAAGTACGGCAGCGTAATTCATGCTCAATGGCAAAAAAATTTTACTTTTTAAAAAAAGGGAAGAATATTCCCTTTGTTATTAATTCGATACTACCTGCAACTAAAACACCCTACTAATTATTTTACTGAGAATGGAGGTAGTCAAGTATTCCCACCTATTATTTGGATTATAATTACATCCTGGAGGATGGAAAAAACATCTTCTTGGATTTAAGTAGTCCTTTGGTTGATGCTTTATCAGGATATGAGTTTGACAGTGGATACTCCATGAAATAAATCACAACATTCGGATCGATTCAATATTGTTAAGTGTATTGGAATGTTTATATTGATGCAGAAACTATTAATGTTCAATTTTGGGCTAAATTAAAAAAAAAAACTTCATTGTTATTAAAGAATTATACATGGTTTTAAAGCGTACCCCTCCCTATTATAATTTCTTAGAATTTTTTTATTTCTTAGCCAAAAATTGTACTTATTTAGTTAGTCCTAGATGAAAATTGTGTTTTAGGGAATTTTGAGAAGTTGGCATGTGTTTATTTAAGGAAGCATTGCCTTTTAGATTATTTTTTTAATTTGGACAAAGGGTACTTTTCCCTATTTTGATTTTTTGAAAAATTATATTTTAGAAAAAAAATATTTATCAGCTAAAAATTGTACTTATTCGGTTAGTCTTGGATGAAAATTGTATTTTAGGGAATTTTGAGACTTTGGCATAAGTGTATTTAAAGAAGCACTACCTTTTAAATTAATTTATTAATTTGGATAAATTTAATGAGTAAATTAAAAAAATTATAGTCTAAGTTGGTAGGGCATTTAGTTTATATAATAATTTTAAAGATTGAAATAAAATTCAAAATAGATTATTTATTTCGATGAGAAATTTACTTCTAGAAATATTTACTTTACATCAATCTGAATTTGAATGAATCTGTACAACAGTATTAGATGATTTTTTTTTACCAACTCACACTAAATTCTCTTAGCAGTACCAGTATTAATATTTTAAATGTTATTAAATTTTATAAAATATCCTGACATTTATTGGCTTATTGGTGATTCATGGATCTTAAAGTATATGATGATAATATAGGAATAATAAACGTCTTAAATCATTTTATTATTACACTTGACCCTTTTAAATAAATAAAATATTGATTACGTGCCAGTTAATGCTTTAAGAGTAAAGTAAAAACACATTTATAGATACACTCATTTCTAATATGAATTAATATTTTTACAACTTTTGAAGCCCACTTAAAATCATTTTATATTTTATTTAAATTTCAATCAAACCAATCTGGCTTTATTGGTTGACCAATGGCTTAGATGAAAATAGTGTTTTATTTTTCTGTTCAGTTTATTAATAAGATTATAAAACAGAGATTTTAATTTGTTAAATGAGATATTATACAGTTGTATAAGGATGTTAGTGTTCAAATAGAAATTATACTCATAATGACACAGAAGGTGATATTTAAGATGTCAAAGAAGAAAGAAATTATGTATACATCCTTATGATTGTGGTGTAGTTTAAATGTTTTACGATATCTTCATTAATTTTTAAAATAAAAATAAAATTTATTTGATCACAAATAAATGTACACAATAAATAAAAATATGACACAAAGTTAAATATGACTTATTTCCTGAACCTTATATTGATAACATAGGTTTGTTCAAATAAAACTGTTTGCAAGATTACTAATTTAGAGAAAAATAATATTAATTTTGTTATGAAATAAAATTAAATATTTTAGTGAAAATAAATAATATATACCAAGTTTCGTAGATCACGGTGAACAGGACATCCAGCGTGGATGGAAGAAACTAGAAGCGAGTTACGGTTTTTAACCTACAAATCTAATCTAAATAGACTATTGGGAAGGTTTAGACGAATATGAGAGGACAACATTATTATGTACTTGAAAGAGATAGAGTGTAATGAGGTGGACTGGATAGAACTAGCTCAAGATAGGGATAAAGTGTAATGAGGTGGACTGGATAGAACTAGCTCAAGATAGAGATAAAGTGTAATGAGGTGGACAGGATAGAACTAGCTCAAGATAGGGATAAAGTGTAATGAGGTGGACTGGATAGGATTACCTCAGAATAGGGTTAGAGTGAGATGAGGTGGACCGAATATAGCTCGTTCAAAATATGGATGGTGGGCTTACTTTTGAAATTGCGCTAATAATAAACTTTTGAGTTCCTAGTGCTTTAGATTTTATTTAGCAGCGCGTCTTACTACCCGTTCGGGTTATACGCTTAAGTACTAATTACTCTAATGGATTAGGAATAGTGAAGGTTGAATTTAGAGGAAGTGAACCCGCATTTGCGTGGAGGGAGAGTGGAAAACCATTTAGGAAAAACCACCCCCAGTTCACCCGACCGAGTTCGAACCTCGATCTCCCTGTCCTCGCGGTCGAGCTCAACACGACTGGCGCGTTAGCCAACTACGCCACCGAGGCGGGTGAGTGCTTTAGAGTAAGTAAGTTTTTAAACTTTAAAAGAACATACAAATTTTGATAAATTACATATTTGTTATTTTACTAATGAATATTTGAAACTATACAATGAGCTTTTGTATTATTAATAAACTATTTATGTTAAGGAAAGATAGCTTAGCTAAATGTATGAAGAAATAACAATTTCAAAATTCTCAAAATTTGGTTGGTTTAATAATATAAATTTTTTCTAAGTTAATAGTTGAAACATTATATTTCAAATAAATACACGTTAAAAAAAAAAGAATTTTATGTTTAATTCGGTAAGATGTCTGAGACTTTCTTGGTAGAAGATTGATTTTTTTTTTTCAGATTTGATTAACAATATTAAGTTATTATTTTTAAACATTTGTTTTAATCCTTACAAAAACATTCCTAAAAATAGATAAAAATATTTAAAAATAGAATTAAATGGTTTGTAAATTGATATGCATTGACTTGTTTTTAAATCTAAATAAAACCATTTTTGCGATATAGATAAAATATATAATATATACATAATTAATTATATAATATATATATAATAAAATATAAAATAATAATAATATAATAATAATATAGATAAAATCTAAAAATTACAATAATAAAAAAATCACTTTATTTTAGTAATGAATCATATTCATTTATATAGGCTTTCTTAATTTGTAACTGTAACAATAATTTTTAATTTAAATATTTTTAATAAATTTGTTCAGAATAAGCTATCATCTTTAAATGTAGGCAGCCATGAATCTAAAATGAAAGATTGATTAAATTTGAAACGGCAAACAAACAAAAAGTTGTACAACCAAGAAAGCTTTGTATAAGTAAGCCCAATTGATGTAAAACGGATGTTAAACTCATTTTGAGTAGATAGGAATATCCATATAAGTATATTCCAAAATTTACCGGAACTGGCTTAATTAAACCCTAGAAAATTTTGTGTATACATTTGTATTAATTATCAGTTATTATAAAGTATATAGACTCAGTGATGCTTAAGCATTTGATTTGATATAATATTTTCCACAGTTTTTAAATCAACATACCATACCTTCTGATGATGACATTCTTTTGTGAGGGTAAGAAATTAAAAAACCTTTTCATTGCCTGGTTATCACGACTTGCTACTGAGTTAAAAGTATTTATTCTAATTCCTTCAAATTCTAACATTTAGCTATATATAAAATGGGATTTAAACTTTCACAATAATGAAAAATGGTCAAACATTTGGACTATTTTTAAATATATAATTAGCTAGTTTTTGATTTCGTGTACTAAGCTAATAATTTTTTTAAGGCAAGTCCAAGTTAAATCCCACATTTCAATAAATCTAAGAAGAAGAATTCGAATGTAATCGAGTAGAATTTGTTTGAAATTAATGTTTAAAGAGAATAGATTTGGTAGCCACGTTGATTTCGAAGTATGGTCTTTTAACTGATAGTAAGGAATTCTAGAGAATACCTAAATTAAAGGATTTTGGGGGGGAAGCCGCACAATACAACACTCCCAGATTATCGGCATATTAACATGGAAGAGATCATTATAATTGAGATTAAATTTAACTTAGTTTATGGTTGAGTGGCAAGTTATTTTAAATAAGCTACCACTACTACCACTAGCTGTGATTTTAGCCCTAAACTCCCCTACAATGTCAAATCAAAAATATGTGATTGGTTCCTTATCTTGTGTAATCAACGACTCGGATTATTTGAACGCTTAATTTATAAATATTATAAATCTACTTTTAGCTTCTTACATTAAATTACAAAAAGAAATTTAGAATATTCGAAAACACGGTGCTTAGGAAGAAATGTGATCCAAAAAGGTATGAAGATAGTGGGAGTGTAGGAGGCTAAGTAGTGATGATCTGCATACCCTGTACTCATCACCAGACATTGTTAGGGTAGTAAAATCTCACGGTTACGGTGGGCAGGTCATGCAGCGTGAATGGGAGTATCTAGAACCGCGTTCAAGGTATTGAATGGCAAACCCAATGGGAAAAAGACCACTGGGAAAACCCAGATAGGGATGGGAGGATAACATTTGACTAGAACTGAGAGATTGGCGTGTAATGAGATAGACTGGATAGAATTAGCTCAAGGTGGCCTACTTTTGTGAGGGCGGTAATAAACTTTCAAGTGCCTAGTGACATAGAGTAAGTATAGATGTATTTTTATACTGAACCTTGATTCATGAATTTTAACATTGAGTAGCAGACTAAAACGACGATTTCATTTATTTCTAATTTATTGTATTTTTTTCATATTAATCATCTTTAGGAAAAGGTAACACATGTAACAAATTCGTGCCACTTGTGCCAAGTAAAATTATCCCTTCATTACCCTGAAAGTTACTGTTTGTTTCTAATAGGGTGTTTCCAAAAAGATAGGAAGATAGTAGATTAGTCAAGGTCAGGATGGACAGTGATTACATCCAGTGAGGGGAAGGGGAAGGAAGAGTTCAATTGTACAGTCCCGTCTATTGGAGCTAGACCACGGCAATAAATGGCGGACTCCCTCTGACAGCCAGTTCGTAAGTCATTGTCTGATAGCCCTTGATGATAATAAAAACTAATATCACTATCACAAACACACAGATAAGTGGTCACGTTGTCAGGGACGTCAAGCTCATAAATGATTGGATAGCCCCAGTGATGTTAAGGTTGAGGTTTTAACCTTGACTAGACGCGTGTGGGAGGGGGAATTCCAATATTATTATTAATCACTATGATGTTAAACTCACTCATTAAAAAAATATATCCTATTATTCCTTGTGTGAATTTGTTAATTACTCTTCTCACAAATAGATATTGACGGCTTTAAAATCTAACAAAAATAGAATATCTAAGGACGTTGTTTTGGAGGAGATGATTCCGTAACTTTCCACAGTTTACCTAAAGTCTCCTTCCTATTGTCATGTCAGCCTAATTTCAACGCCAGTCGTCTACCTTGAGTAAACTAAATAATAAACATTGGGTGTGGGGAGGGTATAAAGTTCTTTCAGATATCATTAATTACCTTTGATAAGTGACGCGACATGAAGGTTTTATATGCACCGCTGTCACTCGAATTGTCGCAAATGACATCTTAACAAGTGCGGAGGATATTCTTGTAATCTTACGACTCGGGGCTTAAGTGAATGAGTGTTGTCTGAGGTTAAACCAGAAGCTACTGGTTCATACTAGAATGTCTTCCTCAATTGATCATTTATATAAGAGCGTTACATACATACCTCGTTAAGTCTAATAGGGAAACATTAAATGAATCGTTGCTATTTTTTTGTTTTGTGACGCTTGATTATTCATTCAAAATGTTAGACTATTTATAAATATTTTTTAAAATAAAGTACACTTAATGTTTTGTATACGTCTTTTTAAATATATTTTAACTGTCTGAAATTAAAAGATAAAATTAAGAATACGATAGAAAAATGTATTCAAACTTTTTGAAATAGTTTTAAAAGACAAACCAGAAAAATGATAGCTTAGAATTTCGATCATTACTTAAAAATTATTTTAAAAAAACATTCATTTGAAAATATAAATATTGTTATCATCATTATAAAAAATAATTGGTCTACAAAATATCTTGATACTAGACTAAACATTTTAGGTAACATAATTTTTACAATTAAAAAAAATGTTGGTTATACAATTACACCGATTATAAAATTAAATTTTTTTATAGAGCAGAATTTCTGTATTAAATACGCTCGAAGAAAAATAAAATGGTTCAGAAAATCAACACAGAATCTTCATTAATCACCATGGCAGCAATGAACATGACGTCAGAAGACTACGAACCTATCTGGTTCGACTGGTTGGACCACAGCGTTTTCGCTCTCATGCTAGGGGTGTCCACGTTAGTAGGGGTGTTTATTGGCTTGTATGGCAAGCAAGACACGAAGGTGGACTATCTACTAGGAGGTAAAGTCATGAACACTTTACCAGTGGCCGTGTCTCTTGTAGCAAGGTGAGGGAATATTTTTTTAGTGTTTGTTGGAAACTGTTATTATTTGCATTAAGTATTAACAGTATAAATACTTTTTTGAATATGTAAATTAAATGTATTTTGCTAAAACTATTCGTTGAAATTTACATACATAAAGTAAATTAATGTTACTTTTTTATGTATATAAAACTTAGGTTATTTATGGAAGCGACATACTTTATTTGAAAATGTAATTTATTTGCCTACCAGGGATTTGGCGGTCCCCCGCTTCAGTGGCTGAATGATCTAAGGAGTTACTATTGTGTTATACTGGCCTGCTGATGACTGGAAGATCTAGGTTCAAATCCTGGTTAAGGGTGGTTTTACCTAAGTGTTTTCCCACTCTCCTTCCACGTAGATGCGAGTATAATACCTGTAAAATGCTTTCTTTCTCATCCCTAACTCATTAAGAAATTATCATACACGCTTATACCTGAACAGTTAGTAATACGTGATGATAAAAAAAATAAGATTTAGTGGCAGCCATCAATTCTAAATAGGGTATTACATGTTATTGTATTTAACTTGATTCAGCTAGATTTAAATACACAATATTTAAACAAAAACCATAGATTTTTAATAATTATTTTGATAGTCTTACGTGCTCACAAAAGTATTTTTTTTAACATTAAAGACTTTTTTTCGTAAAAGATATTTGATATCGATATAATTTTATCTATTTGGTTTTATTTTTGAACGGGCCTATAAGAACATTCCTACCAGGATCTTAGTTAAAAAAAGTCCTAGGAAGTATATGTCTATCTTTGATAGGAAACAAGAAAGAGTTAATTTTTAAAATCAAGTCAATTCTCTCCAGGCACAAAAAAGTAAAGTGAGCATATATACTCGATAGTGGAAGATGACAGTATAGTTAGCAGATAAAAAAGGAGCTTCGTAGTATAGACTAATTATTTTATTCTGTCTTTCAAATCTAATTTAAATATACTATTGAGCCCATCAACCCACCATACTATAAAATTTTCTTTGAAGCGTTTTAAGGACATAGCTCTACATTGACTTTTCATTAACACATACAGATGGTTTAAAAATATGAAACATTTTAACTATTGGTTTTAGCACCCACAGCCTAAAGTTAGAACTGTAGCGTGTCACCATTAAATAAATCAATGGTTTAGAGACCTAAAATAAAATCGTATTATTTTTTTATCACTGCTTCTATTTACTAATCGGGTTTACGCTTATGTTTAGGTTGAGAAGGTTTAATTTGGAGGAAGTATACCTTCATTTGTGTGGATGGGAAGTGAAAAACCATATAAAAATCAACCTCGATACACTTGACCTTGATTCCAACATTAATCATCTAGTCATCAGCAGTCTATTCTATTGCAAAATTGACGCCTTAAGCCATGTGCTCACTGAACTGGGTGAACCTTGTTTTTAATCTTTCAAAGATTAGAAACTGAGGGAGTCAGGAGTTATTAGATATTAATTTTAAATTTTGTTTAATGCGTTATAAACAGGCCTACGTTAAGCATTTGATCACTTTAAATAATTAACCGTAACTTTGAATGTTTATCTTCCAGCCATTTGTCTGGTATAACTCTGATGGGAGTTCCCTCAGAGATCTACCTGTATGGCCTGCAGTATTTCACCATGGTCATCTCAGTATTCATCATGACCTACTTAATTAACTATGTATACCTTCCAGTATTCTTCTCGCTGCAACTTACATCAACCTTTGAGGTACATTTTGTTTAGTTTTTTTTACCTTTACATTAGTTATTCTGTAAACAATAGACCTTATTCCCTCCGTTCAAAAAAATACTAAATAGTCTATATCATGTTAAGTTGGGAGTTTATTAAATGCGAGAAAAGAACAGTGTTTTTGCAGTTTTTAGATAAAATTATGTTTCTGTCAAATGTAAATCAAATATTGCTTCAGTAGAAACATATAATTTAATCTTCTTCACCATGGTTATCCCAACATTTGTTAAATATCTGTCAAGGGTGGCAGTTTTATTATTTTAAATTTTATTTTTTTCCATCATATGCTAATAGTATTTACATATATTTAAAAACTGTTCAATATGTGAAGAAAATAAAACTTTATGTATATACTGAAACAATATTGTATTTTGGCCAAAAATATGTTTTCCCCTAAAAGAATTATGTCATGTTCTTATCGTTACTAAAGTCTTAAGATTTATCAATGGGTTTCAAGTTGATATTTTCCCTTGGTGATCAAGTTAGACCAAAAACTAATTAAAACTTTCCTCAATATTTCATTATATTTATAAGGAATACCAGTGTTGTTTACGCAGTTTAAGACGTCTGTCTCATAATATGTCAATATCTTATAAAAAATACACTTTAGTACTCAATCGATTGCTGGGAATTTTAAATTAAAATAACTTAAAATAAGCTATTAAACGAAAAAGCATTTTAGTGGCCACTATATATCTAAAACAAATATACCGATCGGAAAAACCACATATATAGGTGGTTCGGCTTGGATTCATAGAATGTCCATTCAAAACTTCGTTAAAATTGGTCCATGCACTTTCAGTTATTACGGAACAAACATCCTTACAGAGAGACACAGACGAAATTCCAAATGGCTAATTTAAATCAGGACCTTATTAAGCGCAGTATTTAAATAAACACTTACTATGCACATAAATATGCCCAAAGAAATGGCGCTTGCATTATGGCTTGTTGAGTTGCAAATATATGACATATTTCTGATATTCAGGGTATACTAAAAGGTTTTTTACTAAATGGAATAAATAAAATTATCTTTTATATACATACTAGTTAAAATACATTTTATTTTAAACTTTATCTCACCATTTATTTAAATTTGTTAGTAGGCTATTATGTGTAGTGGTATATTGGGATGCCCAAAATCTTAAAATAAATTAATCAAATAATCAACAACTTAAACGATAGGTTTGGAGTTAGACAAAAGAACCATTATTACTTTGGTGAATAAATGTTAAGTAATCATTATAATAACCCCACAGTCTTTCAGGATTAAACTCGTGACTGCTGAATGATTATAATTACCCAATCGTTTTGCACTCATTTCAATAGTGTATGGATACGCATTTTACAACCAAAATAAAATTGTATCCGTATTTATCTCTTAATCCATTTTTTCATAAAATAAATGATATCCTTTAAATTATTAAATTATATAATATTTACTAACATTACATAAGACACATAACATTCATATTAATGTTAATATTGCTGTCAGTATCGAGGCTGATGAGAGTAGTACACAATATTTGAAAGTTTTCGTTTTACAAACAGTTCAACAAATTTTGTATTATAAATACACTGTAAAGTGGAAAAAAACTAATGGGAAAATATCAAAGTCCCAATTCTTATAATATGTTTGGTTTGAAGGCTTTATTAAAAAAAAAACAGTCTGGTTGTGGCATAACATTATTAAAAGGAATTAATTTTTATTTCTGACTCACTAGGTGAGTCAATAAGACATTTATTCCTGTGAGTGAATCCTGGAATAGCGGAAAAGTTTATTATTTATTAAAACGAAAGTGGATATGGTCGAGTACATGCTCAAGTATTAAGCTATCTTGTGAATGGCATGCTAATAAAATCAATTTGTTCAAAAAGTGTACATATAATACATGAATTAAACATAACAAATACTAATAGGGCTATAGTAGTCAAATAAAAAACCCTAAATAACTTTGTATAAAATATAGAGTATGATTATTATATATATTATAGTCTATTTAGCATAATCAATAAATATATTTGGTACGTATACTATAAATAGTATATAGGTTAAGTACTTTAAATAATATATAAATTATATAATATTAATAATAATTATAGTTATGTATACAATATACTCTAGATAGTACACATACTATATAATATTATAAACCGTATAAACTACTTATAATATACATACTGCATAAAGTATAATAGTATGTAGTATATGCCAGGAATAGTATTTATTAAGGAAGTAACTGATATAAGATATTATAAGTTCCATAGTACAGCGTTAGACAAATAGTTACGTAAAGAGAAATGAAAGTCGTCACTAGAGAGTACTCTTTCACTCTCTCTTAGACTATCTCAAGTTTAGTTTAACCTCTCATCAAATAAAAAGTTGTCAACACAAGCAAGATATAGAGGGGAATGGTATTGAATGGCTGCCCTATTTAAGAGTGTATTTAAGGACCGTTAGTGTGAGGGAGATAAAGAATGATTAAGTCACTTCTCTCATTTCTCAGTACTATAAATACACTGTTTAAACACTTTTTGAAGAATAAGTATACATGACAGTGCAAATAATAATCTCAACACTTCAAACAAAACCTTTTTCTGCACATGCCAACGCTTTCTAAGAAACATTGTGTAAATATTGAACTAGACGCTACCTTTTATTTTCTTTCTCGCTTTACTGGTATGAGGTTAGTTGAAAACAAATAAGTTCTGATTATTTCAGGCACCTGTGTGATAAAACCTGGGTCGTTGTTAGGTCAAATTGTATATAGCATATTATATATATTAAAATTACTGAGTCGCTTACTGGAAAATACAAATTTAAAAAGGTAATTATTACATTTCATTATGCATTTATTTGATTAATAAAGATGTTACATGTATAAATACATGTTATGTATTCATGATTCTTAGTTATTTTATGAAAGTGTGTGTACATATTTCATAACATATTTTTGAGAAATCAATAAATTCTTTTAGGGAGTATAATTTGAAAGATTCCACTAAACAAAATACGTTTATATTAAGTATTTAAAATAAATGTTTATTAAGTGTTGTTTGTAGTTCTGTATCAAGTTGATGGGATTGCTAACTAGATCTTCGGCCCTCGGGGAAAATTGTTGATAAAATTTGGCCCTTGGGATGAAAAATTTGAGCCATCCTGCCTTAAACTACGCAGTTTAGACCTGACTGTAAAGGCCGATTTACACAGAACGTTAAGCTAAGCTAAGATTTGCTCTGCTAACTTTTTAGAAAAATAGTGGACCATGTATTTAAATGTGCTGGTTCCCACAGAAAGCTAAGTTAAGCTATGCCTTGCTACGCCACGCTGTTTTTTTCTGATTACTGGCTGGACAATTTTTCCAACTCCCATCTTGAGCCATCTTACGTTGCGCATGCGCATAGAGAAACTTGGACTCCGTGTTGAACAGACGCAGTGTTGGTTTGGTGAAAATAACCAAAGAAGTGTTGAAGTTTTGTTTTCATTTTGTTTCACGTGTATTTAATATTTAATTTATGTTTTATATTTAATAAATGTTTTTATATTAAAATGGAAGCGTTAATTGAACAGGTCAAACCTCCAGCTCATAAATAGTCTTCCTCTTCCAAAACAACTGCTAACAGCAACATCTTCTCTTCCTCAGTACTATCATCTTATCTTCCTCAGTACTATCATCTTCTCTTCTCAGTACTATCATCTTCTCTTCCTCAGTACTATCATCTTCTCTTCCTCAGTACTATCATCTTATCTTCCTCAGTACTATCATCTTCTCTTCCTCAGTACTATCATCTTCTCTTCCTCAGTACTATCATCTTCTCTTCCTCAGTACTATCATCTTCTCTTCCTCAGTACTATCATCTTCTCTTCCTCAGTACTATCATCTTCTCTTCCTCAGTACTATCATCTTCTCTTCCTCATACTATCATCTTTCTTCCTCAGTACTATCATCTTTCTCTTCCTCAGTACTATCATCTTCTCTTCCTCAGTACTATCATCTTCTCTTCCTCAGTACTATCATCTTCTCTCCTCAGTACTATCATCTTCTCTTCCTCAGTACTATCATCTTCTCTTCCTCAGTACTATCATCTTCTCTTCCTCAGTACTATCATCTTCTCTTCCTCAGTACTATCATCTTCTCTTCCTCAGTACTATCATCTTCTCTTCCTCAGTACTATAATCTTCTCTTCTCAGTACTATCACTGAACTCAAACAAGATATTTTGGAGAATGTCATCATAACTAAACTTCACTGGAGCAGACCAGAAAGAAACAACACTGAATTCTGGAGTGATATGAGGGACCATTGCCTAGTTTTGCTTATCTTAGCATTTTGTGTGTATCGGCCTTTAGGTTTGAGAAACTATTCTCCTTGTTGTTCCGTCTTCGTCACACCGGTTGTTTGATTGGAAGGTGTGCCGCTAGACGGCACCTCGTTCGCTCTGAGGAGAAGTGGTGTAGTGAAGTATGTGTCAGAGTAGTCAAGGTTGAGGTATGAGTTGGACGCAAGGAAAAAACAAATGAAAGAAAGGCTGCACTAGACAGTGTGTTAAGATAGGATCAGAAATAAGTGGATCCATGTGTACTCGACCTTAAGGAGTCAAAAATAAAGCAAAAGTGAAATACGATATAGTTGCTGGCCTTTTGTTTCTTTACTGAATGAAATGTTCCCGTGTGACGTAATAGCAAGAGTTAGCAGTTTGCGGCAGCGACATATCGGTACTTGGGATACAGTGGTAGTAAAAAGGGGTACATTGTTCAATCTTATCGAAACTTTACAACTATAATTGTCCTGCCCTACAGGCTGATCATTCTCACGTGTATGACTCACATTGAAGCTAGACTAATTGTTGACAGGGAGGTCAGACGCTCTTAAAAATGTGATTTTCATGTGGTTTGTGGGCTATGATTTATTACATTTCGTTAAATGGGTGAAATCATCTCACACTACCCTCCTTAATAGCCTTGTATAAAGTCGTACATAACACTGTCATTAAATAAATGAATTATTCTTAGCATGACTTCCCCTATGTGACTTGGCAAACTCTATTTGTGGTTTATAATATAATCATAATTACAAAAAAACAAGATTGTAGATCTATTAAATCTGAGAGTAAATTGAATTTATATTAATAGAATTTTTTTTTAAAAACCTTTGAAACAAGATGATTTGGAATACATTTTATCCAAAAAGGGATGGGGATACTGGGTAGTTGTGAAAGTTACATAAGGTGAGTTACATGTCCTGTACCCATAAAAAAACATTTTTTTTCTAATCGAATTACAAATATTATGTTGGGCAGGAAAATCTGCGTGAATTGAAGAATCTAGAACCACGTTCAGTGTATTGAATGGCAAACCCTACGGGGATGCATAGAAGCAGATGAGAGGATAACATTAGAATGGACCTGAAAAGATAGGGTGTAGTGAGGTGGACTGGATAGAACTAGCTCTATATAGGGATAGGTATGATATTTAAGTACGGCAGTGAACTTTCGAGTTCATAATGCCATAGATTAGGTAGGAAATAATATTTTTAAAGAGCTTTTATTTGTTACGTAAATAGGGTTTAACAGTAATATAACCATCACCTATTTTTCAGTACCTGGAACTAAGGTTCAACCAGAATGTCCGTGTCATGGCGTCAGCTATATTCACCATTTCCATGGTCTTATTCCTACCCATCGTGGTTTATATCCCTGCACTCGCATTTAGTCAAGGTTTGTAAATATGATGCACACATGAATGGCATTTGGGAGCTTATTTTTAGTGGAATATAGCTGACAAACAGGCAAAAATATACCATCTAGTTACCTGTGTGTTAAGGTATTCCTCAATCGTTATGCATATGGTTTGCTGGTCACATTTTTCCTTTGATGAGAAGCTATATTCAAGATGATATTAGTTTAATTTTGTATAGTGTATTAAATAATTTAGAACCGATTTGATGTTTGATGTGTCAAGGAGAGTAATAAATAGTTATTAAAAATTTTCAATAGGAAAATTAATGAAATTCAAACTATATAATATTTCTAGTACATTTTAAATATGTATACACTTATATAATTAATTTTGATATCTATATTATTTTTATAAAAACTGTAATTAAAATTAATATTTAGTATAACATCATCTTTAATAAAACCAAATTAAAAAAATAATTTTTATTTAAGAGTTATACTTGTGCCATATTACAAATATGAATAACACAAATACTAATCTATTTCTGGCATATCGATTATTTTTTCTTCATCATTCATATGTAGTTGAACTATCAACAACAAGCAACAAACTACCATACCTCGAGTAGAGTGATGTTATAAAACTGCTATTGGATTAATTACAAATGTATTGTCTGGAGTTTTCCATTACAGTAAGTGGGGTGAACATTCATTTCATCACGCCAACTGTATCGTTGATATGCATCGTTTACACTATGATGGTACGTATACACTATATATTATTTACTTACTATTAATTCTTCGTCAAATATAAATATTTACTGTCAATACATACATACATACATACATACATACATACATATACATACATACATACATACATACATACATACATACATACATACATACATACATACATACATACATACATACATACATACATACATACATACATAACATACATACATACATACATACATACATACATACATACATACATACATACATACATACATACATACATACATACATACATACATACATACATACATACATACATACATACATACATACATACATACATACATACATACATACATACATACATACATACATACATACATACATACATACATACATACATACATACATACATACATACATACATACATACATACATACATACATACATCATACATACATACATATACATACATACATACATAACATACATACATACATACATACATACATACTATAATCATACATACACTACATACATCACACACATACATACACACACACACACACACTCATGTCGTTCCCTTACGAGGTAGGTAAGAAACTGTGCACATAGCTCATAAAACAACTCCTCGCTTAATCCATCCTCACTAACTTTCTACAAACTTACCTATCCTTACATACTCCCTTCGCTTCAACAACATCCAAACACCGAGTACACATGTTTTTTATTCTCAGAACTCTTAATATTTATTATTTATTCATTTATTCGTCTGCAACATTCAACCAACTCTAACATGGCCTACCCTTTACTTTTGATCCACATATTGTACCTTCACTGATTTTGTACATACACGTTTTCTCCACATACATTTCTTAAATATCTATATTCATCTTGATCCTGTGTTTCTCTTGACCAAACCACGCTTCACATCCATACAACAATGTAACCAACCCGCACCTCACATCCATGAGACAGTGTGACCAAAACACGCTTCACATCCATGAGACAGTGTGACCAACCCACGCTTCACATCCATGAGACAATGTGACCAACCCACGCTTCACATCCATGAAACAATGTGACCACCCACGCTTCACATCCATGAAACAATGTGGCCAACCCATTCTTCACATCCATGCAACAATGTGACCTACCCACACTTCACATCCATGCAACAATGTGACAAACCCACGCTTCACATACATGCAACAATGTGACCAACCCACGCTTCACATCCATGCAACAATGTGACCAACCCACGCTTCACATCCATGCAACAATGTGACCTACCCACACTTCACATCCATACAACAATGTGGGCACAATAACACCATTATATACTACAGATTCGTAATATAATATATTATATTAATAATATTGTAAAAATTGTATTACATGTAAAAATGTATCTATGAAACTGCTTAGCAATAATTGTCCTTAAAATTTTTACAAACATGAACTCAGTTAAGTACGTCATGTCTTAACATTCTAAAATTTTCAAATTTAAAGCTATATCTTGAACTTTTATTGATATAACCTCACAAACCTCAGTACAGTAATAATCCTTAGAAAACATAATAACTTGCTTAGTTATAATAATATTCCATATACATATGTTATTTAATATGGGCCTCAAGTTTAAATTAACTTTGCTTTACTATATGGAATTTCCAGTCTCTATTATTGGATCAAAGGAAGTATTTCTATAGCTTTCTCTAGATTATTCTTTCATCTTAGTTAAAAAAATAATAATTTATTGCAATACATATTTGTTATAGAAATATTCTATAATATATGAGCCTTAACCTGATTACCCAGCTGGAAGATCATTGTTCAACAAAAACATTTTACAGTCTGAGTCTTAAATAAACTGCTCCAAAATGTATTAATTCTACACCAAATATTACAAATAAATCTGAATAGCTATACATGAATAAAAAAGGCTATCTTTATTATTTGACCTCATTAATTTTCAATCATATATAAAAATAAGTGCAATTACATTGGAGGATGATTTCACCTACAGGGGGGCCTGAAAGCCGTCGTATGGACAGACTTTCTTCAATCGTTTGTGACTCTTGGTTCTTGCATCGCCGTCATCTTTTTGGGCGTCTCCAATGTCGGAGGAGTCATAAAAGTATTTGAGATTAGCTACCATGGAGGACGGACGAATATTTTCAAGTAAGAACAGGAGAAAAATGTATTTAATGTATGATTAAATCACTTAATAATCCAAACAACCCTTAACGGTGTCCACGATAACAAAACCTAAGGTAAGCTATTACCTGTTTATTACTGATGGTATTTTTGAGGTTAAAATTTAATTCTGATACATCGGGATGGATTTCTCGCTGTTTTATTTTCAAAGAGGTTTTCCTATCATCTCTTCAGGAGATCGTTGGCATATTTACTAACAATCCATATTCATCACCCTGTGTCTGTTTATTGGTTGGTACATATTGCCTGAACCATCAATAAGATGCATGGAAATTAAAAACTAAACCAACCATAAGAGTTATTCTCTCATCACTCACTTGGCAAGAGGATGAAAAACCAAACCTTAGCCAGTTAACACACAGGCGATAAATTAACTTTAGCACTATCCGATTGCGTTGATGATGAGTTAAAGGTATTAAATTCATCCGGATGCTTTGGAGGGGATTTCTACATTCCCTCGCCATGATAATGCCGAGCATTAATTTATTCTTCCTATCCTTACTTTCTAGTCGTCGATAACATTGTATTTTAACGTATTTATTAAATACATATATATATATATAAATTAAAATTTACCCCTGAGATTCCAACTAAAATATTGACCGTTTGGGAAGAATTTGGTGCAAACAACGGAATCATTAACTTTGCTGGTATATAAAATGTATCTAATTCAATTAATTTGTTATTAATCCCATTTCCTAGCATGGACCCCAGCCCGTTCGCTAGAAACACATTCTGGACCGTGTCTGTGGGAATGACGTTCTTGCAGCTATGCCATTGTGGTATCAACCAAGGCATGGTCCAAAAGTTCTTGGCTCTGCCCACGATTCAGAATGCACGAAGGTTCGTTTTAATGAGAAAATTTTGAATATAAATTCATTAAAAGAGTTTCTTATAGTACTAAAATATGCATTTAGACTATATTCAAAGATTGTATAAATTTGTAAATATTCCTAGAACACATTATGTAATTAAATATTTATCTTATCAATAGATTTCTGAATAAACTAAAGCAAGGCTGAGGAAATATTTAAGCTTTGAGATTTGGTTAGGAGCTCACAAGAGAGACATATGAGTTCCTTACAAATGTATTCACATTCAGATACATCTATAACTATAAACAAATTATTAAAACAGAACTAACAATAGAAACTCTATCCAAGCTAGAGTTCTTGAAGCATGGATCACATTCAAAACATCAATATACTAAGGCGACATCATTTAGTTTATGTCTTTTTTAGGAGCAACTTACGCTTTAGATAATTTCTCTCGAGCTTGAGTTTGTAGAGTGGAAACACTACCCCGTTCCTACTGAAGAACAGTTGTCCATTGAATTATTCATGAGTGACCTCTGAAAATCATTATAACGTTCTCAACATCCCCAAAAATATTAAGCAGTGACCGTTATTTAATCTTTTTATACTAGCTTACAAACACAAGAAGCTTTTTATTTACGTTAAAAGAATATTATAAACGAAATGGTTAAATATTTACTAATAATGCATATATCGACTTATCCTAAAAAGTGGAATCTATAATTTGATCAATTAAAATATGGAAATTTCTTATAGCTAAATCAACCATCGAACCAAGAAAAATAAGCTTTCAACAGTTTAGAAAGAACAAAAACTACAATTTGTTGGTTCCCAATCTTAAAGTAAGTTAACGATTACAAATTGTGATTTTAAAACTACATTCTGGAATCATTTGGATATAATATTTTCTATATGTAAATCCAAAGAACAAAGTGCAAGTATCGCAACTATCATTCCAATATCTTACACGATAACCTTAAAGCATTACCTCCCCGAAGGATGCTACTTTAAAGTGCAAGATTTTAGAAACATCACTTTCACTACAGAGATTTCAATTTTTTCGCGCAGGTCTCTCTACATTTTCAGCACTTTCTACATCATCATGAAAGCTCTTAGCTGCTTCATCGGACTGTTGATCTACTCTTCCTACCATGATTGCGATCCTATTCGAACCAAGGTAAGTATAAATCCTCTAGACTCTTTACGGTGCAAAGGAAATGGTCACAAATTGAGTATTCAGACAGAAGAAAAATTAATCTCTTAGATATCTAAATATTCTTAAATTAAAAACTAAATGGAGAGAAGCTTATTGTTGATACCAAGTTAAAATACTCTGGTCACCTGTTTGTAAGTTTTCACTAAGATATAAAATTAATTATTTAAAAGATTAACTTCGGCTGCAATCATGAATGTTACCCCTTTCTAATTGCTAAAGGATACCTTTTACTGGCTCAGATTTTATATTTTGATTAAGTAGAAGCAGCAGAAGAGAAAATTGGATATAATGTACGCACTATTTAAAACCAGCATGATCAAGCAAATACCCACAATCTGCTCCTGGGATTGGGTAATTAGGTTACTCACTATTAGATGTCAAACGACAAAGTCAAATATGTTGAAGGGATTTTGAGTGATCAATCGACCCACAATTCGCTTAGTATTTTAACTCAATAAAGGATCAAATTATATTAATTGACTATATTAAAGAACTTAAATGCAAAGTGAGATATTAAAATACAATTTAGTGGGTAAATTAAATTGATATATTATTTTGAATGTTAATAATGGCTTAGTTTCAGAAATAGAGATTAGTAAGTTTGTTCAGAGAATAACCACCCGCTTTAGAGTGTAGAGAGGATAGTAAAACACATGAAATTAAGCTCCTATGGCGCACTCTGTTTATTATATTTGAGATTGGACACCCCTGTCCCCATTGATTTATTACTTTGCAAGCCTGATAATAATACAAATTAGTAAAAAGTAAGTTTATCTAAGACAATTACTTCTTAATATTAATTTTAGAGAATTATCATTAAGTCTATATATTTATTTTTGGAAATAGATGGAATACACAGAATGGCCTTCTCTTCTCTCACTAGCATTCTACCCTCTCTATAAATATATCCTGCATCTGATCATTTCAATTTAAATATATTCAAGCTATTTCACTTTTCAAAGATCATAGGTGAGTATTCACTTTCATGATCATAGGCGAGGTCTGAAACTTTATTCAGATTTAACTTATGGAAATTTTATCAAATTAATTATTTGTATAGAATCTATCACGAGAAAGTGTAATAAAAGAGGTAACCAGTCTACTGTAATACCAAATAGAACTTTATTTTCAGGCAACAAATTTATTAATTAATAATATTAATAGCTATTAAATAATTCCAACTAGTCTCGCAACTAGCAAATATTACAAAAAGTTCAACATTTTTTATTCAGATCCCTACTGCGTTAGCTAGAAAAAATGGTTAGTTATAATCCACATGTTGTGACATGGTCATACATATTGTGAAATGGTCTTACATGTCAAGAATAAGATGTAATTCCGGGGGTATGTAATGGGAGGGCGCAGTTTCAAGGTTCTTGATTTTACAAGAAATAATAATTATTAAATAATATACAGTCTTCCCATCCACTCTACATGTTACTGCGGTACTATATATGCTCTAAACTAGCCTTCTAATCAATAACTTATGGGTTCAACAGTTGAATAAATAATGTGTTAATTCAGATAAGATATTTAATCTGGTATTGTTAGTGCCTAGAACCACACTAATAGTGATCAATGACTAAGGTGAAATGAAATGAAACTCTAGTTTAAAACCCTATTTTAGCTCAGATTTAATGTCAAAAATTGTTCACTGACCTATTTAATTCAAATACTGCTTTAGAAAATATATTTTGTATAATTTTATAAACATAATAATCATAAAATTATTGAATATTTGTAATTTGGCTTATGGCATTTGACTAAATGATTTTGACAGGTGTTCAACAACTTTTGGGGTTACTATATTCAGAAATTTAAACTAAATGTAGATAAAGATGCAATGCTTGGTTAAATTTGCCCAGAGAAATGTTTTGTCAATAAAATTGAAAAATAAATAATTAATATTAATTCGAGCTCCCTTCCATTTTCCATATCTTATCATTCTTTACATGCTTTGCCACCATGAGAAAGATGGACTTTATCGGAATATGTAACATTTTAATCACTGTCCTGAAGTTAACTCGATGATATTTTCCCTTACAAGGCTCTGACTAATTTAGGTAATTTTTCTTCCCTCGATGAATGGAATGTTTGTGTGCTCAGAGGATCACAAGAGCTGACCAGATCCTTCCTTACTTCGTGATGCACACGGCAGAACATATTCCAGGACTGCCAGGACTATTTGTAGCGGGAATCTTCAGTGCTGCTCTCAGGTAATCACTTCGAATTATGGCACAAACAAATAATTTTTCTTAGAAAAATACGTTTTGGGAAGTAAAGGCTATGGCCAAACTTATAATCTGGTCTCTGCGACAAAAAAAAAAAAACCCATTGAGACCAATATGCCTAAATGAAAATCTTTATTTTTTATGTAGCCGTGGACCTACTATGAGACAAAAACCTGGTGAAAACAAATTTAAAGCAACCATGAGCAGCCTTGGCCTCAAGGTGACCCGATGGTTGAAATGAACGGATGAAAAAGCCAAAGAAGCACATACGTTGGTGTAGATACTGGCAGACTTGAGGCCATCGTGATGTGAAACGATTCTATCACCGTATAGCCAGTATTTTTCTATCCTGTTGTGGGTCACACCTGCGCAGAAAGAACTAACTACTATTCTACCATATAACCAGATCTCCACTTAAAACCACGGGTTTTGTTGTTTATTTATTTTTTATTTTTTTACTTTCGCATTAGCTGTCAATTTGTGTTACATTCCTAAATCGCACGTCATGTTTTCATTGATGAAGCCATGGATATTTTATTTCTAGTTTGATTGTTTATATTTAGCGATAAAAATATTATTGAAAATATCCCAACAATGCTTATCTTATATCAAAAGTCATCAGAGTAGAATAAATAGTTTCCCAATCAAAAAGGTAAAATCAAAAATATATTTTAAGGATCCCTTGTACACCCTTAAGTCTATTTCTGAACGTGTGTGGGTGTGATTGTGTGTGTGTTTATAGCTTTAAGACGTCCAACTTTAACAATTAATAACAGATCAAAGTTTTATATGTTGTTATCACAGCACCATGTCAAGCACCCTCAACTCCCTAGCTGGCACCATTTTTGAGGATTTCGTCCAACCGGCCATAAGGGGCACAAGGTTGTCTAACCATGCCACCCTGGTCCTCAGGGCCATCGTACTTGGGGTAGGAACTATCTCGGTCCTAATGGTATTCGTCGTCGAGAAGCTTGGGGGTGTTCTAGAGGTAATGAAGATCCACTCAGCTGGCTAAATTGCCTGTTTTGGTTCTGTTCTTAATACTTGAGATTTAAAATAGTTAAAAATGTAGAAATTATATATATATATAAAACCTATTCTGGGAGTGACCCACTTCTATGATCGATTGGTCTAAGACAAGAAACCACCAAACTGCTGATGACGGGGAGATCGGGTTTTGAATTCCGGTCAGCTGTACATGGTAGGTTTTTTCCTAGATGGTTTTCTACTCTCCCTCGACACAAATGAGGGCGCACTTATTTTAAAATCTAGCCTTCCTCGGTGGTAATTTTTTTTATCTGTTTCTATTACAACATCTTACTACCTGTTCGGTTTATAATCATGTTTACTAATTTCTCTAATGAGTTAGAGATGAGTAAAGTTGAATTTAGACGAATTATACCCGCATTTGCGTGGATGTAAAGTAGAAAAACCATTTGGGAAAGGTCACTCTCAGTAAAATCGACTGGGATTCGATACCAGATATCTGTTTCATCTGTGGTCTAGTATATTGTGAGAATGACGCCTTAGACCACCGAATCATGCTCTTGATGTGTTAAATGATTTCCAAAATATTGCATAAATTTTCTTTAATAACCAGATATAGAATGATAGATAAATAAACATATTTACAGCATTATGTTTTGGACTACTATATACACAATACAAACTGTATAGTAGCCAGCCCTATGGTACGGGTGTCACTGAACCTGGCTATGAACCTAGGGGTCCCGGGTTCAATTGCAGGTTGGAACTATGGATAACTTTCCCGAAAGGGTAATTATCCCAAAGGGCACAAGGGTTTGGTAGATTAGACTCTAGTTAGGCTAAAATTATCTACTAGTTCCAAATCATCATAATCTTCACTATCAACACCATCTCATCTCAATAGTACATGGAAGAGTCAGCACATTTGGGCGTCCCCTCCAAAAACCGGGCTAAGACTACGAGTATTGTAGTCAGACATGTATATAATATATACACATATATTTTATTATCTATTATCATATATATTATAAAATTATATTATTATATATACTATAAAATCACCAAATGAAGATGTTTTATCATAATTTACACTGTGGTAAAACATCTAAAAATTGCTAAAAATTTGAATTGCTAAAATAATAGACACAGCAGAGTTGAATTAAAAATATTGTCATATAAATACATATATAGGTATATATTTATATATATTTTTTGCAGCTCTCGTACACCGTTCAAGGAGTAACGGCTGGTGCACTGCTCGGAATGTTCTCTCTCGGGATATTTATACCCTGGGCCAACGTCAAGGTACGTATAGAAGGTTGTGACGAGTTTTATTCCCAGATCCATTATGACAAGGAAACTTTATTCATGGGAATGATACAATTCTTAAAAAAAAAGATAACGATCACTATTTTATTCCGTTGATTATATATTATTTAAAGATATCACTAGCTATATTTGTTTTATTGTTTGCTCCGTGCCGTTTAATATCCATGCAATATCTAGCTGTTTTTACTATACTAATAGGATATGAATGAAGGTGGAGATTAGATCTATCGTCATGTAGATTTCATTGATGTGGGAGTGTTGTGAATGTGATTAAGGACAGTCCTTTTGCACTTTTTATATCTAAACTTTTTTTACGAAAATAATTAGATATTACTCCAGTATAAACTTAGAGTTTAATTTTCTTCAAGTGGCAGTTATTGAGTATCTGTCATGAGCGTAGCGGAATTAAATTACTTTTTAAAAAAAATAACAGATAAAGTTTTCATCAAATTACAGGACATCCTTGACAGATATTCAACAACTGTTGAGACTACGATATGATGAATATTAAACTCTATGTTTATATTGGCGTAATTTTTTTCTTTATTTTGTCTAAAATAAAATTTTGTTAGATAAATTGAAAAAAACACTGCCCTTAACTCGTGCTCTTTGCATAATATATAAGGTGATGTAGGTCCTTATGCAATTCATCACACCTAATTTATAAATGGTTGGTGTATTTAAAATACCAGTGGTAGCTTAAGCAAATATATCAGAAGCATTTTGTCCGACGCCTTCGTTTATTCGGTAACCTGATGGTGTAGTCACAAGTGCACCTGACTACGAGCCAAGGGATCCCGGGTTCGATTCCTGGCTGGTACCTTGGGTATTTTTCCCTTAAGGGGGGATGATCCCAACGGTCATCAGTGTTTGGTAAACCAGGCTTAAGTTAGGTTAAAACTCACCCCGGCTCCACAACCCCATAATAACCATATAACATCATTTCATTGCGGGTTCGACGTGTAGACAACCTTCATGCTTAACCTGGGTAACTTTATGTGCAACTAGTGACCAATAGTCTACATATTAGGTGACCGAAACTAAATGTCAAAGCCTCTCCCAGTCATAGGCCCTATATGCCATACGATTTAAAATAAATAACTTAGTCCGTAGCGTGTCTGCCTACTAAGCTAATGGTCCCAAGCCACAGACAAGGTATACACAAGACACTCATTCTTACGGTAGTTACGCAGCGCTCCTTGAGCCAGGTTGAGTACTTGGACACTTGGGAGTGCTAGTAGCAGTTCTCAGTGATAACAGCACTTCCAATAATTGAAACAACTCACTTTCAAATAATTGTACGTTTTAAAGGGGTTGCGGTACCAACACAATAGCTCAGGTACCAACAATTCCCAAAACTCAACCCCCTCAACCTCTTCCAATGAATAAAACTTTTCAGATAAGTAACTAGTCGATGGTATTGTTAACAACTAGACAGTTTGCAAACACTTGCTTGAAAAAATAAGGACGATTGATTGTATTCTAAGTTCTATCTTTAGTCTGCAGTCTGAGTAAGCTCATTTGGTGGGTTGGTTTATGGGATGGGGGGTGGGGCCACTACCTTAACCTAGCTTTGTGAAAGCCGATTTATTGACACCAGAATTCAATTTTGGTCTCCCTCCAGTAAAGTCATCTTTGAAGTGATTTTTGTTAATGTCTGCATGATAGCGATGTTGTCACTTGTGACTACACGTTGCGATCACCACGTTTAAGGTCTCAAACTCTACCAATGAGCGTAGCCATTTTAACCTAGAAGCTGTGGGTCTGGTGTATACCCTGTCTGTGACCACGTAGCATTGTTACTGTGGATTCCCAAGCTCAGAATAGAAACGTGGTCACGTGACCAGCTTTAGGCCAATCACAAGATGTCCGAATTATCAGCACGAGCTGTCCCGCTAAAGTTCAATTTATCATTACTTCGCCTGCCTTCACTGAGATGTTCGGTACAGGAGAACCAATCATATCTCTGAAGCAACCGTCCCAAATCAATGTGCATGCGCATTTGACAACGCATGCTCTGTAAAGCCAGAAGCAAGCAGACAGCTTCGTCGGACTTTGTGAGGATATTTGAAATAACCCGTTAATGTAAAGCGTGTGTATCAATGTATTGGATTGTGCCACGACAGAGCGTTATAATTTGAAAACATACATCGGGAGAATGATCTAAAATATATATTCATCCACTAGAAAATAAAATAGGTTGATAATCATCTGTCTTAATTTTGCATTGAAAATCATCATGCATCAACATCCAGTGTGTGAATTGCTGCGCTACTCAAGCAGAGTCTGTTTTATATTTTCGGTAAACGTGTTAATCAAGCTTTATTCTGTTTTGTTGACGAAAGGGGGCTCTGTCAGGAAGTATCATCAGTGTCGCCCTCATGTCATGGATAATGGTGGGAGCTCAGCATGCCATCGCGGCTGGAAAGAAACACCCGCACCTTCCGACCTCTGTGGCTGGATGCGATAACAGTACCTCTGGCTGGCAGGAATTGGAGACTACTACCAAGTATGTATCTTTATTTGTCAATATTAATGTGCAATTACCAAACAGAGAACACGATTTACAATCCAACTTAATCCTAGAACAAATACAACATGAATCTTCCTAATTGAGGAACTTTTTTTTTTTAGGGCTCGCCGGGAATTTAACCTATAATCCTTAGCTCTTTTCTTGTTAGATCTCCAAGGAGTAAATGTACCTAACTGAAGTCTTCTCGTTTCCTTTTTGTCACCTGAAATTGTTTGGTCTTGCATGTCTCTTCAATCAGTAAACACCATAATCAGAATTGTAGATGATGGACAAACTGTTTCTAACAAAGACCTAATAATGACATAGTCCTATGCCACGATCACACAAAACATTAAAACATAACCTTAAATAATCTTATCGAATAACTTATCGATGATATAGCATCAGTTGGACTAAAACATGATCCATTTTAATCAAAATATTCATCCAAATATGTGTTTGAAGTCTCATTTCTATCATTATTCTTCTCAGACGTCAACAGCTTCTCCCTACTGGCGGCCATTTTCTCATGGCATAGGAATATATCATATCAACAAGGAGGAGAAGGAAGCTAGTATGAAAAAAAGACACTACCTCACTGTGCTGCCATCTTAAACAGTATCTGCTCCTTTTGTATCATTAGCAAACTACATATACAAATCATTTTCCAACGAAATGTGGCTTTGATCCGTATAAATCTCGACCCTTCAATTGTATCTGTAATATTTTCCTCCTACTCACCATGCGACCAATAGCGTATAAGCTCTTGTTCTCGAACCTAAAATGGGAATGTATGTGTGTTTGTCATTAATGAGTGATATATTGAGTGATGGAAAACATATCACAGGTCTTAAACCAGCTTTGCTTAGCCTTTTACATATTACTCCACTAAAAGAACTATCCAAAATAGGTTTAATTCCTTTTAAATATAAATTTTATGTTGTATCACATATAATATCTATCTCCTTCTCTTAAAAAAAATTGAGACATTCACTCAAAACTCGTAAATTCATGAGACGAAATATTAGACATTGTTTCCGAAGCATGGTGAAAGTAAATTGTTCGATGCACCACACAAATTTCATCTCACATTTTTCTTACGATGGAGAACTTTCACTAAAAACAAGTAAATCTCTGATAATAAATTAGTAAACATTGATGCAGAAACACTCTACCAAATAGCATACATGATCAACTTTTTTAGAAACATTGAGAGAAATGATTATCTCTGTTACAAAAGAGCATAGCAATAAATTTCAATTTTCAAAGACCTCCATTAAAATGTGTTTTTTTCCTTATAGCTCAGAGCTATAGTTTTATCAAAAATATAGTTCAAATAAAAGATTTTTACTTCTAATAGTACTACAACTTTACAGGGGTAAGTTTTCAAATCTGAAATATTTGTAAATATATGTTCAAAATTGGAAACTCCTTCCTATGTAAAGTACCTTTAAAATCGTTGTGATGGGAAATCTAGTTGCAATTGTAATCTAGTTTGTAATGATAAACAGTGTATATAAGACAAATTTAATTAATATCATAAAAGAGGTTTTCGAGAAAATTGATTTTATCTCAGCCTATAATCCTAATGGATAGTAAGACTTGCAGCTTAGAAAATAAATATCACTATTTACACATCAGTAAACTAACACCAGTTCTTACTTCTTTCTTAGAGGTGTCGAGAAAAAGTAAAAAATGGCCACCAAATTTAATATACATCTCATCGTCCTTCTTTGTACCCTTTCAGGAGCTATTCCTTCGAATACGATGGATCAGTGTTTTTCCTCTACCGGATATCCTACCTGTACTACACTCTGGTGGGGACCATGACTGTCATGATTGTCGGCGGGACAGTGTCCTATTTCACCGGTCCAAAGGTCCCGCACAAAATGGACAAGAGACTTTTCGCCCCCTTCCTCCACAAGTGGACTCACCCAAGTTCCAAGGAAGAGCAGGCTGACCCGAGGGAGAAAGAGAGCCTAAATATGAAATAATGAATAAACGTCCCGTTTCGTGACCTTTGACTTTTTTTCTACAGGTAACCTAAGGTAGGAGTGTAACACCTTAGAGAAACACGAGTTTAATGAAATATTTTGGCAGTTCTTATATCAAAAGTTGTTTGGTCAAAATAAATTAAATCATTCTCCAGTTGAAACACGATATTTTAGTTTTCTTCTCACGGTATTATCAACGTTTGTTGAATATCTGTCAAAGGTGTCCTGGAAATTAGTGGAAACTTTTTCTCTTCATTTAAAAAAATTGTCATCTAATGCCACTATGCTCATGACAAATATTCAAGAACTGTTGATATCACCATGTGAAGAAAATTAAATTATATGTTTCTACTAGAGCAATATTTTATTTTGTGAGTGCTGCATCTCCACCGTGTTCGGATCCACGTTAAACTGTAGGTCCTCCATTTCATCTCACAATCACCCTACAATTACACATTAGCGTAAGTGCGTACAACCCGAATGGTTAGTAAGACGCGGTGCTGATAATATAATATTTTATTTATATCAGTAAAACCCGTTCGAAGCCTTTCTCACATTTAACATTCCCCCCCTCCCCCCCCCAAAAAAAGAAGATAGAACGTTTCCTATAAAATCTGCCTTACATACCTCATTTGTATATGATCTATGTTTAATTAATCCGAGTATCCTGAATGGGTAGTAAAACATGCTTAAAATAAAAAAATAGTTGATAAATATATTGTAATGTTTAACCAAAAACTTCAATTTATCAAGGATTTGATCATCATTTATCCATTGTTTCACGAATCAGACTCCAACTTTCGCTTAGTGAACACAACAAGTTTAAATTAATATAATAATTTGTACAGACTCATTTGTTGTAAGGCATCACTTTATTTAACAATATTACACAGACACTCAACACCTTTACATTTATTACTGTACAACTTTTTTTTTTGACCACACCACCAGTCTGGGGAGGGGGAAAGTGGTTTACCCCTTCCAGTCCACGAAATCACACTGACTTCTATACACCATGTTAGATCCCTCACCAACCACGCGAACTACCCCTTCCCACGGGAGGAAACCCTCCACGAGCCGGCCAGGTGCTCTCGCGAGGTTTATGGGAACACTGGGCGTCCGATGACGTAATATCAGTACAAATTATAGAACCAAAATACATCTGTAATTCAAATGTGAGTATCTTCAAATAGATATAAATTCAAATGATACGATTCAAGATATTCCCCCATTTGATGATTTTGCACCAAAAAACATCAGTTTTTAAGTGAAGAAAAAAAAAGATCCAGGTTATGACGTCTACTGGAAGGTAAATATAGGCTATATTAATGGATCATTAAATTTGTCAAGGCAGTACTTTTTTTTTTTAAACGTTATCGCTTGTATTTATAAAATAGAATGGATATTCAAGTGTTATAATTCCCATGGACATATTTATATACGTATTATATAACAACCATCGTTAATGAAGTTAGCTATAAAGTCATGAACTAATTAGTTATCGTGAACAATGAAATGAGTATTTAATTAGTTTTAGTTTATCCACTAGGACTGCAGTCGCATATTTCTATGTTAGTATAATATTTGATATCACTTACTATACATATTTGTTTAATAAACTGTTTGAATTGTAAGTTATTGTTGCTCGTTATCGTTCAACACAAATATTTTTACTATTATAAAGAGTATAATATTATTATTTTAAGTATAATTTGAATATATTTATTTAATTAGCCCTATGAGTTTCAAAGTCCCTTTTTTAACACGTGACTACAAAAACCTAACTAATAAAAAGCATTTTTTAATTCAAAACTGAGTAAACCATAATTTTAATACTTGGGTACTTAAACGTGTCAATGAAAAAAATAATAAGAAATTTTTTGTGTGTATATATATATATTATTATTTAAGTTAAACTATTGAGACAATGTATATACATATACATCATACAAAATGTAATGGCTGTTAAATTAAACATTATATAATTTGAATGACTTCATAGTAACTAAATAGTTTTAGTACATTTAATTTTGAAATGCCTTAAAAATAAATTACCCAATTTAAATACTACCAAAACCAAGGGGGAAAAAATATAGTTTTTATTTCAAAAATAAAGCTGTTATTACAGACTGGATGGTAAGATAAATTCTCCAATGACGTCATCCTGCTTCCCATTCTTGCCATGTTTTTCTGAAGGTTATTTTTCTTTGTCCTCCCTCGGTTTTTAATATCCCAGTATTTATAACGTAGCCAAAATAAGAGAAGGAAGGAAATAAAAAAAATACGCCATATTTGACTTATGATTCCCCGAGGTGTTACCTATTTCAACTCTTACACGTCACTTTTTTTTTTTTATTTGGGCATTGTAAATGTCTTGTCGCGCTTAAGCCCGCCTTGGTGGCGTATGAGCTCATATTGCGAGAAAACACCCTAGGCTCTAAATACATTCGTTTTAATTAGGTCCCACTCCAGCAGCATACAGGGAAAAAGAACGAATCTAAGAATAAAACATAGCTTTAATAATAAATAAAAAAGCTTACCTTACGATCCCCGCTTTCGGGCACGTGGAATAAACGTCGAGATTGTTTAGTCGGGTTTGCTAGTGATAGGAGGCTAGGGTTCGAGTTCTTGGTGTATTGAGGGTTATTTTGTTTATCAGAAACTAAATATCACACTCAAGCCAATCAAATGTGTATTATTATATCTATGAATTTTTTATTTCATTTTTCATATTAAGTATTTAACTTGAACTACTGAATGTACTAATTATATCATCACGTGAGCTATAAGATAACTTTAATCTATGACGACACTACAACCTAACCGTTAATTCATCACCGTGAAATAAAATCATATTTCACAAACAGTAAGGGTTTTAATTCAAGACAGGAATTGAAACCAATACCCTTATCTCACTAAGAAGACATAATACCAACTAAGATGAGTTGACAGAGTATATTTCTTAGAAAGTCTATTCATTATCATCAGTAGTGTGATTAATACTAATAGTCTTCAGATATTTAGTTAAATAAACAACACAATTTTTTTAAAGTTTAAACTAAAACTCGATTATACTTTAAATAAAATCACAAAATTGTAAATAGATATTAAAGAAAAGTGCACTGTATTTTGCAGCTTAATTTTTATAAGTGTGAACTTTGTTTATTGAATAAATGAATTTTTATATTGTTTAATGTCCATTATTATTAGTAGATGTATTCTGAAATGTAAGCGTCAATTATGAAATGTGTGTGCTCAAATAAGTTTTTTATTTTAAGTGTTCAATATGAGTAATATTTAATATGTTGTTTTAAAAATATTTACATACACACATGTTGGTAAATAAATTAATTTAAAATTTACTCCCAAAATCAAACTTTAAAAAAAAATAGTTCATTAAGAGTAAAAATGTAGAAGTAATATATTAAAGACCTTCAAATTTAAAAAAAAGAGAGATCTTAACAATATTTGATCCATACTAATTGAATGAAAGTAAAATTATCATTCAAATTAGAAAATTTAGGTTAGCACAATGTACGATAAAATATTTACTGTTACGTTTATTATTCCTTATTCTAATACTGGAAGCTACAATTTGATCCCCTTCCAAGAAAATTTTTTTCATACTTTATATTTCTTCTGGAATTGTTTCTCTCCAATCTATATTTTTATGTCATTCCTTAAGATATCTGTTGTAAAATAAAAAAAAAACCTTATTCTTGGCGTGAGTCCAAAATAATCTGGATTGTATATTTAGAGCTCAAAAAGCGTATGGAGTGAAATTTCAAACTACAAAAATTTGAGATAAAAATATTAATTTATATGAATAAAAATTACTCGAAAATACAAAATTTTATAGGACAAATTATTATTTAAAATTCATTACTGTGCAGTATTGTACGTTAATAATAAATTACACACTTTACAGCAGTGTCATCTAATGGGTTGTTTCCAAGACGATTAAGGCTTGACAGGACTGTACTTATAAAATTATTTCTTCTACTAAGAATTAAAATATGTCAACACTTACTCGTAATTAAAATTAATTTTTGATTGGTTTGGCCAAATCGGATGGAAGTGAGCAAAAATTAACTAGTACAGTTTTGTCAGGCCTGACTTTCATTGGTAACATACCGCGAGCCATGCTTTTCTAATGTCATTGACTTCTATAAGTTATGAATAAACTATAATTGGTTTAGAAATCACGGCATATAAAATATTTTGATTTATCGGAAAGTAATTCAAATATAAATACCCGATAATCAATCATAATAAACTTTAAAAATTCGTTAATAATGCCTTATATACAAATTTCTTCTAAATAAAGCAATATATGGCAGATGTATTGTATAGTTATTATACATTAATATTTATTTAAATAAACCAATAATAGAAATAAAAATTAATATATAACATACTATTATTTAGATAGTAAAAAACAAGTTAAATTATAATTTTAGAAACGATATTATGATTCTAAAAATATATCAAGTATTATAATAATTTTATAAACGATAGTATATTCCTAAAACTATATCAAGTAATATAATAATTTTAGAAACGCTAGTATAATTCTAAAAATATATCTACATTTGTAACAAGATCTTCAAATCATTAAAAAAAAGTTTAAATTTAAAATTTAAAAATTAAATTCTATGGATTTAATCATTTATTGCATCACAATTGGGGTGTTTTTCCAATTTTCATTCTTGTTTTACAATTTTTTTAATATATATCACCAATAAGTTCCATATTTAAAAGTTGTGATGAATATGAAAATCTATGTTGGTCTAGTTTGTTTTAAATATTTACTAACATTTGAAAAAGTGATATTTAACATAACATAACATAAACTGTTTGCAGGGTATTTTATTTACATAGTTATTTTTATAGATAAATATAGTAAATATATTAATTAGCAGAATTATCCTAATGAAATGTAGCTTATAATTATTTATGCTTGAATAATTTTAGTTTCATTTTGTTATTATTATTTTACTAGTTTCATGGCATTAGACAAAGTAAATAAACTGTAAATAATATTCATCCCATTATATGGTCTATTAATCTTATATTTTAGAAAATATTAAATTGGATCACCTAGAAGACTTACTTAGATTTGATAAATAAGGACAGAAACTATATTTAATATTACATTCCGTCAGAGGTAAAGGAAACATATTTGTATAAGGATGGGGCAAGCAAAAATTAAGTTTTAGGGACTAATATTCCACTCCCTCCCACCCCCCTTTCCAACTCACCAAGATAAATATTTGAAAAATGAATCTTCCTAAAAACTATTTGGAGTTATCCTCCTCTCAAATTTTTAAAACTTAGCTATATGTATAAGTTATCTGAAAATTTAAAAAATTCAAATGGATCTAGAAGCTATTTAGAGTTTTTCTCCTACGGAAAATTATTGAAAATTGAATGCCTCTAACGCTATTTTGAGTAGTCTTATAGCTTTGAAATTTTTTAGTTAAATTCCTTGTAAAGCTATTTAAAGTGGTCCTCCAGAAATGTTTATAATTCTGGTCCCCCTGGAAGATATTTAAAGTAATTTTTACCTTAATTTTTTTATGAGAGTTAAATGATTCTAGAAATTATTTGATATGGTCTTCTGAAGTAATTGTTATAAAAAAATTATATATATATGCTATTTGGCCAGATCCTCACATGGATGTTTTGGAAAAAGGGATTCTTTAGGAAGATATTTGGATTTGTCATCCCCTGGATATTTTTAAAAATAATATGCATCTAGAATCTATTTGTCGTACCCCTCTCCCAGCAAAATTTTAAAAACTGGATGCAAATAGAAACTATTTAGATTGAACATTTGCAGTTTGATGAAAATCTTTCATTTTCATAAGTGAAACGCATCAAGAGGGAAGCTTATTTATTAAAAGTGGGGCAACTACCCCTAGATCTCCTACTACAAAGCTTCCTGGTTTTGCTGTCACTAATTTGAAATTGTCCTTCTCATATTTATTTGAAAAAAATATGTTTCGAACAGCTCTATTTTCGATTTGTTTAAAAATTTGACGCTCCTGAAAGATATTTGGAGTAATCCACTTTTGGGAAGTTCTTGAAATTTGGATACCTTTAGAAGTTAAATTAATAAACATCTTTTAAATATATTATGTAGTTATCCTCCCTCAAATGTTTTTAAAAATCTATGTATATTAAAAGCTATTTGAATTAGTCTTTCTTTAGATATTTTTTAGAATTTGGATACCTCTAAAAGCTACTTGAAGCGGTCTTTTCCGGGAAGATTTTAAATTTTATTGCATTGAAAAGTTATTATTATTATTTATTATTATTATTATTATTATTATTATTATTATTATTATTATTATTATTATTAGCACCGCGTCTTACTACCCGTCTGGGTTATACTCACTTGCGCTAATGTGTAATGGTAGAGTGATTGTGAGATGAAATGGAGGACCTACAGTTTAACGTGGAATCCGAACCACGTTGGAGGCCTGTCATTCCACACATTCACAAGTTGTGATTAATACACATCTTGTCAGAGGTGAAGGAAGGGTTTGGCAGTCAGATAAATCTGTGCCGGGACCGTGGATTGAACCTAGGACCCTCAGCACAGAGGTCTGACACCTTACCCCTAGACCGCCAGGTCACCTCATTGAAAAGTTATTTGGAAAATTATATTAGATATTAGAGGATTTTAAATATAATAAGGAGGGAAGGGGTTTATTTCTTTCATAAGGGGTAACATATTTCCAAAGGGGGGCAATGCTCCCCTGTCCCTTCCCAGATATACTACCAGTAAATTTTCTGAATATTAAACTTCTATGGGTAGAGTTAGATAAAATTGAAAAGTGAGAGGAGATTAAAAACTTTTCAAAAGAAGCCAATAATCTTCAGGAAAAACTACAACGACCTTATAACATTATATCACCTCACCCCACAAAGCCTAACACTTTAAATAGCCCCCCACCACCCCCGTTACCCCCTCACACTTTTGATTCATGGGCCAAGAAACAAGTTTCAACCAACCCCTTCCCACACACTATCAACCCCAACGAGAAAAACTTTGAGACCCTAACTTCAAAAATATTCTCAAACCACCCGCGGTTACCCGCATATTCCGAGCGGCATTGAGAATCCATCTTGTAAATGTCAGCTAGCTCATGCAGATATTGCCGAACGTATTTTTCTCTCCGCCTCCCTTCCCTTTACTCCCTTTCCTCCTTCTACCCACTTCCTATCCTCATCCTTTAGTCTCCCGCGGTTTTTGCTGAGTCGCTCAGCATGGGGGTGAATATTTACTTTTGTCTGTGTATGTGTGTATTTTGTGAGAAAGTCTTTGCTTTCATTTTATTGTGACCTTTATCGTTTCATCTCAAAGGATGTGAAGGGTAATTCCGGTAAATATTGAATAAAGGAAGAAAAGAAATAAAACATAAATAATACTTTTCAATCAGGTTTCAATGTCTAGATAAATTTATGTTTATATAAACGAAATAACTCTTGTTCTATTTATTTTTAAACTATCAGTATTTCAATTTTTTTGGGGTCCTTGTCGATGTATATAAAATTGGGTTAGGTTGCAAAGGCTGTAGAGATATTAACATATTATTTAGATCATAAAGGAAGTTAAGTAAAGTACTTATTAATTTATGGATTTATTTTCTTACCAAAATAGTTTAGAACAAATCTTGCACAAAATTGTATGAATTCTTGAAAATAACTGACTCAAAACATAAAGTAATAGAACTTCTTTTAATTAATCAATCTAAAATATTTTTGGTAGATATATTTCATTAATTTTTACTCTCTTTTTTATAAAAACTTTTAAAAAAGTATTCGCTAATTTCTCTTGAAATATTTACATTGAATGTACGTTATTGATTTCCTCCTTAAAGCTTTTGGATTCAATTTCGAACGAATTAAAAATTCCAACTTTAAACTTCATCAACTTCAATACTTCATCTAGAAAACTTTATGTTACATAAAATATGTGGTTTTGGGTCTAATATAGCTCAACATTTACTCAAAAAGAAATTTAATTATATTTTACCCCCGGGATCGAGTGTTATTTAGTTATAAACTTACTGAAAGTTGACATAACAAAAGAAAGTTAGGTCATTAAAAAAAATTGTTAAATTTATACATGATAAGCTTTGTTATATCAATTGATTTTTTGCCTGGGTGAACACAATACTTCATTCTTTAGATGAATACAAATAAATATAATATATTTTTATTTGCTTTAGATTTGGTTTACCTTATTAATATTTAAGATCTTAACAAATTTTAATTGAAAGTAATTCATCACTCCCTGTTGAACAATTTACAAGAGCTGTATTTATTTAAAAAATTAAATATTAAAAATATTATAAAGACTAGTGTTTACAAGGTAATTTCAATTTACTTTTAACACAATATACTCAAACATCAATAAATAAGTTGATTTTTTCTATACATTACGAGGATGCTATTTGTATCTTTACTTCTAAACATTTTATAACTTTAGTACTAATTATTCATATATATAATAATAATTATGCTAATATCATACTAACCTTACTAAAAATGTGATAAAGCTAAAGTTTATTTAAAGTCAAATAGCCCTATAGTTGACTAAAGATCATTTATTTGGAAAGAGTGTGGCTACATTTAAAAGAAACATAAAAAATACACTAAATTTATATATTAAAGGAGAAATCAGATTTAAAATGTAAAATAAATCAAAGTAGTTAATTAGAGCAAAACTTACAGCTAAATGACCTTAAGGCTTTAAAGCTAAGGCGTTACACAGTAATCGCGAATAAAATGAGTTTGAACTTAATTCGCGCGCCTCCAGAATATAACACAGTAGTTTTCCCGAAGGAGCTAGCACAAAAAGGATGTGCTTTAAGGGTCCCATCAATCATAAAGAGTATATTCACATTGAACATACCCTTGACCTAGGAATCTAAAAAACCAGATTCTTTAAGGAATAGATCCAAACTAAAGTCATGAAGAGATAAACAAAATGTTATCCATCTCAAGGGTGACAGCTACTTCAAGTAGAGCTCTGAAAAAAAAATACCTATTACCTTTAAGCTATATGAGTGACACTTAACATTTACTCGGAACATGAAATGAGTTATTTTATTCTGACTGACGATTTAATTACATGATAACATAAAGAAATCCTTCAAAAATGAAAATAATAGAACGAACATGAAACAATTAGTTCTCAGGGCGCGCGTTCTCGCCCTGCTACAAATATAAAACTATGCTACAAGAACTCGACGTCTCAATGATCCGTAACTCGTCAAACATGAATGACTGACCAAAAACAATACATTTAACTAATCTTTAAATTGACTTGAATGTGACATGTGTAGCTTAACCTTCTAAACGGAAATATGAACCTAACCAGAAAATAAATAAGTTGAAGATCTCAGTCCACCCTGGCGGATAGCTTTACTAACTTTAATACAGAATAACCTAAACAGAACTTCTTAAGACTTCAACATACTGAAACGACGAATAATACAGAAACACTTAATGAAGAAGATAAAAATTTCTAGGGCTAAGTACGTTCAAGAGATACAAAGTAAGAATAATGAACCCCTATCCTGACACCCTCTTTCTTGCCTCTAGTGGTCCGAATCATTACATGGGTCTTCATTTTCTCGATAAAACCCATCGCTTCACTGGTCTTTTTCAGGACGATTTGGCGTCCATTGCTTCAAGTCGATATGTGACGTCACTTGTTCGAGTGTTGGCAACGTCAACCATGTGGTTTAGAGTGCGGGTAAAGGTGGTGGAAGGGTGGTTTGTTGAAATGACGAAATCATGGTCCAATCGGCGTCCACAGCTTGGAGACCGTTCACACATGAGGTACCTATTTGATCGCGCAATGTTTTTGTCGCGCGAACTTTTATTCGACCCGCCTTGGTGGCGCTAGTCGTGTTGAACTCGTCCGCCGAGGACGGGGAGATCGAGGTTCGAATCTCGGTCGGGTGAACTGGGGGTGGTTTTTCCTAAATGATTTTCCACTCTCCCTCCACGCAAATGCGGGTTCACTTCCTCTAAATTCAACCTACCAATTCCCAATCCATTAGCGTAGTTAGTACTTAAGCGTATAACCCAAATGGGTAGTAAGACGCGGTGCTAAATATTATTATTATTATTATTATTATTATTAACTTTTATTCGCGCGAGCAATTCTGACGTTGTTTTCAGACGAGAGGGAGAACCTTGCTTGTTTCCCATGTTCAAATGTGATTTTGGCGTGGTACAGTACACAAACGTTGGTTGTAGACCGGTGGCGCGGTAATTATACCGCGCGATTATTTCTCTCTCTTGGTGTATGGACTCTCCCATTTGAACCAATATATCTCGGCGAATAAAATTCGCGTGACAAATGCATCGCGCGATTAAAATACCTCTCGTGTGAAAAGGGCACTTATCACCTGTCGAAATCCTGTAGCCAGGCCACGTCATTTTTTTGGCTGACCAAACTCTCCACTCACGTTCTCAAACCTCGCAGACCACTTGAACTGTCGCCAAAGCAACGACGGACACGAAGGTAAGCTTGTTTGAGGAAAATGACCATATGAGTTAAGGTAAACAGTAATGAAATATCATGTAGAGGGGGTAAACTGTATATTCCCTAAAGTGATGGGGCTATTGCAATGTAGGAGATCGAGTGCGACCTGTAACATACCAATGCTACACTTCCTACTTGATAATATAAAAGGTACTTTATCACTTTAGAATATCTCGTTTATAATCTACATATATATTATTTTAAAATTAATATTGCATCAAAATAACAAAAACCGTTGAAGTTATAAAATTTGATAAATATTTTTGGACAAATTTTATTTTCACAATTAGTTTGGAGTAAGGAATTATTTACGATGTTTAAAATTAGTGGTGAATAGTAATCACTATCTTTTGAAATGCTACCTACTTTATTAGATTAAGTTCAATTTATAGCAACGATATAACTATAACTGAATTCATTAAGAACGTATCTTACATAATAGACTATAAAATAGAAGTTTTAAGCCAATTTTGAAAATATTTTCTCTTTTAACGTAGCAAATTAACCGGATTTATTTTGTTAAGATTTTTTTTTCATTCAAACAATAAAATTTTTAAGAAATAATAATAATAAAGTGAAATGGAACAGGCTCACCAGAAAACGCGTCAAGGCGTCCTGCTTTGCAAAAGGGTATAGCCTCAAAGGACTATGCTACTAGATATGATTGCTCTTTGTCTGTAGATAATATTAAACACAGGATACTCCCTGACTTTATAATGTGTTAGTTTTCATGAATAGCTTCACTATTCGAGGGTCCATTACAATTTTAAACCGGAACCGCACCACGGAATCTCCACTCCCTTTCGACACAACCCCCCCCCCCCCCCCCCCCCACCGGCTCTACCTATCCTTTCTCAAGAATATACCCGCCACGACCACTTTGCCGCTTATCTTCCGAGAATCTCGGCAAATTATCACCCGAAACTGGCGGGAAGATTCCCTCAAAATCTTGAATACTACAAATCGGCCCCGTAAAACCAACTACTTAATAATATGAAACAAATATTAAAATTACTCAATTATGTTCTGATTTATAAAAACCCATTACAAAACCATATTTAGCTATTATTCTTGTTAGAAAAACTTGGCCGCAAAAAACAAAACAAGACAAAGATAGCCGTCTTCTTATTCTCTCTTTCAACGCACGACAAGAACGCGCTACTACTAGCACGCTTGTATGGTGAGTTCGTGAACTACTTAACTAATAAAAATGGATCACATACAATAAGTTTGTAATCATTGAGAAAGCTGAAATAAAAAAAAACGAGGGAAAATGACAACAAAACAGGTACGTAATAAAACAATGCAAGGATAAAAATAATATTAAATTTTGGATATATATATTATCTTTTTTTTTCAAATATTTAAGCTACCAGGGAACCACCTTAAATAGTTAATATCTATGGGTACCAAAAAATTAAAATGAGCGTGCTGCTAAAGCGGCAACCCACGAAATATATTAAATAGGTTTCAGAAGGAAATAAACTAAGATAATTAAATGATGGCAGGATAAAAATAATAAAAAATAAATAGCTACGTGAATATTGAAAATCCTCACAATATTAACAAAGATGATCATGCTCGTTATATACCTGTCAAAATTCACATCCTGTGTAAGAACAAGTAATTTGTTATACACCCTAGTACTTTGAGTATGAATACACTAATGTTAATCTACTAATTTTATAGCAGGATAAGGAGGTTATGCCTCTCAATATCCTATAGGCTAGTAAAACGTAGCCTTGAATGTGTCCATGGCATGTAAATATGAAACCTACCTTATAAGTTGCAAGGTCATCTACGACACAGGTCAGTGTTGCCTCGCGACCCACAGGTATGGTGATGTTGTTGATCGGCTCACCAAACTTTGGTATATCTGCAATAAAAAGAAACAAAAAAATCAGTATGGAACTTAACAAATCAGTGTAAACAATATTCTGATTTTAAATAGTTTCAACTTCATCGGTGTTTGTATGTTTTAAGGTGTCACTAAACTTGACTGCTAATGAAGGAGAGATTGGGGTTCAAATCCTAGTTTGGTTAGCCGAGGGTGATCTTCCCTAAGGGTTTTCTACTCTCCCTTAACACAAATGTAGTTACACTTCCTTTAAATTCAACCTTCTTCCGCTCTAAAACATTATCATAATTAGTACTTATGCTTAAAACATTAGCGGGTAGTGATAATTGGAGCTAAAACAAATTACAATAATGTCGTTAGTTGTTTTGTTATTGAGTTCAACCCAATTATATATTAATGACCTTATCAAAGGATGGGTATTTAATCGGAAAATTGGAGTTAATAAACCTGCAGTAGCATGTAGAGAGGATAGGAAAGCCTCACATTTAAAAACCCTATAGAGATTGACCTTCAGTGCACCAGGTCCTAGATTCGAACCTTGACCTTTCTATCAATGTCTTATTTACATGGAAGGAGCGTGGTATAATGGGCCCACAGTGTAATTAGCACTAGACAAATTATACTATAACTGGTCCAGAAATATGTGTTCCACTTTACTCTCATACTGCATCAAATACTAGGGAAAATACATTGATGATCTGTTTTCGAAAACTAATTCACATATATCATCAAAAAATATAAAAGCCAAGGTTCCTCATCATAAATACGTCACTTGATGTTTTACTGTAATTACTATATACATCGTTTTATCTCGCATTGCAAAGCAATTTATTTTTATTTTCGATGGAACATTAAAAACTTTGCCGCTAATTTACATACAGATTTTTTTTCCATATCAAAGTGATGTTGAGAGAACTCGCAGCAGAGTTGGTAAAAAAAAATTAATAATCCGATTACTTGCATGTTTTGGAAGTGAATCATAAATCTAGAAAATTTCGCAGCTTGCACAGAAATAAAATTTTCAATATAAATGCACAGTCTCCTAATTTAAATCTGTTTAGATTCTAATGCCTGCTAAAAATATATATATATATTTTTTTATCTCATAGTTAAATTAAACAATTTGCACGCTTGGCTGCCGGATCAAATATTCATTAATCGATTTTGTAAAAATATAGATATGATTATATTATTTTGCTTTTAAAAAAATATTTAGTGGATAATAAAGGCGAGTGGTTTTAATTGTTGGACAGGAGTCACCGCTGCTGGATAAGTTTGTGTTCGAATCCGGGCTATCTTGCACTGGCGGGCACGTAGACTAAATGTTTTAGTATCCTCGATTCTGATTGGTAGATGAGGCTTACGGGTACAATGAAGGTGTTTTTTACACACAAAAAAATTGCTTTCCCCCCTCTACCATTTATTCTACCTTCCTCCTCGCTTTTCCACTAGCGTAATTAACTAGACTTACATATGTAGACCGGATGTGTAGTTATAGGATGAATAAAATTAAATCTTGTTAAATATCACGAGAGTGGATCAATACATTTTCTGATTTTTTTACACATGCTAATAAGGATTCGTTTTCTTTATTAAACACTCCCTTTTCGTTTCAAATTATTTTATAGTTAAATGATTTTTTATTTAACACCATGTATTACTACCCGTTCGGTTGATACGCTCATGTATTGATTACGCTAATTGTTTTAGAGATTAGGAAGGCTATATTTAGAGGAAGTGTAGTCGTATATGTGTGGTGGAAGAGTGGAAAACAATTTTGGTAAAAACCACCCGGCTGAGATTCGAGCCTAGATCTCCCCTTCATCTGCATTCTAGTCTTCTACTATAGTGGGGCGTTAGACCTCATGGCCACCAAAGAGTAATTGTTTAAAATGCTTCTGATGGATGCTCAAATTTATAAAAATACACATTTTCTAAGAAAATATAATTATTATTAATTTTATTTTTTTGATTGCTTGGATTGTTTCTTTCCCCCTTCTCCCCCGATCCCATGAGGCAGCATGTAATATATAATATTATTACATTAATTAATATGTATCACAAACCGATACTTGATGGCCATTCCCTGATATGTCCTGATAGGCAAATAAAACTCAACCAAGTGAAAATATGACAACGTGGACATGGTAATCCAAACCAGGACCTTTGGTTTGTCAAGCTTAGGTACTACCATTGAGCCGTTCTGGTTTATTCTCGTATACAGTTCCATCCTTCACCAGTTGTTGGTATATTGATTGTATGGTACCTGCTGGAAGTACCGGCCACTCAAAGCTATCTACAATCACATCTCATGGTGACACTCAAAGGACAGTATGCTGCCAAGAACTTACAGTAGCCCCATGACTTCTTTGGTGCTGACTGACAGCTCACAGCTGACAGATAACGGCTTTGAAAAGTTACCAGACCAAATTATGTATCCCTACGCCGAACCATATGATCTGCAAAAACATGTGTTTAGCAGCTGTCACTTCTGACAGTCAAAATTTAGGTATATACCTAAATGTTGACTGTCAGAAGTCAGCTGTGAGCCTCACACATTGATTTACCCTGAATTTGGTTGTAAGAGCAGTAGAGAAAATGCAAACATATTTCTTTTCGGCCAGCATTGATAACATTTTCTTATATAATTTGTGTTATTTGATTGGTATTGATAATATCTATCAAAAGTAACATTTGCAGATGACATGACTTTATTTATGAATATATTAACATTGTTTTAGTAACTTTAGTAACTAACTTTTACTGTTCTTCCTACCAAAATCATACTTATACGTGTTGTCTACCCACAAAGCGCACAAAGCCAAAGGTCACAGGTTGTCATTTTTCACTTTATTGAATAATGATACTATGTTTGTGAAATTCTGTCTATTTACGCATGCACGTGCCTTGTTTGGCGGCACGCGCGGCTCGTTTGTTTATGATTCGTGCTGGATATTTGCACGTGTTTAGTTATTAGTAGTGAAAGGACTTTACCGCGAGCGCTTTTGTGGTTCCTCGGGTCTCTCTACCCGAGTTGTTTTGTTACGTTAATGAAGGTATAACTTTAGCTGATGAAACGTATTCATTAGTATCGCGTTTTTTCAGTGCATTGTAGTGGTGTACAATGCGTTAGAAACCAATGGGTTAATAGATAATGCAAGATCTGACTAAACGCTAAATGTATTATTTGAGCTTAGGAGATTGAGCTATGGACTATTTATTTAATTTATATATTTGAGGTATTTAACGTTCACTTTATGAACCAATTGATTATATCAGCACATGAGAATTTTCTATCACCGAGAGCGAAAGAATCTGCCAATTTTATCGGGAAAGGTATATTCACATAATTTCCAGGGTTCTTTTACATGCCACAATCGGCATGGAACCGACGGATTTACTTCCCTACGAAGGAAGTTGTGTTACGGATCTATTTCGCTCAGTAAAAATACATCAACCCCGGCTGGGTTTGAACCCATGAACAACGGATCATGAGGCGATCACTTTACCCTAAGACCACCAAGTTTGACATTTGTGGAATAATTGATTTTATTATTTGGTTGGTCACATTTATTGAATAACTATCAGCTAAGCACTTAATATAAAAATGTCATAATTTAATATATGAAATAATATAAAATAGAAAATAATTAATTATTCACAACCAAAACCCGATAAAGCCAAAAAAAAAAGACAAAATTAACGTAAACAAACAAAGGCGAATTGTTTACTCATACAAATTGAGTCATAAAAGAAAATGGACAACCTAATTTGTTGGTTAAATGTATACTGAAATGAAACTCACAAATATTAACATAGCTAACAAAAAAAACACGTTTAGCTAACCGGTCTGTAAACGTCAGATAAAAACCTAAACAAGGTTCAAAACACAATTTTCCATATTTGCTTTTGACCTACTATCCAAATGCACCCCACCCTCCCCACATAATACCCCACAGCTCCCCCTTAAAACAGAAACTTGCTGGTGCAAGAGAGATGACAAGACTGAAGCTCGGGTGCTTTGAGAGAGAGGGAACAAGGGAAGGGGGGGGAGGATGTTATTAATGCAAAACGAACAACTGTTCACCAGAACCAGGGAATACGTCCCTCTTCCCACCGTCCACAACTCATAATATCGTATAATCCCGGTTTATTCAATCATGTGAGTGCTGGTCTGCGATAAGGGTAGTACACCTCTTTTACCCCTTCTAGCCTTCTATTAACCTTCACAAACTAAACAAAGAGAGGAATAGAAAACGAAACGTAAAAAAAATAATAAAAAATTAAGAGAGTGCTGAATGAGGTCTTGATCTGTACTACATGTCTGGCTTGTTGGTTTTACCCTTATAATACAGGATTGATCACATCTTTCTGAGGGGTGGTAGCGCCAAATTAGTCTGATCATTGGTCAGATATATGTGCATTATTTACGATAGTCTCTAAATGTAAGGACGCTTTCAAAATACAGGTTTCCAGAGGTAGTAAAAAAAGTGACCAGGCTCTATAAAAATAAAAGATCGTGGGTTGTATTGTCACATATGCATTTTAAAACATCTAATCCATCAATGGGAATTAGTAAAGTGGGGAAGCTAGAAAAGCTACTATAATTTAATGTATCCATACATCCAGTAATGTGATCTGTAGATATTCTCTATATTTATTTATTTACTTTTTATTTAATTAGCACCACATCTTATTACCCGTTCGGGATATAAGCTTAATTACTAATTACGCTAATGGGCTAAGATTTGGGAAGGTTGAATATAGGGGAAGTGACCCCACATTTGCGTGGAAGAAGATTGTAAAACCATTTGATAAAAACCTAGATCACCCCGTCCTTGGCAGTCTAGCTCAACACAAAACTATTGCGTTAGCTAACCACGCCACCGAGGCGGGTATCCTTTATATTTATATTAACGATATATATTAAATAAAACTTTTAAAATAGTAAATTACACCAATTATTGGCCTTGGTAAAAAAAAAACTGTGATTTGGAGATGCAGCCAAATTGAATTTGGAAATTCTTCGCCTGGATATTGTGGTAGATATAAATTAATTTAAATATTTTAACTTTCTGGTTTGTTATATTTCTTTTACCTGATTACTTTTTTTTTATAATATATGCTTTTCTTTTGTCAATCAGGCAGTGAAGGATTGTAAATAGTCTCCAGGAAAATAAAGTTTCAATGAACCTTATTAGTATTCTTTATCACCGCGTTTTAATATCCATTCTGGCTGTAACCATTTAATTACTAGTGAATTAGGGATTATTAATATATAATTTAGATCAAGTGTACCAGTATTTGCGTAGAGCGAGAGTGGGAAACCATTTAAGGTAAATAAACCTCGGTACAGCTAGCTAGAGATTGATTCTTGCTCTTCCCTTCACTGACAAACCAGAGAAGACGAGACTAAAATTTAAACTACTTATCCACAAATTAATGTACTGGAAAACTGTTTCCATTAACTCCATATCAACTTTGACCTTTAAAACGATTGGACACACATTATATCTTTATATATTTCTATGTCTGGGCAAACATAGAGAAAGAAGGAGGCAGCGGTTTACTAGTACAGTCCCATTAAAAATTGATTTACCTGAGAACAACCTAAAAACCACCACTGTAGTGGCCATACCCGTACGTTTTCTATGATGTTTAGGCCCAAATAACATCTACCTATTGAACCCAATGTCGATAAAAATTCATCTCGATATATTTTATGTTAAATACACTCTAATAGTTAAGCTGCCAATTTAAATAATTGCGCAAATTTCTGTTCACATTTGTGAAATGACCAGTTACATTGAACTTTTCACGAAATTGAAGAAAATCGCATTAACTCTTGTCTATTTCAGTAACTATAACTTATTGTATAATATACTGCAAGCTTAACTTAAATTCGTTTTAAGATATTATATTAAACTAATCTAACCTAATTTTCCATTTTAAATTAATTAAAAGTTATATTAAGTAAAAGACGGTGACCTGGTGGTCTAGGGGTAAGGTGTCAGACTTCTGTGCTGAGGGTCCGGGGTTCAATCCTCGGTCCCAGCACAGATTTATCTGATTGCCAAACCCTTCCTTCACCTCTGACAAGATGTGTATTAATCACAACTTGTGAGAGTGAAGAATGCCAGGCCTCTACCATGGTTCGGATTCCACGTAAAACTGTAGGTCCTCCATTTCATCTCACAATCACCATACCATTACACATTAGCGTAAGTGCGTATAACCCGAACGGTTAGTAAGACGCGGTGCTAATAATAATAATAATAATAATAATAATGATAATAATAATAATAACTAAAAGACCGAAACTTTTGTCGCTATTAAATTTAACGAACAAGGTAAAAGCTTGTCCATTTCATTAATTGGGTAACTATTGGATATGCCCAGTTCATGAAATAGCCAGTCTATGAATTGGACAGTACAAACGCTACCCAATTAATGATCCGGACGATTTTTTGACCAGTCCGTGAAATAGACAAGCGAGGAAACCAAGTCACGGAACTAGCAGAAATTTATCCAATTCATGCTGAAACAATCATTTTCACTTTTGGGGTGTAAAATATACACATGAAGATGCATGTATAAACACATATATACACAATTTTTAAGCACCGTGTCTTAGTTGCTGTTCAGATTATACCCATATGTACTAATTACGCTAATGAGATAGAGATGAGAAAGCTTAAATTTAGTGGAAAGTGTGCCCACCTTTGCGTGGAGGGGAATGGAAAAGAATTTAGGGAAAAAAACCTTATTACACCTGACCTGGACTTACACCCCAATATCCCCGTCATTATCAGTCTAGTCTATTGCAAGATTGACGCCTTAGACCGTGTGGCCACCAAGTCATGTGATACAAACTTTTAAGACATGCCTTACACAAACATACTGATGGTTTCATGTAGTGAAACATTTGTTGAGAGAAATCAAGACATAGATTAATAGTTTCCGAAAATAAGAACTAAAAATTTTTTTCTGGGTGTTTTATGATTTTACAAAAAGAGAAAATAATGTGAGTGCGAAGAAACTCATCCGTGCGATGTAAACTGTGATTTATTCGATTACAAGTGAAGTGATGTAATGTATAACAGGGCATAGCATGCACTAGTGAAACGGAAAAGTGAAGCATCAAGCCGGTTTCCCACGCTCACTTTCAGATGTGCGTGGGGATGGCATGGAATGAAATGCGAACTAAGGGTCCATATGTTAACTGTTTTTATTTAAAAAAATTATCTTTTTTTTTTACCAGAAACTTTGTAAATGAAGAGAAAATTCCCCTTTTAATTCCGTTATTCCTGTGACAGATATTAAAAATATGTTGAAATTACTTTTTGTAGAAAATAAAACTAGTTTCTCAATATTTTATTTATCAATTCCAAAATATATTTTTGTCATAAAAATTAAAAACATGGTGATGTAAACACATTTTTTTTGTATCAAAGAATATATTCAATTTTCCAAGTGGGGCGTTCAAAGCAGATAGGCTAATATGTGCCATAGGTAAAAGGGAAGGGGGGAACTAGGGTAGGAGAACAAAACACAGGAACAGTTTTAACAAGCTCTGCTTACCCTGGCAGCACTCCACTACACGAAACTGTGAGACCCTAATGCTTCAACAATTAATCGTATCATGTGAAATAAGTTTCTCTGCTTATCCTGGTAACACTCCACTACACAACACTGACATACCCCTAAAGACTCAACCACTATTATTGTACCACCTGAAATTAGTTTCGTTTCTTATCCTGGCAACACTCCACTACACGACACTGTGAAACTCAATACCTCAACCACTAACTGTACCGTGTGATACAGGTTTATAGTTTGCGTGCTTTCGACCCATCGTTCTACTCCTCCACGGTATGATCGACCGCAAAGGTGTTAAGGGGGGGGGGGGGGCAGAGACCTTCTCCTATCATCCCAAGATCTAACAATCCTCTAGCCACAAGATTAATACAACCTCACAAACACACACCCCTTTCTGACCTACCGTTCGGGCTTCTATTCTTACACTCCCCCTTATTCAAAAACCCTCCCATCAAACACTCCCATTTCCAACTTCAGCCGAGAAACCGTCCCTACAAAATTCTCATGGGGAAAACCTACCCCTCTAACCTACTTCCTACGATACCAAGAGTCTGTGTAGTGTGTCTCAAGTTACTTTGAGGTTGAGGTTATTTGGACCTCTTGGTTTTCAACAAACTAGACAAGATTCTTTAAAAAAAAGAGAGAAAAAATAAGAGAGATTATGGTTGACATCTCACTTTTAAAAATCTAGATAAATTTGTGAAAAAGATATTGTAGTTAACAGTGTTATAGCTATATATATTTTATGAAAACTTGGGTTAAGGTTGGAAGAAAAGTACTCCAGTTAAAGTATGTGAATTTTCAGTTTCTTGGTTTGTTGGAAGGATAGTCAGGACTTGTTTGAAGTGTAACTTTCTCATTTAATATAATCCCTAAGTAGAACACTAATCGGCCAGCTATTACCTAATATACATTACCCGCTTCGGTGGCCACATGGTCTAACGCGCTACTCTAGCAGTAGGCTAGACTCTCGTTGACGGGGAGATCTAGGTTCGAATATAGGTCAGGTTTGCTAAATAGGAATGTGAAGAAGCATTTAGTATGACTGGCCAAACGGTAAAGCGAATGTGATTTATTATTTAGCGTATGAAATATTTGACAGCGAGAGAAGCCGTATCTACATTAAATATTATCTCTGAGGAGACTGAACGGCTACTATTGGAAAACAACGTTGTCATTTTTCTTATTTTTGTATGGTCATTCTCCCCTCAAATATAAGACAAGTTTCGCAACACTGGTTGGTCGATGTTGCCAGTAACTGCTTCTTACCCCCAGCACACTGCCTGCAGACATAGCTGAAAGCGAGGATATTAGGAACAAAGATAAAGCTTTTCTCCATAAGACCTGAAGTTCTCTCAGAGATTATATTGGGTATATATAGCTCGTCCCCCGTATCTGTAAGATTTTAGCCACATTGGGGGAACAGATAGTCGGCCAGGATATTCCTTTGGATGTTTTCTACACGTCATAACTGCAGTGAGAGAATGTGATGATAGTGATTATGAATGTTTGGAACCAGTGTAAATCTTAAACCTAGCTTAAATACTAACCATACCATGGTGAAAATTTGGAACAGTTTCCCTTTAGGGAAATATTACCTATGCTATCACAGGGAATCAAAACCGGGACATCTATATAAGTAGCCAAGGACGCGGAACACTAGACAAAAAAGGCTTAGACTGTCAGCCTTTCACGAGTGATTATTATTTCATCACCAGCTTGCTCAAGGTCTGCTAGATATTTCTCGATCGTCGATGTGAGGGGATATGTAGGGATAAAGTAATAATGTGTGTGTAAAGTATAATTATTGTTACTATCATGTCCCGTATTTTCGATGATACGCCATCATTTTATTGGTTTATCACATACAATGCTCAAAAGTACATAGATTCTGTTCATAATCACCTGGTAGTAGAAATATAAATTTTATAGGTAATTTATTTGTCATTTTTTTATGTAATTTGGGAACTATCTTGGTTTGCGTTATTTAGAGTAAATTTAAGGCATTTTTAGGGAGACATTTTTTAGGCTATTTTGAGTCATTTTAAGGCATGAATGTTAAATATGTATATTTTTAACATACTAACGATATTTTATAAACCTAATTAACTGTCTCCAACTCAGACTTGTCAGAACGAAAAGATAATGCAGGAAATTAACTTTGTATCCTCTTTTCTTGTTTGGTTGAAAAAATACACATTCCTGGTGAGATTGAAACTAGGGTGTCGTGTGTTGCGTTGGAAGACGGTGGCTATTACTTCTGAACCACATATTTTAAAATCAATTATATAGAAGAAATCGCTTTGCTCGTTGGAGGCTACGCCCCTAAGCCCCCGGTGAGTTTTCTATACAAGGGGATGTAAACTAATGTTATGTTTCGAACGTAACAACTTAAAGTTACCGGTATTGTATTGTATATACCGCACCGACATTAAAGTTGCTCCACCATTTTGAAATATTTTTTTTCTGGGGTTAAAAATTAAAATTCTCAACTTTTTGGAATTTTCCCGTCGGTTACAGGCTAGAAGCTATAAGTTTGCCAAATCTAAAGTTTCTAGCTCATCCGAAAGTGGGTAAACATTAATGTCAGTGAGTGAGTGAGTCAGCCACGTGGCTTTAAAGTAGTATGATCTAAAAGTTTAGTTGTTAAAGGCTTTCCATTAGTTTACATTTGTAAAACACGGGCTTGATCTAGTCATGTGCATTTTTATAAGGGCTCATTGTTCATATTTTAAAGGAATAATTTTGAAAATTTTAAATAATTTTTTTTTTAATTTCAGGTCTTTTTATTTGTCATTTTTTGATAATATTTAGATCATAGAAATCCGAAAATTGGTAATTATATAATATAAAATGTACTTACTCTATAGAGTAACTATTCTCACCATTGTTTCCTTTTTAAATCATTTTCCATCTCCATCATATTTATATACGTTATACGTAGTATAATAACATGTGAATGCTAGTGTTGAATGAATGTGTGCCTTAATGTTTCCTCTCTTTCTCTCTCTCTCCTTTAATAATTCTACTTCCTCTCCTCATTTATTTTATCTTATTATGTTCATAAATGTACACTGATTTCTGTTTGCTATATTTTTTGACTATTATTATTTTTGTACAAATATTAGAAATTAGTTTTTGGAACATAAGTATTAAATGTAAATTCTTTATAATTACGTGGGTTAGGTGTAAGAAAAGGAGCTGGCCTTAACTTATTCCAAATAAAGATGATATTATTATTATTATTATATCGGACCAGCCAAATTAGCAATCAGCTCGTGCTGATCCACACCCTCTAAAGTAAACAAGGCTCACCATATTAACTTCGGCCCATCGGAGAACACAAACTTAAACTAGATCAGACAAACTACCTCACCCCATTTTACACAGATGGCACCACTGAGCTAAAACAGTACCCCTCCCGGCCGCCATATCCCAGTTAACAGGAGGTGGTTGGCTGGTAGCACCATCGCTAGACAACCATCCTATCTGAAACACGTATCTAGTGAATGTCTACAAGCACGTCGGGCCAAGATCACAGCACGTCTAGGGATGTGTGTTGGTGGGGGGAGGGGGGGAAGAAGGGAGGACACGTGTTCAGAGTTAGTCTAGAGGGGTGAGAAGAAGGGGAGGCTCGGTGGTACGCTCGCGTCGAGCCGCACATACCGCTACGAAAGACGCGACGCGTCCCCCTTCCATACGTAACGACAAACGTGTTCCCAATAACAAACAAGGACCAACAACCTGCATCTATTCCTCTCTCACTCCCGTTTGCTATTTTTTTCCCACTAAACCCCCTCCCCCCTTTCTCTGGTACACGGAGAATTCCCTATTAAAAAAAGTGTGGTGGCGTGCGAAGATCCAATCACTGTGTTATCTCGTAATCAACGACGCCTAACTTAATATTATCTTTAGTATAATTTTAAGTGGCGTTTATTTTTTAAACCCTAAATACTATTAAACAAAAAATGTCGTCAATACAGATGATCAGTTGAGCAAATGAGTTATTATTATCTTTTATGATCCGTTGTTGATGAAGACAGTTTTTCAGTTCGATTTCAGACTAGGTGGATAGAGGATTTTTTATTTTCCACAAATATTACTTCCCCAATTCACTGCTATGAAAATGCGGTTACAATTCATATATATTCAACTTCTCTAATATATCGCTTTAGTGGTCACATTGTACAGTGTAATGGTTTACTATTGCAATAGATTAGACTGTCAATGACGGGAAGATCAGCGATCGAATCACGGTTAGGTGTATCAAGGATAATTTTTTCCTAAAATTTTCTCGAAATCTCTCACAAGGAAAATTGGGCTACATATCCTCTATAATGCTACCTTCATCATCCCTATAACATTAGTGTAAATATGTACCATGTATATCATGGACAAGTTAGAGAAAATTAGCATGGAAATATATGTTTTATCCGACAAAAAGACAAAAATAACAACGAAAGTGAAATCCTGGAAATCTGATATTTCAAAAAATATAAAGAATAATCTAATTTCCCAGTTGTGTATCTAGGGTGTTATTTTAAAAGTAACATGAAACTTTATCAAATTTTCTACTGTTTTTCAAAAACCTTAATGGTTTGTTTGAAATTTAATATACAGAGCTAGCTAAAAATAAGATAAACTATTAAACACTTTTTTTTAATTTATAATTTAATAATAATGAGCTATGAGTATTTTTACATTCGAATTTCTAGCCCCAGCTATATTTTTTCGGATCATACCATGGTAAACTCAACTTTAACTCTATAACATTCGAAAAATAAAATTTGACAGTTCTAATAATTCACAATTGCCATAAAGATCTAATTATCCTTACCACAATGGGATTAGACCAAGTTTTGAGTCAAACCAATTACGGAAACGGTATTCATCCAATTGGTGGTAATGTTCCGCTTAAAACAAAACGAGGTACAACTAAATGTATTAGAAGTTCTAATCACTATGTAAGCAACCTAAAGTAGCACTAATACAATCAGTTTAGTAAAAAATTAAATAATACAGGATGGGGCCGTAACTATTAGATGATTAGTAACTTGAAAATTAACACTTTAATTGAAATGTATACCGCTTTGATGGTGTAGTTGGCTGAAGCGATAGCTTCGTGTTGAACCAGTATGTTGAGGACGGGGAGATCGAGATTCGAATCTCGCTTGGGTGAACTTGGGGTTTTCCTAAATGGTTTTCCACTCTCCCTCCCAGCAAATGCTGGTTCACTTCTTATATATTCAACCTTTTCAATTCATAGCCCATTAGCGTAATTAGTACTTAAGCTTATAACCCGAACAGGTATTAAGACGCACTGCTAGGTTCAAAAAAGTTAACAAAAAAATTTAAAAGTAAATACTCACAGGCTAAATAAAAGCAAACTAAATACAACACATTTTCAATTTTTGTAGATAATGTCAGTCAGTTGAGTTCCGCCAGATGTCAGGCTAACCTCAGCACTTTGTCCATCACTTTCCTCAGCATAGATAATCTAAATGTTTCCGCCTCACCCTGTATAAATCGCCAAGTTGAGATTGCTACATTTCAAAATAGGAATATGGTGTAATAAGGTGGACTGGATAAAACTAGCTCAAGGTAGGAACATGGTGTAATAAATTAGATTGGATAGATCTATCTTAATATAATGTTAGGGTGTAATGAGGTGGGACGGATAGAACTAGCTCAAAATAGAGATAGGGTGTAATGAGGTGGACTGGATAGAACAAGCTGAAGATCGAGATAGGGTGTAATGTGGTGAATTAGACGGAACTAGCTCAAGATAGGGAGAGGTAGCCTATTTTTTATAAGTGCGACGACGCACTTTCGAGCTCCTAGCGCTATAGTATAAATTAATAAAATAAGTAAAAAAGTAAATCCATCCCTTAGGCGCTGTGAGAGAATATATGCGTACACACACATACGCACTACAGTCACATACCTATAATAAGTACACAACATTTATCTTGAAAGGTAGCTTATAGGAGACGATCACATCGCTCAAGGTAAGATTGTCACCTCTAGAAACTAGAAGAGTTTACCTTAACTAACAGATTATTAAATCTCCGTGCATATGTTCATACGCCATACCATATAATATAGATTTTCATACTTAGATGTTCAGTTCTAACAGTCCTTAAGATAATTATTTTAGAATAACCTTTTTGTTAATGGTGACCTATACTCATATCTTCTTTATTATCCAGTCCAACGCATAAATTATTATTACTTTGATAATACATTGTATTAGTTAATTTTTTGTTTTCAAGAATTATGGTGACGTAAACAAAACATCAACGTATAACTCTCGAGATATGTTACAACTGTCAGAAGAATTTCTATATTCACCGTATACTTACTTATATAATATATTTACGAGCTAGTAAAATAGTTAAAAGATGAGGATATTCGTGAAGAGGTAAATAAAGAGTAGACTACTATATTCCTGAATCTGTGCTGCTCAGATCCTTGAAAGTTATATTGCACAAGTTTCTGGAACCCTTCCCCCCTTACCTCCTGCCAACAAGACGTTACAATACTCGAGATTGTCGTCGACCTGTCTGCCTCAAAAGAGAAAGGTTAGTTATTATTATTATGTATTATTATTATTATTATTATTATTATTATTATTATTATTATTATTATTATTATTATTATTATTATTATTACCTCCATCCTTCTTCTTTAAACTATTGCCACCCCCAACATATATATATATATATATATATATATATATATATATATATATATATATATATACTATCTCTGTCTTACTTGTAGCGTCATAGTTTATTACACAAGGGTTGTCAGCCAACTGTCACTTGGGATCTCACCGCCTGGGTTTGTTTCAGACTCTCAGCCTCCAGGTGGCAGCTCCTTCCACGCACAGTGTCAACGCTGCTGATAGAAGCAGACACTCTAATCCAGATTTATTTATTTTTTTAAGAAGAACGATAAGAAATGCGCCTTTTTTTTTTCTTACCAGAATCATAATATACAGGCTGTATATTAATTTGTGTCAAATATTTAGGAGACGTATTCTCATCGACCTTAACATGAAGAGAATTATATACAAGCATGTATCTAGAAGCGTTTAGTTTATGAGCTAGGATGAATTTTAATTTTTAAATTAATAAGTTATCCTAAAAAGAAGCAGCAACGCAACTAAAACAAGACAAAGTTTAATAAAAACAAAGAAAAATATAAGATAGAAAATTTTGATTCAAACTTTTTTTTTCAAAATGGTGTCGTCCTGCTTTGATGCATCCTTTTAGCTTATTTTCCATGCTTTGTTGAGTATGTATGTTGAATATACATTAGGTGTTAAAGTATTTTCTCACATCCATTTAAGATACGCTCTTTAAAAAATGTAAACAATAGGCACAGGAATTGTTTAAACAATGGACTTTAATTGTTCCAAGATATATAAAGTCCATCGGGTTCAAATCTGGTGACCAAGCAGGCCATTCAATGGAACAGTGACCAGTTAATATTTGAGGAAAATTTTTAATAACTATAAAACTAAGTACCTCTAGATTCATGTTGATATTAACTTTTATTGATATTTGGTCGATGAAAATTCCCCTAGAAAATTTAACACCAATGAAAATACAGTAAGAATTTGATAAAAAAAAAAGCGGCCTTTAAGATATTTATTTGTAAGAAATTTGGACGATACAATAACCACACAAGGTGGTTAACGACATATGACAGGGACAAAACAGAGAGATTCATTCTGTAAAGAGGGTAGGGGGCTCATATCCACTTTCCATATTAAATGCCTTTTAGAAAATACCAATATAAATTAGCTATCAACAATTATCATTTTAATAAATCATGGGTGATAGTTATAGGACTAGATTTTATATATATATTAAAGGGAACAGCTCCAAGTAACATGACTTAAAACCCGCCTCGGTGGCGTAGTTGGCTAACGCGCCAGTCGTGTTGAGCCAGACCGCCTAGGACGGGGAGATCGAGGTTCGAATCTCGGTCGGGTGAACTGGGGGTGGTTTTTCCTAAATGGTTTTCCACTCTCCCTCCACGCAAATGCGGGTTCACTTCCTCTAAATTCAACCTTCCCAATTCCTAATCCATTAGTGTAATTAGTACTTAAGCGTATAACCCGAACGGGTAGTAAGACGCGGTGCTAAATAATAAAAAAAAAACAAGACTTAACGTAAGATTACGTGTATTTTAGGATACCTTTAGTGAATTGTTTAATCTTCAAACCAAAGAATACTATTAAATATTTTCTTATTAAACTGATTTTTGAGCAGTTAAAATAATTGTAAAACCAATATTGCTCTTGTGTTTTGATATTCTTAAGGCTCTACAGGTTAATAGGCATTTTAAGGTTGAATAAAGATTTAAAATTATTTATAGTATTTTGGGGGTTGGTATGGATCTAACCCACGTTTCGGCAACTATTATTTCTTCATTAGTTTTTGAGTGTTACAAAATGAAAATAAGCTATTTGTATATAAATCATATTTGTGGTGACATGGACTATGGCGTTCGTGTTATCAGGTCTTATTCACCCGGGAACAGAGTGTCAGGGTTATTATTCACACCAGGTAAACTTATTTTTTTTATCATACGGCATATATGACCGGGAAGTTCACGTGACATCCAGGTTCAGTCGCCTTATGTGTAGACAATTTGTCAATCTGGCGGCTCAGTTCGTTGCCCAGGCTACACCTATGGATGCTGTCCACACGTTGTACCCGTAATGAAATTATGTGATAATAGTGATAGTGATTATGAAGTTGTGGATCTGGTCTGAGTTTTAACTTAATTTAAGCCTAATCAACCAAACCACGGTGATCGTTGGGATAGTTTCTCTTAAGGCAAAAATAGCTACGGTATCATCCAGGAATAGAACCTAGAACCTCTAGGTTCTTAGTAAGGTGCATTGATTACTCCACACCAATGGGAAGGCTACCAGGTTAACTGAGAGTTATATCTATCTACCCAATGGTTTTCTCCTTAGAATCCACGATAATAATGGTAAAATTACCATTATAATAATTTCCCCCCCTTTCTAATTATTCGAAATGTCTGAAAAGAAAGTCAGCTGCAGCACAAATAAAAATTATTCTTTGTGCTTAAAAAGGACATGTTTGTTTTATATTGGGTAGTTTTTATAAAGACTAAAACAGCAAAGGGTTAGGATTTATCCACTTTTTCAGTCACTTGATATGAATAGCCTGTATGAAATATATTTTAGTAATTAATGTGATTTCTTAATACTAGAATTATGTCAAACAAAATATCGTTCTTTGAAGTTAGTTTAGGATCAAACAAATATAATTTTATTTATATAATGAGTATTAATGGTAGAATGGAAGAACTTCAATGTCAAAAGGAAATTTGAAAATATTTTCTCGGCGTTGCTCTCAATTCATTTCCAAACCAGATCGCTAATTAGGAAGTTGCTAAATATTCTCCCTCTCTTCAGCTAAGCAATTTAATGGAAATAGAGCCAATCTTTTTTTTATTATTATTAAGAAAGACTAAGAACTAAGGTTAATAAAAGGCATCTGACTGAATTAATACGAGATTATTATCACAAGAACTCTCAGTATTCGAAAGGTTTGCATTCTATTTTGGCTGAAGATCTTCTAATGAAGGAATTCTTTTATTTAAATATAATAATTGAGGTCTTATTTATTTTTAGAAGGAATTAATTTGATTAAAAATTAGTATACACAGCCTGAATTAAAGATAAGTTAATAGGATATAATCTGGTAAATTAAATTACATAAAAAATTGGATCAAGGGAGTAATTATTATTATAATCCCTTATTATTTCTTGACGCACCAACACAAAAAACACAACACGATAAATTTTAAGGCAACACCAAATTTAAGAGAAATATTATCACATCACAGTATAAGATTAGGAATTTAATTTATGAAATTTAAATCCACTTAGCTTATCCTATTTTTTTTAAACATAATATTGTGAACTTTTTTTAAATGACCTTATAGTATTTGAAAATCATGACTTATTTCCAACCATTCAAGTTGATCTCAGAACTTTCACATTTCGCATGAAACGTAGTTGAAAAATAATATTTTTCCTCTGCCTTTCTTTTATTTTAGAACTATTATAAAATATGAAATCCAGAATATTTTTTATCCTATAGTAATATGTTGATACTATACCCCTCAATTTTATTGTGAGCAATATTTTGAAATAAAGCAAACCTTAAATAACCTGAAACTTCTGGACATCTAAAACGGGTTTCACCACTCTATCAGTTTGCCCCTTTTAGTAAACTATACTTTATATACACACATAAAAAGAAACACATCATAGAACCGGTTCATTAATACTTGAGATTTAATAATAGACAACCACATCAATAATTTATTAATAGGTCGATCATCAAGGAACATTAACTGATAATCCAGCCAGTGAATTGGAAGGAATATTAGTCGGTGTGGATTTCAATCTATTACTCTCAAAACATGATGTTTATAAACTCTCTCTCTATAGCCAAACTTAGAAAATAGCATCTGTGTGCAGAAATATAAGGAAAGTCCTAATGTGTAAATGTTCGGGAACATCATATTGTATTACTAAATGTAGGTTGAATTTAGACACAACGCCAGGAGTAGGCAGCTGTAAGTACGTACGTGTACAGCGAGTTGCATAACATCAGGCGGGCACATACTAGCGGGTGTTAAAAACTCTCTCTCCTCGACTTAGTCATAGCTGTTTCCATCTGTTGCACTTGATGCGAGATCACTCTTCGGAAACTTTGCTTACCTTGTGTTATGCAACTTGTTGTTACAGCTGCATACTCCTGGTGTTGTGTCTTAAATTCAACTTTCATTTAGCAGTTCATTATGAGTTTTCCAGAAATGTTTTGTTCAAAGTTTTATGTTTCTTTCTACCCACCTATATTGTAGTTTAAGTTTGGGCAGAGCGTTAAGAAAAATTATATAATATTATAAATAATATATTTCTAAATGTAATTAACATAATATATAATATAGTTAATATAAATTTATATATAAATTATATATATATACATATAACAAAGAGTTTGTGTGTCTGTAATGAACATTGCGCAACAACTATCCCATGAAGAAGTCTGAAATTCAAATATTAGTAATTTCTGTACACAAAAATGTGTACCTTGAAGCCAGAATTTTGAAATGTTTATTCGAATTTATTTAATTAATTAAAAACAGAAAAGACTTAGAAATATTAATGGTGCGAGAAAGCTTTACTACTCCATTTCACACAATTTATAAAGTAGTTTGTTTGCCATGGAGAGTAAATAAAACGAGTTTTGTATTCGCAAAATAGTCTTCTTCTCATGTAGCCCTGATGTATTAATTTGTTTAATATCGTGATTTATTTTTAGTAAATAGCTTTTTTGTAGTAATACTTTTTTACTTGTAAGTCTTTTTACTCCACACCCTTTTTACCATACACCACTTATACCCTACATCCTCTATACACTACCAATTTTATAGTCTACGCCCTTTTCAGCCCTACACCAATAATTCCATTTTTACAACGTTTTAAATATATTAACCTTCCTTACCTAAAATACTTCTCCTGGCAAAGCAGGGTAATTATTGTAAAAATGGGGTAGAAAGAGTCAAACAACCAAGAATGGTGAAAATTTTAAAAGTAAATCCTTTCAAAAAAGGGTAATAAGACCAAAAGGCCAAAAATTGTTAAAAGGCCAAAAAGTTAATCATAAATAAAGAAAAAGTGTATTAAGGTTAAAAGGGGTAAAATAAATCAAAAGTATTTAAAGACTATAGAGTTGCAAACGGGGTGAAAAGGCTAAGAAAGGTTTGAAGGTTAACGGGGTAAAAATTGGATACGCGGTTGAAGGGGTAAACAGGGCAGTAAGAGAAAAAAGTTAAAGGTAAATAGGCTAAAAGCTATAAAAAGTGCAATACGGGCAAAAATAGGTAAAATAAGTAAACAGGGTAAAAACTTTAAATGGTGTGAATGCGGTAGAGAAAAATACTAAATTACTTTTTAATGGATTTAATTACAAGTCTAACAACCAATTAATTATTTATGTGACATTATTATTTCTTTTTAACTAGCACCAAGAAATTCAAGGTATTATGTTGTTTCCTAGGAACCTCAAATTATTTTTTTAAATGCGTATTTTAATTAAAGTATAAATATATTCATGAACTAATAGATTCTTTACACAGTCTAGCAAAAGTCTTTATAATTTTAAAGAACTCAAAAAAGATTAAACAATAAAACGGAATTTAGCTTTTTAATTTGTTCACTCCAAATGTATTTAAACATAAAAATAATAAAGCTCAAAGAGAAAAATTCATCCAAAAAATATTAAATATTATTTAATTCCCAAAGCACGAAATTAAATGTTGAAATGCCTCTGTATGGGGAAAAAAAAACCTTCAAGTGTTGTATTGAAAATATTTTATTTTAACACTGTGAGGTTGGTGGGGAGTATAAAGTTTGGAGGTCCCTAGTTTAAAATCTCTCTTGGCCTTCTCCTACCAACATTAGACTGTCTTGCATGGCTAATGATCCACTTGTACTTTTTTCAAAAGAACTTCAATTCTGTATGGGAAATTGGCAGAAAGGGTTAAAGCTGGGTTGGGCTAGGGCGCCTTACTGAGGAAACAGAAGAATGGGATTATGAAGGCATGGAATTTTTATTATTATTATTTTATGCTTGATTTTTAGCTCAATTAAAACTTTACTTTCAACTTCTTTACACGCGATAAAAAAAAAAGAATGTGAATTAACACACGGTTGTATTAGTGGTAAGGGAACAGGAAGAAGAGGGCTGGTAGAAACGAGCAGACTCTTGTCTGTATTTCTTAACTTCGCTCTATTGATTATAATACTAGTAAAAACCAGAGAGTTTATACTGTGTTGGCTTTTTATATTGTAGAAAAAGTATTTGTGTACATATGTAGTACGTACTATGCTGACGTGCTAATAATTTAACATTTTAAGCTAATAAAAATATTTAAACTACAAATATATTTCAGCCACTTTCATTTCTCATACAACTGACGTAAAGAGGAATCATAATGTATAAACATTTGCGTGAATGGAGGGTGGTAAACAAATTAGGTATAACAATGCTCAGTACATCTGACCGGGATTCAAACCCCAATCCTCCCCGTCCTCGGCTGTCCAGTATATTGCTAACGTGATACCTTTAGAACCTTCAACCACAGAAGAGTTTTTTATTCTTATTTTTAGCATAACTTTTTACTATCCGTTCGGGTTATGAAATTACGTACTATTTACGATAATGGTTTTAGGGATTGAGAAGGATGTATTTATATGAAGTGTATCTGCATTTTAGGGGAGGAAGAATGGAAAACCATTTTGTAAAAAACAAACTAAGTACACCTGACCAAGATTCGAACCTTGATCTCCCCATCATCAGCATTCTAGTCTACTGCGATAGTCGAGCTAGACCATGTGGCCACCGAATTGAGTTTTATAAATATTCATCGCTAAAATAAAAAATATATAATTTGTTTAAGTTAATTCCTATAAAATTTCTATTATATTGACCAATAAGAAATTTATATTCATGAAATGTAAAACTATCTAAAAGTATACATCAATTTAAATTAGACATGCGTGGGTTATGAAGTAATTCTCCATTTGGAAAATCTCATAAGAGAGTCTCTTAAAGAGCTAAGATTGGTGTCTCAGGTCGTTTGGGAGGTCAGTGTACTGGTTCCTCCCCCTCCAGTTAAATCGTGAGGTTGGGTCAGCATCAAAAGTAGTAGTAATAGTAGTAGTCGGGGTATCATCAGGATAATGGCAGCTAGGTGGTCGTTCAGACAGGTCATTTCCACTTTCCAGGTTTAACCTGAGAACACCTTCAAGTTGTAGAAAGGAGGAGGGAGGGAAGAGGGGCACTTTGGGAAGACGATACTCTTAAAGGTGATAAGCTGGGTAAGGTCAGAAAGTTAGCCACAACTTGCACAAATACAGATTAAATTTGTCACGGCGCACCGCACAGACTTTCTACCTCTCATATCTTAAAATCAGATATTAATTACTTAAAAAACCTGTAATATTTGTGAAACGAAATCCAAGGTATAATATATTTTTGTAGAAATACTACACCAATGATCATATATGAAATAATATACACTGTTATTTACTTACTCTATGGCATTAGGAACTAGGAACACTGTTACAGAAAAGTTGAGAAAAGAGAAACATTTTTGTCCACCAATGAACATAAGAATCAAATGCATTTGCAAAGACCTGAATTAAAAGATATAACTCAAAAACTATTGGTTTCATTGAAATAAATTTCAAATAAAAGATTTTTATTTTAATAATACTACAAATTTACAACGAAAAGTTATTTTGTATCTCAAAAAGTTGTAGATAAATGATGGAAATTGGAAAAAATAATTGGGAAATTTAAGTGCTGTTAAAGTCATTTTCATGAGTAAACAGGAATTACCATCCTGTTTATAATGATAAACAGTGCCTCGATATAAAATTTAATTGAATGTACCTCCTTTTTTTATTATGTACTCTTCATATATAGCCTTCATTTAACCTGAAATTTAGTAAACGTACCTTGCAATGTTCCATCCTGACGTAGCTTATAAAATATACCACAATATAGTCCAGGCATGTCAAACTAGCGCCCAAATACATAACTATTCTGGGCGGCCCCTTTCTCTAAAGATGAATTTGCACATAATGTGGTCCAAATGTTATTTTTTATAAAATATTGTTTCAATACAGGACTAGGGAAGGTTATTACTTCTCACATTTTATTTCATATTCAAAGCATTTTACGGTTACTAAATTTATAAAAAAAATTATGAAAAAAATTTACACATATTTCTGATTAAATACAAAGGAAAAGATATATTATTATATTCAATCAAAATTTGCATTATGTAATTATGTATACTTATTATTATTGCTAGGTGTCTGTCTTACGGCGGGTTCATTGCTTTTGTCAGTGAACTTATAACGCCAATGCTCTCCTTATCAATATGGCCTTCTATGACGTCTGATCCAGTTTGCTTTGTACCAAATTATCACACCCAAAATAGCTCTCTTCTTACATATTCTTTTTATGACTTCTTCATTTGTCACCCTGCCCTTCTACTTGATTTTTTCAAGTTTTCTTACGCATTACATTTAAAAGTTCTCCAAATTATTATCTTCGATTTTCCTGAGAGTCCAAGTTTCTGCTCCATACAGTGCGATGCTCTAAATATAGTATTTGATCAGTTTCTTCCTCAGTTACAAAATTTCTCTCTTATTTTAGAAATCTTTCTTAGCCATGACAATCCTCGACCTAATTTCATCGTTGTAGTAGAAATCCTTTGTCAGCAGACTTCTCAGGTACTTGAACTGCTCTCTGCTTTCCAACTCTTGGTCTCCAATTTTGAATCTCAGTGGCTTTTAATTTTTGAAATCCCCACACTTTTGACTTCTTAATGTTGCTCTCCAATCTTCTCCCTGGCTCTTACTTTCGGGAATTATTTTGGCGAAACTAAGGCTAGCTTATTCAGGAGTGAAAAGAGAAAGCATCAATTCCCTCCCTATTGGCCATTGAGATTTTGATTGAAGATTGTATTCGGGCACTGTTTAATAAAATGTTGCATGAATACTTTTGAAGCTGGGATAGGGAAGGTTGGATTTTGAGAAAGTGTATTCCCAAATGCTTAAAAGGAGACTAAAAAACCTTTGAGGAATAAATTACCTCAGTACCACCAACTGGTATTGTACTTGACCTCCTTATCCCTTAATTAATCATCCTGGCTCACCACATTACTCCATAACTTTAATTGATAAATAAAATGATACACTTAAAAATCCATTTTCTAGAATCAAACATTTATTTACACATAGCAGTATTTTAAAATTCGTAGAAAGTGGTGTGTTTGAATCAACAAGTGTTAGTGTATTAGAGTCAAGTGTGCTCCAAATACATACTTACTATCACTTATCTATCAAACTGAGGCCCAAATAGTAATTTATATAACCTATTTTACATTATTAACATATATACATCCGTACATATTCCGAAATCATGTACGTACAGAACATATAACATTAGATTAAAAAAATAAAATAAAGGTCTAAAACACTCACTTTCAAAAGTCACAACAAATCCATAAATTAATTTCCAAATTAAACAATCCTGTAACCTAAAGCAGGGAATTTCAATCAGTCCCCCTATTTTCACCTTTCACATGGTCTGACAGAACAAACGTTTGATGGAGAAGGCCGTATTAAATGGGTAAGGGGACAAAAAAGTGTTGATTCAACACCCAATAGACGCAATTTGACATATTACATTGGATCATTGTTTAAACACGTAGGTATCAGCTCAAAAACGATGTTCATATTAGGAGTTTATTGAAACTCACATCTAAAAAAAAATCATTTTGATTGACAGAGGTAAATGTGTGCTCCTTTATTTATCTCTTTCTCTCGTAATCTTTTTAATTCATTGTTGATGAAATATTCATGTGTGTTTATGTGTGTGTGTGTGTATGTGCTACAAATATTCTATTGTAACGCGATAAACTCGACTCACTCTTTTATTTTCTGTTGGTAAAAAAAAACCTTTAGATTATTGCAGCGTTAACTACAAATGTAATTAAACCGATGGAAAGTAATCAGCCGAAGTTCCTGTCCGTTATTTTATTGATCGATCTATTCGTATCTCTCTCAACCATTCTTTCCTCGTCTCGCAGTAGGTTTCTCATAATACTTGATTACATTATTATGTTTTAATGCAGTATTTTCCTAGTAGTTTCGTAATTATTTTCATTATAAAGTGGTTTGGATTGAAGGGATATAATTTCAAAACTAATTAATTCACTTTTAAAAACATATAAATCTATATATTTTCCATGTTTCTCTTTTCTCAATTTTTTGTAGCAGGGTTCATTTTTCCTAATGCCATAGAGTAAGTAACAGTGTATATTATTTCATTTTATTATATTTGGTGTAATATTTCTACAACAATGTATTCACCTATTATTTCGTTTCACAAATCTTACGAGTTTTTAGTAAATGTGTATTTTAAGATAGAAGCAATAGAGAGTATGCGTGGTCCACCGTGCCATCTATTTGGTTTCATGACATGAAACGTCGACATTTATTAAAATCTCGAGTTAGAATTGTTTGAATGTCACAATACTTTCTCTGCGAGGTGTTGAGAGAAAGTAAAAAGGGATTTAAATACACGTCCTATGTCTTACAACATATAATTGCGTGGTATAGGAATAAAAAAGTGAATTTAGTAATCTCTTATTAAATGAAAAAATTAGCATGAATACTTCTAAATAAAAACTTTTCTTATACGTGTATTTTGATTAGTAATTTAATATTCTGAGCTAAAAAAATCGTCAAAATTATTTATTTTTTTACTTTCAGCATAACAAGTTGGGTATTTTTGATTTAACAAATACATATTAACATAGTAAACACTGTATTAATTGTGAATATAAAAGTTCGTTAACCAATAAAGCATTAGAATTTAAGAGTGGAAGTGAATACATAAAATAATAAAAAATGTTAATAATCTCAAATATAGTTTAAGATCAAATTACTTTAGAAAAATGTTTAGCTTTTCTATCAGTGTAGCAAAAAAGAGTGACATTATAGCACTTGGTAAGATGACATTGATGGAAACAATGGAAAATAATGATTAAATATGGTAGAACCCCATTCGTCGGCCACATAGCCTAAGGCGCTACACATTTAATAGAATAGACCACCAATGACGGGGATATTGGAGTTCAATCCCAGACGGATGTACTGATGGAAGTTTTCCTTAAATTATTTCCAACTCACTCTCCACTCAAATATGGGTACATCTCCTCTAAATTCAACCTTCCTCATCCATAGCCCATTAACGAAAGACAAGACCTGAGGTCCAAGAACAAAAGCATTTTAGATATAAATAGGCAACCCCAACTAGGAACACATCCAATTTTATAATTCAATTTCGATATGATTCGACAGTTCTTTAAACATTATTTGCTTAGATCTAATGGAAATTAATAAAATATTTGTGTTATTGTTTATTTGAGCTAGTTTCTATTGCTAAAAATATTAGAAATGAAATAATATTAGTTGTTAATATTACAATTTATAAAATCATATTATTTGGTATTTTAAATAAAGTGTCAGAATATAGCCACATGGATTGGTTATTTCAATGTCCTTTAGGATTTATATATGTAGTTATTTGGTTTGTTAAATATCTGTAAAACCAATGTTTAAATTTATTTAGTGATATTTAGAACTCAAAATTTGGTAGAGCTAAATTTATTTCGCAGATTTAGTTTGTTTGTTGAAGAGCGTGATTTATAAAATAAAAGTTTAGGTAAAGGAACTTAAATATACTTCTACTGTTATCTTATCCTTTTGATTAGTTGCCTATTAATTTCATAGATAGAATGTTTCTTGTAAGATTTATAAAACTGGCGCATAACCCTAGAAGATAGTAAGGCGTGGTGTTAAAAAATACTAAACTAAACTCGTAATATTATTAGTAGCTGTTACCATTTTTAGTAACTATTACCTAACTACAATTTTCCCAAAATTGAAATTAAAACTCTAATGACATTGTAACGACAAATATATGAGCTAAATTTATATTATGACTGTAACATAAAGTCAATTTTAAATATTCAAACTTATTAATCGAATTAATAATAAATTTTAAAATATTAATATTCAATTAATACTTTCAAAGTTTTAAAATATTACACATTTACGAAACCCAATAACACAAAACACAACAATGTCTATTTTTTAATTTCGTATGAAAACATGGAACATATTTTTTACCTGTCCAGAGATTTTTCATCTTCTAGTCAATACGAGAAAAGTTCCATAAATTATGATATTATTGTGTGTTTATAATAATATATTGTGAGTCAACATTCCCTTTTTTCAATTCTTGGCTTCTATCCCAAACATTCTTTTCTGCTCCACCTTTCTTGTATAAAAAATTTATGTATTTCTCTGCTTTCTTCCAAACACTAAGCAGTTTGCCAGCAAAATTTATAGCCAGAATCTATGCACTTTATCTTTCATCGTATTTTTCTTTCGAAACATTTATACAAACATACTTGTAGATATTAATATTTATAAATATTTACATATATAAATGTCATATATAAGATGAGTAATACTCTTAAAAGAATTGATACTTTTATTAGTTTTATTTAAGATTTTAACAACGGATGCTTAGCGCGTTCAATTTTGAACTATACCCACGAACTATTTTAATTATAAATGTGTTGATTTTGTCAGCATGGACTCTGACTCTGAAAGGCTAGTTTAATTCCAACTTAAAAGTAATTTTTAGACCTTGTGGTTATCCACAATCCTTAAGGGAATTCTGATATACACTTTCTTAAGACTCGTCTGCACTTTAATGTGTATTTGTGTGAGATATTTTGAGTCACTTCTATTAAATACTGACTTTAACGTAACAGTGGTTATTTCTATCTCTAAAATATTTAAATATTTTAATAAACATTTTCATATCAATAGTTTAATAAAGTAAAATAAACTCTCATATATTTAATTATATACTAAATTTCATATAAAAATATACCAGTACTCTTAAAGACTTCAAATATTTACTTACGCTAGTAAAATATGGATAAAAAATCAAATATAAAAATTATATAATAATAGTTTTAAAATACAACTAAAGGGCTTAAACAGGGACCCTCTTCATTTACTCTTTTTGAGGGAAAAGGAGTTTACCTCTTGGAGTTGATGGAAAAGTTCCCCGAAAATAAGTGTAAAAAAAAAATATTTTAGCAACTAGTTCCATTTTAAGAAATTTAAATTATTTTTAAAAACGCTTATGGTTTTTGTAGGTGCTTTACATTTCATAATACTGAAATAATATAGTAGCCATGGTTTTGAATATTAAATCAAAAAATTAATCTCAATAAATATAGAAAAAAGAGGGGTGTTTGAAAGTCCTAACCCATACCTTCCCTCCTTTATACAAACATGGGCCACTGACCATGCGTTCTAACATAATAAACATAACATATTCGCTTTAGACTCAGAACGCCTAGAGAATGACGTATAGGCAACTCGCTATATTGTACTGTATTGCAATGAATGAATTTTATTTTTTTGGAGGGGATTGCTTCAGAACAAAGCTACTATAGTCCGTTGATACAAATTATATATCACCCATAATCATGCGTGCTAGCGACACACACTCGAAAAGCGTAAACATGCATTCACGTCGAGTCAAATGGGCCACTTGTTCTATGCATGCAGGCTAACCTCGGAGGCTGAATAAAACCCATGAGAGAACATTAAGCAAATATTAGCTCTAATGTTGATATTTTCAAGGCAGGTTTAAACAAGCCAGCAGGCTAATTTGGATTTAGAAAATATCACATTTTTTAAAATATATAGCTTAACATATACTTTCAAGGCGATAAAAATCCTCAAAATATCAATAACTGCATCCCATATCGTTTATATATATATAGCTATGTATTAATAATTAAATTCTAAAATATACCCACACTATGCGGATAAAATGGAAAACTCGTATAGATACTAGCATTCTAGTGCTGGAGAGAGGTTGGATTCAAATCCCGGTCAGATGTAAGTTCTATCGAGGGGATTTTTTCCTAAATGTACTATATATACTACCTTTCTCATCTCTGACCGATTTGTATCATTAAATTATTATATATCGCTTCAGTGGCTACATGGTCTGGGGCGTAAATATTGCCCTGGATTAGATTGTCAATGATAGGGAGATCAAGTTTCAATTCTGTTTGGGTATACTAAGGTTTTTAATCCTAAATATCTTCCCCCATCTTCCTCTCCTAGCAAATGTGGTTTCACTTTTTCTAAATTCAACCTTCTTCAAACCTAATAAATTAGAGTAATTACTACGTAGGCATATAACGGGTAGAAAGAAGCGGTGATAAAAATAACGTATAACACGTTTGGTAGTAAGAAACGCTTTCCGTGTAAAATTATGATGTAATAAAAATGTGTCTTCTATTAAGTACACATTAAATTATATTTCTTTCAAATTAATTTAAATTATAAAATCTTATTTTGTGTGTTTCATATTGATTCAGAAGGTAGACACATAGTAATTATTTAACGTAACATTTTATTAGTAGTAAATCTATTGCCACCTCATTTTTATTTTATTTCATCATAGTATCAAAAAAAAATTAAATGCGTTTGTAAAATTTAAAAGAGTCTAAGCATTGTTAAATTGACATGATGCATAATCTATATGAGTTAACTAACAATGGAAAAGGACCTGTCGTAATACAGAACACCTATTAATAATAATAATAATAATATTAATAATAATAATAATAATAATAATAATAATAATAATAATAATAATAATAATAACAATAACAATAATAAATAAACAAATCCACTAGACACCAAAAATGTGCATGTGTTTGTGTGTGTTTGCTTAGAGATTCGAGTAGATCATTTGCTAAGACGACACAAAGCATGCAAACACAGCATATTTCACGATTTATTTTCTTCTATAATGAAGAGTAGTAATTCTAAATATCAGAGTCAGACGTTCTGGACTCATTCCCACTATGTGTTTATCTGCTGTGTGCTCAGAATTTAATGGGGAGGAACGCCAGTCTGCTTTCGTGCACACTTTGTTACGCTTCGTATCAGAGAAACCGTTATTTAACTACGAGGCACATTTCGTCTCCCATAGTTCATACAATACACTGGTTTGTGATGTGTTTCTTTATTCTTTGAGATGTTTTTTTTATTTATATCTACCAACAAACATCATAAAATTGAGTATGTATTAATAATCTCTTATTTTTATTTTGAAAAACTAATTTATTGTACTTGAGTAAGGTTTGTATATCTTTAACATATTATATTACATTATTTTATTAAAACTAATATTAATAGTCGCATGAACAAATACATCATTTTCACAATAAAACTAAATTGTCATTGATGAGTAAATTAGGTTTAAATTCACAGTCAAGTGTAATTGATTCTGAATTCTTTTATTGTTCTCTACAGAAGTTATAGTTTTTTTACCCTTTCTCTCATGTGTAAATATACGAATACGAATATACGAACTGACGATATTACCTAGTTATCAAAGTAAAAATAATCTTTTTATATTTTAAGAAACACAATAAATAATATGACGGATACCAATCCTTAAAAAATATAGCATTTCTACCTGTAAATATATAAAATAAATTATAACTTTCAAGTGATTAAAAAAGTAATTTATTTAATCAAGTAAAACATACTGCCCTACTTTCTAATAACTATTTTCTAAACATACTACACTGAAACTTATTCTAAACGTTGTCCACAAGAATAAATCAAACCTATCTTAAGTGTGAGTAATTACGTAAATTAGAAAATTCTATATGTTGAGATGTAGAAGTTGTGTCAAATTTTTTAAATAAATCTGGGAAAAATAAACATACTTTATATAATTATTTATGAGCAAACTGATTCCAAATTTGTTTTTTTTATATAATAATATTTTCTCCATTTAAATAGTGTGTACATAGAATAGTCAACAGAAGACAAACATTTTACTAAAATAGTTTTATTTTCAACTCATAAAACATAATACTCTTTTTTTTTAGGTTTAAATGAGATAATAGGCTATTCATTGCAATACACATTCGTCACAGAGCTTTAAATCAAATGAATACATTTAATTTCAGCAAATTGGTTAATTTTGAAAGTGATGTTGAAAACAGTCAATAATGCAACCAAGATATTTAAATACAAAATAATATATATAATTAATTACAATTTATTATAAATATTATTTTTTAATTTTAATGCTCTCAAAACACAAAAGAAAATGTTAACTAATTTATAAGGTTTTTTTAATCATAGTTTAACTAAGGCTACGACTCGCATCTGTGGCCCCATGGTCTAACGCGCTACTCTCGTATTGGAAAGACTGCCAAGGATGGGGAGATCTAGGTTTGAATCTCAGTCGGGTGTACTTAGGATTTTTTTTACAAAATTATTTTCCACTCTTACTTCACGAAAATGTGGGAACATTTCCATAAAAACATAACCTTCATAATCCCTAAAGCCCATTAGCGTAATTAATACATAAGCGTATAATCTGAACGGTTAGTAAGACGCGATGATATTAAAAATTAAGGCTATAATACGGTTGGCTAGAATTTATTTCTCGAAAGTATGTGCGATGTGGAATTCTTTTTTCACTATGTCGTTTTCCTAGCTACCCCAATTTACGCTTTTAATCTCATTTCATTAAATAAGATAAAATCATTTCAATAGTATCTAGTGCTAATACACTATATGTACTGAAAAATTTAAAATATTGTTATCACTCTTGCTATTATTAGGTGTTACAGGTGTTCTGTCTTACGACAGGTCCATTCCTTTTATTGGTGAACTTAGACTGCCAACGCGTCTTGTCCTCCGCCTCTTCCTTAAGCTCCCAAAATGTTCTTCCATCCTTCAAGTCATCCAATATTTGAATCCTCCTCCTTCCTAAGCTCTTCTTTCCCTCAACCTTTCCTTCTATTACGTCGTGCAGAGGACAGTTATTCCTAAGGATGACTTATATCCAGTTTGCTTTGTACTAAAGAATCACAACCAAAATGGTTCTTTTCTCACCCACTCTTCTTAGGACTTCTTCATTTGTCACCCTGTCTGTATACCTGATATCCTCAAGTCTTCTCCAGCAAAACATTTCAAAGCTCTCCATTAATTAAATATTATTCATTAGATGGAATATACAAATTTTGGGGGAACTGTATCGGGAAAACTCATTCCCTCTTGAATTACTCCATCTTCCCCCTTTAGCAGCCCTACTTCCATCCTTTCCGTATCTGCCAACCACTCCTGAGCTAAGTGATGGAGTGTAGAGGTGATTTCGGATAGGCCCGAGGTGGGAATCCCTGAGGTACTCCAGGAGTGAGATTCTTCCCCCCTACCTCCTCTCTCTTACCCCATTCAAATCGCTATAAGACGACCCACAGTCCCTTCTATAGGCTTCAACCTTCCCACTTTCTCTTTATCTCTCCCTCTCTCTCCCTTCTTCCACCCCAACCACAGCCTTTTCCCTCTCTCTCAAGGGCATTCCCATTACAAGGGTGAAGTATACCGGGTCAAAGTTACACCTTCCCTGCCACCAGGAGTGCTCCGTTCCCTCTGACGCGCTTCAACATCAGCCAGACATGATTAATTGATTGATACATCCCTCGCCGGCTTGATGGTGTGTTGGGGGAGGAGGAGGAAGATGGAAGGGGGTGTTTGTGGGTGGTTGGTATGTGTGCTAAGAGATAGCGCAGATCACAGGGATGCTCTAGGGTCACCGTGATGTCCAGGGAACTGCCGCAGATATCAGAGAACGTCGTGGAGTTAGACAAGAACACGATTAGAAAGCTTTGACAATGGGGCTGAAGATTCATTCAGAAGAGTCCTTAGAGACTTCCACTGGAGGTGAGAATTATTGGTGTAGATAGGACTCTCAGTTGACCGTTGACAAACCTCCAGCTGAAATGAGGTCATGATAAATTTATGGAGTTAGGGAGGTTTATTCAGAGTAGTTAGTTTGTTGGATATTTCTTCTATGAACTGCTATAGTAAATATTTCAGATATATACTCAAAATATCTGTCAGCGGTTGACAATCAGTTAAAGTGATTTTACAAATACCAGTAAACCCCCGCAAACACCCACAAAAAATAAATTTAGTCTTTTGTTGGATTGTTGAAATTAAATACTCAGCGAGGTGTATACATAAAATAAAAAAGAGAGTTTATTTTCAGTAAATTGATACAAGAATATTTTTAAAATTTCTCTTTTAACTTAAATTTTAAACAAATAATGTGTTTTAACGTAAACTGAGTAGGCTATGTCAGAAGTAGGTAAAAAAAATCCTATCCACTGATACCTTAATCATCGCTGTAGGCTTTGTATTAGTTGAGAAAAAGGGATGTTGACAACATAAATAATATATTGGATTTCATTAATTCATAAATAAATATATGGACTGATTTCAATAATCGGAAAGTTTAAAAGAGTAATTTTCTTGTTATACTGGATTGCCGCTGACGGGGGTATTGGGATTCGAATTCCGGTTGAGTATGCTGAGTTTTATTAATTTATGGTTTCCCTCAGTGCAAATTTTGGTACATTTAGTATAAACTTAAATAATGTTCATACCTTTTATATTAAAGTAAACAATGTATGCCTGTAGCATGAAAGGTTATAGAAACTCACTGAAATTAAAGCAATTATATTATTATTATTATTATTATTATTATTATTATTATTATTATTATTATTATTATTATTATTATTATTAAGTGTTCTGTCATACGACAAGTCCATTCCTTTTGTCAGTGAACTTAGACCTCCAATGCGCCCTGTCTTCTGGCTCCTCTTTCAGCTCCCAGAATTTTCTTCTTTCCTTCAAATTATCTAATATTTGACTCCTCCTTCCTCCTAAGCTCCTCTTTCCCTCAGCCTTTCCTACTATGACGTGCAGTTCCCCCTAAAGATGTGTCCGATCCAGTTAGCTTTGTGCCAAATAACCGCATACAGAATGGTTCTATTCTCACCCACTGTTCTTAGATCTTCATTTGTCCCCCTGTCTGTCCACATGATCTTCTAGAGTCTTCTCCAACACCACATTTCAAAACTCCCAGAGTACTTCTTTTCCATCTTCCTAAGAGTCGATTTTCTGTTCCATACAGTGCAATGATATTCTAATGTTTAAAAATTTAAATTGAAAACACATTTATTTTAAATTATTTTTTGAATAAATTAGAAATAATTTTCACTAAAACCTTACTATAATGTAAATAAATAAAACATACCGATGGTGCGATGGATTATAATAGTAGTTTATTAAAAAATATTTAATCAATGCTTGCCACTAATTTATTTTAAACTCAATCACGTATTTTTGTTTTGTTCATCCAAATTTAAATGTTTTTTAATCGTGTAATATAGTAATCCTATTTTGAAATAAATATATTATTAATTAAATCTATATAAAGGATAAAATTTCGGGTTTCTAATACAAATTAGGATTTTATGGCCTTCGGAGCTACTTAGAGTAAAATCAGTAGTAACTATTTGTATGCCACATTCACCGGCAATAATTTTGATCTAAATAAAGTTGGGGTTCATCTAATAAGATATCCAGGGGAGTATTGCTAAAACTTTGCTTGGGTAATTGAACCAGAATTAATACCGTAGTAAGTCTTTGCATTTCTACTTTAGTCAACAATAAAATTGAGACAAGGGAAACTGATTAAATATATTTTTGGGAATACAACACAACAATTTTAAAAAAACAGGCAATTAAAATGTATTTCTTTAAAAATGATCCCAACATGGCTGCCGGAAAATTAAGAATGCATAAAACTATATATTTTGATGTGTTTCCTGGTTCAAGATTAATATTATACCCTAATTTTCCGGTTAATTGGATTATAAGGTTAAACTCCTTTATAATCTTCCTCGTGGGATGGGAAACCAAATATTAACTTTATCTACCTACAGATTTTATAAAAAAAATAAGGATTAAAACTATGGATTCATAGATCAAATATTTTGTATAATCAACTCTATATATAACAATTTACGTCAATCTTGGTATCATGAAAAAATGTGGTAGAGGTCTCTAATAAAAAAATTAATGAGCTGTATGTTTGCACAAATTCATTAAAATCTTATTATGACTAGTATTTACTGAATAACATGTAATTTGGAAAAGAATAAAGGTTTACCTAGGTGATTTTTCAATTTAGTACGACTGATATATAATCTAATAATAATTTATGTACTGTTCTTTTGTAAGTCGATATTTTATGGTTTAAGAAATATTTAAAACATAAAATGGAACATAAACGTGAACCCATATCACACACGCGAACGTGATACTATCTCGATATAACAGGCAGTGTTGGATAAATGCCAACGAATTCAACTGGCACAATGAACTCCAAGATGAAGGGGTCAGGAGGCAAGCTATAGTTTGACACGAGTGAAATCAAGGTCTCTATCCGTATTTTACTTTTGGATTACATTGTTTTTAATCCTCTCTCCAGGCGAATGATAAAGTAGCTCTTTACGCTCCAAATTCCTTAATATTTTGAAGAAAAATTGCGTTCTCGGAACCATATTTTTAAAATTAAAAGACACCAAAAAGAACGAAAGTGACATGTGTGAAAAATAACTACATTTATAAGATTCTACTTTTTCTAATGTTGTCCGGTATGACGACAGAAAATAATATAAAACTAAATCAGTAACAGTGTATTATATGTAAATATATATATTTCTTTTCACCCTGAATTAGACCAATTTCCGGATCTACTAATATATTAACTACACTAATGGGCTAATAATGCTATAATCTAAGTTGAGATGACGTGTACAAATATTGTCGTTGGGAGGAGGAGGAAAAACCAGCCTTAGAGAACACAGTCGGGATTCATACCCTTTTCTCACAATCATCAACAAACCAGACCATAGAGCCTATACGGAATATATACAAGTGTATACAAGACAGACATAGATGGGAGGATAACATTATAATGGACCTAAGGGAGATAAGGTGTAATTAGGTAGACTGGATAGAACTAGCTCAAGATAGGGATAGGGTGTCATGAAGGGGATTGGATAGAGCTATCTCAAGATAGGGGTTGGGTTAATGAGGGGGACTGGATAAAACTAGCTCAAGATAGGGATAGGGTGTAATGATGGGGATTGGATAGAACTTGCTCAAGATAGGGATAGTGTGTAATGAGGAAGACTGGATAAAACTATCTCAAGATAGGGTTAGGGTGTAGTGAAGGGGATTTGATATAACTAGCTCAAGATAGGGATAGTGTATAATGAGGTGGACTGGATAGAACTAGCTCAAGATAGGGATAGGGTGTAATGAAGGGGATTGGATAGAACTAGCTCAAGATAGGGATAGTGTGTAAAGAGTTGGAGCTGATAGAACTACCCACCTCTGTGGAGTAACTAGCTAACGCACTAGTTTCGTGTTGAGCTAGACTGCTGACGACGGAAAGATAGAGGTTTGAATCTCGCTCGGGTGAACTAGGGGTGGCTTTTCCTAAATGTTTTTCCATTCTACCTCCACGCAAATGCAAGTTCACTAAATCTATATTCAACCTTACCAATTCCTAACTCAATACTCGTATAATTCGAACGGTTAGTAGGACCGTGCTGCTAAGTTTTATTATTATTACTATTATTATTGGATATAACTGACTCAGGATAGGAATAAGTGGCCTACTTTTGGTAGTGCAGCAATGAATCTTTGAGTTCCTAATGCGTGTACTAAGTAAAAAGGTAAATAAGAAGATTAATCGAATAAATTGTTCCATTACCACAAAATATATTTCACGATTCTGCTTTCCCTTTATTATATATTTTTGATCGTTGTTTACCGTAGCACAATGAGGGTGTAAGTATTAAGTGAGATAGATGGGGGAATGTATTCTTACATGATTATCGAAGTGATGCTTTCAGCACCTTCAAGTTTGTTCTCGTTTCTGCAGACAGCCTTGATAGCGAGTAAAGAACAGAAATTTTTTTTAAGTGTTAAGAAAATTAAATAGATGAATTCCTCTCATTTGTTTACATAACAGGAAGAAAGGGTGCTTAGAGAAATAACTAAAAACAATCAACATGTATGGTTAGACTAATTAGGAAGGTATATTTTGGAATAAATTTGCTTTGATTTGCATGAAGGTAGACTGGTAAATCATTAATAAATGTATCCACAATTTAACTTGCAGGGAATTGAACTCCATCTTTACAAATCACTGGTCCATGAAACCAGACAATATTGGTGTCTTAGCCCCCGTTTCCGCTCTGTGGGTGATCCTTCACTAACCAGCTGCTAGAAATATATTTGTGTTAGAAAAACCATTATTTTTATTCTATCTTTACAAGAGTTTTTTTTATATTATATTGGATCTACCCTAAGAAAACACAACTACCTACTGAGCTTAAGGTTCTCCGATATAACTCTCGACACTGGAAAAAAGTACTAATTAAATAATAAATATTGTAGTTACACCTTAAGTCGGGAGTGTAGGGGAAGCTAGTAAAGATGTTTTTACAGTTTCCATAGCAACTCTTTTTATGGTCAAAGTAAATCAAGTATTTCTTCAGTAGAAATATAGAGTTTAATTTTCTTCACATGGGTACATCAACAGTTGTTGAATATCTGTCAGGAGCATAGTAGCATTAGATGATAAACTTTGTGAATGGAGAGAAAAAGTTGTCAATAATTTCCAGGACACCTTTGACAGATATTCAACAACTGTTGAAGTCACCACGCGAAGAAAATTAATTTCTATGTTTCTTCTGAATAAATATGGTATTTATTTTGGCACAAAAATATGTTTTGCTATAAACACTATTTGTAAGTTGTGCGTTTTTAATAATAATCTAATAATATCAATGTGTTTATAAAGTTAACTTTAAATGTTACTTTATGTAAAAAAATATTTTATGTATATCAGAGCTTATTACAGAATTTTGTGGTACACTCAGAAGTATTAATATTATAGAATTTTTTCACACCATATAAAGAATTAATCTTGACCACATTTGGGACTGAACCAAATCTATGAACCATTTTTAGTCCACTGATACCACTACTAATTATATCAACGACAAATGCTATATTACTTAAGGAGACAGAATAGTAAAGGTAATTATTATAAATTAATTTGAACTCACATTTGCATGACATGTCAGACTATATTTAAGAGATAAAACAATCTCAGTTAAAATTATTAAGTATGTTTCTTAGACTTCCAGCAGAAGTTTATAATGTGCTATAATTGGATCAGTGGGAATATAAAAGATAAATAAGATTAATATTACTATAATAAAATTCTTATTATTAAATAAATATATAGGTGAATACAAACATTAGTAAACTACTAGTATACATTTAAATCATACGATAATTTTAAATTATACCTTTCCTCTAAGACGTTATACAAAGTTTAGTTCATAAACTATTTTATAAGAATCTAAATTATGTGTTATTTTGTAAATCAAATTACTAGTTGTGTAGGATATTTTAAAAAACACCCCAAACGATTATTAGAATTTTAAAACAGTCATTGTATTGGGATGATAATATAAAAACCTAATGCAATTGGAGTAATGTTGAATCGCATAGTAAGGAATATGCGGTTTTCTATTGGTATTTTTCTTGAACATAGTTACAGTAAAACTTTTATTATATTTAACGGACTTTGAAAGAGAAGCTCATTAAATAATTTCCTTGAGATGGAAAGTAAATTTACCTCATATATAAATCATCCATTGTACGAAAACGTAAGAAGAAATGTAAGATTTCCAAGCTGAGTAAGACACACAATACAATTGGCTAAAAATATCGTTGAAAATATATATTACTTGTTCATTGATGTTAAATTATAAGGTATATAAATTTACGTATTTACACTCAGTTACAAAATATTGAAAAACCTTATAAATGCTGTTTATCAAATGGATCGTTCAGCTATAGAAATAAAGTTATCAAAATGATTTATGACAGTTTTCATCACTTTTAAACTTTAAGGTTCAGTCACTTTATCAAATATATCGTCTATGGACCAAATCGTTTTATCATTCTCAATAAATGTCAGAATCAAACGTTTCTTTCTTTTCAGATACATATATCAAATACTAGTTTGATATTATTCTTTCTCCAGAATGTGTAAAGTAGTCAGTCCAAGGGATACGTTTATTTTTAGCACCATGTCTTACTACCCGATCGGGCTATACGTTTATGTACTAATTATTCTGATAATTTTATGGATAAGAAAGATATATTTATATGAAGTGTACCTACATTTGCGTGGAAGGAGAATGGAAAAACCTTTTCTTAAAACCACACACAGCACATCTGACCGAGATTAGAACCTTGATCTCCCCGTGATTGGCAGTTTAATCTACTGTAAGAGTAGCGCGTTAGACCACACAGCCACCGAAGTGGATTGATACATTTTTCGCCAATGTGAGGAATCGAACCCGGTATCATATTTAGGAGGCAGACTTGCTACCGACTGAGCTAAGGTGTCGGACTGGTTAAAGGTGACTAAATATCCCCACGCCTTCAGTCCAACCACTTAAATATTATGAATTAGAGAAGATAAAGGTAGGCTTTCAGAATAAAAGAAACCGCATTTGTGTGAGGAGAGAGTGGCAAACCAAATAGGATAAACCACATCCGAACACCTAGTCGTGATTTTATCCCTGATCCCCTCTTCACCAGGAAACCAGACAAGACAAGAATAATGCATTTTTACAAGCTTAGGTGACCGCATTGTCTTTGGCGTCACTCTCTCTGTGGATTGTACTACCGATTACAGGTATATTGGTGTTCGAAACCCGGTTAGGTGTACTGAGGGTTATTTTCCTTAAATGGTATTCCCTCCCTCTCCACACCAATGTGGGTACACTTCCTTTATTTTCAACCTTCCTCATTATTACCTCAATAGCATAATTATTACGTATACTTATAACCTGAACACTTAGTATTAAGCAGTGCCCAAAACATATCTGATTGAATATGCCTCATATTTCCTAATATTGAATCACAAGTGTCTCATGTATGTTGTTATTGAACCACATGTGTATAATGTATGCTGTTATTGAATCACACACGTCTCATGTTTCCTCTTATTGAATCAATGGGTCTCTTGTATGCTGTTATTGAATCACATGTGCCTCATATATGCTGTTATTGAACACATATGTCTCATGATGCTCTTATTGAATCATATGTGTTTCATGTTTGTTGTTATTGAATCACATATGTCTCATGTTTCTTGTATGCTGTTATTGAATCACATATATATCATGACTCGTAATATTTTATTTTTTACGTATAATGCTACCAATTATTAAATAATATATTTCCTAACTCTCCTGTTAGGGAATTTTAAATGCATCATGTGTTGGACAAGACTAAATGATTATAATTTAATGCAATGTTGATACTTTTTTGGAAATTTTAATATTTTGACTCTGGTTTAGTTAAACGTTCTGATTCCATACGTATTACAAAAGTATGTAGGATATTTATAGATCTGGGGGTTTTTATTTAAAAATAAAAGTAATCATTTATAAGTTTGACTAGGTTTTTACTAGGGTAATATCAAGTATAATCAATGTATTTTAGTTATCTGTTATACTGTTAACATAATAGAGACAATAATAAATAATTATCATATTTATTAATTAATTACTATGATAGGGTAGTGTTAATTTCATTTAATAAAAATATAGCTTAAAGTTATTTATCTTACATAATTTTATTTAAGTTTAGACAAATAGACTTGTCTAGTAACTAATTCATATTTGTTACATTCTCCTCCTACATTAAAAAGTTTTATTTTGTTAGCTTTTGTTAAATTAGAACTAACAAAGAGAAAAAAGAATCCCTTACATGCCGTAAATAACTAACTAGTAATATATTAAAAAACTTTTAGCTTTGTTTCACACTAACGCTACTATAGAACTTTAACGAAGGTAAACGTAATAGATCCTTTTAGGAATATCATTAGAAACTCGTCAAAGTTGTAAGGAAGGAGCAAGATACCTCATGAATCATTTATATTAATAATCTTTATTTTATCAAAGATAAAACGTTTCCTATATTAGCTGAACCAGACGTTAAAATATAAATAGTTATAACTTTCGGAGTTTGAATAAAACTTAAATGTCTGCTAAGACTCATAATTAATATATTGGAATTTATGTGCATTAAGAAGAAAATTTTATAAAATTACAAAGCATATTTCATTGTGGTTATTATACTTATAAGTTTACTATATTTCTTCTATTAATAGCGTAAGTTGAAAATGTCCCAAACGTTAAGTAATACCGAATGACCTCAGTTTTTCACTAACCCACCACGCAAATGTGGATGAAATTTTATTTCAATTGTACCTTTACTATCTGTACCATATTTCGTGTAAATATTAATGAGGCCTAAACGTCTATTATTTAATGATTTTAATTACATCATTTTATACTTACATACTCTATAGTGCTAGAAACTTGAAAGTATGCTAACTATCCCTATATTGAGCTAGTTCTATCCACTTCACATTATTATTATTATTAGCAGCACGTCTTACTACCCGTTCGGGTTATACGCACTTACGCTAATGTGCAATGGTAGGTTGATTGTGAGATGAAATGGAGGACCTACAGTTTAACGTGGGATCCGAACCACGGTAGAAGCCTGGCATTCCTCACATTCACAAGTTGTGATTAATACACATCTTGTCAGAGGTGAAGGAAGGGTTTGGTAATCAGATAAATCTGTGCCGGGACCGAGGATTGAACCCCGGACCCTCAGCACAGAAGTCTGACACCTTACCCCTAGACCACCAGGTCACCAAGACTTCATATTATTACACCCTGACCTTATCTTGAGATAGTTCTATCTAGTCCACCTCAGTACACACTATCTTGAGCTAGTTTTATCCAGTCAACCTCATTTCACTCTAGATCTATCTTGATCTGGTTGCATCCAGTTCCCTTCATTACAACCTATCTTTATCACTTTCAGGTCCATTCTAATGCTAACCTCCAATCTGCGTCTAGGTCTTCCCATTGGGTTTGGCAATTAATACCATGAACACAGTTCTGGAGTCTCCCATCCCCACTGCATGTCCTGCCTACCCCACGTGTGAGATTTGATCATCCTAACAGTGTCTGGTTATCCTATATATTATTTCTGTTGTCAACATCCCTTTTTCTCAACTGATACAAAGCCTACAGCGATGAATAAGGTATCAGTGTATATAATTTTTTACCGACTTCTGACATAGCAGACTCAGTTTACGTTAAAACACATTTTTCTTTTAAAATTTAAGTTAAAAGAAAAATCTAACAATATTTTTTTATCAATTATCAAAAATAAATTCTCTTTTCTAATTTGTGTATACACTTCGCTGAGTATTTAATTTCAACAACCCAATAAAAGACTAAATCTTTTTTTTTGGGGTGGGGGGAGAGGGGAAGGTTGAATGTGCGAAAGTTTTGCAAGGGTTTACTGGTGAGTATATATTTCCCTTGAGATTTATTATTTTTTTAAATTAATACACCTAAAAATCTATTAATATAAATACATATAAAAAAATGTAATTAAGATAATATAAATTAGTTTTAAAATTATATTTTGACAATAGAATCGGATCCGGGACCTTAATCTTAATGTGCCATCCAGAATTCTTCCCCCACTTAAAATACTACTCACGCATATTTTAAGTCAGAGTCTGTGATGGACGATAGGATGTCGTCACCCGCATAATATGAGCTATCGGTTAATATCAATCGATTAATTATGAATAGCTCAGCGGTACAACATCGTTGCACTAAGTAAAAATTCACGTATTTGATTCCAATGTATGATTGTTACTTTTAAGCTTAGTAAATTAATTGAATTATTCAGCCTGTGTGTTGATTATCATTAATATTTGTTAAGTACTTATAATTATTTAACTTTCTTTGTCATTTAATATCTCACACCTTAATGGATAATATCCATTGTATTTAACCACATTTATCTAGTTAATATATTAATAATGTATTCAATAAATTATATTTGGTTCAAATCGTTTTAGTATTTCAAATAATGACAAAGAAATTATACACACAAAAATTGGTGAGCTGATAGGTTTAAATTATATTTTTTAAAAAAGGTCAAATAAACACGTAGTTTTCGACTAACCTACTAAATAAAATTATAGTATTTTGGAACGATCCAATATAGAACGTGTGATAGAATGTCACGTTCAAAGTTAGTATTTTATCGGGTCTTTTATAGGTTCCTTCTATTTCATTCTATGAGGAAACAAGTTAAAGGTGCCTATCTGATAAAAAAAAATTATAAATAAAATAAATACACAAACTAGTCCCCGTATTTGAGTCTTAAAATATATATAGAAAAGATAGAGTAGTGATGTAGTGTCGTTGAATAACAGGTGTCATAAAGACTGGACGTGGTCCCATGTTAAAAAAAATAGTGGATGGAAAAAAAAAAGTAAAGGGCGTGTTTTTTTTTAAAGGGATGGTGAAGAAGCCAGGAATTGGGTGCGAGAGTGAGCTGACCTTTTAGAGGCGTCCCGACGCCGACGTGACACGTCTTGGACGTGACAGACGCGTCGAATCCTCCCTCGAGGGATTTACTGTATGGTTAAAAGAGGGGGTATGGGGTGAGAAGGATGGAATTCAACGTGGGCTCACCCTTGCCCCAAAATGGTGAGCCACGAACATAGAGGGTGAGTTTTCGGGGTTTGAGTGGAGGGTGGGGGCTAGCTGAACACAACCGGGAGTAATGGGGTTGGGGTTACCATTTACGAGGGGAAGAGTGGGGGGGGTGTGGGCTCTGGGTAGATCCAAACACCTCACACACATACGTACCCCTTCCCTCCCCCCCCCCCCCCCGTAATTCCAACTCGATTAATGATGTAAAATGGCCGGTAGGGGGAACCGAACTATTAACCTTCCATATGATAGAAAGTGACCCTTCACGTCCGTTATCGTAACCGGCCCGCTCTAATAGCCACGAGGTAATAACCGGGATGGGAGGACGCATGAACCATGGAGACCGGCGCCTACCCGCTGCATCTGACGTCACAGACGACGCTGCACGTGACAGGGAGATGTGGGCGTCACTTTAGAACACATTTTCAAAAATACTTCTCCATTATTACGTAAGATACCGTTTATTTATTTCTTTATTGAAAATAAATTAATATGTTCTAATTTCTGTTTTTTTTTTGTTATGACTACTACTATTATTTATATTACTCTTGGGTTTCTTAAAACTCATGGAGAGAAAGGTTATAAACTCGCTAGCTAGGAGTAAGTAACATCTCATAAACAAAATTTATTGATATTTAAAAGTTCTTTCTACGTTCCTCACTATTTTTTTTATTTAGATATTACACCTTTTTCCAAAAGTTTTTATAATTTAATAATTTTTATTTTAGTTTTAAAAATTATATGAATTAAACAAATCTATTTTTCTTTATTTGTTACCTTTTCCCCTAGAGAATTAATGATCTTTTATATTTTTAACTATGATATTTTGTAGATTGACATTGAAGATAGAATCTTACTATGAGAAAGTTTAAATTGATTGTATAATTTAGCTCTGGTGAATATCACAATGTAAAATTAAACTTAATAAATCTCGTTAATGTTTACTTCTCATCTGAATAGGCCAAAAGTGAAGGACATTTTTAGTATTTTTTTTTCTTTTAACCGTTTGATTCTCTTCTTATATCTATGTTCTTACTGTTGCTTTATTTATCAATTAGAAAAATCAAAACATTTAGACAAAGAAACAGAAATGAATTATCCTATCTAGGGGGATGATACTCTACCCCTAATCCTATTCTACGTCTATAATATATTAGCACCTTACTTACACGTCCACATTTCTACGCATATTAAAAATGATGACGTAAGAGATAGTAAGGTAGAATTTGTAAGGAAAACAACTTCAAAACCCGTCACCTGGTTTAAAATCCAGCCTTTACCGTCATCTTCAAGCCAGAATAGATGAGACTGACATATATATTCCGTTTGTCTACTGACTCAGGTCATTGTCACCAGGTAATTGGTAATTGTATAGCAAGTAGGACGAACCCGTCTAAATTATTATTATTATTATTATTATTATTATTAGCACTGCGTCTTACTACCCGTTCGGGTTATACGCACTTACGCTAATGTGTTAAGGTAGGGTGATTGTGAGATGAAATGGAGGACCTACAGTTTAACGTGGAATCCGAACCACGGTGGAGGCCTGGCATTCCTCACATTCACAAGTTGTGATTAATACACGTCTTGTCAGAGGTGAAGGAAGGGTTTGGCAATCAGATAAATCTGTGCCGGGGCCGAGGTTTGAACCCCAGACCCTCAGCACATAAGTCTGACACCTTACCCCTAAACCACCAGGTCGCCAACCCGTCTAAAGCCGGTAAATATATTTTCTCATCTCCATCCAGGAAAAAGGGTAATCATATCCTGATCCTGTAAAGAGCATACACTAGAACCTTGTTAATCCGAACTAATAAGGACCAAAGCTGGCTAGGATAAGAATTTTTATTTTGTTAAGCTGGAGAAAGAATTTTCACGAATTTTAAATTACAGTTGAATGAGTTTAATTTTTTTTTCATCTTACTGATGTCTTAAGATGTTATAACTATGCGATGTCATAATTTTTATTCTCAGGGAAACAAATTGTGTTGAACACAACATGCAGATATAAAGTATTTATTATAAGAAGTCACTTTTTCTTACAATATATATGATAGAACTAGCTAAAGATAGGGAAAGGGTGTAATGAGGTGGACTGGATAGGACTAGCTCAAGATAGGGATAGGGTGTAATGAGTTGGACTGGATAGAACTAACTCAAGACAGAGATATAGTGTAATGAGGTGGACTGGATAGAACTAGTTTAAGATAGAGATAGGATGTTATGAGGTGTCTGGGTAGAACTAACTCAAGATAAAGATAGGGTGTAATGAGGTGGACTGGATATAACTAGTATAAGATAGGGATAAGGTGTAGTGAGGTAAACTGGATAAAACTAGTTTAAGATAGAGATAGGATGTTATGAGTTGGTCTGGGTAGAACTAACTCAAGATAGAGGTAGGGTGTAATGAGGTGGACTGGATAGAACTAGTTCAAGATAGGGATAGGGTATAATGAGGTTGACTGGATATAACTAGCTCAGGTCAGGGATGGGTAGTGTACTTCAGTAATTGCGACAGTAAACTTTCTCTCGAGTTCTTTATGCCATAGAGTGAGTAAGAACTATCCATTTTAATAATCTGTGAGATGGTTTCTTAAGTCTGGTGAAGGTGGGAACAATGTGTTGTGTAAAGTTTCTCTTGCTTCCGGCCCGTTGGGAAGTTGACGCTGTCTACCTCACTGAAGTGGTTAACACCCGTGTGCCACCGCCGTAGAACTGTTCCCATTCTCTTCACTGGTAAGGGAGTGTCTCGCGGGAATCCCCAGACCCGCGGAACGAGAAGGGGGATGAACTTACAGATCGAACCAAACTCTAGGACCAGAGCCGCACAAGCTTGATGGTGTTATTTTGTTCGGTGCTAGGGAGACCATTTCCTTCCCCTCCCATCCCCCCAATCTCTTTACCAAGCCACACTACCACTATCCTTTCATTCTTCACCCAATTCTCCTTGGATTTCGGGAAGGATATGTTGTTCTTTATGTGTTATTTCAAGATGAACAATTTTAAAGGTGTCACGATGAAACAATCTGGTAATATATATTCATGTATTAACATAAGTACAACCATTAATCTTATCTATTATATTTCTCCCCTCATAGGATTAATACTTCAAAACATACTTTGATGGCCGCATGGATTAAGGCGACACTATTAAAAATAAACTTGACGGACGATGACGGGAAGACCAGTGTTTAAATCCCGGTCACATGTACTGAGAATATTTTTTTGTTTGTTTTAAAAATGTTTTCCTCTTTTAAGGCCGGTAGACACAGAATGCTAAGCTAAGCTAAGATTTGCTTTGTTAACTGTTTGTAAAAATAGCGGACAATATATTTAAATGTGTTGGGTTCACACAGAAAGCTAAGCTTTGCCTTGCTACTCTGCTTCTTTTTTTTTTTTTATTACGAATGCTGCCGGGCAGTTTTTCCATCTTCCATATTGAGCCATCTTACGTTGCGCACGCGCAAAACGCAACTTGGGCTCCGTGTTGAACAGAGTTAGTGGTGGTTTGATGAAAATAACCAATGAAGTTCAGTTTCAGTTTGTTTCATGTGTATTTAAGTAGTATTCTATTTAGGTTTTATATTTAATAAATGTTTTTATATTAAAATGGAAGCGATAATTGAACAAGTCAAACCTCCACCTCCTAAATTTTCTTCATCTTCCAAAACAACTGCTAACAGCAGCATCTTCTCTTCCTCAGTACTATCATCTTCTCTTCCTCAGTACTATCATCTTCTCTTCCTCAGTACTATCACCTTCTCTTCCTCAGTACTATCATCTTCTCTTCCTCAGTACTATCATATTCTCTTCCTCAGTACTATCATCTTTCTTCCTCAGTACTATCATCCTCTCTTCTTCAGTACTATCATATTCTCTTCCTCAGTACTATCATCTTCTCTTCCTCAGTACTATCATCTTTTCTTCCTCAGTACTATCATAATCTCTTCCTTAGTACTATCATCTTCTCTTCCTCAGTACTATCATCTTTTCTTCCTCAGTACTATCATAATCTCTTCCTTAGTACTATCATCTTCTCTTCCTCAGTACTATCATATTCTCTTCCTCAGTACTATCATCTTTTCTTCCTCAGTACTATCATCCTCTCTTCCTCAGTACTATCATATTCTCTTCCTCAGTACTATCATCTTCTCTTCCTCAGTACTATCATCTTTTCTTCCTCAGTACTATCATAATCTCTTCCTTAGTACTATCATCTTCTCTTCCTCAGTACTATCATCTTTTCTTCCTCAGTACTATCATCTTCTCTTCCTCAGTACTATCATCTTTTCTTCCTCAGTACTATCATCTTCTCTTCCTCAGTACTATCATCTTCTTTTCCTCAGTACTATCATCTTCTCTTCCTCAGTACTATCATCTTCTCTTCCTCAGTACTATCATCTTCTCTTCCTCAGTACTATCATCTTCTCTTCCTCAGTACTATCATCTTCTCTTCCTCAGTACTATCATCTTCTCTTCCTCAGTACTATCATATTCTCTTCCTCAGTACTATCATCTTCTCTTCCTCAGTACTATCATCTTCTCTTCCTCAGTACTATCATCTTCTCTTCCTCAGTACTATCATCTTTTCTTCCTCAGTACTATCATAATCTCTTCCTTAGTACTATCATCTTCTCTTCCTCAGTACTATCATATTCTCTTCCTCAGTACTATCATCTTTTCTTCCTCAGTACTATCATCCTCTCTTCCTCAGTACTATCATATTCTCTTCCTCAGTACTATCATCTTCTCTTCCTCAGTACTATCATCTTTTCTTCCTCAGTACTATCATAATCTCTTCCTTAGTACTATCATCTTCTCTTCCTCAGTACTATCATCTTTTCTTCCTCAGTACTATCATCTTCTCTTCCTCAGTACTATCATCTTCTCTTCCTCAGTACTATCATCTTTTCTTCCTCAGTACTATCATCTTCTCTTCCTCAGTACTATCATCTTCTCTTCCTCAGTAATATCATCTTCTCTTCCTCAGTACTATCATCTTCTATTCCTCAGTACTATCACCTGAACTCAAACAAGACATTTTGTAGAACGCCATCATAACTAAACTTCACTGGAGCAGACCAGAAAGAAACAACACTGAATTCTGGAATGAAACGAGGGACCACAGCTTAGCTTAGCTTAGCATTCCCAACAAATGCGGGTACACTTCCTATAAGTCAACCTTCCTCGTCCCTAACTCCTCAGCGTAATTAGTACATATGTGTATAAATTAACATGTAGTAAGACACGGTAAGAAATACATTAAAATTCAAAGCCTGCATCGGTGGGCGTGCAGGCCAAAGGAGAGACTTCCCTAGTATGATTTATTGGTGGTGAGAATATCGGGGCTTGAAGCCCAGTCGGATGTACTGAGGTTGTAATTTTATGTAAATGGTTTCCTACTCTCCAATAACGAAAATGAGGGTACAGTACACTGAGTTCTACCTTCCTCACCCCACAATATCTATGAGGTTAAATTTGGACTGTATGAACTAAACTGGTTAAATAACTTTACAATACATTAAAGTTAAGCTTAGGCGTTTATTCTTAATGATCCAAACATTTTTTAAATGATCAGAAGGGTATTTTGAGGTAAAGGTTACCTGCAATAGCAAATAGAAGACATGGGAAAACTGTCAGAAGTAGAAAACCTGCTCCTAATTTAGCACACTATCCCAAGATTTGAGCATTATTCTCTGACAACTTGGAGCTCATTAACAGCAGTGATAGTCTTTGGTAATTATTCGAGCTATAAAGTATGCTTCCGGGCTAAACGGATAAACTTTGGGAAATGATAGTAGATAAAAAAACTAACTCGAAATGTATTTTGGAGATTTGTCCGTTTTAGCTACCTTTTCGCGCAAACTGCAACTCGGGAAGAGCCTGTATATTTACTTTCAGAAGTGGGGAGATAAAGTTATCTAAAAATTAAGTTTATAAATTAAAGCTTGCTTCATTAAATACTAAGGATACAACTTTTGATAGCATTTTTTTTAATTCTTTCTATACACAGTCATAAATTAAGTAAGTAAAATTTAACTTTATGGTTTCCACAGTTAACATCTCTGAAGAGAGTGGGTAGAAATTTTTATTTAAAAAGTATAAACATTATTTAATATACTATATGATTGCAATTAATCTACTTTGATATTTTAACTAAAGAAATAATAAATTCTTCTTTCTTCTACGTTTCCTACATCTTATACTACTGATGTCGAGTCAACGTTTTAAATCTATATCAAGTCATAAAAACTTGCCTTATTTTTTTGGTGAATGACCTCCCTGAAGTTTATTTTATACACTTGCCAAGGGAAAGTGATTTCGACCGCGACGAGCGCGAAAGAGCTCACTAATTTTGATGGAACTTTACTTTCACTTACTTTCCAGCTACCTTTGTCATGTGACAATCTACATGAGACTGACGGCTTTACTTCCCCGAAGAAGGAAGTTGTGCTACGGATTTTTTCCGCTCATTAAAAATAGGTTGACCACGGCTGGGTTTGAACCCAGAATTATTGGATGTTAAGGCGAGTACTTTACCTCAAGAAAAATGAGGGCCTCAATTAAAAATATTATAACAAATAATATAACTAGCTTAAACTAAAAAAATAAAATCTTCTAATAAATTAGTCGACTTCAATGAAAAATAATTACTAAAGTTTTAAAGTTTCATTTCAATATTATTTTTATCTCATAATACGATGTCAGAAAGAAAGAAAGAAAGAAAGAATGGGTAAACCTGTTGACCAGCAGATTGCGCTGTTTGCTGAAGGGATTACGCTAGGCTGGAGGATGTGATGATGTCCCGGACCTACCTCAACGATGATCCGATTTCCCACCTACTCGCCAGAGAATATAGGATCAACATGTGAATTAGATTCTCTTATAGATTACAAAACAAGCTGATTTAGAAAACAAAATTTTAGAGATAGGACGTAAACTTTTGATGGGGAAAGGTTTCTGTTGGAAAATAATTTTAAGAATTAATTTAACAAAACACAGCAAGAGGAACACAAAACTTCAAGCCTTAGCCAGTGGGGATAAATGATTGTGTGTGTGTGTGTGTGTGTGTGTGTGTATATATTATATATATACAACTCATTAACGTAATTAGTACTTAAGCGTATAAACCGAAAGGGTTGTAAATACTTGTATAATTTAGTTACTGTGGCGTATATATATATATACGCTTAAGTACTAATTATGCTAATGAGTTAGGAATTGAAAAGGTTAAATATAGAGGAAGTTAACCCGCATTCGTGTGGAGGGAGAGTGTGAAACCATTCAGGAAAACCAACCCCACTTCACCCGACCGAGATTCTAAACCTCAATCTCCCCGTCCTCGGCAGTTTAGCTCAACACGAATCTAGCGCGTTAGCTAACTACACCACCAAGGCGGGTCACAATTAATTAACTAATTAGTTATTAGAGGGTTTTGAATGGTGGCATGGTATTTAACTATCCTGTTAAATTAAATTACTGAAGATGGAGGTATCAGGGTTCGAATCCCAGTTGGGGATGTACTGAGATAGTTATTTTTTCTTAAACGGATTACCCTTCTCCTTCTACACAAATTTGGTTGTAATTTCTGTAAAATTTTACATCCCGAAAACCTATTACATTAGTGTAATCTAGTGTATGTGTGTAATTTAGTGTATGTACGAATATTTTAACTCTCACGAGTATTTCGATGCCGTGAATAATATATAATATTTATATTAGGTGTATTGCTTTGCTAAAGTACGTGTGTTATCCGAGGGTAGAAGCGGTCTCTTAAGATGTTTGTTTAGAGCTGTATAACAATCCTAAGCTAGGTGTTATCCGGGGGTTAAGTGGACTCTTAAGATGTATGTTATGAGCTGTATAACAATCCTAAGCTAGGTGTTATCCGGGGGTTAAGTTGACTCTTAAGATGTATGTTATGAGCTGTATAACAATCCTAAGCTAGGTGTTATCCGGGGGTTAAGTGGACTCTTAAGATGTATGTTATGAGCTGTATAACAATCCTAAGTTAGGTGTTATCCGGGGGTTAAGTGGACTCTTAAGATGTATGTTATGAGCTATATAACAATCCTAAGCTAGGTGTTATCCGGGGTTAAGTTGACTCTTAAGATGTATGTTATGAGCTGTATAACAATCCTAAGCTAGGTGTTATCCGGGGGTTAAGTGGACTCTTAAGATGTATGTTATGAGCTGTATAACAATCCTAAGCTAGGTGTTATCCGGGGGTTAAGTGGACTCTTAAGATGTATGTTATGAGCTGTATAACAATCCTAAGCTAGGTGTTATCCGGGGGTTAAGTGGACTCTTAAGATGTATGTTATGAGCTTATATAACAATCCTAAGCTAGGTGTTATCCGGGGGTTAAGTTGACTCTTAAGATGTATGTTATGAGCTGTATAACAATCCTAAGCTAGGTGTTATCCGGGGGTTAAGTGGACTCTTAAGATGTATGTTATGAGCTGTATAACAATCCTAAGCTAGGTGTTATCCGGGGGTTAAGTGGACTCTTAAGATGTATGTTATGAGCTGTATAACAATCCTAAGCTAGGTGTTATCCGGGGGTTAAGCGGTCTCTTAAGATGTATGTTATGAGCTTACTAACACCCTAAACTAGGTGCTACCCGTGCGCAGAGACATGCTATAATGATAACGTTTGTTCCATTGTATCTATTCAGTTGACGATGTTCTGAGGGGGAAGAAGGTGGGGTGAGAGGGTGTCAATTCAAGCACTTGTCGGTTTGGTAAGGTGTCACGTTATAGATGTCCTCCGACCAATTAGACTGATGTCCGCCAGGCGTCCACAAGAGATTTCCTTTGGTACTCTTGGGGTGGTGTCCGTTTTGTAGCTATGGGAATGGGATCGGGGTTACCTAGGGGAATACATCAGGGTAGAGGCTGTGACGTCATAGAGCAAAGTGACAAGCTTACCTGAAACCCCAAGAGTAACCAATTCTCTGTAGTTACAAGAACTTAATGGAAAATATCTGTCAAATTATTGTCATTCAAATATGAATGTCATTTGTGTCCTTGGGAAGTCCATAAAAATATGACCTCAACTTATTTTTTTAAAGTTTCATTTCTTATAAACCTTTACCCACTTGTTTCAGTGACAGAATGTTCTAAGGCTTCACTCTTGTATTTGACTGTTCCGGATGATGACGGGGATATCGGGTTTCTAAACACCGAGTTTACTGAGGGTAGTTTCCCCTCAATGGTTCCCCACACTCTTTCCACGCAAATGCCTGTATATTACTTCTAAAATGATTCCTTCTGCAGCCCTACCCCATTACAGTAGATATAATATATGCGTATAGCCTGGACAGTTCGTAAGACACAGTTATAAAAAAAACTTAAAACCCCGTTCGGGCTGAACGTATGTGTAGGTTCCACTAATTACGCTATTGTGCTATGGATTATAAAGGTTTAATTTAGAGAAAATGTATCAGCACTTGCGTGGGGTAAGAGTGGAAAGATATTAAGTAAAAACCATCCACATTAGACCTGACCAGTATTCGAACCCTGATCTTCCTATCATTGGCAGTATAATTTATTTCGACGATGACGCATTAGGACAAGCGATAGCCAAATCAGGTACTTCACCTTTTTCTAAACAATATACATAGAGCAAATTGAATGCATATGTGAAAATATACGTTTAGATTTTTTTTAAACTCTCCTTGGTTACGTGGTTTAAAAAATTCACTCCACTCTGATAATTTAATGTTAATGAAGAAGTGTGTGGTTTGATAACTGATAAGGTGTACTGAGGGACTATTTAGATTAATTATTAATTTAACTCTCATTCTCTCTCCAAGCAAATTTTGAAAAATTCCTTTAAATTTCTTAATTTATTTTTAATTCAATCGTGATAGAAAAAACAGCCAGCTTAGATGGATGGTAGGTCGTGGGGCATTAAACTCTTTTTAATAACAGGAGCTATTAATGTTTGAAAAATTTCAAACATAATTTAGCAATCTTCAATTACACTTGAAATATTATTTGAAAAATTTATTTTAAATAGATTAAAATATGTACTCTGTAAAAAACACCATTCTTATCATCTACTATTTTTAATTACAAATGTTATTTTACTGAATCAATAAACACCAAATAGTGTTTATAAACAATTTTAATGCATTATTATAATCAATGTTTAATAATTTTAAAAGTAAATTTGTTCATATAATTTTAATACAACTAAAATTGCGATAAACTTCCTATATAACCGTTTCATACACAGTCATAAATATTTTTTTTATAATTACACTTTTCCACTAAATCTAAAATACATCATCAATTTATTTACTAACAATATATTTATTGAATAAATATTTATAATTTTAGGTTTTTTAACGTATGCCGCCATAGTTTGTCTACTATATATTCCTGGTATTCTACTGATTAGTGGTGGGAATGTAACGTCCTCTGATGTAAAGTCTGTTCAGCATAGGAATTGTTTTCTGAAAGGCCTTTTTCCCTACCAGAAATCTATTATATAGGAGGATATTGGTAGGAAAAAAGACCTTTCAGAGAGTAATTCCTACCGTGAATGTAGTATAGGTGTGATTACTTCGTTCACAAGAGGTGGTGTGTTGATGATGATGATGATGATTACGTAATACCAGTAGAGTCTTAAACCTAACTTAAGCTTACTTAACCAAATCACGGCAACCGTTGGAACAAATTTGCCTTCAGTAAAAATACCTATGGTATCCCTTGGAATCAAACCAGGAACCTCTAGATTAGTAAACAGGAATGACGACCACTAGACCAAGAAGATGGACTCTACGATTTAATACCTGTATAGCGTTAAATTTCAGAAATCTCACTTGAGGAAGAATGAATTAAAAATTCCACTTTTATCCATTAGGTGTACTTATATATAAAGATTTGGATATTCATCCTTCTTACATGATACTTATTCGTATTTTTCCTAAGATTTGGTTTCCTTGTCCTGCTTTATTAAATTAGCTATCATACCATGTAAATAGAACCGTACGGGTAGTAAATGATAAAAATACAAAGAGAATCTAAAGAAAAAGGTGGTGCAGTTTTATGTAATATCTCCTAAGATAAATATCTACTTGTATCGATTTTGAAGTGATGGGGGCGAGATTGCCTAAGTAATAAAATAATGAACAAAATTATAGAATAAATATATCAGCACAGAAGCTTAGTAATGAACCCAAATTACACAGTCTGGGTTAGACGTGCACTTGTTTATTTTGGCCAAATATACTGTATATTTATTGACAAAACACTTTAGTAAACGAATGTTTTTACACTTCGTTTGAACATACGAGTACATAGCAAATATATAGTATTTTATATAAATATGTATATATGTTTTCCAGTCCATTTTACAAATTGGGATGAAAAAAATTCTTGAGTTGAGTGTTCTTTTAGGAGCATCAAACAGGAAATATTTTTTATAACGGTAGCAACAAGATGCCTGAAAAAAATAACCTTTTCTTAGCAATTGGTATCTTTCAAGTTTCAAACATTTCAAACAGTATTCTAATAAAGTTTCTTTGAGAAACACGTCAAACTTTACTCACAGAATATAAGGGTTCCATAGAAACAGTTAACTAAAACTCACCCTAGTTTCTACATAATGTCCATCCACATAGTATTTATAAATTTCATTTTACTCGTACTACTATCTTTTTATTTATAATTTAATCATTAAATCTCTATAAATTTCACTAGTCCATAAATTATTTAACTTGCAATCATATATAGCAATGTAATAAAATGTAGTAAAATAATAACTTGAATTTCAATATTTTCATATTTTATTTAAATTAAACTACTTTAGTCTATATTGTAATGTTTGAAAATATTTGGGTTATAAGACAATATTTTGAAGATTTTAAATTATTTACAGAAATAAATTCTGTAATTTATTTATAAGAATCCGTTACTGTCACAGCTAGTAAATACAGACATAATTAAAATTATAGCCACTTGATTACGATATATTGTTTGACGACTGTAACAATCCCAAAATTATTCCAATAGAAATTGGTAAATTTAAGTTCTTAAAAAACTACCTTTTAATAGTTTGTGTTTTTTGAAATCTTAAAAATTACATTTATCTTCATATTTTATTTTGAGAGACATTTAGATAGTTACGAAGATTATTAGTAGAAATAATCAATTTATTTGCACAGATATAAAAAAATATACTAATACAAATTTTGAAATTAACAATATGCTTACATTGCACATTTTCAGTAACTTTAATAACCAACAAAAATTATATATAATTCAGCTAATGATTTATTTTCGTGTAATTTTGTGTTTAAAGTTTGTTTTGGATTAAAGTTTAAACTAAATAAACATTAAAAAACAAATAATCTTCAACTCTGTCGTAGAAATATTTAATTTGAGGGTAGCATTTTTTTTCAGGTACCCTGTGTTGAAAATGTTTGGGAAGGAAATATCGTAAATTTACTTGGCATCGATTTCCCATCTTCCTTGGCTTCTTGCTGTAAGCTTGATTTTCTTTCGTCCATAGCGTTCCTTCCTTTCCCAATTTTTTTTTTTTAGACTTATTCTTGGCCAACTGAGAAATACAATATGTCTTCAGCACTAAAGGCAACGTTGTAAGCGTGTAAAAGAAATGTACCGTCGATTATAAAATATAGGTAAAGATACGTTTGTTTTCTTTTGGAACAAACGCTTATTTCAAAGATGCTCTCAAATGGTGTGAAAACTACTCTAAATCTGTACACTCTTTCTTTTTATTTTTACCAATATATTTTATTTTAACACCACGTTTTTCTACACATTCGGGTTATACGTTTATGTATTAATTATGCTTATGACTTGGGGATGAAAAATATGAATTTAGAGCTTTCCCGACATTTACGTGGAGGGAGAGTAAAAAACAACATTTGAAAACCACCCTCAGTACGCCCAACTAAGTTTCGAACCCTGATCTCCCCATTAACAACAATCTAGTATATTTTGAAGTGACTCCTTAGTCCGTTTGTTCACTGAAGCGGGTCTTATCTTATTTCTGCATCAAATAAAGTAAACACTTTAACAAGCGAGAAAGGACAATATAGAAATTTCAATTTTGAGACCGATGATAAAAAAATAATTATTACAATTTGATAAGAAATACATAAAAAAGTAGTTATTAGCTTCTAATAGCATCTCACCAGCAAAGTATAAAATATAATGACCCAAATTGATGGTTGCATGTTTAATTCGTCCCCTCTTGTAATGATATGTATTTCTTGTTTATGAAAGATTGGCGTATGAAAACTGATCGGGTAAAATTGAAGTGTTTTCCCATAATTTGGTCCCTCAACACAAACACACGCTTATTTCCTCTAATTGAATCTTACTCGTTCCTAAATGATTTTTGTAATGATTTGTATGGCCCAAAAGGGTAGTAATAAATGGAACGTGAAATTATATATTTTTTTTAAATACCAAGAGATAAATGTTTTCTTTTTGGAAATATCTTTAAGACATAAGCTTTTTGATAACATTATACATTAATTTATCGGCCAGGTTTATAATAATTATTTTCAGTGAATATACCTACCCATCCGGTATATTCGCAAATTGCTTACACTGTGACCTAGGTAGGATTTGAAGGAACTCTACATTTATCTGCGTGGAGTGACAAGGGGAAACTCTTTAGGAAAATCACCTCCAGAATTCCAGGTCGGGATTTGAGCTCTGACCTAATAACCGACATATAAAACGAGCATGACGTAAAAATCTACTGTGCTTGTTTTTGATGATAGTATTATGTATTGTCTATATAAATATTATACAAACGTAACTAAAATGTCTCAAGAGAGAATCAACGAGCCTTGTGGGTATTTTGTAGATAATTATGCTAGCATCTTCATTTGCCTGAACATGACACCGCTGCATTAAACTAATTCGGGTAAGTAACCGTCGAGTTGAGCAACCAAAAGTATCCAAAACAATATCTTGACGGGTTTTTTAAATTATTTTAACAGCTTACATTTTAATTTTAATTTCGCACCTTCCTATACTCATTATAAACATTGTTAGCCCACACACTAGATTTACTGACCGAGTGGCCACCATTATTAGCAATTAATAGTGCCAAAATTTGTGGATATAGGATGTAATAGTCAGCACAACGAGCCTCCAGCCATTAATCTCAGTTTTTTAGACCGAGCAGCTACCTATTTATTAAGTGATCTCCTCATTTGTCCTCACGAGGCTAATTTTAACCCCATTTCAGACCCACAGCTTCATAGACAAATCATGGACGCGCCATGGATCAAACCAGGACCTTTGTATCTGTAACTAGGAACTTTACTACTAAACCACATAGATGGTAATAATCATCATAATTAATTTAAAAAATAAATATAATATATAACCTCAAAAAGCATTGCTACCCCACCCAATACATGTCGCGACCACAAGATTGGAAACCACTGAGCTATACCATAGTAGAATAATGCAAAGTAAGCTTGATACCTTACAGGAAAAACTAAGGGTTCCTTTCCCTTATTTTAACCCGAATGTCCTCTTGAAAACCTTTGTGCAAGTGAGATACGGCCGTCTTTGTAAGGGTCACACTAGGTCTGCTAGAAGGTTCAGGGTTCCCTAGGGTGTCATCTTCGACCCTGACGGCTAACTGCCTTGCCACCTCTTAGAAGAAAACAATCGTAAGCTCAGGATTTACTAAAAATCACACCCACTTAAATTTTATTGTATTCACAAATATTTTGTTTCTAAAACTAGAATTGATTCTCTTATGAATCATTTCTGTCATCGTTAAAAAAACTTATCTCGAGATTATGATTTATCTTTACGTTCATTATGTTTGCCATAAAGTCAAAATAGTGTGTTTTTACGATATTCTGCCTATTTGTCTGTCCTTCTCTAAGTCTGTAGTTCAATCTTCAGCCGAAAGAACGTTGATGGATTTTAATCCAAATATGCATCTCGATGTTTAAAATTTATTCCTCGAGTTTAAGTGTGAAACTATATTTATGTATGATAAGTTTATCATTATGAGCTTCAACCAAGACTGATGTGGTTATACTTCTATTAAAACAAACTCCACACATATTCCCACTGTATTAACTATTTACCAACCTTGTGATTGAACGTACTGATTTAGTTAAAAGCTATATATCTGGTCACTACAATTATTATATTAAAATAAATTACCATAGATGAGTGCCTTATTTATTTCGATTTCCTAAATATATTTGTAAAATGTTTCTCATGAATTTAAGTTGTATTAATGTATATCCTCTTTGTGATATCTAATTTATAAAAAAAAATGTGTTAGTTAAGGGAATCTGTGCTAATAGGCTTGTGTTTTAAATGTCAGTTTTAATTGGTCTGTTTTTTCCTTGACCTAAGTTGGGATGGAAGAGGATGCAAGAAATGTTAATTTTTTGCAATTTTTTAATAGAAAAAACTTATTTGGTCAATAAAGATCAATTATTATTGGCTTAGTAGAAACATAGAGTTTGATTTTCTTCACGAGGTGATATAAAGAGTTCTTGATTATCTGTCATGAGCATAGCGGTATTAGATAACAAACTTTTTAAATGAACAGAACAAGTTGTCATTAAATTCCAGGACACCCTTGACAGATATTCAACAACTGTTGAGGAGGTGTTGTAAGACTTTTTTCTGCAATAAAATATGCAAGAGTAAGTATTGCCAATTTTGACTTAAGATTACAAAACATATAGTAAAAAATAACAAAATATGTGTCTTGGAGAAACTGTATATCTTTCTCCGTTTCCTAGATAATCACACAAGTTTGAGCTCAGAGACAAATGTATCTAACACAGCTAGCAACACAGCCATACTAGCTCCCTACCTGGCAGGGATTAACACTTGTCTTTGAAATAAAACATGCATGATTATCTCGGAAACGGGGAAAGCTAAACAGTTTCTTCAAGACACCTTTTTTTGTTAATTTTTACTCCATGTTTTGTAATCTTAAATCAAAATCGGTAATACTTATTCTAACATATTTTATTGCAGAAAAAAGTGTTACAACCACATCTTTTTTACATGATGTGGGTGGGTAACGGTTACTGCACATTTAATTTATTAACGATCAAGGTCTCAATAAGTAGTATACAAATATTTCTTGTAATACCCTAAGCAGTTTTCATAATATTTCACACAACAGTCATTTTTAGCTCTATCTTTAGGGGTGTATACCGCCCTTATTATTCAAAATTGACCCTAGGTTGCTGATGTGAATTATTATATTTTCACCCAAGGAATAGCCTGCCAAAGTTTGATGCTATGTTTTAGATACACGTTGTATACGTGCGTATAAAACATGTTTTACCACTCTCTAAATCTTCAAAACTTTGTAGGAAGATGCCTTCAAGTGATAACAAAAACAGTCTTTTCTATCAAGTATGAGAATAGAGTGCTGTTTCTCTTCGGGGGTAGCATCACGCTACAGTAAAGATACAGAATACACAAAGTAGTAGTATCTGAGAATGATCCCCGTCCCACAGCATTCATCACGGACGCAATCCCTTCAACACCCTCCGGTGAACATTTTTCCTTAGGGGGTGTCAGCTACTACAAGGTAGGGCTTGGGTTGGAATGAGAGAGGATATATTTTGGTGAAGCTAAAGCAATATAATTCATGTTGACATATTTTTATACAAGATATCTTATTTGGGGATTTTATTTCTCTTAAGCTAGAGTTTATACAAATTTGTATTAATGTAATGTCAAGGTTCTATTTTCAATGAATGATCGATAACGGTTTTTATATTGACTTTACAGAGTAAAATGTAAATATAGTCTATTAAATTATGTCCTTTATGAATATATAAACTATTTCATATCTCAAAAGAAATTCGCTTTAAGCTATGTATGGAAGTAAACATAATACATTATGATAGCTTTGTAAAAATAAATGGTAGCTTTGATATTCTAGGTTATTTTATTATATACTAACGTTAGACCATAGCTTTGCTTGCATTAAATATTACATACAATTATTCGACAATATTTCAAATGCGAGAAAATAATGAATCTTCAAAAGCAATAGTTTATGTAATTGCAAAAATTCAAGAAGAAGCAAGGACTTGCCCCCATCTTCCCTCCTCCCCCCTTCCCACATCACAGTTAATATCGTGTACTATTTAATGTTCCCGCAATACCAGCCGCGACGAATATTCTTATGCCCGTTTTTTTTTTTACACTACTTTTCTCGGTATTAAGGTAGAGAGATGCTTAAATTGCTTACCATGATTCTCTGAAAAATAAGGATTAGGCCTACGACATAAGAAGTCCCGTCTCGGTCCAATGAATAATTCTTGAGTTTACAGGAAACAAACAAATGGACCGACAGACAAACATTTCAAAAATGGATTAATCGGTGCTATTTTCGTTTATGCTATAGAAAGGAAAACACTCAAAAATTCGAATACGCAGATAAACCTAGATGGTGTACTCGTTTTAAAAATGGGCAGTTTCTAAAGTAGCTTTGTTCTTTTGTATTTTATGATATTAATCACAAATAAAAGTAGCTTAATCATAAATAATGTATAAATATTAATAATTTTTGCTTCCAATAGCGTTAAAAAAAATGGTAAAAATTAGAATTACTAGCACACAAATAAAATAATTAAAGAATAAAATCTAGGTGTGTGTTAGAAGCTAAAATTTTTTTGAAGATTAAGTTATAAGCCCTCTCTGTATAATATATTTGTACTGTCAATTATTGATGGTAATTTATTACATAAGTAATTGGTCACTAAAGAGTAAAAAAAATAATAGTTAGTTTGGGAAATATTTGGGGAGGATCGATTTCCCCATTTTCCTGTCATATTTTTTTTTATCACCACGTCTTACTACCCATTCGAGCTATACTTCTATATACTGTGCTCATTGCACTAATGAGTTAAGGATGAGGAAGGTTAAATTAAGAAGAAATGCACCTGTATTTTCATGTAGGGAGAGTGAAAAACCACCCTAATACACCCTACCGGGAATATACCCCTATATCCCTGTTATCAGCAGGATAGTATATGTTAGAGTGACGCCTTAAATCAATTGGCAACCGTAGCGTATTAAATCTACATTAGTTCTCTACATTAGTTTTAGAAATGTGTAGATCCCCCATTCCACCAAACTCCATTTAGAAATTTCAAATAATATTAAGGAATTATTAATTCGAAATGGAGTTTGGTGGGATTTTAATTAATTAAATTAATTAAAATAATAATCAAACAATAGTAGGACTAATCTTGATCAATAAAAAGCTACCCCTCCTCCTCACCCACATGCGCAGTGCTTACTGCGCATCCAAAATGCGCTTCCCCTTCTACTCACGCACCTGCGCAGTGCTTACTGCGCATCCAAAATGCGCTCCCTTCTCCTTACGCACCTGCGCAGTGCTTACTGTGCATTCAAAAGGCACTTCCCCTCCTCCTCACCCATATGCGCAGTGCTTACTGCGCATCCAAAATGCGCTTCCCCTTCTCCTCACGCACCTGCGCAATGCTTACTGAGCATCTAAAAGGAGCTTCCCCTCCTCTTCAACCACTTGCTCAGTGCTTACTGCGCATCAAAATGCGCTTCCCCTTCTCCTCACGCACTGCGCAATGCTTACTGAGCATCTAAAAGGGCTTCCCCTCCTCTTCACCACTTGCTCAGTGCTTACTGCGCATCCAAAAGGCGCTTTTCCCTCCTCCTCAGCACCTGCGCAGTGCTTACTGCGCATCCCAAAGCCATTGTTCTGTTCTCGGACCGACCAGTCGAGTTGATTCATCACTGCACTCTTATTTCACTAGTAATCATCAGACATTGCAAAGTTATTCATATTGATTTGTTACGTTTTATTAATATTATGTGATAGTTTTTAATAATGGACCGACCATTGGCCTAAAAGTGGGGGTTAAAAGAGTTTGCACTTAACCTACTAATACTAGCCAAACCCAAATGAATAAATTTGAACTTTTTCATAATTTATAAATTTTCATGTAGGCCTAAATAACCTTTTTTTTGTGTTAACTATTACTATTATATTCATTATTAATATAACTAAAGATAGTGTAAAAATAAAAGTATCCAAATCACATTTAACTTGGATTTACTGTGCCAAATTACCAGTTTTTGAGTTTTTCTTAACATTAACTATTAATATGGAGGGGGTTTTTCTATTTATATATATATAATGGATTAGATTATAACGATTAGAAAAAAAACGGAAGTATAGCTATCTCAAAGAGCCTCTTGGGGGGGGGGGGGGGGTCCTTGACTGGTAGGTAATTGTGAACCACTGGTCTATTCTATTGCGAGAGTAGTAATTTGGGCCATTTCTGTCTTTTAATGGGAAAATCAATCTATTAGTTTTAATATGTATCCATCTAAATGTGACACCAATTTACAGGAAGTTTTTGAAACTTACCTAGGTGTAAGTTTTATTTGTTAAATTATTATTATTAGCACCGCGTCTTACTACCCGTTCAGGTTGTACGCATATTTGTTAGAGAACCATGGTTAAACATTTATTGTAAATATGAAACAATATGAAACAACCAGCATATTAATATTTAGTTTCCCTTGGGATTTAAGATTAACTATATAATGTAATTAGTCTTTGGAGTTAAGTTGATTTGGCAATCAAATAAAACAGAAAAAGTTAATTAGACCGTCTTGATTTGCTGATATATTCTAACCTCTCATTACCAAGGAGACTTAAAAAATAAGATTGATATATTAAAAGTTATTATATATTAACTATTAAAAATTTAAAACGCAAATTTAACCCCACTAACAGTCGGTTTTTTTCGACACTACCTTGTTCGCTAATGAGATAGCTTCATGGTATATAGTTTACCCTTTATTCTTAAAGATGGAGTACAGAAAAAAAAAGTCTTATTTTTAAACAATGAGTACTTTTGGAGTTAACCGGAAACAAAGTAACAGAATGAAATCAAATGTACATACAAATAAACAGTTTTAATTTATATTTAGATGATAATTTATATGTAAATACACTTCAAATATTTTTTTTTACTAAAATTGCAATAATTTGGGATTATATAAGTATTTATGGTGTACAATAAGTAGCACTATTGTCTATGTTTAGATAGTAGATCGCATTTTAATATTGTTCAAATGCTGGCATAGTTTTATTAAACCTTGTTTTTACAAGTTAATTGATTAGTAGAGATTTTACATGGAAAGTATATGAACTTTATGATTGACGTATTAAGATGCCATTTGATTAGGGCCTAAAACAAATACTCTCTTGGCTCTTAAAAAATAAGTCCATATGTTGATGCAATGTTTTTGGTAACTTCTTGATAATTCCAGCTAAACGTAAAATTAAACATAGAAAATATTTGATCTTATATTTAAATCAAAATCATTTAAATTTACATTTATTTTCGTAGATTTTTCTATATTCTATTAATGACAGCCTTCAATGGCCACCGTTCTCCAATAAATAAAATTAAGGATAATCCTAAACCAATTATAAGTATTAAAAATGGCCCTTGAAGATGATACATGGTCAAAACAATATTATTATCATCATCTATATTTGTAGCTGTATTATTATCATTCCGTTTTGAAACCATATTTTTTGTGAAATCATTTTTCCATTTGAGTATAACCCCAGCTTCAAGTAATCTTGATATTAAATCACTGAATCGTTTTAAATACAAACTTCCTCTTGAAAGATACATAGATAATATGTCCACTTTTCACATCTTCTTCCATTTCATAGAACTGAGCCACTCCATGATGCATATATTTGGAATGCAGGATATAAAGAGTATTGTAAGTTCCATAGGCAAAGGCAAAATCTCCCTCAAAGCCAATTTATCAAAACATTCATCTGAGGATTCACACGGAACGTAATTGTGCGTTATAATCTTGTAGTTTTCATCGTCATCACCTTCCAGTAAAGGTAAAGATGCTGGTAACATGCCAAATTTCATTCCTGACCTAACTAGTTCATCAACGTTTCTGATGCGACTAAGTGAAAATGGTTTCACTAAATATATTACTAGAAAGGACTTATATGCAGAGCTAATAAGAAAGCAATACCACATCCAAAACAGAAATAAAATGCTCAATAACCGTGAAGATGGAATTTTCACAAGAGCACTACCAAGAATTATTCCCCAATTGCTTAAGAAGCTTTCAGACATGTCATTATACCCATACGATGCGTTGTGAGTAATAGTACCTAGACTTTTCCCAAGTTTTCGGTGTAATATACATTATGATGAAGCTAATGAGTAAGATGCCAACACCATAATCCAAAACTCCAAAGTGAAGATTCTGATCAAAGTTGACCACTGTGGGTGTCTTTTGGGATTTGAAACAAACCATTTGAAACCTCCTTTAAGGTAGGTGACAGTGAACTCCAAGTTTTCGTTGAACACAAACCTGAAGTAAGACCCAAAACCAACCTCACACTCAGATTTTTCAACGATGCCATGATATCCATCCACTTACCAGAAGGAGGAGGTCGATATTCTATTTTGAAATTAGCTGCAGCAGCAATTGCCTGCAATAACCTCACTTCTATACCATCATGAAACACGACAGAGCTACTGTTTGCTACTCTATACTTTTCTAACGTGCTTTGGTTTACCTTGTCTCTCTCAATAGGATACATGACATTTGGTGGGTATTTTATTGTGGAGACACAAATGGTACAACTGTTGAGATTGTTTGGAATTTTACTGGGAAACAAGTCCAATTTTTTTAAACCCCACCTTTTTAGATATCCAACTATCCAATAAGATAATTTTATTGGCCTTTTTCCCACATTCATTCTTCAGGTCGAAAGGAAACCATGTGTAAACATTTACCAAACAGTCAAAGCAATCTGATCCAGATGAATTAAACTCCATTTTATCTTTCAAGCTCCACTCGTTTACTAAAACTATGGCATCAAAGATTTTTTTCTTCCAAAGCAAGGGGAAAACACAACTATTAAGTGTTTCTACATCACCTTTGAACATATTAACACTCGGGACAATGACTAAACGTCCCCGTAAAAACCTAAAAGAGTTGAGCTCTAGTATTTCTAGTTTAGTTCGCAAGTCACCTAGCATTTCTAGATAGTATTCACCTTTCAAGAAAATAACAAATTGATCAAATTCATATTTTGTATGATTTGTAATTTTTAGCTTGTGAACAATTTGTCCAAATACCATGATCGGAAATTGGTGTAGATAGTTTACCTTTTGCAGAATATTTATTTGATCGTCACTTTCAACTTTAGTTGGAGAGTATAAATCACTTTTTGGGAGAGGTTTGATACTGAACATGTTCTTTTCGTCAAATATAATTTCATTCATAAATAAAACTGTAAACTTTCCTGAATAAAATAACGTTCCGCTATGTAAATCAATGCATCTGAAACACTGGTTTGATCTTCAATTGAATGATACTGACGTAATGAACATGTTTTATTTATTACCAATGAGTTATTTAGTGGGACTGTATCCATAAATAGAAACAAAACACAAATCACAAACCAATTTTTCATCTTTTCTTAACACATTAAAAATACGATTGTTCTGAATACAGCTCTTGTTTGTATAACAACATAAAATACTTCTAAAACTTTACTTAAGCTATGCTTCACAACATCACTTTCATGTGTGGTATTGTATTCATTCTTCTATCTCTTTTATAGTATAACATTTACAATACTGCATTGTTATCATAAATTAAAAGTAGATTATGTATAATAAAAATGCTTGTATAAGTCGTTACGATGTTTAGTAATCATCCCATTATTTAACATCGAACTTAACGAGTACGTTACTATTTGCATATGTAAGTATTCTTCTATAATAGGAACCATTAAAAAGATTGTGGAATACCCATACAACACACATATGTCAACTCGTTAATTTAATATAAGGTTATATTGAAAGTGGTATTTTGAGATAATTTGGGTTATTAATATAATGTTGTTTAGCGTACTTTTCAAAATGGAAATACAAAATAGTAGTGGTGAAGTAATTTGATAACATGTCTTCTCTCTTAAGAGTAGAAGAAATAAGAAGTGTAATCAAACTGGATTATAGATATAATTATAAATATAGGTATTTACACAGCTATTTCGGCATGATTGACCAGGGTGATTTTAGAGATAAAATACATTTGAAAATTTAAAACACTATTATACAGTCATGACATATAGGAAAATAGTAAATAAATAATAAATTTAAAAAAATTATTATAAAAAAATGTTTTGAAATTGAATGAGTTTTTTTTCAAAATGTTATTAGTTGTCTATTTGATGGAAAGAGGGGGCTATTTTCAAATTTATCCAACTAAGTTTATTTATTTCTATGTCATTTATATGTTTTTCACTTTGTATTAAAAAACAAAGAGTTTTTGGTAGAGGGAGTATTCCTAATTTTGAAGAGTTTTTTCTTGTTGTAAAATAATAAAAAAATCTTTGAACATATAAAAAAAATATATTCGAGATTATTAACGAGATATTAAAGATGAATTAGGCCAGGATACATATATATATACATGTGATCCTTATATTTTGATACGACGTAATTTATTTAGCCTAACATATGTATCTACGGAGGATTCTAAGTGATATTGTAAGAAAGATTGGTATAGTACAACTTAAAAACATCACAAGATGAACACCAAAAAATTATAATATCCTTATTCAAACCACCAATTAATCTTACAGCCAAATATAAAACTATTGCAAACACATACATAAGTATTATTTTATTTTAAACACCAACAATATTAAATAAGAATAATTAACTAGAAAAAGCTTATTTTTCCATCATAACCAACAAATATTTCTAGAGATCCGTAAAAATTGTTTTATTTTTAGTTAAATTTAGTTTTTTAAATCTTACTTTTCGCTGTTATTTCGTGTTTATTCAAAATTACATACTATCCGAGGTGTTTAAGAATTATTTACATATTGGAACAATTTATACAAAATTAAAATTTTTATTGAAACCTTGTATATTTGCTTTACAATTCTTTGTAAAGTTTGTCTGCATATATCACAATTTTGTAGCCTTAATTTAGCTTACACTACAACAAAAATACTAATCAAATTACAGAATGGTCAAAATTTCTGCCTAATTTCGTGTTTATTTACAGATTTTTGTAAAAGCGGTTTTATTTCGTTTAGTTGGAGGATTTCGTGTAACAAAACAATTAAATTTTATTTCAATTTTCAAAAACATTGTAAATCATATCTAAAAACTATAAAATTAAAAAGTACTTGATTCCATCTATGGGCACATTTCGCTTTATTGCGTCTCACCATTTTTACGGGGCTCTAATTATGATATAGGTTTTAAAAAATTCAATCAATTGTTTGATTGAAAATTCTAGAAAGGGTAAATATTAATATAGCGTTAATACATAGTCTTCTCTTTATCCTGTTGACAAGAAAGGACTAGTTTACCTTCTTATGGGTCGACCAACTACGTATGTAGATTAGTCTCTAAGCACGCCCAGGCTGTGTGTTAACATGACGTGACAATATTACTATAACAAAGATTATGTTTGGTAATCCATCGACCTTAATCTAAGATTTCATTGGTTTATTAACCAAAACACGCCAATATTCTATAATATAGTCCTTTGAAACCAATAAACAAATATGATTATCTGCATTGGTATATCAATTGGTCCGCTGGATCCCAAGAGGTTTTGTAATAATTATGAATGACAAAGTGTTGATAATATAAAATACAGAAAGTTTGTGATATCATATATTAAATAATTATGAAATATCTCTACTATGTTACACTTATTTCCTTGGTAGACACAAGTCAAATAGAAAATAAAGTCTTTATCAACTTTAAATCAACATGTCTGAACAATAAATTTATAAAAAAACTAGGATTTGAGTATTAAAGTATTCAAACTATTGCTTACTAATTCATAATAATTATGTGATTTTTTCTAACATTTAAGACATTATCTTTTTGTCTTTTATTCAATTAAAGTCTTGAAATGTAACTTCCTAAAAATAAGTGTTTTTTTTTCCTGTATTACTATTAAACATCCCTATCTCTCTTCCCCTCACCCCCCGACCCCCATTTCTCCCAGAATCCTCAACGGTCCCCCAGCGCGTATACATTCCAATTTGTGGACCTTCATCCCTAAAAGTTGAGAAACACCGCAATAGAATATCAGGGTCATGGCTACCTTAGGAAGTCTAATTGAACTTTATAAAATAATACAGCTTAAATTGTAACATATGTATATTATATGTTGATGAAATTTCTGATTTTATTCATTGAAATTTTGAAATGTTTCAACATAACGATGCATTAATGAATTAAAACCTTTCTGCATTTATTTATAATTTAAGTTAAATACAAGGACTACAACCGTCTAAGACTTATTTGGTAGGCACTAGAATTAGAAGTATATCACGTTTAGTAAGGTTGGCTGGTTAAAGGGAGTCCTGGCTTATAATCCCTGTCAGGTGTGATTAGGATATATTTTCTAAGGAATATTTGTATCACCCCTTTACGATAGTGTTAGTAAATTTAGTCTAAATTTACATTATTTATCTATGTACCAATAGTGATTACAAGCAAACAATTTGGATTAAAAAATTACAGATGATGTTGTAATACAAAATTATCCCTGATAAAGATAAAATGGCATAGACTGATAGCTAAGGATAGTATTTTCGCAATTACTGTAGAAAAAAAAACTTTTAGTCCAAGGTAAGCGATTTGTTGTTTAGAAGTTACATTTGATTTAATTTTCTACGTATCAACATATGTATTGAGTATTCATCTTAGAAAACATTATTTTGATGATAATTTTTTATTCATTTAAAACATCTATCATTATATTAATTACAATAACTATTCAAATTTTTTATTGTAAATATGTTTAAACAGTTAAAATGAATGCGTATATTAAAACACTACTTTATTTATCTTGTAAAAATGTTATTTGATAAAAAAAAGCTCAGCTATACAAAAATCAACTGGCGTGACCTTCTGAATGACCCTAATCTTGAGGCATGTGTATTTTTTTACGTCTATATTAACTTAACATACAAATTTTGTATTAAATATTATTAAATAAAATAATGTTAAAGTGTTATTGCGTGCTCTAAAGTCGATTAAGCTATGTAGCTCAAATGAAGAACCAAATATGTGTGTATGATTAAAGGTAGCTTTGCCAATATTAGCTTGGAAAGAGAGTGTGAAAATTTCCTCCCCTCTACATCTGGCTTGAATCGAGCCCCATATTTAAATGTCTGAGGGAAGTTTAACCATTCATGAAAGCAATTCTGTCTGAGCTTCTCTTCATTGGTAATAATAGGCACCCGCCCCATATACCACACTTACAATATCTACCATATGTACTTTACCCAGAAACCCTTAAATATTCTCTATAATTGAGAAACTAGGTTATTTTATAGTATAATTGGCAAAGAAATCATAGCGATTTATACAAAAAGCTATTTACAGATAAATTTAACTTTGGGTATTAGCCTGGATAATAGGAAAGTAAAGGAAAATGTGTAAGTGCTGTGGAGTAGAAGTAGACAAAATTGAAGTTTTATTGGTTTTTTTAACACCGCGTCTTTTTTTTTCATTAGCACCACGTCTTACTACCCGTTCGGGTTATACGCTTAAGTACTAATTACGCTAATGGATTAGGAATTGGGAAGGTTGAATAGAGGAAGTGAACCCGAATTTGCGTGGAGAGAAAGTGGAAAACCATTTAGGAAAAACCATCCCCAGTTCACCCGACCGAGATTCGAACCTCGATCTCCCCGTCCTCGGCAGTCGGGCTCAACACGACTAGCGCGTTAGCCAACTACGCCACCGAGGCGGGTAACACCGCGTCTTATTACCCGTTCAGGTTACACGCATATGTAACAAATAAACTAATGCTTTAAAGTATTTGGAAGGTTATATTTGTAATAAGTGTAACCAAATACGCGTAGAGGAAGAGTTGAAAACCATTTTGTAAAAACCACTCTCAGTATACCAGACCGAGATTTGAACCTCGATCTACCCGTCATCGGCAGTCTAGCCTGACACGAAGTAGCACTTTAGGCTATGAGGCCATCGAAGCTGGTATAAAAAATAATGTTAAAATATATGTTAAGAGGTTATACATAGGAATATATTAGTAGAAGTTGGTAGGTTTTTTTTAGAAGCTACTAAAGCTAAACTTGATAATTAATACGATTTTGGTAAATCCAATTATAAATTATAATCTTGTTCAGATGAGGTAAGCACACTCTCTTTATAGTAAACAATTATTTAAATTACCCAGATTTCATATTAAGCTAATTTTTAAGGGTTTATTATATTTTATAAATGTATAGCTAGCATAATAAAATCCGTTTACGATTAGTTACGTATCCTAATATATGTATTTTATATATTAATTGAAATGTATGAATGTTCTAAAATTAAAAATATTTGTATGGATATCTTTTTAAACTTACTTTTATAAGTCCTTTTATAATACTTTCCATAAATATATATTTCCTAGAACAATTATATGTAACCATATTTAAATTACTATCAACAAATTTGAAAAAAATATTTAACTACAGTGACCTCAAAATAGTGTTGTTGTTTAATATTTCTTGAATCATTCTTGTATTAAAATTTTACATTCATCATTAAATATGTTTTAAAAAAAACTTTTACTAAGACGAAGAAAGAATAAAGTTTATTTGACATTGCTTGCCACATCAAGTAAAAATTTAGATATAGTGTTTAATGTGTATTAATTAAAATTACCATCATTTATCGAGTATAAAAAGATATATATATTAGGCCCTATAAATACCATTAATTTGATTTTTAAGAATAAAATTAAAATTATATATATCACCTAAATGCAAATATGAAATTTAATATTTAAAATAAAAGTTCCATCCTCAATTTCTAAATATATTAGTTTACTTGTATCACGTGATGTTGCTTGGATTTCATTGATTAGATTTTTTTTATAACTAAAAGGTTTCAAGATTTATTCTTAAAGGTGCTATAAATATCTAAATATATAATCCACCCCAAAGATGTCACCATCTGTCAAACTATGCAAAAGATCTTCTTCGTCTTTTGAAGCAAAATGAGAATCCTCCCTCCATCTTGTTTACAAGTTTTATTTCACATCAGGGAACATGCGAACTTGGAAAAATATTAAAACATATAATTTATAAAATTCATGTTTAAAGAAACGTTTCATAACATTGATAACAATAATGTAAATTAACATTTTTATATAATATTTTCAGGTAAAACACGTCCGCATCACCAGCAAATTGAAACCTCGTGATTATTTTTTTGGGGAACTAAAATTTTCGTTTCCTGTCTGCTGAATCTCAGCTTGAAGTATTCAAAACAAATATAAAAATCACTCCGTTTATAGGCAGTGATAGTAGATATCTCTACTAAGGATTACATTATCCCAGTTTTTGTTTAAAGTAATTGAACGATCGTAGCATCTATCTCGACCGTTTGATGTTTCGCTTCTGCCTCTGTCCAAGATTTTATTGTCAAATTCAAGGACTAGATTTAACATGTATTGGCCTGAACATTCTTTGAATATTGCCTTAGCGACATATGTATAAATTTACTTCTCTCATATAAAAAAAAGTACTGTAATCCTGAAAATTTTGACCTCAATATCCAGTTTAATCTTTAAGATTTAAGTGCCTGTAAACCCTAAAGTGGATTTCATAGTTCCTTCAGTATGTCTTAGCTATTTGTCTCTGGCCTAATATCAAAAATCTTGTTGGGTTTGGTTCAAACATTAGTTTCTACCTTGAAATGTATTTCTATTTTGACCCCACACCTAATGTAAATGGTTATTTAATGATTAGTGATTTTAGAAACTTATGATTTTTTTGAAAACGGAATAATAAATAGGTTATCTAGTATATTGACAAGTACACAGATATTATATCTATATATATTATATACATCACTAGAAAGTTGATTAAAGCCAATAATTCTGTTTCTAAAAATCCTTTCTTAACTAAGCTAATCAAAATATATAATTAATTCGTATAACAAAGGTATCTATTGAGTCAACAAGATTTCCCAGTACTAAAAAATCAATCTGATCTTATTTTAAATTAATTTATTGTGGTAGTTTTTAATTACCTGTATCTTCTTATGGCGTTTAAATGAAATATAAGGAATTATATTTTAATAACATTACAATAGATATTTTTAAATATGTAGTTCATAAATACTTCTTTAGTTAATAAAATATATTTAGCTAACTTAGCTAGTTACTCTATGGTATCAATATCTTCAAAGTCCAATGACACACTTAAAAACGTACGTAGCCTATTCCTATCTTGAGCTAGTTCTATCCAGTCCACCTCATTACACACTATATCTATCCTAAGGTAGTTTTATCCAGTCCACCTCATTACACACTATATCCATCCTAAGGTAGTTTTATCCAGTCCATCTCATTACAGCCTATATCTATCCAGAGGTAGTTTTATCCAGTCCATCTCATTACACTCTATATCAATCCTAAGGTAGTTTATCCAGTCCATCTCGTTACAGCCTATATCTATCCAGAGGTAGTTTTATCCAGTCCATCTCAATACACTCTATATCAATCCTGAGGTAGTTTTATCCAGTCCATCTCATTACACTCTATATCAATCCTGAGGTAGTTTTATCCAGTCCATCTCATTACACCCTATATCTATTCTGAGGTATTTTCATCCAGTCCACCTCATTACACTCTATTTCAATTCTAAGGTAGTTTTATCCAGTCCATCTCATTACAACCTATATCCATCCTGAGGTAGTTTTATCCAGTCCCCCTCATTACACTCTATATAAATCCTGAGGTAGTTTTATTCCAGTCCATCTCATTACACTCTATTTCAATTCTAAGGTAGTTTTATCCAGTCCATCTCACTACACCCTATATCTCTTCTGAGGTAGTTTTATCCAGTCCATCTCATTACACTCTATATCAATCCTAAGGTAGTTTTATCCAGTCCACCTCATTACACTCTATATCAATCCTGAGCTAGTTCTAACCAGTCCACCTCATAACACTAAATATCAATCCTAAGGTAGTTTTATCCAGTCCACCTAATTACACCCTATATCTATCCGGAGGTGGTTTTATCCAGTTCACCTCATTATACACTATATATATCCTGATGTAATTCCATCCAGTCCACCTCATTACACCCTATCCCTATTTAGAGATAGTTCTATCCAATCACCTTACTACACTATCACTATATTAGGCTAATTATATCTAGTTCACCTCATTATTAAGTAAAAAAAAAACCAATTCATATAGTAAACCAAGATCCATAAACACAGCCCCGTACACTTAGAGCTCTTACTATCGTCACAAAGCTAATTAAATGACTTCATCAATTTTCAACCTCACTTATATAAATAGGAACAGCTATTATAATTGTTATAGTTATATAATAATGGAGTAATGTAAATTAAGGCAGAAACAAACCTAAGAAAACAGGTACCGTGAACATACACAAAAGTGCAGCTAAGATACAAGTCAATAATATTTTATTTTCATCCTCTGATAAATGAAGAATCAAACCAGAAAATAGACAAATTAACTCCACCCCCCCCCTCACTCCCTTTTACACCAATTTTATCTGAAAGAGGTCAAATCGGTTGAGGAAAATGTGTATTTCCCTTCGATATATCTTTCATGCACCTTAGAATCTCATAAATGGCAAAAGAGAAGATGAATACAACGGAAAGAAGCGTAAGGAAAGTATTGGAAGGGGAGGGAGGGGCAAGTATGTTTGTAGGGAAGCGATGAATCACGATGTATGAAGGACGACGTAAAGAAGAAAAGTATGTGAAGTGGTCGTTTCTGTATCGCCTGGGGGTAATATTTCTCTTCACTTCTGGCTGAAATGAGGCGCCTCAATTCCTTATGGCTGCCCTCCAGATCACTTCAGACGCCTTACATGGATACCAACTGCCTTTATGAGGATGCCAAATACTGAAAGAATAATCTTCTTCGAGTGTTCTTCAATGTAGTGTGACAATATAAAAGGCTGTGAGCACAAAAGCCTACTTTGCCAAAAACTTGTGTGTTTATGTATATATACATAAACACACTGTCAGGAATTTTATAATATAATATATATAAATAATTTTTTACGTTTAGTAGACGTTTTACTGCTCAACATTTTATATCGTCACACTTCATTAAACAGCACTAGGCCAATCTATAAATTTAAATATACAGGATTTCAAAATTTTAAGAAAAAGTTATAAAACTTGATCATAGTTTAGTATTCTTTAAAACGAGTAAAAATGTCTAGGTAAACCAAAACAACTCATAGATACAGGAGGAAATTTTGTATTTTAATTGAACAAAAGGTGTTCTATATTTTTTAACACTGCGTTTTGCTTCCCGTTCGAGTTATACACATATGTAGTAGTGACTAAATTTTTGAAAACAAGAATCAAAGTATTTAACAAATATATTAATATAAATTAATAAATTTATTGAAATACATATATTAAGATATATATAGGGCAAAACACACTTACTGACATATTAATTACCGTATTTCCATAATCTTGGACTAGAAATCTTAAAAAAGGTTGCCCTTTTAAGGTCCCATACAAGATATAAAATGAGGTTTTTCGGAATTTTATCCCTGGTAAGCGAAGAAGGGAGGTTGAAGGCTAATCAAAATTCACTTACCAACTTATTCTATGGCATTAAGAACTCAAAAGTTAATTACCGCACTCACAAATGTCCGCCACTTATCACCTGTCGAGAGCTAATTATTTTACTCAAGGGACAGATATGGCATACTTTTTAGTGTTTCTTGATTTAAAAGTTTTTACGGTGAGAGCTCATCATGCCCATGCCCAACCCCCAAGAAGGAGGACCTCCCCTATCAGCTGTCCACGACTGCTTATTCAATATATTCGCAACTACCCCTAATCTTCTATCCACTACCTGAGGACGGGCTCTGCCGTGGATGATAGGGACAAACGAAACAGTTTCAAAATTCACTAATGTATCTTATTAATCCAGCGGATATAGATCTTTGACATTTAAAATAGAGGCTATTTTATAGAAATGCTTGAGACTTTTTTAAAGATTTTTAAAATGTAATTTCCTAAGAGGGTTGAGAGGGGCAAACAGTATGCCACTCAATGACTCACTCATCACCGTATTCCCCAACACTTGGGCCTGGAAACTTATAGTTTTTCAACGCGGGAAGCTTGTAGGATTGTCTCAAATAAATAGAAAAATCTAAAATTTGGGGCTCATAAATAGAGAACATTTTTTTAGATATGATTGGAAATTAAAATATGGCAGACACGTATAGAAATAACTCCCGATAACCAAATAAATCATTAAAAAAATTAATTTCTAAGAGTACATTAAAGAAAAGAAGGTGGGATCGTTCAAAATTTCCAAAACTAATAGTAAACAGCTACATACTAGTGTGGTATAAAACTGAAATTTGGCAGACAGGTAAAAATAACACTCAAATAAATCTTAAGAGCGGGGAAAAAAAAAATTGGGACTTTGAAAAAAATAATTGCTTAGCGAATTTTTTATGTATATTTACACATGGTAATAGAGCTTTTTTTCGAAATTTCTGTCCCATAGCTCGTTCTGAATATTTACATATTTTCAAAAATGTGATAAAGATGAGAGTATTATTATTTAGAGGAAATTTTATCATACTTGCGAAGATTGAGATAATAGTTTTATATATATAAATGACCACCTCAGTAGACCCAACTGGAATTCGATCCTTGACCTCCTTGTCATCAGAAAAACAGATTTGACCAGACGTAAACCTTTATTTCACAAGTCCACTTGCGCACGTAATGTTACTTTCGTTAAGGGTATTTTTTTTAATCTATATTTTTAATAATAAATTACATTTTATACAGCTTCAGTGTCTTATTTAATTTAATTATGCTTAATACTCTATTTTTAATAGAGATAATAAAGATGCAAAATAAAAAATATATAAAATGAAGAAATAAAAGAAAATATAGTTTAAAGGATATAATAAAAAGAGGTAGGTATACATAAGGGAAAAAATATATCAAGGAAAGAGAAGAATATAAATACAAAAAAAGAGCAGAAGTTCCTAAAAATAAGTTCTCAAGTTCTTCTTCCAGAATTTGAAGATACACTTTGTGTCGTGTTTATTCTTCTTTTATTTTTGTAACTACAAACTCCAAGCAACAAAATTTAAATGATATAAATTTTTACTTAAATATCTTCGGATGATATTGAAGCCTTCTTCTCTTGATATATTTAATAAGCCAGCATGAAATGACTAACTTTTAGTTATTTTAAATATGAATATTAATATTAAGATATGAAGGTTGAGAATGACCTATTTTGTTCTATAAATTACTGTTTCTTTAAAATCAAATACGGTTATTAAAATTAGGGGCAGAAAAGAAAGCTTTGAAAACTGATAGCTGAGTTATTTATTATTTTTAAAAACTCTGACTGAGATTATAGCCCTGATCTCTCGTCAACTACGAGGTAGAAGATTACATAGATGCGTCATAAGACATACAAATCCATTAACATATCTCAATATAATAATAAATTTTGGTGTAAATCAACTTTGGCAATATATACCTCCATGTATGGATACATTGCTTGAGTGGTGTAGAATTTCATATGATCGCAGAAATGCACGGAGTTTTATGAGGCTTTGCTCCTTCTATCACCAAATCTTGATTTTGAATGGTAAAACAGAACCTAGAATTATTTTTAAATTATAATAATTATTGTATTATATATCTGTTTGAGTTGTACGCCTATGTTCTAATTATCCTTATGTATTTTTGATGAGAGAGTTGGCATCTAAATGAAATGTAACCACATTTGTTTGGAATGAAGATTATAAAACCATGTGTTTAAAAACCCCTTCAGTCCACCCAACTGGGTTTCGAATCCTGATATCCCCAAAACCTGCAGTATAGTCCAATCAGTTGTGAGAAGTACGACTTTAATTCCTTCAAATTGGTTATTTTTACAACCATGGTACAACTCAACACGGATCGACATTAGAACCTTCTATTTAACTAAGTGGTTTCAATTAGTTTCAACACACTTGACGTGTTGATTACCGTGTATCTCGCTATCTTGCGCATGCGCACTGATTAAATTCGTCTGGCTGCGAGTGTTGATTGGTTTCCATATGCAGAATTTGTGGTACACAGCGGAAAAAAATTGTAACTCTTTCAATTCGCACCGAATGGAACCAAGCAAATTGCACTGACATCTCGCGATTGGATTATAGCTCGATACATGACTTTTTTTTTCTGTGAATTCACGAGCAAAGGTTGCTGGATCAAGGTAGTTAAGGTCTCCTCTTGAAGGGGATTGTGCTATTTAAACAAAAAAAACATAAAATAGTGAAGTGAATATCTGTTTAGACTTCCCTCCCTCCATGTTCCTATTAATACCAGTCTTAAGATTTTTCCTTAGATTTGAAGTTGATAATTTTCCTTAATGATCCAAGTTAGACAGAAAACAAATGAATACTATATTCAATAATAAACAATATTCAGAGAAAATAGCCATGATTCACGTGTTTTAATACTGTGTCCAAACAATACGTATCAAAATTAAAAAAAAAACTAAGTACACGACCTATAGCTTAGAGTAATAAATTCAAATCTCTTGGAGTAACTACAAAACGAAATACTTTTTGATCAGCTGCCATATTAAAAACGGTTAATCATATCAAAATATTATATGCATGCGTTGTTTGGCCTAGGTTCAAATAATGTATCCACCAAATTTAATTAAAATCTATCAATAAATTTGGCAGGTATCGAGGAACCAGTTTTTCTGACAGACAGACAGAAAAAAGTTGACAAATGTTCCAAATTAAAACAATTCCTCATTTAGCTCGATCAGCTAGAAAATGTTTTCTGTGTTAAAATTATATAACATTAACGTAAAAACACGAACAAAACTTGATGAACGTGGTTTGTCATCTTTAAGACCGACACTTTTGGGTGGGAAGGGCAGCCATCCACGACTGTTAACGACGTCGGGGGACACTTGACTTATGGGCGCCGGTCGTAATGTGGTGATTCTCAGGCGTCCACCGATGACGGGCCGATGATGAACAACGTTGCAACGAGAAACTCTCATTTCCCCTTCCCCACCAACCCTTTAATCCGGACATACCTGCCATCCTCTTCCGTCGCGCACAGACGAAGAGCCAGAGCTTTGATTATTCTGAGCTTTTATGACGTTGTTGTTGGCTGTATGCGTATAAACCGAACGGGTAGTAAGACGCGGTGCTAATAATAATTGTTGGCTGTCATCTAATATAGCTTTCAACTTCTATGTCGCTTTGCTTGGTGGGCCTTTATGTATTCTGTGACACCCGCACAAATAAAGTATTACTTTAATTACAAATATTGTCTTATTGTAATTTATATAGAAGTTTCTTTCCAATCTCATTCTTGAGGTAAGAGGGGCATTGAAAAGTTATACTTTCCCTTCAGCAAGGGGTTTGATTTGTAAACATAAATTTTAGTTTCTCATATTAATAAAAAGTATTGTAGTCGTGTTTGAACCAAAAAAAAGTTAATTACACCCCTTTTCTCTGCCCTAAATGTCTGCCTGTTTCTGTCCAATGATTCAAAACGGTTAGAAGCATTTTTTTTTTTCAAACTTGATATCAAGATGCTATCTCTCGATGTTTTATTTTTATTCTGATCCTAGCTCTAAAATTAAAAGTAGTTTAATGATATTTTTTGTTCCAAATTTTGGCCCAAGAATAAGATTTATGTGGCCTGTCAGCTCAAGTGAAATAATTCAACTAACAGAAATTAACACTATATCAGTCTCTTTGAGCTGACGAAAGTGCTCGCTAACTTCCATGTAGCTCCCAGGATCATAAGTATAATGTAGTATGAAGAACGTACACAAACCCAGAAAATTATATCTTATCACTCAAAACAGTTTATGAACAGGCTTTGATGGCGTCCTACTTAGTCAGTTACCGAGTTGTTCAAGCTGACGAAGCACATACCATTGCTGAAAACCTTTCCAAGCCTTGCGTAAAGGACACAGTTGAATGTAAAAATTAAAGCAGTAGCTGTTTTTTAGGCCAACGATAAAGTACAAGCGTTTAAAAAGAAAATCTAGTTTTGGGAGGATTCAATGAAAAATCTAAATCTAGAACAGCTTCCCAATGGTAACATAATTTAGAGAAGAAATAGATTCTGAAATACCAGAATATATCTTAAATGATTTTCACGTTCATCTGATAAATTTGCTTGGTAGTTTCAACTGCTATTTTCCAGAAGAATTCCACAAAAAAATTAAATAAAACTTTTGGGTTTAAAGCACATACTCTGCTGTGTCGGAAAAGCCAACCTGTCTGACATCAGACCCGTATGAGAGTACGCTTGATTTGACATCAGATTCTGTAGTAAAAGATAATTTTGCAACAAGAATTCACTGTCAGAATTTTGGTGTCAGCTAAAAGACGAATTTAAAGTATTGTCAGATGAAACGAAAATCATGCTTCTACCCTTTACAACAACTTACTTATGTGAATCAGGATTCTCTGCCTATGTGACTTCTAAAACCAAACAAAGATTCCACCTGAATTCAGAACCAAATTTTCGGTTGCAGCTTTCCCAAATTAAACCAGATATAGCCACATTGTGCAAATCAAAACATTCCCACCCCTCTCATTAGAATCTAAGTTCGCGGGCTATGCTTTATCGTTCTTTATAGATGCCAAGCTACATTTTTTTTTTGAAACTGTAATACCTTATATATGGGAGTAGTATTGTGTATTTACAATACTTGCTTTGAATTAGTTCTCAAATGTGTTGCTTTACTTTATGTTTTTTGTTGTTTTATTCGTTTATGTATTTAAGTAAGTTTCTTATTGCTCTGAAATTAGTGAAGAATTTTTTTTTGTAATGAAATAAAAATGGATGTCTAAGGTGAATATGCAGGGGACGCGAGTTAAGGAGAGTTAATTTAAAGTTTCTAGAGTCAAACTTTTTTTTTGCCAAAATAAGCAAACTATTGCTTCTATATGAATATAGAGTTTGATTTTATTCACATGATGACCTCAATAGTACTTGAATATATGTCATGAGCAGAGCGGTTTTATCAAAGAAACTTTTTAAATGAAGAGAAAAAATTTGTTATTAAATTCTAGGACATCCTTGACAGATATTCAAGAAATGTTGATATCACCATGTGAAGAAAATTAAACTCTTTGTTTCTATAGAAGCGATATTTTATTTATTTGGTTCAAAAGAAAGTTTTGCTATAAAAATTGCAAAAACTCTCTCCTTTCCTTGAATCCCCTGCATCCTCACCTTAACATGGCCAAATGCTTAAAAATTTGATTCCAGAGTCAATACTGCTGTCATTCGGTAACTATATATTTAGGTGCTATGTAAAAATATTGACGCATTCAAACCGAATACACGTATGTGCAAAATGGTTGTTTAGAGAAAATTATATTTAAAGTTCTAATTTTCAATGTATTTCAATGAGAAAAACTAAGTTTTGATCAAAATTTAAGCTATTTTGAATTAGAAAAATAATTCGTGCTTTTGTTATATAATAAAAAAAATTGACTAACAACTTGAAATTGCAGTTACGTAAAAACAGCCAAAAATGAACATAGGTACCTTTGGCCTAAGGGCAATGATAGTGTTCCGTCACGAATTTTTTTCTTGAAAAGTTCTCCAAGACTCAAAAAGTTTGGAAACCACTGGTCTAGAGGAACCCCTGAAGGGGTCTGTAGGGGCTCCATGGTTCCGAGGAGTACATATTGAGAAATGCGGTTTGACAGGATTTGCTCGAATTTCAATATAGATCATTGGAGTTTTGTTAAGATAGATAGTCCAATCCAAAATATAAATTAATATATTACCTAACTTACGGTTCACATAGTGTATACTTATATGTTCCAATATAAATACCCTTTCTACTAAACTTTTTAAAACTTCTGATAAAATACAACTATTTCCAGAAGCTGTTAACGAAAGTGGAACAGATAAAATATTTATCAACCCTTCAAGAAAACACAAAGCACTTCTTTTTACGATCATTCTGTGGATGTGGCATTGTGTTTTCCTTTCTATCTATGAAAAGCGAACAAAGAGTAAATATGATTGCTTGTATCGATCAAACCTTCATTGACGTACCAAAGTAATATAACTTGAAGTAGTATCAATATAAAAAATAGAGACTTAATAATAACACGAAAATTTGTTATTGGATCAATAGATGAATTTAAAATATTGAATGGATTGTGCAGAAATATCTGAGTTTTTTTAAATATAAATTAACCAGCATACTATATATATTTGTATCTTACACAAGCATATAATAAGTCTTGGAGAAAGCATGTTGTACAGTTATTAATTATTATTTTCTATCTCGAAAGTTTCACTAGTTAAGTATTAGATTAATAATACTAAAAAATTACACATGGCTTGACTCCCGTATGCATGCGTCATTTATCAAAATCTACGAATATGAAAAGTTGGCTTTATTTGTAACAGAATCAAAAAGAATTAACCTTAGAAACTATGTTGTTAGTAATTTTTTACTAAGTTGTTTGTAGTACGCCTTAAACGTCATGACTACTAACTTATTTACACTAATAATGTTAGTCCGAGAAATGTATAGTTCAAAAAAAGTGCCATATTTTACTTGGATGGAAAATGATAAATAATGTAGAGGGGAAAAAATTATATTTACACCAGTCTATGATTCAATTTTTACCTATCCATCACTGTGAAACTAGATTATAAGAAACTGATGCCTTTTTTTTTCTGCATTATCATTGTTACCGTGGGATGTAGGTTTCGTGGGTTTTTTTTACGCTTCTTACCACCTATCCATTTTTATATGCATTTTAACTAAGCTACCTATTGAGTTAAGAATAAGGTATGATTTAGGAGAAATGTGCTCACATTTGCTTGGATAGATGCTTAAAGACAAGTTAAGAAAAAAAAAACCTTCCAACACCCTGTCAACAATCGAGTCCTTACCTGTCCTTCATCAGCAAACCAGACTAAAACCCATACCGGTGGCCGCATAGTCTAAGGTGCTAATCTCTCATATATCAGACTGCCGATGAAGAGGAGATAGAGGTTCAAATCTCGGTCAGGTGTACTGAGGGTATCGAACCCAGGATATCTGTGATCTGTAACAGGTAACCTTTTACCACTGGAAACACCATTTTTCAAAACTGTTTTCCACTCTCCCTCAACGGAAATGTGGGTACTACTTCCTGCCAAATCTCCTCGCTCTCAGTTATGTCTGAAGGTTGTGTACCGGGGGTAAGAAGGAGCTACTGGCAACATAGATGAACCAGCGTTGCGAAAATTGTCTCATATTTGAGGAGAGATTGACCAAACAAAAACTAGAAACTGACATCGCTGTTTCCCAATTGTAACCATACAGTTCTCTCAGCGAACAACGGCTCTCATTACAAAATGAGGAGAAAAACCCCTAAGGCATCTCTTTGTTAAACCAAAACATAGTTCGAAAACAAATCGATATATCTCGTCCCATTAAATAACCCACTCTACATCCCCCCTCCCCCCTCCCCCTCCAATAAAAATAATAATACAGATCAGAACATTAAATACAATGGTTTTCTTTTCGTTATGTCATTGGGGTATTTATCAGGTTCCCCACAATGCCCTAGGATAGAGTTTTTTTTTTTTTTTTTTCTGTTCGTTAGCACAACGTTCCGTGGGGGGAGGAATAGGGAGTGGTTTTGGACAGCAAGAAATCACCCCCCGGGTTCTCATTACAGCAAACCTCCCCTTTCCCCTTCCACCCACACCCAAGTCGGGCCACCAAAACAAATGCCCCCCCCCCCACTCCCTCCTTTTTTCTCCAAACCCATCTCAACCCTCCAACCCTCTTTCCCCCCCAACCAAGCGAGTTAATTTAAGCTCGGAGTTTGATCAATAGCTGGGTGAGAACTGACAAACTTGTCTAATTAGACACAAACACTCACGCTATATTAAAAAAAATACACTGACGTCATCACAACACATATAACCGGTTCGACTACACAGTCTCCAATATGAAAGGGATGGCTCATTATATAGTCGGATTGAAATATGAATAAACTTATTTGAAAATCAGAAAAAAATTGCTTCATTTAATTAAACTCTAGTTGTTGATGGCTTACATTTATATGAGGTATTTAAAGTGTACTTTCTCAACCAACTGATTCTATCAGTACATGACTGATATACTAACTTAAATCTAGAACAAACACAACATCCAATCACTGGACTTTAAATCATCTCTGCCAAAGGGTAAACCCGTATTTCCCCAATGATAAACTTTCCGGTCATGTAAGGAATCAAACCCGGGACCCTCATCTCATAAGACAGACACACTACTGACTGTGCTATGGTGTCGAATAGTCCTAATAATCCTATGTTATAGTTTAACTCAGGTTTTACAAAGTGGCAGCTCAACAAGTTCATAATTTTTTTAAATCTTAAATGTTAGTCAAACCCTTGGTTTAGTAGTCACCTGGCTACCAAAATAAGGGTCCTAAGGTTCGACTCCCAGTTGGTAGACTGAAGTGGCTGGCGAACACAGTTACAGGAGATGTGGAAGAGACAGATTCAAAAAGTAAGACCAATACTGCAGTATATTAATCAGATAGCGAATGATGTTGGCATAAGAATTAGGTAAAAATATGTTAAAAATCTGGCCCAAATAGTCAAAAAGTGGAAGGATGCAGAAAAATAATCGCAGGATGGATGTCCTTACGATGATGATAAATATAATTATTCTATAAAATTATTTTGAAATGAAATACCTATTAATTTTAGGTAGCTAGTTTCTTGATTATACCATTGATAAATAAAATAAATTTAAGATATTTTAAGAAAAATTAAACTAAACTTCAAATTAAATAAGTATATCTAGAGTCTTAAATCTTATAGATTATATTTAGCTTTCATAATATTCTATATAAACACAATAAGTATGTACAAAGTCCAATTTTAATTTGAAGTGAACTTGAATCGAATATATGGAATATTCTTGAAGCCGAATCGAGATTAGAATATTTTATTTTAGTTTTCTTATGCTTGGAAAAAAAAATTAAAATTGTTTTTATTTATAAAAATTTAACAGAGATTAAGTATTTTATCTCTCAATAATTTTACTGTCGAAATTTCTAAGTCCAGAATTTGTTTCGAAGCTAAATAGAAGCTGATGTTTGTTTCGAAGCCAAGTTGAAATTTATAAGATTCACACACCCCTGCAACACAATATAACTTTTGAATGGCTCGTGTCTCAATAAATCACTTCCAATTATTTTAACTTTGATCTATTCATGATACTAAAACTCATAAAAGAGCCAAAATACTATTTTTAAGTTAACAATATAACTTTAAAAATAAGAATCTCATCCTACATACCCGTCTATTATCATCACCAAGATATTACAAAACTTAATTACTTTTTTTCGCTTTTCAAAAAGAAGAGCTAGTGCTATTTTTCTTTGTATTCGTTTTCATATGTCAAATGTGAATGGTTATCCCCATAATATTAAATAGATTTTCTTTCATGATTTATTGTTTGAAAAAAATAAGATTGATACACAAATAAATGACATGTATTGATGATAAAAAGAAAATAATATATATATATATATATAATATGGAATGAGGACTTTGAGGGTAGGACTTGGGAGGGATTTGATTTAAATTTGTGATAAATGTTCAAATACTTTTTCACGATCAATATACTTCCCTGCCTCCGGGATTAAGTAGGTAAACTAGTCAACAACATGTCTGAAATATCTTGGTTCAATTTTCGGGTGAACCTTTTTTTTTTATTCATTGTACCTTACCATCCGTTTGGGCTATATTCATGCTAACTACACTGATGGGCTAGGTTGAGAAAGATAGAACTTAGTGATAATGTACTAGCATTTGACCCTTACTCAGGATCACAGACTATGTCGTAAACTATGAGTGATGAATGATCTTAAGTACAAAATGAATGTGTCTTTAAAGGTTTTTTTTTTATCTTCACAATTTACTCAACTGAACAGAAAAACTTCATAGAGAATTAGATGACAAACTACATTCAAATGGGAACAGCATTTCACTAGATACAGTCCTCCATCTTTTTACCTCCACAAATTCCTCCTTTTTTCATCCAACCTCAGAAAGTTTATAATGAGGTTTTCATTTGCAAAGAAAATGGTGTAGTCGCGTGAAGGTAGTCAGGTTGTAATTATTTGATTACATCTTCAAGCACTCCAAACATTGATGTCTAAAATAGTTAACGTTCTGGAATAATAAAACTTCTAGGTAGAGGTTCTTAAAGAGGTAATTAATTTGTATAATAAATGTAATTACTCAGTGCTAGTGAAATCGTGCCACCATATCGTGCATATTTAAGTCTTTTTTGATCTAGGTTTAAATTAATTTATTTGTTTTCAAATTAATCTTTTAGATAAGAATAGATAAAAAGAACCTTGACTTTAATAATTATATATCGATTAAATCAGAATAAGAAAACATTCTATACATCCAATCGTATTAAAAAATTAAATAATTAAACTGCTCAGACGTTAATATATCCGCAATTAGGTATTTTAATAATTAATGCTAAAGTAATATTACCGCCTATTAGTTACTTTGGTTTCAAATCCCGTTTCTAAGTGTGTGACCTTTTTTAACTAAGTATTTTTGTTTGGCATACAATCTGTGCAATTTTTTTTTGTGCTACGTCGTATTATTTCCACCCTTCTGCACTATTCGCATTTAGTCACACAAATTGGAGTATGAACTAGTCAAATAGAGCTTAGAGTATATTTGCTGGAAGGAGAGTGGAAGATTCAATTTATTAAAATACCATAAACTCAATCAATACTTACGACTAAGATTTGACCCCTGACCTTATCACATGAATAATAAGTCACACTATAACATTTTGGGGTTTAGCCTGCGCGCCCACCGATGCGACTATAAATATTAATGCATTTGACTAGTGTTAAGTCAAAAGGGTAGTCACAGAGGAAAAGTAATAAGAAAATGCACAAGCATTTCTGCGAGGATAAATTAAATTACCACGATAACGAAATATAAATCTTGATGCATCTGAAGCGTCAGTCATATCGAATCATGTGTGGGGTAGGTCTTATGGCGGCAAACAATCCGTCATAAGGTAACCTATCCAGTGGTCACGTAGTATAGGCTATCAGGCTTGCAATAACCTGGATTCCTAGAAAGTGAGGTTGAGTTTCAAATCACAGCCGGATGTGCTGGGAATATATTTCCAAGAATGATATTCCGATATTATTAATGCGACTACCATTTGCTATGAAACTACCTTCCACTTCTCTATCCCTTGAGTTATTCCATCAATAGCCACAGTGACCCACATCGTGGTCACATGGCCTAGACCGTAGTGATGAAAACTAACGGCCCACCGATTGATTTTATCCACCTGCCAAATATTTAACAAGCAAACAATTGTTTGCATAAAAATATATTGATAACTAACTAATATATAAGAAATAAAGAGAAATTTTTTTTCTCAATATTAGTTCAAACAAGACTACCAACCACTAGATGTCAAAAAGGTTGTCAACCCCTTGCCTAAGACATCCCTCTCTAATTGACTTTTGATGGGGGTCAGGGTTCAAGTCTTACCCGAGTTTTAATGATGGCTATTTTAACTAAAAGCTATCCCATAGCCTCCAATTTCTCTAAGTTTGATCTTCATAATATATGTTCATTATTTTTTAATAAATTCCAGTAGCCTAAACATTTATTAAGATGGGGGAAAAAGACACACACATATATATGCCTATATATTAACGTGAAACAATAGATTTATATAATCATTAATTTCTCACGTTAATGTCCAAATGGACAGAATAAAGCACACACAATGGTTACTCTCTATATAAAGTTCCAAGACCCTTGTCAAGTTCTCCCCAAGTGCCTAAACACAATTCTTTTATCAACAGGAACAACCTCAAATTGCCCACGGTGATAAAGGTCCAAGTTTCTCTCTATTTCCCCTTTCCACCCCTACAAAAATAAATAAAAAATGACGCCCATGTTCCAGATCAAAGGTACCAGTCATTTTGCCAATCAACTGCTACAAATCCTCATAAAACAAGTGTTTCAAATACACACCGATCGTAATAGTTGTAATTATGATCAATTGCTTCCTAGCGCCGGATGGAACAGATTACCCAGGTTGATCTAGAGGTGCTAAGGGGGGGGTAGGAAGGGATATACCCCTCCAACAGTCCCACACCGCTTCAGGGTGATGGATCATAGTAACGATGTGCTATGATGTCTATGATGGATGGGAGTGTGAAATTAACTCGGATCCCTCATGGTAGAAGTCACTTATATCCTGCACCGTTTATAATTACCCATGGATATTATGTTCTTATAATATCTACACTTGTTTCTGAGATCTCTTTTAGAATGTGTTCAGTATAATTGTGGTAGGAAGGTAGGTCGTACCCTTAACTGTATGCACGAGGGCTGCTAAAGCTTCAACATAATCTCGGTATGGCTTTGCCAGTAACTGAGAGATTAGAATCTACATTTGGAGAAAAGCATATTCAGATGGTTTTCCACTAAATGTTTTAACCCTACGTGCCTATTTTAAGCAATTGGAACATCTGAAGGAATGGTTTGATGTGGTGTAAAAGATGGGCTATGGTTTGTCCATTAAACTGACAGATGATATCTATATTACGATTCTATTGATATAACTCTTAAGACCACTTATATATCAATGATGTTGATGATGGGCTTAAAATCTGACTTATAAATATATTTTAAAAAAAGTTTAAGTTATTCGTGCATTTTTCAGATATTTATATGACAAACCTGCTATGACCTATATTTGAAAGATATTTTTCAAACAAAAGTAATGACTTGGTGTTAATTGTCACTCTACTATAATTTTACATTTATTTTTCTATTTATTTTATTTATTTTTAACTCACCTAATAGATTTGTTAATTATTTACCCCGGTCAATTATATTTATCTTTTAATCCATGTGGCATAAAAATTAATCGTAATTTTAAATTTAATTCTCCTGTATATAAATATAATAATAAAAATTATATATATATATATACTTGATCTATACAGTATGCCGTATATATATAGCATATAATTTATTATATAATAAGTATATATGTATGTTATTAATCCATACAGTATGCCATATATATATATATACAGTATATATATATATATATATATCCATACAGTATGCCATATATATATATATATAGATGCATACTGTTATGGATTTATATATATATATATATAATTATACTGTATATATATATATATATGGCATGATGTATGGATCAAATATATCATACATATATTTATTATTATTATTATTATTATTTGTACATTGGTTCATCTTAGCCATTTATACTCCCGGACGTTAATAAGTAGGATTGTATGTGAAAACATAATAAATGATTGTGTTTTTTTTTGTTTATTGTAGTTCTACCTAGTACAATCCATTCAGTGATTCATTTATTTATATTGTTCTATATTGTATTATATGCATTTGCCTCAACTCTTGATGCGATTCTAATCTTACCATCGTTGTAGCTGGTGTCATGGTTTTTTTTATACATTTTATCATCGTCCAGAAAGCATTCTCGAGATCACCTAGTGGTCTCGAGTTTTAAGGCTCATAGTGTTACCGTCAGAGCTAGCAGAATAAGAGGTAATATATTTTTTTATTTCTCCTAAAGTGTAATATCTAGGAGTGGTGTCCACCAAATCTAAGCCAATCCCCAAACACACAAATTTTTACCATACATATATTATATTATATTTTAATAGTCATCGTTTTTACCAATTCTTAAATATATATTTTATAGAGGTAATATATGAATGAGGGTGATAGAACAGAGAGTGCAGTTAAGGTAAACAAGGAGAAGTGTACTGGTCCAGCTGTCAGACGGTAATGTCATTACAATGCGCTACTTTATCTTGATATGAGAAAGAAACGTGATCTTGAGCTATTTTATTAAAACAAAAATTATAAAACTTCTGAAATCAATCCAAGCTTTGCTATAAACCATGTCATTAAGACAATCAGGTTGACCTAACATTCTACAGGGTACCATTATTTGGTTTTAAAATCCTTTACACTTTTGCACCTGATGCATTTTAGCCGCGTCTTATACCTTCGGTTAACACTTAAGTACTAATTACGCTAGGGTTGATTAGGAGGTTGAATTAGAGGAATGACGATTTGCGTGAGGAAGTGGAGCCCTTAGGAAACCACCCATTCACCGACGAGTTCGAACCTCGATTCCCGTCCTCGTGTCTGCTCAACAGACTGCGCGTTAGCATACACGCCCCGGGTGGTTGCACTGATGATCGTTGTTGTTTACATATAAGTTTTGCTCTCCTAGGTTTTTTTTGTTGTTATGATTTTTATATTTAGGGAAATATTATTGTAGAGCATAAAGAATTATATATGCCACAACACCGCAAAGAAGAATATAGGGTGGGTGAGTGTTTGCATATATATTACAAATCCCTCTAACAAAGTGCTTCATTTTCGTAAATATTTAACGACATAGTTAAAAAGGGGTCATGCGGGTGAAAGAGGGTCATATGACGCAAGAAAGGAACATGAAAAGAATAGAGGGATTTCCCCGCCTCCCCCACCTCTCCGCACGGTCCTTCTCCGGAGAATGGGGTCCGCGACTGGAGTAAAAGGGAGGTTGAGTTTTGAAACGAAACTATAAATCAAGGGTTAGGTCCATTCATGTTTTGTGCGCATGGTAAGGATAGGATGGAAAAAGTAGTGGGGTAGGGGGGTGTATTGTCTACATACACATTCATTACATGGTCCGCAGACAATATTCTATGCCTGTAATCGAAAATTAGGGTAGTTGGGGCTGAGTTGGTGGAGGGAAGGGTGGAGGGTATGTCAGGCTAGAATAACGCGAGTGGGGGATTGAAGGGAGTCAATATTTCCTATGAATAGCGCATTTAAATGCTTAATGGCAGATTTACTAGAATCGTCTTTACTATTACTTGGGTGAAAAATGTTTTCTCATATTCATATAGATAGTTCATTTTGGTTAAGTTAAGTGTTATATGTATTTTGGCTTGGATGGTTTGGTTGAGAGTTAAATTTATTTAAATTGGCTGATTCGCTTCAAACCACTTAATTGGTGGGCTTATAGTCTAATTGTAGCTTGTACTCTCGTGGTAGATAAAGTTATACATCAGACCCACATACTTCAGTTTAAAATGGTGATGTCGTGGATGAGCTTTGAGTCTTTCAGACTAGGTCCATGTAGGGAAGTTAATATAAAATAAAAAATGGGTGTTGCTGTGTCCATGGACACGGTCCATGTTGTTGTACGTGAATACGTTTTAAACTTAAATGCACATCATAGCTTCTTTGGTCAAAAGTTTACTAATTGCAAATATCGATTACGCGAAAAAAATAACTCAAAATGGCGGTGCTTCCCCTCGCACCGCGCGCGATGCGTCACTGTTCGTGAAATTAACCGTAATGAATTTTTTGAGTCTTTAGCTATCCAGTGGTATAATTTAATTTTTGGATGTAGAGGGACAGCTTCGAAACTACAAACACAACACAAACTGTATCCCCGATTTTGTTATCATTAGGTATTTTGGATTGACCCCGTATGGTAGCAAATTTAAAGATGTATTCACGTCAAAAAAAAGCTAATTTTAAATATGGTTTCACTAGAGAGAGGTAGATAAATATGATTCTCGAGTCAATTTGCTGGCTTACACAAAGCTAGGTTCAGGTAGTGATCCAACCCATTATTCACATAATACCACCTCATAAAGAGCTTACGAAGACTCCATACTACGATTACAACGATCTCCTTATGACGAACATATTAAAAGTGAGTCTAGTAAATGCACATTAATTGGAAGTTTTTTTTTTTAATCGCTGATTATTGACACCAGCGAACTCCAGTGTGGATGCACTCAACCTGGCTCAAGGAGTGCAGCGAAACTTCTGTAAGGATGAGGATCTGTTGTATCCTTGTCTGTGATCTTCAAAGTTATAAAGGGTTCACAACTTTTTTTCGCATTATCTTTTTGTTTTTTTAATAAATTTTCAAATTAAGAATTACTCTTATACAATTGTGAATGGAGGTCTAGGAGACTGTATAGTGGATTATAGTCCAGCTAGTTCGTATATTGCGTGTGGATATAATAAGCTTGTTTTAAAATTAAACCTTAAATATTCATAATATAATATATATATATATATATATGTACTAGGAATATTTTCAAAAAAAAATATATATGAATATATTATGTGAATAATGGGTTGGATCGCTACCTGAACCTAGTTATATATATATATATATATATATATATATATATTTAATACCATTGCGTCAGTCCCCAAACTAACTATAGGGCTACCAACCGAGCGGCCGCCACCGTTAAGGATGATGTTGCCAAAATTAACGGATAGCGAGGGTGTCATGTGGTCATCACAGCAAACCTTCAGGCCGTTAATCTCAGTTTTATAGACAGGAGCCACCACTTGTTTATTCAAGTAGCTCATAATATGTCCTCACGAGGCTTAGTTTGACGCCGCTCCAGACCCAAAGCTTTGCAGAAAATCTAGTGGCTCCGGGGATCGAAATCAAGACCTCCGGATCTTAAACAAAGGGATCTGACCACTAGACAAGAGAGGTGGTCATATATATTACCATAAACCTATTTACGTTACAGTAGCTATACGTACAATACACGAGAATTACACACTGGAACCATATGTAAGATTGGATCAGACTAACTTAAACCTAATAAACTCAGCCACATTGCCAAATTACTAGCTTATTGTTTCATGTTTTACCTAATTTACTTGACTCCAATATATATAAAGTAAGAATAAATGATTGAATACATTATTGTGTTGGTTATTTTGTTTTAAATTAAAGCTACAATAACCTGTGAACTACTCTAAAAATCTGTATTCGGACCACTCTAGCACTAGACTTTTGAACAAGATTTAAAACGAACTTAGCAAGAAGCATATTTTTATAAATTCAAACCCAGCCTGTATTGGTGGCCGCATGGTTTAATGCGCTACTCCGCAGTAGACTAGACTGCCGATAATGGGGAGATTGAGGTTCGAATCTCGGTCGGGTGTACAGAGAATGGCTTTTCAAAAGGGTTATTCACCATAGGTCCACGCTGATGCAGGTACACTTCCTTTAAATATAATCTTCATAATGCATAAAACCATTAGAGTAATTATTACTTAAGCATTTGACCCGAATGGGTAGTAAGACGTGGTGTTTGATTAGTAATAATAAAACAGATTCAAACCAATTCCAAAAAAGAGTAAATAGTGGAACGGGGGTGTGAGCGTTGTGTGTATGGAGAGTCAAGAACAGGGAATATATAATCAGGAGTTTAACAAGCTAGTAAACAGTGTGAGCTTTAAAAAGTAAAAGGGGACTAAGTGTCATATCACAAGAACTGGGATATGATCAGGATTTGTGAGACTTAACGCTTCACCAACTCTAACGATATCACTTAATTTTCTCCGTTAAAAGAAGCTCATTGTAATGAATATAAAATGAATTAAGATTAGTGGAAGAGAGTCTCAAAGTTACACATTCGTGTACTCCTCAGCAGACATTGTTAGGTTAATCCTATTTCTCAGAGTACGGTGGGCAGGAGATGCAGTGCGAATGAAAGAATCTAGAACCATGTTCAGGGCACTGATTGGAAAACACAAATTGGGAAGAGCTAGATTCAGATGTGAGGATAACATTGGAATGGAGCTGAGAGAGATAGGGTGTAGTGAGGTGGACTGGATAGAACTAGCACAATATGGGATAGGGTTTATTGAGGTGAACTGGATAGAACTAGTACAAGATAGGGATAGGGTGTGATGAGGTGGGCTGGATAGAACTAGCACAAGATAGGAATAGGGTGTAGTGAGGTGAACTGGAGATAACTAGCACAAGATAGGATAGGGTGTAGTGAGGTGAACTAGATAGAACTAGCACAAGATAGCGATAGGGTTTATTGAGGTGAACTGGATAGAACTAGTACAAGATAGGGATAGGGTGTGATGAGGTGAACTGGATAGAACTAGCACAAGATAGGATAGGGTGTAGTGAGGTTAACTGGATAGAACTAGCACAAGATATGGATAGGGTGTAGTGAGGTTAACTTGTTAGAAGTAGCACAAGATAGGGATAGGGTGTAGTGAGGTGGACTGGATAGAACTAGCACAAGATAGGGATAGGGTTTAGTGAGGTGAACTGGAGATAACTAGTACAAGATAGGATAGGGTGTAGTGAGGTGAACTGGAGATAACTAGCACAAGATAGGATAGGGTGTAGTGAGGTGAACTAGATAGAACTAGCACAAGATAGCGATAGGGTTTATTGAGGTGAACTGGATAGAACTAGTACAAGATAGGGATAGGGTGTGATGAGGTGGGCTGGATAGAATTAGCTCGAAATAGGGGTAGGGTGTGATAAGTTTACTCTGTGTACAACTAGCTCAAGATAGGAAATGGTGTAATGAGGTGTAATAATAAAACTAGCTCAAGATTGGGACTGAAGGCGTACTTTTTTAAATGTGGCAATTATCTCTCAATCTCCTAACGCCATAGAGTATGTATGTAAGTTAGTAGGTAGGTGAGATTCAAAAAGAGCGTTACCAGATTGTTTCAAGCCACAGTAACATGCAATAACTCGTTTTTATTTGGGGTCTTACGTAGTAGCTTTTATGTACCCAAGGATAGTTCAGTACCAGGCCTAGAATCAATTAATCTAACCTCATAAAACTCATAGTTAGTGCCTTTCAATTTCGTCCATAATGACAAGAGATTTACTACCTGATAATTAAGAGCCATTCTTACCACCAATTAATCGGGAAACTAAACATACGGCTAGGCTCAAATGAATCGAAAAATAGTTTTACTATTTATTTACTCAACAACAGAAAAAGGTTGAGCCCGTTTATTAGATAAATTATTATTATTTTTTTTTATATATATTTTTAAAATATAGAAAATTTGTTTCGCCGGTGTCAGTTCCATCATCTTTTAATGGAAATTACAAAAATCATGAGATCTAATGGTTTTATGATTACATTAATTTATTTATAGTATTAGATTAAATATATACATAATGTATTTTGGTATGAAGGACCTTTTTGAGAATGCAAACATATTTTTTGTCTTCAACATTAGTAACATTTTATTATATTTTAATGGTATTATTAAAAGTATTATTAATATTCTTTAAATATGACATATGTAAGCCTATATCACATTACTTGACGTAATAATACGTAAAAATATATCCATTAACTTGTATAAATAGCAGATAGTATTATTTCTATCAAAGTCAGACTGCGTGTCTTTTTCATCAGTATTTTTTAAATATCTTTGTTGTTGAGTGACATGTACCGTTCTTCCTCTGAGTCCAATCTTCTCGATGTCTCGTTTGAACAAGAGGGTCGGTGGGTGGCGATAGTAAAACCGAGGGTTTGATGGCCTTACTGCATGTTCATGAAGACATTACAAGAGGGTCTGGGCGTCTGCTCTGGCTGGAGGTCGCCCACGAGAGGAGGGAAATGAACTGGGGTTGTAAAACGCCCGAGACAGTAAAAAAAAAAAGCATATACAAATTGGCGCATTGAGAAAACGAGTATATTTCGAGGAAGAATTTTTTTTTTTTTCAGAAATAGGGTAAAAGGAGTATTGACAGATGATAAATCGGTCAAGCGTTTCAAACTAAAGTACTTTGACTTTAATCCTGGTCAGTCATCACGAATGGCAAAAATCAATTTACAATTATTTTTTTAAGTTACGTTTCACTACTCGTTTGGGATACACGCTTATAAATTAATTACTCTAATATAATATATATGAATATTGTAAATTTTTTTAGGAAATATACTCTCATTTGCACCGAGAGAGAATAAGAAACGGTTTACTTAAAAACAGTCTACAAACCCAGATGAGAATGAACCCTTATCTCCCAGTGGTCATTGTACAAAATTATTAAGCTTAGCAATTAAACCACGTATCCATCCACCAGATTCACTTAAGTGATTCTTAAAAAATAAATAGTTATAACTACTTCCAATGATAATATATTATAGAAACATTTCTAGTATTCATATGGTATAAGAGATATATAACTAGCTCAATATAAGGATAGAGTGTAATGAGGTGGACTGGATATAACTAGATCAAGATATGAATAGGGTGTAATGAGGTGAACTGGATATAACTATCTCAAAATAGGGATAGGGTGTAATGAGGTGGACTGGATAGAACTAGCTCAAGACATGAATAGGGTATAATGAGGTGAACTGGGTAGACAATCAAATAGGGATAGCGTGTAATGAGGTGAACTGGATAGAACTAGTAAAAAATGAGGATAGGGTGTAATGAGGTGGACTGGATGTATCGATAACTAGATAGGAAAAGGGTGTTATGAGGTGGACTGATAGAAATAGATCAAGATAGAGTGTAATAAGGATTACTTGATAGATATATATCACGATACGGATAGGGTGTAATGAGGTGGACTGGATAGAACAAGCTCAAGATAGGGATAGGGTGTAATGAGGTATACTGGATAGAACTAGCTCAATAGGAAGGTGTAAGAGGATGTAGACTAGTCAGATAGGATAGGGCAACGAGATGGACTGGGTAGAACTATATCAAGATAGAAAGGTATAGGTGGTTTGTGTGTGTGTGTGTGTGTGTGAGTGTGTGTTGTGTGTGCGCGCACGCGTCAGTGAATTTTCAAGCTCCTAATGCCATATATTAATCAAACCTTTCACCATGTATTCAATAAAATTATTTCTAATATGACTACAATTTCAAATAAGACCATACAACTCCTATAAATAATCCTTATCATTTAGTAAAATACATCGTGGATTATGAATAGAGTATTCCTTCTAATGGATGTAAAATAAAAGTTTATACCTATTTAAAAACCTAGTTGTAATGTTTAATTTCCATTTATATAGGAAGTTGCACCCTTAAAGAGGGTGTTCTTCAGATACACTAGAAAGGAATATGTACTTGTGAACAAGATGGCTTAAAGAGGATTAAGAGATGAGATGAGTGGGATGGGGTGATAAGGGGGATCTACGGGTTGTGGTGGGGGTCACAGAGGGGAAGAAGTAGAGTAGACTAAGATCGTATATAAAGTAGCACAACATCCGTGTAATGCGTTGTGCCAAGAAGAGTGTGTTACGCCAAGTTAATGACGCCAATTTGCAAAGAGCTTCCACTCCATCCTCCCTCAACAAACCCTTTTCTCCTCTCACCCGTTTGCCCCTTAAAAACTTTTATGAGTCAATTAAAGTTACTGGATAGAGAGCTTATATTTGGATGTCTGGGTGCCATGCACGCGTGCCTGGAATCATGAGTGCTGTGTGTTGTAAATGTACAGGAGAAATTCTGAAGAAAAACTTGAACCCTTGAGAATGTTGATTTCGAAAAGGTTGAAGTGTGACGTACTAATAATATAAACGGAATGTTTAAGAAAATGTTTTAAAGTTTCTTATACCTTTGGCTCAGTCGTTGGATTTAATTTTAATTTGTAGAATTTGTTTCAATCTTTTAATTGCGCTCATTTATTTTCAAACCATATTTCACTCCTTTAATACTTAAGTTGATTTATGGGGGAAGTGAGAAAATGTTCAGTGTTTTTGTAGTTTTTGTATAAAAATTTTTTGGCCAAAAGAAAGATAAGGTTTAGTTTTTTCCAGATAGTGACTCAACAGCTCTTGTGTCTTGTAATGTATTTGAAGCTTTTTTCTCTTTACAACATCGACGTAGTAAACCAAAGTTCCCTGGTTCAATTCCCCTAGTAGTGTCATTCTTCAATTAACAGAATATAAATTTAAAATGTTTGCATCTAATGCCGCAATGCTAAGAGAGATATTCAAAAACTGTTGATAATACCATGTGAATAAAACTAAACAATATGTTTCCCTAAGAAATATTTGATTTATTTTGTTCCCAATATATGTTTTGCTATAAAAACTGCAAAAAAAACTTACCTTTTTTGCTCCCCTAAACTCCCATCTTAGTGGTTACTCTTATTTCAATGTTAAAAAAAAGTAATCCTTGTTTTTAATAAAAATATTTGAAACAAACTGCAATTTATTTTTATATTTGTACTACAAAAATCAATTGCTCAGTAAAGTAAAAATGTTTTGGTATTAAAATTAATAAAATATCATGTTTAAAATTTTTTTTTTAATCTAGAGAGAATATTGAATTAAGTAACTTTATATGTTCGCTAGTTAGCTTTGGATAAAGGCATTAACTACTCTTTAAACTGGTCAATAATAGAGTAATTAAATTAAGTATATGTTTCTTGAGAAAGAAACAAACAAAATAAACATATGGTAGATTTCAGTTTAAACCCAATTGTGTTATCTAAAAATGATGGACTACTAATAATATTGAATATCCCAATAATTTTGTGTATCCATTATATATTTATCAATATTTATTTTTCTGTTTTACCTTTTTGCAGCTGATTTAAATATAAGATTCAATTTTTATGGTTTTCATCGCGTTTTACTAATCATTTAGGGTGTACATATATTTAAACTCTAGAAGTAGTAGGATTTATAAATACGGTTTAATACATAGGAAATGTACTTACATTCACTTTGAGTAAGAGTGAAGTAATATTTAAGAATACAACTTCTCATACGCTAAGTTGGGAAGCAAATCCTTACCTCCATGTCAATGACAAACCATACTAGACGTTTTTACGTTAAGTTGACGTTTTCATCCGTGAGAGCTATTTATTTTTAAAAGGTACTTGAACAGATACTCAATAATTGACCTTTTGCTTAAAGACCCTATTCACTACTTCTGAGATATTTGGTGGATTGCCCAATTATTTTAATAGATACTCCACAATTTAACTCTCCCAAGACTCCAAAGACATAATTACAAAACATATATAGCTCAGGTACTACAGCAATAGCAAGTGATAGAATTAAAGCTAAAGGTACAATATACTAATCCGTGTTAGTTCTTTTCTTCAAATATATAATTTCAGTTTCACCTAGTTTTTCATAACGAAATAAGTATATGATTTCAAAGATTAAAGAAAATGTTTAGGTAAAAAGAAGTTTGCCAAAGAAAATTATGGAAATGAATTACATATATAGAAAAAAGACCGCAAGAGTGAACCCAAGAAATATATGGAAGAAAGCATATAACTAAAAGTGTGCAAGTGAGAGGAGAATAATGGATGCTATCAAAGTAGGAAGAGTGATTGAAGGATAGAGGAAGATGTAATCATTTTAGTAATTGACCCAACTAAGGCTGGAACTGGTTGATGAGATGATGATGTAATTTCAAAGATGAAATCTTACACCTGTGTTAACTTTTATTCTATGAAATTGATATTACAATTAAAGACTTTTAAGTAAGCTCGAAACAAACCTAATAGGCCTATATGTATACATCAATAGACTACAAATATATATACTGTCGCACTTAAATTTTGGAATAAGTTATACCTGCCAGCAGAATTCAATTAGAGCCCACTCGAATTGCGTAATAATTAATGTCAGATGATCTACAAAATGTGAAAACCTTATACCTTCAATTCTCTAGAACAACCTGATACCTCATTTAATAACCTAACCTCATTTAACCTAAGCCCTAGCAGCCTAACCTAGCCTAACCTCCATGTTCAATCTTGAACAAAGTATTATAAATTTAATTTTTACCCCGCAGTTCGTGTAAGGGTATCACCGAGCTCGGATGAGTCATTCCGCAATTCGTGTACACCGTATGTAACTATAATAACAAATTAAATAATTTTAATCCTTAGGTTTTTACTACAATAATTTAATTAATTTTTTGCCATAGTTATTTAATTAACTTTACCATAGTAGTGTATATAATAAGTAAGTAACTTAATTAAATCTAAATGTGTTTAAAAAAATGTAGCCCAAAATTGCATTTAAAATCCGTAAAAATTATTCAGACAGTTTTATCAACTAGCTAAATTAGCTGGAACTATTTTAATTTATTATTTAATTCACTATCTATTTTAAAATGATATAGTAGCGCTTATAAATGATAAATAACAACACTCAGAATAAATAGTAAATATGTTATGCGATAAATTAATCATCCTCTTACGGTCCGGTACATAATATAATATTATAATACCAACAAAGCAATAATTTATTAAACCGTAGAGGTATTTGGCTTAAAACTTGGCTATTGTTATTTGGCTTAATATGATTTTATTGTCAAATCAATCCTTTGTAGAAAATAACTTTAAAATAGGATGACAAAACATTAATTTTGAACATTCATTTCACTAACGCTATTGTGATCGTCCTTTACAATATTTAAACCCCTTGGTGAAAATAAATAATAAAAGTAAGTAACTAAATTAAAAATAAGATTGTTTTAATGAGAAAAATATTATATTTTATCATTCATATTGCAATATTATAGTAGCCATTAAAAAAACTAAGTAAATCATTAACAATAACTAAAACCATTTATAATATAGTATTTTATAATAACTAAACAAGTTCGATTAAAGTAGATTTAAGATTTTCCATAAATATAGAATTGAAATGTCCCACAAGCCTTGTGTTAAATTAAGAAGGCTATCACGCAGAAAACCATACTATATTGGGCGGATAAACACACAAAATATGTTTTAAAACTTTAACCCACACACAAAAATGTATTCGCTGTGGGCGATAGTTAGATATTTTATCGACTGTTGTTTATTACAAGTCAAATAAATCCGCTCTTACAGAACTTATATTATTTCAAAACCACATAGTTATTGTAAGAGACATATATAATATAAAAGCAATCAGATAACTCTATAATATTCCTGGTGGGCTCGGTAAACATATCAAAGTTCCTTTCTATAACAGTGGAATTAAAAAATACGTATATTTAAAAATCGGGTTGATTAGAAACTTTTTTATTCAGTCATATTTCCTTAAAAAAAACGCTTTCCTTAATATGACCCATGGGCTTTATTTTAATTTTTTATAACCGTGTCTTACTACCCGGTTGGGGTATACACTTAGGTACTAATAATGTTAATGGTTTTAGGGATTAGGAAGCCTATATATAAAGGGCGTGTACCCACATTAGCACGGAGGGAGAGTGGAAAACAATTTTGTTAAATAAAACCTCAGTACACACGATATAGATTCGAACCTCAATCTCCCCATTACCAGTTATCTAAGCTACTGCGAAAGTAATGCCTTAGACCATGTGGCACATGTACGCAGGTCCACATCTTTTGCTATTAGCACTTAAAGTGCAATCTATTAATCGGCTGATTATATCAGCATACGACTTACAAACTATCTAAATCTAAAACGTAGCCTTCACCGATTTCCCGGTCGTTAATTCATCACTTTTAATGTATTGTCATATAAAGAAACATATAGAAAAAAATACATGATTGGCTCATGATAGCTTTGGCATTTTTATTTCTTTGCATCTATTGAAATACGTTTAAATATATTCATACTATATCATCTCTTGAACTTTTTTTTTTCAATATCAAGTGAATTATATTAACTCTACCTTCTTCATCTCTACTGTACCAGTGTAGATATACGAATAGCACAATCTGGTTGTAAACCCAGTGCACTTATTTATTCAGTATATTTTCAAGAACTCTTTATTATACAGTTGACACATTTTATTCCGGAGTTTTGCGGTCCGTCAACTCCCGTGGTCTGGCCCGTTCGGAATCTGCCACCCCATTAGTTTGAAGGGCGACCACCAGGGTGGTGCTATTAGCAGTACAAAGGCACCAAAGTTGAAAGTTGTTTACATCGGAATACGTATCTTTTTTGGTTGTACATTACTTTTTTGACTTGTATTATGTCTGTATTTTATTACTTAATCGTGTCTTACCCGCTTCGGTGGCCGCATGGTCTAAGGCGCTATTATTTTGGTTGTACCGAGGGTGGGTTTTTTTTTCTTCAAAAAAATGATTTTCAACTCCCACGCAAATATGGTACACATCCTCTAAATATAACCTTCTTAATCCTTAAAACTATTAGTTTAGTTAGTAAATAAGCGTATAACCCGAACGGGAGATAAAACAAGGTGGTTTCTTCCAAGAGACCAAGAGTTGTATAATTTAATGTTTTAAAATTTATTATACAGTGTATGGTATGACAATAAGTATGTAGGGTTAAATTCTGAGCTTAGACCCTAAGCATAAGAAGTATACAAATGTTTCTTAGGAGGCGAATTCTGTGGTCCGACATTTTCTGTGGTCTTATATTGGCCAGGTCACAAAAGTCCCGGGATAATTCAACTTTACTACCTATATGAATTTCAAAATATACCATAATTACAATTTCTCACTATAAAATTCTAGTTTTGTATTAATAACATGGGAGGATAGAAAGTAAAACAAAATCACTTAAATAATATAAATTAAGTACATTCATTCGAAATATACCAAAAATATTTCGCCATTTTCAAGGTTGTATTTGTGAATTAATTATCTATGACCAGATAGTCAGTTTTATTTAGACTACTAATTAGATTACCTCGGTCGATATGTTATAAGTGAAATTAATGTATTGAATTGTGTTTATTGAGATACTTTACATATTATTTCCATCAACTATTAGTAATTTCTCGGGTTAGAAAATAATACACTATTATACTTAAATCATCAAAGATATTCAATAACTCTTTAGACCTTTGGAAACTAACTAGTACGTATATCTGATAGGCTTGAAAATTTAATTCCTTTGCTTAATTAACGTTTGAATTAGGCTTAAGTTTTTATTAAATCCTTATTAAATTTAAAAACAATTGTGCAAAATCCTAATGAATCATTGATGCAATTTTTAAAAAATCTTCCAAATATTGTTTGGTAGTTTAGTAATATTTTATATTAGAATCCTGATATTTAAAATGCTTTAAATTAATTTTGAATGAACTACCATATATATTTATTATTGGACAATATTCACTACAGGAAAATTATTGTTAAAGACACTCAATTTGGTAGTAGTTGGTTAGTGAAGGTGTTAAATGTTATTAGACTATTTCTAAATATCTAACACTTTTTTCATATATTACTTTTTTAAATACATGTAATGAATAATACATTTACTCAAACTTATTAGCTTGAAACAATCAAAAAGTCTTAATATATTTTAAAATCCTTTTACTTTATCATATTTAACCATGGAAATTAACATAAATCTATTGGAATCCATTATTAGTTTTATGTAATAGATTTCTATTCAAATTTTGAAATCTTGCATTTATATTACTGTATCAAAAGAATAAATATACAAATTGCCACTTAAATATTTTAAAATTTGCTATAGTGTTATAATTTATTTACCAGAAAAAAGAAGACAAAACAAAATAAATGTAATTATTGATATCTGAGTTAGCCAAAAACAGTATAAAGTTTCTAAATATAAAACCTAGGTAAATTCATATTTCTACTTTACCTTAAAAACAATATAAATTAATGTATTTAATCGTATCAGGTTGGATAATATATTATTATATAAAAATAAAAAGTTTGATTCAAAGAAATTGTAGATATGATTCTTATTATTATAATCTTGTATTGCATTAATATCAGATAGAGCTTGAATAAAACAATATTATTAGTAGTATTAAATTATTATATTACAGTTTTAAATAATATGTTGGTTCAATATCTTAGTTAATTGGTATCGTGTCTATCTACTGAACTGAGGGTAGGTGGGTTCGGTTCCAGTATAGGCTAAAAAAAATATTTTTGTTGAAAAGTGGATTTCCACTTTCACAGTAATGAATTAACAGCCGGTTGAGGGGGACAAGATATTGTCTTTGTTCCAGACTATGAGAGTTTAAAAGTCGTGTGCTGATATAATCAATTGGTTTAGAAAGTGCACTCTAAATTCCTCAAGTAAATTAAAATAAATGTAATGTAATATTATTAATGAAGACTCCTTCAGAAATTATCATTATAAAAAACATTTTAATTAGACCTTTGGTTTTATTAATAGTATTGTTAATGTGAAATACAATATTTAGTTTATGTTTGTAACATGCAATCAAACCCACATACTTTACAGCATTTGGTTCAAAAGCATATCTCTGTATACTAACAACCCCCCCCCCTTCCTTCATTTTCTGAGTGCACTCAACCAGACCCCCCCCTCCCCCCACTCAACCCTCATACCCACTCCTAAAGCTTTGTAAATCAAATCCTGTAAGTCCTCTCGAAATTGGAAACCAAGCAAATGATTGTTAATAATCTGAACAAGAGATCATTAACTAGTTGCAACATTCGTATCTGGTTTGAAACCAGTAGCCCGTGACTTTACTAACATGGTTGTAGGTCAGGGGTTATTGGAGAGGACAACAGAGCCAAAACATGGTAAATATTAATGTGTAGTAATTATCTAAAAAAATTATAGTATTTCCTTTATTCGATTTATCAATAAATACAAAAGGGTATTTTATATAATTTCTATGTTTGTATGTGTTGAGCTGTGTCCAGGTTAAATCGAATATGACCAATTTTAATAATATTTATTTTATGTAAATAAAAACTTGGTGTGAAAATTTAAGTTTTAAATAATTCCTACTTCATTTATGTTATTTATTATTTTCAAACATTTTATTTTAAGCATAAAACAACCACATAAAACATGAAGCAAAAATTAATAATTTAAAAAATTCCATGGTTTGCTAATATTATACATGAGTAAAAAGAGGTAAAATAGGATAAAATACAAATATCGATGATATAAATAGATTTTCATGTCTATCAAAAATATAATAAGAACATGCTTTATTTTAAGGCTTCCTATAATCAACGTTTTATATGACTAAATCTCGTAAATATATAGCTAACAACTTTATATTAGAAACTATATGATTTACACATCATCTACCTATGTATTTAAATAATAAATACATAATCATTACCAAATACTCATATTATCTCAGTACCCAAGTAAATAGCTTAGCTTAAGATTTAAAAGCCTAGCAGCTATTTTAATTTTTGTGTATTCAATAAACAATCATAAAATTAAAGTTAAATACTACTAAGAATCGAGTTGAACAAGTTTGGCCTACATAATTTTATATTCTGACAACTGCACTATGAAAAAAAAGTATGTTTGAGCATTTATATATTTATTAAATATCGATAGGCCTATTATTTAAATATATAATTATTTAATTTAATTCCCTAAAATTGCTAAAAAAAATGACTTAAAATGAATTAAAAATCCCTAAAAATAAATCACACTAAGAAATTATGATGTTAAATTCCATAATGACAAAAAAATATCTTTAAAATGAAGATTCCTTCCAAAGAGGATCATGAACAGAGTTTATATTTTGCATTTATGAGCCATTCCGTGAACAAATAAAAAAAAGTGAAACTTTTGTTTAGATATTATTTATAATTAAATAAAGTCAATAAAATAAAATAAATAAAATCCCAGAAGGATCCGACAATGACACCAACGATGTTTACGGTCCCTTAGTTCTCGACATCAATAGTGATTCAATATTCCTCTTGCATCGCTAATTGCATGTCGGAGAAGATAATCGCCACTTCCCTATTCCCTTGGACGAAATGATATTGGTTCAATACCGTCTCTCTCTCTCTCTCTCTCTGTATATTCCTCGTTCACTTCCTCCCCCTCCTTCGATTCCTTTCATCCGTCTCACTCCTTATGATTGGTACCTTCGACTGGAACCAGTAATATTACGTCAATTTATCTGACTTTGTATGACTTGATGGTTTGTGTGTGAACTATTGAAACTCTTGGGGTTAATAATATGACCCTCATCGACGTATTAGTTTACATAACCTTGTATTAGTAAACTGATAATTCAGGTTTCAATTCGCAATGGAGGTTGAGATTTAATTGTCTTTGTAACATTGGGTTTGTCCACTTTTAACATTACAAAGTTAATGGTGATTTGAAATCAAACACGAGTTAAGGTCTTTATCCATACAGATAATATAAGAAATATATTTAATTAAAAATAAATAAAATATTGCCTCGCAGCAATGTATATTTTTTATTCTTATTTATTTTATCACCTCATTTGACTAATTGTTAAGGCTATATGCAATAAGGATAATTATTCTAATGGGGCGGATATTAAGAAGAAAACATTTTAAAAGTAATGTAGCCGCATTTGCGTGGAAGTAAAGTGATAATCCATTTAGTAAAAATCAACCTCATTGGACCCGACCTGAACTCGAACCCCAATCTCTTATCTCCTCAGCAGGCCATTTTAACGTCAATATCCATAAAAAATCTCAAATTTGATATATTTACGATCACAATACTTTCTTTATTAGAGTAGTCAAAATAAAGTAAAAATATTGTTTATATTTTGACTGTCAAATTTAATACCACATTTGAAACATGATAGTTAAAGATTTCTTTCTTTATGTGTCAGAGTAATCTAGTAACATATAATCGATAGTAATAAAAAATAAACAAATTAGAGATAAGCAAGTGGTTAAAAAATGTCGGAACTTTAAATAAAACAATGAGATAAGATTTTGATCGTCTAGAGCAGATATATCCACCCACCTCGGTGGCTGCGTGGTCTAACCCGCTACTCTAGTGTTAGACTAGACTGCCGATGACAAGAAGATTGAGGTTTGAATCTCATTTAGGTGTACTGAGAGGTTTTTCCAAGATGGTTCTCCACTCTCTCTCCGAGAAAATTGGGTACACTTCTTTAAATTGAACCTTATTTATCCTTAAAACCATTTGGTTTAGTTACTGCATAATCGTATAACCCGAACGGGTAGTAGGACACAGTGCTAAAAATAAAGTAAATATAGATTTTCAACAATATGTATATGATCTCTCTCTCTCTTACACATCAAATGCTTGTTCATTTGTTACGTATTTAATATCCTTATCATGTTAGTTAACATTGTTTTAAAGCTACTTACTAAAAGGAATATTAAATAGGACTATTTTGCCATACACATCGAATACTTAAAACAAAAATACAGGCAGTTGGATTTGTATCTTTATAATTCTCATACAAATACAAATAAATACTTATTAAATTATGTTTATTAGTTTACAACGATTCATATATTTATCTTATAACTAAAATTTTACATTTCAACTAAATTTAATGATAAATTGATAAACAAAATTAAAATTTCAAACAATATTAAGATTGAGGTCTTCGAAAAAAAACCCTTTAAATTTTTTAAATAAGTTTATTGATTACAATAAATTTCTCGTGTTAAATGATCTATTTGATTAAAAGCCTTCATAATAATGTTGACATATATTCATTAAACATGGTATATATATGAATATTATTTAATTGTTTATAGTACTGTTCTCCATAAATCTGTTAAATCGGCAACTTTGTTAGTACTTGTGCAATTTTAATCTGCTTCTATAATTGCTACGCTTCAAATATGCATCGATTCATAGAGATTAAATTTGGTCCACCCTTTTATTTCAAAAAAACTAGGTCCAAAATTTTTGAGATTTTATCCGAACCCCATATAACCATTTTCCTGGCCAGCTAGTAAATATTTTACTTCCGAATGCTCGAAATAAAATAGTTAATCAACTGCTGGACTACATATAATCCTATATAGTAAATAATAAATGGTTTATGCTGGTGGTTCAATACTACAATTAAAATACTGTATTATTTTTATTCAGATAATTGAGAATGATAGAACTGTATTTGGATGCTAATCCATTTAAAAAGGCCCAATTGATCATTCTAATTTGCAAAGTCAAATTTGTTATGTATAAACATACATGGTAGGTTGTTGAAAGAAAATAGTTATAAATATAAATATACATCAATGATTTACAATATATCTCAAACTAGTTTTACCCATTTTTTAAAAAAAGATAGCACATTTAAGTAATTATATATAATAATTTTTTGCATATATAGTTTATTTGAATAACATTAGGCCCCAATAGTATAACCCAAACTTTGTGTTAAAAAAAAGGCTCCTTTTTAAAATGATAAAAGTTCAATGCCTGATTAAGAAAAATTTTTTATTTTCTATTTATTTAAGATATTATTGTTATAGCTAGTGTTATTGTTAAAAAATTAATAAAGCATCGTCCATAATAATTCTCGAGCACATTTTGTGTTTTGAGTTTTAAAGGTCATCATGCACACAATCAGAGCTATCTGTAGAAAAGGTAAGTTTTTTTTCTCTTAGGTGTAATCCTTAAGAGGGGCATCCATAAGTATAGTTAAAACCCACACACACCATTTTTACTATATTTTATATATGTTGTGCTAGAATTCATCGTCCTTTACCCTGTTTTTTTATAAATTTTATTAAAACAGAATACACCCCTTGGCATTTTGTCATGCAGCAACTAATTTATCAACGGATCTGTGCTTGATTATGTATTGAATATCCTGCACAAGAGGGGTGATTTGTAACCAAACCTCCTGAGTAACCAAAAAAATTTGTCAGCAAACCTCGCAATATGTAGAGGCCACGTTTTGTTTTCACGTTCCTGACAAAAAAAAAACCAACTAAAGCTGAATTCAAGTCGAAATTCCTTAATAATCGTTAGCTGTGTGATTGCGGAAATACAAGCTTTTTTTTTTAAAAAAAAAACTGTGTGTTGTAGGAAGGTAGTTTTGACAGGCTTAGTAGAGGATTTCTGTATCAGTAGGCCATTTTGTTTTTTAATCCTGCAGAGAGAAGATCAAACAGTACAAAAAAATTCTATAAAAAATGTATTTTGCTGAAATTGAAAAAGGACCAAATAAAACTATGCTTCTATCATAGGTCTATATTTTGTAAAAAAAAAAAAAAAAAAAATACATTCAAAATTGAAAATAGTGTATTTTTATAATATTAATAGCTTGTTTAGAACGATTATTAATTTCAGTGGCAGGATATTAATTTTCATCAAAATTGATAGTACTCGAAAATCTGTAGTTCACTCCTTAACGGTCCTTTTGAAAGTTTTTTCACGTAATCATTTTTAATTTGTGCAAATACTAGTAAGATCGTATGAGTTTATTTTTTATTGGATTATCTTTTTAATTTCTCGCTATCTTACAGGTAGAGAAAGTATTGTGATAGTCAAAGAAATCTAACTAGAGATTTTTATGAAATCTCAACGTTTCATGACCCCCCGAATCTGAAAAAGTGGTTTATGGTTTTCCGTATTTCTGTCTGTCTGTACCTCCAACTAGAGCCTAAACAATGTTGCCGATTGGGATAAAATTTAGTATCTATGGCTTTCATAGGGTTGCCCTGAGGGTATTTGGAATCGGATATCATACCTAAAATTAAGGTAGTTTACTGACAGGCAAAAAGAGAAAAAGTCGATTTTATCTAAATAGGCTCTAACAATTTTGATTAAATTTCATTTCAAAACATTTATAAATATTCCAAACAAAATGGCTACCCTCCTATTTAAAAAAAAAATTAAGGGCTCTGGTCTGATGCGTAAATTCTCATTTTCTATCATATCTCCGAAACTATTTGAGATATGAAATTACTTATCATTGAAAATATGTAGATCTATTTATATACAAATATTTTAATCGAAATAAATTTTTACAAAACAAATAACTTCAAGCTATACGTAAATATATATATATTTTTTAACTTTCCTAATACTAAAGGTTAAGTATTGTGACCATAAAAAAAATCCAACTGAAATGTTGATGGATGTCGACGTCTTATAACCCCCCGAACCCTTAAAAATGGTCTTTGCAATGCCGTCCGTCTGTGTCTCTGTTAAAACCTAAAATTAAGAGTAGTTTTATAAAGGGCGAAAAGAGAAAAATCGGTTTTCTCGATTTTGATTAAAATTCGTATCTAGGCGTTGATTAAAATTTTAAATAAACTGGATTTTTTTCATTTTCCCATTAAATGACTTTCAGGGTTACTTTACAGAAGCGGAAATTTCTGTATCTCCGCAACTATTTGAGATACTAAATAACTTATCATTGCAAAACTGTAATACTATTAAAAATAAAAACTTTTATTTGAAATATATTTTTATAAAACCAACAGTATCTGAGATATTTGCAAACATATTAATACAATTTTGTGAGCGTTAGTTGTAAAGAGATACTACTTAAGTTTAACGCAATAATTATCCAATGCCATAGAGTAATTAAATGTAAGTATCTCTATAAGTTTGTGTTATTTTTCCTAAACCTCTTAGGGAAATGTTTGTACAACAATGATCTATCTCCATTTTAGACTCAATAGTCAATATTTCATTTTTTAATGGCCAAAAAATTATAAATAAGCAATTTAATAGCAATGCGATGACACGAAGATGTGCAACAACAAATAAAATGTCGACAATTTTAACTAGAAGTTGAAATTTGAATATGAAGTGTTGACCCTTGTGACCACAATATTTATCTTTTATCGGTCCAAACATAAAATGAGAACATTAATTCTTTAAAATAATTTAAAATTTAAAACTGGACTCAAAAAAGGTTTTACACAAGTATAGTGAATATTTGCTTAGGTTATAGTGTATATTATTCGTTTCACATATATTACGAGTTTTGAGTATATATATATCTCCATTTTTAAACAATAGAGCGAGAAAGACCGTATCATTTATTTAACATAATACTAATACATTATTTACTATAATAATTTTCACCAAACAGTCATTTATGTAATAAATTGTATCGGTCCTATAATCTGCTGAAAGAATTATATATTCTTACAAATGTTCAATTATTTATTGCTTAAGGGTGTACAAACAAGTCTTCGATCGTTTTGCATTTTAAATAATTCTTTTTATCCATTTATAATCTGTCGATAGCAAAATATTATTTTAGATCCTCCTTTGCAATTTAATTTATGTAAATACCACTAGGAATAGATCGAAGTTTATTGAGATTTTATATTAAATCGTTAACACATCAATAAACTTATGTTATTTTTTTATAGCAACGAAAAAAATAGTTAATCTCACGAACAATCTTTATTTAAGAAAAAAATTTTGTTTATGAAGAAAGAACAAACCGTGCTCACTAGGAAAACATAAATTGTTATTAACAATTCTATTTCTGTTGAACATTCTTAACATGCTATAGAAGGTATTCAAATGTGATCCCTCAGTTGAGTGACCCAGGGAACATTATTACAAATAAATATTTTAGTAATATTACCTTGCTAATTTTTGAAAATGATCTCTCTCGCTATTGTGTGATGTTATAATGTGCTATGAATCCAATTTGGATCATTAAGTTGAATTTGACGCAAAAATAATTGATGAATTGAATCTCTTTGTAAAGCATATCATGGCTAACTACTAGAATAGACCTACAGTTAAAATGATGTGATCGTAGATTCCAAATAAATAAGTCAGGTAAATATGACTGTGGCCAGGAATCCAGGTGGGTATCTAGGTTGAAAAAATGGTACCAACAAAACCAACTTTTGTATCTAGTTGAAAATTAAATATTAAATAATCCAAGTGGGGTATCTCCGTTGAAAATTACATGACCAAGATTATTAGTAAGGTATATATGTTAAAAATGACTTACCAAAAACCAAATGTGGTATCTAAGTTGAAAATGATGCACCCGATATTATGAATTGTATTATGTTTCAAGTTTAATAATTAATGTCCAAAATTAAGAATGAAAAATTCTATAGAAGAAAGGAAAGTGTTTTAAATACATGGACATGTAAATATATATTTATATATATATATATATAAAAAACTATCCAAAATATTCTAAGTAACACAATTTGGCAATGAGCCAAGTTAATTAGATGGCTATTTAAAGTGATAGTTGAAGTATTTAATCAAGTAGCAAACATCTATAACTTTTTTATTGCATCTCTTTATCTCAGTTACACAGTTAATATAATCCTTCAAAGATCAAACTTATGTCTATCTTCAAGTCAGTCAAGAACGAAAGATTTATCCAACTATTGCAATATATCTCATTGATATTGGTTCTTTTCCCCGGCCTCAATATCGCAAACCAAACCATCTTATCAAATACAATACAAATAACGATATCTTCCCCATCCGAGGAAAACTTTCCCCGAAATAACAAAAGACACAACTTCACCGGAACTATCGACTCGCTAAGAGTGGTTGTGTGGAAGGGGGAGGCATAGATAGACCTAGTCAATATAATACACCAATAAATTACATCCCCAAGTTATCGGAAATGTTGGATGGGTGAATGGGGGAAGGAGGGAGAGGAGATTTTGAGTGGACCAAGAACTGTTTGACCAGGTTCCCCATCACAGCTTGGTCCCGTCATCTATGATGGGGTCGATCAATACTATCTATATATCCCATGAGGTCAAGTCCTCTGAGGAATTATAACAGAACCAGAGGGCTAGAATTGTTAAACCTAACCGGTATTAAATCAAGTTAGTGTCAGAAATGTGAAGGCTCCATCTCCCCCCCTCCATCCCACCCCTTTGATACCCACCGGTTAGAGTACACAACATCCACAATAGGGGGTCAGCCAAGTTACCTTCCGAAGCGGATCTCTGGCAAACGTTACGCCTTGTTAACTGACTTTATTGAATGGGCAGTGATGGCAGAGTACGGACGGAAGACGGAGAGTTCATAGAGATAGATAGACAGACAGACAGGCGGGTATGAGAAGAAAGAGAGACGTGGATGGATGGTCAAACAACAAAAACAAGTGAATCCAAATGGCAGATGGCGTTTTAGGAATGGGTGGATAAATGCGACTGTGTGGAAGAATTGATGAACGGATAGTTGATGAGGAAGATATAAGAAGACAAAGGAGAGGAAATAGGTCGCTAAAGAGGAAGAGAAGATAGCGTGAAGGTAGAAGGACGTGAAGACAAAACTGTCGGAGAAAGAAGTGGGGTGAAAACAGCTGAGAATAGCTGGACACATGTCACGATGTGCTATCCGTTGTTAACGTCAACCTTTCTTTCTTTTTACCCAAAGGAGCGAACAGTTTTTTTTTCTTCTCAGTAAGTTGGATAGAGGGAATGAGTATCATGGTAAATCTTTCTTATGAAGAGAGAAAAAAAAATACACTGTGTGTTCGTTTATTGGTTGGGTGGATACAGGAAAAAAGAATTCATATATATGTCATCTTTTGTATCCTTTAAATACCATTGTTTTCCCGTTATTTTTTTGGCCTTTAAGTTGAATATAATGAAATAAACTCTTTGAAAAGATAAGCTGTCACGAGGGTAAATCCATATATATAGGGGTAGTTGGTGAAATATATATATAGAGGTTTAACATGATAAAAATATAAACGAGACACGTCATGTTTGAATGTAATATGAATGAACAAAAGTTAAAGATTACGTTTGGATTAATGATGTTAAAAATTAATACTCTTCAACTTTTAACTGAGACTAAAATATATCAAATAATATCTTTAATTATTTTAAGCATTCGTTATACTATACTATACTCACGACGATGACATTTCCAGTTTATAGATAGATTAAAAAATATATTATTTCAAGTCTATTTAATTCCACGATCGTTGTGCTATAAAATATAAACTTAATTTATACATGGGATCTTTTTTAAGCCAAGAGCGTTGATGTGTATAGAATAATAAACTGGAACATTGACATCTAAAAGAATAGTTCTATTCTCTGTTTGGTCCAAATTTACTTTTTGTATGTTGCGAAAGTGAGTGTGGTACAAATATTTGGGAGATCACTATCAATTAGGGCCATCTTGTATTTAAGTTCCTGATAATATCATATTGATAATACAACAGAGTTCTATGTAACTTAGTTCTGAATAATTTAGTATTTATTTATAATTTTGTTTCGTTACCTAAAGTTTAATGTTGAAATTTTTGGTATGGTTAGATGAATGATTTATCGTATTTTAATTTAGTTTGCTAATCGTGAATAGATTGGCTTATAAATATTCAATTCAAAGACAAACAAGGTTTATAAACATTTGTTCTATTAAAATTAACATGAACCTCTTAGGTGGCCAAATGGTTTAATTTGCCTTGTAATAAACTATACTACTGATGACAGGGTTGTAGTGGTTCGAGTCCCAGTCGGGTGTACTGAGAATCTTACCCTCTTAGTTTAAACATATATATATATATATCTATATCCTCTTATTTCAACCTTATTCATCCCTTACACACCAGCCAAATTAACAGGTTTGCATATTAGTGTAACCCAATGGATAGTAAGACGCTTTTAAAAAATTATGGTATATTGAACCGCATAGCTATCCTCCCTATTAAAATAAACATTTACTAAAAACTCTGTTAAGATTTATGAAACGAAATAATAGGTGTATACATTGTTGTATAAACACTACACCAAAGATAATAAAATAATATACACTGTTACTTACTCTATGGCACTAGGGACTAGGAACACTGTTACAGACAAATTGGGGAAAGAGAAACATCTTTGTCCACCAAAGAGCATAAGAATCAAATTTATTTTCAAAGAGCAAAATTAAAAAGTATATATTATATTCTTATATCTCGGAAATTTTTGTTTTCATAAAAATATATTTCAAGTAAGATATTTGAATCTTTATTAGTAGGCTACCACAATTTTATAATTAGATGTTATTTCGTACGGTATATCAAATATTTGCGGAGAAATTATGAAAATTGGAAAATTTCCCTTATGTTAAATACACTCAAACTCATTTTATTGAGAAAATTAGAATTTTTCTCTTCTATATAATAATCAACAATCCATTGATGTAAAATTTAATCAAAATCGTTTGGGTGAATTTGGAGAAAATCAATTATTTTCTCTTTTTGACCTTCAGTAAACTACCCTTAATTTTATGGTTAGATATCTAATTACAAAAAAGCCCTAGGGGGGACCCTATGAATACCCCAGATACCAAGTTTTAGCTGAATCGGTAGAATAGTTTCGGCTCTAACCCAAGCTACTGACAGACAGAAAGACAGATGGCATTTAGATTTTTATTTTTTTTGTTTCAGGGGATGAAACGTTAAGATTTATCAAAATATCGAGTTCAATCTTTTTACGATCACAATATTTTCTCTACGAGTTATAGAGATAAAGTAAAAAGAGCAATTTATTTAACCATCCCAATCAAAAATTAATTATAAAACACCATGTCTTTAAATTTATTGGATTATATTATATGTAATTTTCAATTCTAGTTATATAAAATTTAGGCCTACATTTCATTAGAATATTTATTAATCTGATAAATTTAAAACGTGAATAGCTCTTTTTATTTTAGTACATTGTCATACTACCCGTTTGGGATATATAGCTCTTAAATAGTTTAATTTAGTCTCACCTTTTATCCTCAGAGGGAGGTTAAACACCGTCCTTAAATAAAAGCCCACGGCCGACCAAACGAGCCATTCTAATCTCAGGAGTCCTCAATTATTTTCTTGAATTAAAATTACACAAGTCGTATCCGTTTATAAACTACCAGTATCAATGGTCACATGGTATAAGGCATCGATTTGGTATTAAACTGGATCGCTAGTGATTGAGTCTCATTGAGTAACCAAGCAAAAGAAGAGTGTTATTTTCTAAGAATCTTTTCAAAGTGTTTCTTTATGCCCATTTAAATGAGGCTTCATTTAGGCTAAGAACTGTCTTTCTCATCTTTGAGCTCATTATCATAGATATGAGGATAACCCGTTATAAGGTAATAAGACGAGGTGAACGGAAAAAAAAAATAATTCATTTCACCTGCCGCGTGTAAACTGTGAAAAATTTAGGTTTGCTTTCACCTGGTTTTCGTATTCTCACAGCATAACTACTCACACCTCAATATAAACTTGTATTTACGTCATAAATTTGCTAGTAAACACACCACTCTCTCTTCCCTTTACTGTAAAAAAAACTTAAGAATACAAAATAATGCCCAAAATATATTTTCAAAATGACTTTTTAGTGGAGGAAAAGTGGTAAGATAGAAGCAGTTCTAAGGAAGATATAAAACTTTTTATTTTATTTTTTTCATGAAAAAAAAAATTGCGAAAACATCGTGAAAGTTATCTCGATTACTGGACGTGATGTGACGCACAAATAGTTCCCTTTCGTGTGGTTGAAGTCCATTTCTTTAAGACCTGCAAGGACTATAGTCAGGGTTGAAAACATTCACTCTTAAGGTGGGATGGAAGGGAATGTGAGAAAAGATCAGTGTTTTTGCAATTTTTATGGAAAAAAAATTTTTTTTGCTAAAATAAATAAATTATTGCTCAAGTACAAATATAAAGTTTAATTTTATTCACATGATAAAATCTACAGTTTCTGAATATCCATCATGAACATAGCGGCATTAGATGAGGAACATTTAAATAAAGAGAAAAAGTTGTAATTAAATTCCAGGATATCCTTGACAGATAGTCAAGAAATGTTGAGGTCACCATGTGAAGAAAATTAAATTCTATGTTTGTGTTGGAGTAATATTTTATTTATTTTGGTCAAAAAAAGTTTTGTCATAAAAAACTGCAAAAACACTGTTTTTTTATCCTATTCCCTTCCCTCCTACCTTTTGGTGATAAGAGGTTCTTTATTTTGTAGTTGTTTCAAAGATGTCATAAATACACATTTGTAGATTGAATCACTTTAGTGAATATTATCAAAGTGGTTTTAAAGTTTAAAATTAGTGTTTCAACATTAAGTTCTGTATCCTAGCAAGAACTTGGAATTTAGATTAAGAACGTTCTCAAATATTAACCGTATTTTGAAGATACTGATTTTTCAATAATTTTCTACAAATATTTTTTTAACAGAAAACCCGAGATGTTTCTATTTTCTAACTGAGATGTATCCTTTCCCATTAAAAACCATCCAAAATCATCTATTACTTTAAATATTTTACTAAATCTGGACTGCCAGTATCAGAGATATTTTTATACATAGTTATATTAACAAGCTTATATTATTTATTATAGAGCTGGGCCGATCAGCTATTTTGCCGATTAGTCCGATGCCGATCATTTGTTGCCGATTATGCCGATCACCGATGCCGATTATTTTTGTTTTCAATTTTAATAAATGTATAAAGTAAAATGACCCTTAAAGAAAAAAAAAAGTTTTATAATGTCCAATATAGTTTTGTTTTAATAACATTTAAATAGAAACTTTTAAAATGAAAAGGTTGTTTTATTATTATTTTATATTGTTATTGTTAGGACAAGTGAACCTGTCACTAAACAAAAACAAATCACAATAATGAATAGCAAATATACCGGTACATGTTAGATAATTAAAATATGATTTCACATTTATGATTAAATAGGCCTACTGACCCTTTCATTAGACAAAGAAAAATCATAATCAGCAAATTTAAATTTAATTTTAATGATAAAAAATAATCAAGGCACACATATTTTTGCACACAAGGAGAATAGGCCTACATCTATTTTGTTTTTAGATGAAATAGGATTTTTTACATCCAATGTTTATTAAAATATGGCTTCAATATTAAACAAATTTTAACGATCGTAATATTTTTGTGAATTGTGATTTAGATATATCATAACATAGGTTTTTGTGATTCTACTAAGCATTCCATCATAATTTAACTTCTAAATATTAATATCGTATAGAAATAAGTGGTTTCTTAAAAAAAAGTATAATAAAAAGGCATCACCATTTTTAAACAGTAATACGATCCTTTTATTAACAATTTAAATAATCTTAATGAAAAATAACATTGTATTAACTACATTTAAATAAAAACTACCTTTAGAAAATCGAATGAATGGTGAACGGGTCAAAATGAACGGATCATTGAACTCAACCAGATACAATGAATCGTTCATTTAAAAGAACGATTTTGCCCATCTCTACTTCAATATGATAAAATAAATAATAAATAACATAATGTGCAACGAAAGTTATTTATCGTGTTTTTTTTTTAAGAAATACTTTAAAACTTATTTTAATTTACTTTTAACTATTAAAGAAAGTGTAAAATTTAAATATTAATATATATTAATTAAATTCATATTGAAATATGAGCGAAACAAATTCCCTGCCAGTGGAAAGTTTTCTACTTGCAATAAAAGAAACACGGTTTCCATTTAAAACAAAATGTGCGCATGTGCGAGATTATTACGTCCGATGTTTCATTTTTTGGGCATCTTTAACAAATCGAAATAAAACAACACTAATCTGCTAATATTTTATTTTATGATTATTAGATTTGTTACTTGTGAGTATCTTTATTTCTAATAACGTGCATAAATTGGAAAAAGACCTATGGTAAATATATTTATTTTGATATATTTTGTTTGGAATGTTGGATGTGCTGTTTATTTCAAACCTAAGTCGCTAAGAACAAGCTAATTATTCAAAGATCACATACGAGAGAGCAGAGATAAAATATATATTTTTTTAGGACTTATAATATACCCACACATTTTGAATAATCGGCATAAATAATCGGAGATTCAAACACCGATCATCGGAATCGCCGGTTATGCGATAATCGGCCGATGATCGGATTAATAATCGGCATCGGCCCAGCCCTAATTTATTATTTTATTTTTGTCCACTTTCACTGCCATGATTTCAGACATCTCAAACACAAAACTTTTTTTCTTAAAGTCTCAAGAAAATAATCATATTAATATTAATTATTTAATTTAAATGATTAAGAGCATAATACATTTTGGTTTGTTTGAAAACAAATTTTATTTTTATTTGCTTAAATTAATCATTTATTTTAATATAAGTTTCCTCTATGTATAGTTGCTGTCAAACAGCATAGCAGTGTAAGTCATAGGCCTAATGTGTCAAGTTCATTTGACAATCAGGTAAGCTTTGTTAAGTTGTTCTACATACAAATACACAGTAGTACGGAGATTGTAAGAGTTTCGTGCACCTTAGCAATAAGTTTGTTTTAATTCTCCCCACAACTTTTTCATTAATATAGTTAATATTAAATAATATTTATTTAGGAAGTGTGTGGGAATTTTTTTAAAAGGTTATCATAGGGAGATTTCACATGTATCATGTGTGAAGGTTGGAGATAAAATTCTTGTATGAAATTTGGCAGAACGGCGTGTGCGCTAGAAGTGATTGCTACAGTTTAAGCGTTAATGTACATGAGTACCGAAAGAATTACGTAGCTCTTATGGAGTTATAACCTGAAAAATGTGCACATCTGTTGCTGTGAACATTTTAATGTCTTGACTAGCTCATCCTTATTATAATCCTGGAGAGTTGGGCTATTTGAGCTGATCTGAGTAAAATGAAACATTTGTTAACCTCTTGAGTTCAGTAACCATTCAGTCGAGAATAACGGATAAGTTTGAAAGAATCATTTTAAGTAACTGTCTTTCTTTTGATAGTTTATTCGTGAGTGAAGTTTTTTTTATGTGTTTATGAAGATACTTTGTTTAACTCTTGTGTCTCTATACAGTTATGTATATAATACAATACATAATACCTTATTTAAAGTGTAAACAGCCATTAAATAATAGTTTTTATCTTGTTTTCCATGTTTCTTTAAATATGAATATATTGTAAATAACTATTAAATAAATCATAAGGATGGTAAGAAAATTAAAAGGCTAGAATATATTAAACCAAATTTAACTATAAAGGTTTGAAAAAAAAAGTTAATCCAAACATAAATTTTAAAAGAAATTTCCAGAAATGTACATGTCTATGTGGCTGTAGTTCATTTACTCTTAGTTTAACTTCACTATGATGTAGCTTTGTGGTAAGTAAATATAAACAGTTAAATTTTGTTTACATACGTAGGCCTACCCACACACACATATATACATACACGGTATATAATAACATAAGGATATGGTCCTATATAAAGTTTAATTAATTCACCATAGTATATACTTACGTATAAATAGGCCTACATATCTACACATATAAACCCATATCTGTATGTGGTTATTGTTTTTATACAATCAAACTAAATAGTATGTGTATTTTGTTTGCAAAGTTTTCTTCGTTACAATTTTGATTTTGTGAACACCCTAGTTTTTACATCACAAGCCGCCACTTTAATTGAATGAGATTTAATAGCATAAGGATGGATTAGTGACAAATTTAATTAAAAATAAATACAATCAAAGTTTTAAAAAATTATATAAATTAAATTCTACATTTATATTCTTAGATTTAGTTAAATTGTAAGTTACGTATTAAAATTATATATAATATTCATAAATATAATTGTATAAGATATAAAATTTACTATCGGTACATGTGGGCATGCGGACTATACTTCAGGCACGTCTAGTATAGTTTATCAATGACTGTAAGGTCTGGAAAAGATACCCGACTAAGTATACTGAGAGTGGATTTTCCTTTGTAGATTTCCTTTTAATTTTCACGCACATGTGAGTTACACTTCCTTTAAACGTTATACTAGACTACTATTTACACACAACTAAAGTAATGAAAAATTCGTATGGTTTATTACCCGAACGAGTATTAAGGCATGGTGGGAGCATACACTACACATATTACACTCCGCTTCTAGAGCTGAAGTTTAACCTTTCTAACCCCTTAAAAATACAGAACAGAATTTTTTTTTAAAATTTTTTTTAAAGAGGAGAGTTACGTCAGTGGCACCATTTTTATTTCATTACCAACCAAGTAACTCTATATTTACCTACATTAAATTCCATTTGATAGAAAAAAACTCTCTCTTCAATTTCTGACGGAATATCAAACGCCCGTATTTTAACCGTTTGCATGAGTGTCAATGTTTGAACTTATCTTTCAGTAAGGTTGGTTTCTTCTATCTCTCTTAACACACATCGTTAAATTTAATGCTTGAAAAATGTTTGTTTAGTGATAAGCTCATTTAAAGTTATTGAAGAAGCTAAAAGGATAACTCACGCTATTTTTTCCATTATAATTTTTAAACTGATATATTATTTGCTAAAGAAACATTTTCTGGAAATAACTAGGTTATTTGATTAATTTCTGTATTAAGTTGTCACAATTGTTTCATTTACCATTTAGACTTGAGATATATCATTTTATATTTATTTACATATAACTTTATTTACATTTATAAAATTAAAATACCCAACACTAGAATATTATTACATCAGAACTATACAAAATTTTAAAGTGAATTTAAATAATTTTACTAAAATAAAAAATCCTCAATGTTTATGATGAATAGCTGTGCACTTGAGGTTTAGATAAATGAAAGTCTTATGGTTGCTGTTTTTTTTCAACGTGTCTCACTACACTGGATATCATCTCTGAGGGAAACTTCATGTCTACTATTGGAGAACATTGTTGGTGTTATGTTCTATTCGTATGGTCTATCTTCCCCCTAACATAGGACCAGTTTGACAACGCTGGATCGTCGATGTTGCCAGTAGCTCCTTCTTACCCCAGCAAACCACCTTCCGACGTAGCTGAGAGCGAGAATCTTTGGCAACAGTCAACAGAGAGAGAGAGAGAGCGAAGGTAAAGCTTTTCTCCAAAAGACCAGCAGATCCCACAATGATAATATTGGTTATACCGGTTCAGGATATTTGCATTTAAAGACACATATAAGTAGGCATGATAAAGATGTAATTTAGAGGAAAGGAGTTTAAATCTAGGTGGAGAGAGAGAGAGAGAAAGTAAACTATAAATGAAAATGATCACCCTCAACAAACTTGACAGGTTTTTGAACACAGACATCCCCACTTTCGGTAAATCAGACTTTACAATATTAACGTTTAATCAACTCGCCTATAAATGTGTATTATTGTTAATTTATTTTCCCATCGTTTCTGGGATAAGAGACTTTTTTATTTCACTTATGAAATACTGGTAAATGGACCACGCATATATTAAAATTTGTTTTATTTTATTCTTACAATAATATATTTAGGTTTTCAAACAAGTAGATCTGTGAAAATGTTGAAATAGTGATTTTAATTATTTTCAGTTTGACAATGAATCATTATTTAACTGTTATTTAACTAAATAAAATTACTTTTACTTTCGTGATTACTGAATCTCACAATATGTAGTTGTAAATTAATTTGAGGATTTATACTTAAAAAGGGTTAATAAACTACGCCAAAAACATTAAGCTAGTCTAAGACTAAATTTTACCCGCCTCGGTGGCGTAGTTGGCTAACGCGCCAGTCGTGTTGAGCCAGACCATCGAGTACGGGGAGATCGAGGTTCGAATCTCGGTCGGGTGAACTGGGGGTGGTTTTTCCTAAATGGTTTTCCACTCTCCCTCCACGCAAATGCGGGTTCACTTCCTCTAAATTCAACCTTCCCAATTCCTAATCCATTAGTGTTATTAGTACTTAAGCGTATAACCCGAACGTTTAGTAAGACGCGGTGCTAAATGATGATGAAGACTAAATTTTACTTAGAAAAATATTATAATATTTTGAAATATACCCTAATGTTTGCGGGACAGATGTATACATATTTTTATTTTTGTTTAGCAAACAAACTTACTTACTCGCGTTTTATACTAATATTTCCTATGTAAATATGGTTTATCTTGTGTTACACCTGATAAAAGTGAGCTGTTAGAACGCCTGTATATGTGTTAGTAGGCCTTTGCCTCGTCCTAATTAGCATCATAGGAGATGTGTGGTGATGTCCACAAAAGTGACTGTTATAAATATATATAGGATTAATATATATATAGTTATATTATATACAGTATATATTATGAATTTAATATATGTATATATATAAGTATACCATACAATATAATTGTATACATACATAATATATACACTATATTTATATGTAGGATTTTATTTTAATACAAAAGAGGCTATACATTAAATTTAATAAAAGCTAGTTTTGGTACTGGATACAGGAGTGTGTGAATACATATTTATATAAACTTAAATATTGTTAAAAATCAAACATTTAAATCGTTTTAAACCTTATATAAATTAATGGAAATATAAATTAAAAGTTAATATTTAATGTTTAAAAGAAGTAATGATAAAAAAATAAAATACAATTTAATCAATAAATCATAACTTTGAGAAAACTCATAATATTGTCGATAAAAATTGCTCCTCTTTCAATAAAAATATCTTTCGTGGTGTTTTTAAACTCAGTTTGATCTTTCAAGCATTTCTTCCCAACCCTACTCTCCTTTTCCACCGACCAACCCGCCAAAAACAAGGTACTCTCGTCATCCCAAATTGCTAGCGGTATATCATTTCCTGCCATATTATTACTCCCCCATCCCCCCCTCCCCCCTCAAAAAGTGATGGGTTTCTACTTACTTTCCAAAAACCAGTCACCAGATATATTGACACAGTAGCGTGGCAAGGTTCGGTTTAAACGGGGGCGTAGAGGGCGGGCTAGTGGTTGGTTGGTCTAGGGTAGGGGGTCTAGAAGGAAGGGGGATGTGGAAGCCACCTGCAGCTGGCGTCGACACCGCAATGTCAAGCGTCTCGCACCGGCCGTGACAGCACGTCGTATCTCCACGGGGTTTATTGTGCTACCCTACCAGTACTCCCTCCTAAACCACTCCTCTCCGCCCCTCCCCCAAGTTCCGTCTTGGTTCCACCCCTCTCTCCGCAATAGAGCAAACACTTTATTTTTTTGTCAACTGGCAATTACAAGTCTTGGAGCGGAGAATGTAACATTTCTCACCAAAATCTAATATTAGATAAAAAAAAAATTAATTTCACTTTTATTTTATAATTAAAAAGATTTATAATATTTTTTTAATACTTGAGGTGGTTAGTAGACGGTATAAATGTAAAGACTTGTTGGCTGGTGACAGAGAGTTTGGGATTTGAATCTCAACTGGGTTAACTTAAAGAATTTTTTTCATAAAAAATATTTTCCACTCTCCCTCCACGCTTATGTGGATACACCTACTCTAAACTATACTTGAGCATAATTATTGATAATACTTTTAACCTTGACGGGTAATAGGCTGCTGGGATTTAAAAAAAAATTAAAGCAGATATACAATTATTTTACAAATATACACAAATATATTTAAGATTTTTGGATTATATAAAAAAATAAATATATAGAATGAAAGATATATAATTATATAGATAGCTGTATAAAATATAGTTTCTTAACTACATTATGTTCAGGGTAGTTTTTTATTCTTCCGACTTTTTTGTATTATTTTAAAAATAGTTCCCAATAGGTTCTTATAATAAATACTGTTTCTTAAAAAAGGGATAAAAATGTATTTCAACGGTCATAGGAACAAGAAACATACCTATAATATGAATAAATATGGAAGTTTTAATTTTATAAAATTTAAACTACTAATAATATCCCTAGCTATCGTGATATGAGTATAGTTTAATATAGTATAGTAATACTGGTAGCAAGAAACAATTATAAGTTTCAAATATCCTTTTTATGCGGTCAACATAAATACAAACTTACTTTATCAATAGTATAAGTTTTTTCTATGAAAAGTGGCAGCTTTCTTATTAAATTAGGAAGGAATTTTTATTATTTTTTTATCTATATTGCTTGGAATTTAGTTAGAATTATATAACTTGTATTAATAGGTCATGATTTAGTAACTAAAAAAATTGTCTTACTGTATGAACTATCGATTGTAAATTATGATTAAAGAAGTTTGAGGTTAGAGGAAGTGCGTCGATAGTTTCGTGTAGGGGGAGTGAAAAACTATTTAGGGAAAACCACCCTGAATACATTCTACAGGGGTTTTAACACTGTCATCGGCAGCATAATTTTTCGTAAGAGTGACGCCTTATAGTTAAACCACACGGCCACCGATGCGGGTTATATTAATATTAGCAACCAATTTAATGGGAGTTAGCGTGTGATAGATTAAAAAAAGTTTTGTATATCTTCATGAGTGACATATTGATAAAATTTTACAAAATGGAGAGAAAAGATATAAAAATACTTATAATACAAATAAAAACTTTAAATATCAGTTGTATTAAGAAAAATCATGTTTTCAACTTTGTCAGTGAAATTGGATCAAGAATTTGGTATAATATTATCTTTCCCGAAATGGGCTTGTTAAGTATTTTATTTCGTTTATTTATTCATAATACTAAAATATCTATGGAATTTTTTGAATTCATTTGGTCTGAATAAGCGTAATAATAATTAAAAAATAATAACGTTTAAATGGGGTTCTTTTTAAGAGCGATGTAGCCTCGATGTATTTAGGATTGAATCCATTTTTACTATTAAAATTTGTTTTACATAAGCTATCTCACAAATCGTCAGAAGGCCCAATAATCAGGAACTTCATTAGATATAGAATTCAAAAGTATTGATCATCTTCTGAATAAAAAAGACCAGCTAAACAACATTAAAATTAAATTCATATGCATCACAAATTGAAACTTTACATTTATACACAGGATCAAACCTGACGCTAGAATAAAATTTAAATAATCGGTATTTACAAACTGTACACATAATTCTAGACCAGGTCTCATGTTCGGGCTGTCATTTTTCACTATTTTATTTAGAAAATTAAAATTTTATACGTTTTTCTTAATGAAGTATTTTTTGATTAGACCAAATATATTTGAAAAGAATTCATATAATTATTGTGTCTGTTGGTTTTTAACCTCACTTGAATCGATTTTTCAAATTTAATATAGATAAATATTAAACGATACATAACTCAGCACTGACTTTCACGCTCCATTGTCTAAAAATTGAGATATTTATTCAAAACTCGTTATATATGTGAAAGGAAATAGTTTAAACTATCAACCACGAGCACAAATTACGCTATGATTATATAAAGCTTTTTAGACTCCCGGTTTTAAATTTCATGATTTTATTTTTTGAGATTTAAAAGGCCTCATTTATATAATTGGACCAATAAAAAATTTGGTTATTGGGTTCACAAGGGTTAACACATCGTATTTAAATTTTAACTTCTGGTTAAAATTTTCAACATTTTACTAGGGGTTACAAATCCTCAGGTAATCGCATTGCTATTAAATTCCTAATTTAAATTTTTTTACCGATGAAATAGGTAAATATTGACTAGTGAGTCTAAAATGATAGAGATAGATTGCTGTACAAACATCTACCCTAAGAGGTTAAAGGAAAAAGAACATCCACATTTGAGAGTCTTACTTTATGGCATTATAGATATTATTGCTTTAACAGTTAAGAAATAATTATCTCTACAACTAAAGCTCACATAATTATATTAATATATTTGCCAATATTTCAGAAACTATTAGTTTTATAAAAATATATTTCAAATAAAAATTTTTAACATAATAAACTTACATATTTGCAATGATAAGTAACTTTATACCTCAAAGAGCTATGGATATATGTAAAAATGTATAATTAACGCTTCTGTACGAAACACTTAAAATCATTTTAACGAAAAATTGAGAATAGTCATTTTGTTTGTAATATTGATCCAAGCTTAGAAATGAGATTTGATCACAATTTTTAGAACCGATTTTGATACAATCGATTTTTCTTTTTTTGCCCTTTAGGAAACAACCCTTACTTTTAAGGTCATATATTCAATTCCAAAAACCCTTGGGGCGTCCCTATAAAAACCCTAGATACTAAGTTTTAGCCCAATTGGTAAAATGTTTTAGGCTTTAGCCCGAGGTACATACAGACAGACGGCATTGTGAAAACAACTTTTTATGATTCGGGGGTCATGAAACGTCAACATTCATCAACATCTCAAGTTCGATTTTTTTTACTATCACAATACTTTCTTTACCTGTAAATTAGCGATAAAATAAAAAATACTTTTAAAATATTTCTAATGAATCAATATTTATTTTTTTGGAAAAGGTCCAGCTCCTCTCCAAAATATGGTTTCATTTTAACAGTTACATTATTACATGATGTAGATAAAGTATTGATGTTATATACCAACCTTACAAAAAATAAATGTTTCTTTCTCAGCTCATTTTAAAGTTCTTTACGAGCATTTTTTCTTTTTTTTTTTTTACCATCTTAGACCTTTCTCCACTTTACCTGATTTATATTTTTCTCTATCTTTTTGATATTAGAATTTTTCCTTCTGTTCGTCTATTAATGTTTGCGCAGTAATGTTTAATGAAAGAAATAAAGTTGAAAGAAGGCGAACACACACAAAAAAAAGTAGCCTTCAGAGTGAAAATGATGTACGGAATAAGGAAAAGTATGTACACAATGTTTCAACAAAAAGTACACTTTTTAGTTTAATAAAAATTACAAAATACATTTTATGATATAGTCAGCACAATAATTAATTTAATTTCAGGAAAGCTAATACTCACCTTAATTAATATTTTGGTTTGAAATAATTTTATGTATTGCAAATAGGTACGCATAATTAATTTTTTAAGGTCTAGATTAATTACAACAGAGCTTACGATCAGATAATCTGTATTTAAGGGAAATGAAACAGGTCTACCATCCATTTCGTATAAAAATAATATTTGTTTGTAATTATGAAAAAAAAATATTTCTATAGGCTTTTTGTGTTCACAGAAAGTAGCGAGTCTGTAATCATAAAAATGCGTGTACAGACGGAAATATATTTCAAAGGTAGTTTAATTCTCTCCAGGAAGAACGGGACTTTGAAAGGAAATTCACCCCCAAGTTTTAAACGTTAGTGACTCTACAATTCAATTTAAATATTGACAACTTGAAAAGTTACTATATCATATTTTACGTGTCCATTTACAACCATGTGATATGAAGTTGTCACTTTTTTAATATACAATATAAATGCCTCTAAAATAACATTTAAAATAAATAAAAACTATTAATACCTGTATTTTCTAAAAAGATAGTTCTTAGAAAACTAGACTATACTCAAATGTATCGATAGCCCAAGTGATATAGTTTACCTATAACAGTTTTGACAGATTATATGTGATTAATGACAGTTATAGAACAAACACAGTGACAACTTGTCAATATTTGTAGGTATAAATGTATTATTTTAATTCTCTGTAAGATTCTTCCTTGTGGTAAGGTAAATAATCCCAAAAATAAAAATATGAAAAAAAATTAATTATATTATGTTTTCCTAGGAAAACACAGTAATGTATCATCTTATTAAAACCATATTATAATGAAGGCCTTTACTATATTTTATGTTATGTTTGGCTTTATGATTAATATCTACAGAAAGGAGTACATATAATTACCAATTTCTGTTTGTAGAAGAGAAAATATCTCCAATCTCTGCCAAAAAAATTGATTCTAGTTGTTAACTTTATCAATAAATAAACACTGTAAAGAAAATCGCATCAATTTTCCATACCTCCAATTTTGGATAGAATATTTATTTAATAATACTAAAATGTTTGAATCATAAAAAAAACTTTTTAAAAGTTCAATATCCATTCAAATAGAATAACCTTCAAATCTATTTATGTTCAATATAAAAATATTCTGATTTTAACAGAGGATCAGATTAAATCCCGTTAATTTATTACACATTTGGTGCCAATATTTACAGTTATTTCAATATTTTTTTATATAAAATAAGGTTCATACTTTAAAATTTATAAATTTAGATCTAATAATAATATAATTTAAAAAACTGTAGATTTCCGAAAAATAAAAGTTACAAAATATTACCACCTGTCTCAAATACCAACGACACCTTTTCATACATATTAGATGTGGTATGTTGAAATGGATAGAATTGATATATTTTGCCATTTTTCCAACACTTATTGGGGATCAGATTCAAATCCCGTTACATAAAAATATTTATCTACATTGTGAGGTAAGCTCCTTAATATTATACAGTTAAATATCAATATTATTGTGGAATTACTTTTAAATAAGGTTTCTAATACCCTTTTAAAAATATAAATATAAAAATTTAGATTTAACTAACTTCACGTGGAGATGAATATACATATATTTGACTGTAGATTACTTAATCGGAAAATTAGGTAGCTTAACACAAAACTATTTTTTAACACCCTGTATAAAATTCCAACGATCGTGTAAGTTTCACTTGCTTTAATCGTATTACCTTGTCGTAATTCAAGAAGTATTTAAGACGAACGAACCACTATTCTTCTTTTTTTTTTTTCCTCCCTCTTTTCTTTTAGTAAAGGTAGTAATAACCATTTCTTTCCTGAGACTAATTAAAAATTCCGAACTGTTGGAGCGTCTCAAAATTATAATAATAAAAACAAGCACCCTAGTAAAAGGGGCTCTATTTGTCACGTGTTCATTTATAAGACGGACGAGACATTAAGGTTGCAGTGCACTTCCTCAACATTCCCTTACTTTTTCTGCCTTCCTTAACTCCTTCCCCCCCCCCCCCACCCTTGGCACTCAAATAAAAAGAAAGGAAAAAGAGAACGTGCGATGAATAATACATCTCTTAACTCTTTTACATAAGCTTGCTTACCATTCATAACATCGGTGAATGCGTCAACCAAAACACTACGATTTTGATGGATCATTATTCTGCGTAATTTTATAAGTGCTAATAAAGTTTACTAAATGAAAAATAAATAAAATATTTTATCTAAAGAGAAAAATCTTTCAATCATGCATCGCTCTCACGGACTAAACGTATGAATCATCTAATCCGTTTTTCCTGTGATGGATATACTAAAAAATGAGTCTCTCTAAATGGTTTTCCCCTTTAATGGTGCCTGGCGGTCTATGGGTAAGGTGTCAGACTTCTGTGCTAGGGTCCGGGGCTCAATCCTCAGTCCCGGCACAAATTTATCCGATTGCCAAACCCTTCCTTCACCTCTGACAAGACGTGTATTATTCACAACTTGTTAATGTGTGGAATGACCAGGCCTCCACCGTGGTTCGGATCCACGTTAAACTGTAGGTCCTCCACTTTCATCTCACAATCACCCTACCATTACACATTAGTGTAAGTGCGTATAACCCGAACGATAGTAAGATCAGTGTTATAATAATAAAATATATAATATAATAATATATAATAATAAATGGTTTCCCAAAGCAACACATACGAAGGTTCATTTCATCGATATTTTACCTTACTCACTCACTCACTCACTCACACACCATTATCGTATCTAAAACGCGCATGGAATGAAAGTAAAATGTAGTAGTAAAATTTAAAAAATCACAATTTTTTATTCTTTATTTATATAATACAATGAGTGACTGTACCATCTACTTCACAACTGTGGTTACTATTATAAGTGTTTTCCGGTAGAGGGAACTTCTTCACGTTCTGATGACGTCACGGACATTGAGTATCACCGTACGAGTCTAGGCTGAGTGCGGCTCAGTCAAATCTGGTATTGAGAGTAGTATGGGACCGGCCACGCGCTGTACGAGGTAGGTGGAATCGTCAAAGGCAAAACAATTGTTCAGTGCCCAGTGCTACATTGTATTATATTACATAATTATGTATTGTTGTATCTATTGTATTACATTCAACTTCATCATCAATATATGTTGAAGTCTCCTTACTTTTTTTTACACAAGTGGATTGATCTTTTTCGTGAAATAATGAATGGTAGTTCCTAAGTGCCAAAATTCAATTTATCAAAATTCTCTGTGAACCATGTGCCACAATGGCATAGTGACATAGTGGCATAGTGGCATAGTGGCATAGTGTTATAGTGTTACTGGCTTGGAAGCGTGTTGTGCGGTGTAAGATTACGTAATCGGCGGGGAAAAAAGCTGGTAAACAAAACAGGTACAACTGAAACATAATATTATTGTATTCTTCTGATGATTTTTATTTCATGTGAGAAAAACATCTATCTTGATAAATCAGGGCTACCGAAACTACACTGTATACTTCCTTCTGCATTATGTCTTCAAACAAGGTTCCGCTACATTAGTAAGAAAATAATACAACATTCAACATAAATGCTATTACTATTAAAAGGAATAGCATGACCTAATTCCTTTCATCAACAATATATGTATTAACACCTAAAATTTAACTAGTTTAGAAAAAAACAAAAGAAAAATTATTTTTACTTAGTGTCTTTCTGCATACACAGTTTAAATTTATGCTGTGGTGTAGTTGATTATATTATCCAGGAATAAGCACTCAGATTTTGGTATATTATCTCTATTATTATATGTATTATATACCAAAAGTAAAATTGGATATTCTATGAATTGATATAATTTTTTTGCAAATTAGGTGAACTGGCTTCTTTGCTCGTCCATTTCACGTATCGGATAAAAACTCGTCTAATTCATAAATTGGGTATTGCTTGGAGTTCCTAGAAAAATGATATTCTTATGTTAACGTATGTTTGCAGCTTTAGTATAAGATACATAAAGATTTGTGTATTGAGTTTTTATGTTAACTTGTGAGCCATGCTAGACGTGGTTAAATGTTGTAGACGAATGTGTGAAAAAGAGAAACATTAATAGTTTTAAGAATAAAAGAGCATGTATGACTCGGTATATGGATGTTATTGATCTGAAAGGGGTATGCAAATATGAGGGAGTTTTGGAGGAAGTTAGTTAGGATGGATTAAGTATGGAGTTGTTATTTTTTGTGATATATGCACAGTTTCTTGCCTGCCCCGTAGGGGAAGAGCATGATTAGGTGTGAATGTGTGAATGTTAAAAATATCATAAATCCTCAGTTGTAATGCTGCGTATGCAATATTATTATTATTATTATTATTAGCACCGCGTCTTACTACCCGTTCGGGTTATACGCACTTACGCTAATGTGTAATGGTAGGGTGATTGTGAGATGAAATGGAGGACCTACAGTTTAACGTGGAATCCGAACCACGGTAGAGACCTGGCATTCCTCACATTCACAAGTTGTGATTAATACACATCTTGTCAGAGGTGAAGGAAGGGTTTGGCAATCAGATAAATCTATGCCGGGACCGAGGATTGAACCCCGGCCCCCAGCACAGAAGTCTGACACCTTACCCCTAGACCACCAGGTCACCCCGTATGCAATAGATAATATATGTTTTTCCTCGAACCATCCCAACTTAGCAGAACCTAACCTTCAAAGCGCAACCAAATTCGAATTTAATCAAAATGTTTCTCTATTGATGCGTGGAAGGTAAGGTTAAACTAGGTCAGTATGGTTTTCACTATACACATTTTGTGGCTTGACATTCACGCATGTTCTCATATCGAAGAATTTGAAGCATTGTTTCTCAATATGTCAGAACCATTTAGCCTCAATTGGCTGAGTTAATATTTATTTTATCATGAATAATAATTATTGTGGTAATTAGGAGCATATTTTAAGTTCATGAAATTGGTAAGAGTTCATTCAATTTTTTTTTTTCTCAATTCGTAAAATATTCAAGAGAAGAATCTAATTAATAGAATGGGTTAAAATATTAACCAGTTCATGAGATTGGGAGCTTCACTAAGTGGGTGTAGCATATTTATCACATAATACTACCCATCCAGGCTAGCTGCATTTTAGCACCACAGGAAAAGGAATGTGGAAGGTAGAATTTTGAGTTAATTTAGTATCTGCCCACATTTGCCTGTAAGGAAAGTGTGAAACCCTTTAGAAAAACAAACCCCAGTACATTCAGATATAATTATGTATAGACCTATCTTCCCCATTATTTACAAATCTGAATAGATGAGACCAACACCTGTATCCCCGTATCCAAAAGTGTGAGGGTAACTCTCTCTTTATAACATCGTCAAATGGGCTGTTTATCATTATTTATAGAGATAAACTGCTATTAAAAAATTTATTATTAAAACATAATGGTTTGAACAATTATTTTTTAAGTATTCATAATTAATATGAATTGCAAACGGAAAAGTTAATTTTAAAGAAAGTACCAACGGTTGCATTTCACTAGAGTTTATGTTATTTTTGATGTAATATTTGATTAAATAAAAAAAATTCTGGAGCTCAACGTCACTTTATAAGTAGTAATATATTGTTCTGATTCCCGTTGCTAGCTTTTATGAATAGTTTCAAATTAAATTTTAATAAAATCAAAATAGAAAAAGGAAGCTCTTAGAATGAAGTGGGCCCCTAATAAGCATGCTTGTGCCTCTATAAAATTCTCGTCTTATTGTTCCCATGATAAAAAATACAGTTTCTCTCTAACTTTCTTCAGTAATCAGAATGTAGTATATATATGTAAAAAAATATTAACTTTACTTACATTATAAGAGAAATACTTAAGATGAAATTTTTTATTTTAGCTTTAATATTTTGGTAAATATTTTAATTGACATATTAAAGTTATTAATCTATTTAAAGTTTAAACATAAAATACTTTAATTGATATATTAAAGTTTAAACATAAAATATTTCAATGGTTTAATGCTATTAGGTAGGGATAAGAATGATGTATTTGGAAGGTTTTATGATCTAGAAGGGTAATTTTTGAAGAATGTTGCCGTCATTCACCTTAAAAGGCAGATGGAAAGGAGTTCCCCAATCTTCTGAAGGAATTTCAGGAAATCGAGATCGAGCAACAGTCCCCCAAATTTAATTAACACTATCAATGGCAGAAATCATACTGAATTCCGTATCATACATAAAGCTGATTTAGATTTTTTTTTACATTATGAAAAACAATAATGTTATATTTTAAAAGCCTAGCTCAACCTACTAATGAACACTATCTCAGGTTTTATTTTATCAGTTGAAAAAACTAATAATTGTGGTGTCCACCCCGTGGATATTCCTGTAATTATAAGGATCTCATGTGTGGAATGCCAGGCCTCCACTGTGGTTCGGATCCCACGTTAAACTGTAGGTCCTCCATTTCAACTCACAATCACCCTACCATAACACATTAACGTAAGTGCGTACAACCCTAACAGGTAGTAAGATGTGATAATAATAATAATAATAATAATTATATCAGGACTTCCATCTGGTGTGTTGGTATTCATTATCTTAGGTAAGTAGTACAGATTGAACTAAGAGTTGCGTGGTGGTTTAATTTTAAATATATTATCTTTTTTTATAAAGTGATTTTTTTAGCACTGGTTTTTACTACCCAATCGGTTTATACGCTTATATAATAATCAAGATAATGATTTTAGGAATTAGGGAGGTTATGTTTAAAGGAAGTGAACCCGCATTTGCATGCAGATAGATTTAAAAATATTTTTTTCTAAAAGCCACTCTCAGGACACCCTACTGAGGTTTGAACCTTGATCTTACCCTTATTAACAGTATATACTACTGTGGTGGTAGCGTGTTTGACCACGTGGCCATCAAAGCAGATAAAAAATATTTATTTCTTTTTTATCTATTCAAGAGGTGTTTAACGTACTTTTTTCAACCGACTGCTTGTATCAGCGCATGACATCTATACTAATTTAAATCTTAAACAGACAAACTATCTAACATCCCCAACAGTTATTTTATCACTGTGAAATGGAAAACCCATATTTTACTAATGATTAGTTTTTTGGTCATATCAGGAATCAAACCCGGACCCTTATCTCAGTAGACAGACACGTTACTGACTGAGCTAAGATGTCGAGTGAAATATTTGTTAGTGAAATCATGTTATCATATTTTTATAAATACAAGAAAAAAAACAACAGAAAACTAACTCCATAGCACTAGCCCGTAATCGAGCTACATCAACCGAGCGGCTGCAGTCTACTGGAAAAGATAGTGTCAACTTTAGCAGATAACGGACATCATGTTGTAAACACAACGACCGTTAATCTCAGCTTTATAGACTACAACCACTACTTTTTCATTCAAATAGCCCCTAATTTGTCCTCACTAGATTGAGGTGATCCCGTTCCAGACCCAATGCTTCGCAGAGAAAACTAAAATAAACTATTTAAAAGGAAAAATATACAAACTGATACAAATTTCGCTATTATCAAGTGATTAATTCATAAAACCGAGTGACCTGGTGATCTAGGGGTCCGGGGTTCAATCCTCGGTCCCGACACAGATTTATCTGTTTGCCAAACCCTTTATTCACCTCTGACAAGACGTGTATTTATCACAACTTGTGAATGTGAGGAATGCCAGACCTCCACCGTGGTTCGGATCCCACGTTAAATTGTAGGTCCTCCATTTCATCTCACAATCACCCTACCATTACACATTAGCGTAATTGCGTACAACCCAAACGGATAGTAAGATGCGGTGCTAATAATAATAATAATAATAATAATAATAATAATAATAATAACATAAAACTGAGCTCTGATACATTTTAAGGGTTGATAGGGTATTTATTCTTCCGGTTAATCTTCCGTGAGACAATCAACTTCGACAGTAGTAAAATAATTACTAGAAACATTTATTCATAGTTGGGTATTTTTTAGCTCTTCCATGAACTTTTTTTTAAAAAACTTTTGACGATGAGACAAGATAAAAGTTGAAAATAGAACTATGAAATTTGTTGGGTCACATAAATATAAAAATTATGAAAAATAGTTTTACAAAAAAAAAAAAAAAGGATTGATTTGAAATATATCTGACTGAAGAAAATTTAATTAGGAACTATAAGTTTCTAGGCAGTTTTTAATTTTTTCCAGTTTTATATTTCAAATAAACTGTTACGTTTTTATATATCTTTCTTATACTAATGCGATTGAATAAGTTCCCAATTTATCTTTTAAAGTATTTTCTTATCTAAAATAACGTTCCTCACTTATAAACTTTTTAAAGAATGTTCTATAAAATGTTATTTTGACTATAGCTTTTAAATCTAAATTAAAAGAATTACCTCTATCCCCCATATTTCATCACTATTTTATGATTAACACGATTCTGTATCCAGGATCCTCTTTCAATCTATTCAGTTTAAAATGGTTCATTGTCCACATGGGGAATCCCTGAAAACTCTTCCGAACTTCACGAATCTTTTTTTTTTTTAATAGTTGGTATTCTGAGCGTTCCCCGCACGTCTGTTGATTAATTGATTGTGTTCGCTCCCAGGAATACAGATGGCAGCACACAATACTTCAACGAACCAGAGTACCAGACATCCAAAGGACATCCATCACCTGTTGTGTCAGCACTTGCAGTTTTATCTCTTCTATCTCTCTCACTCTTTATCTCGCAGGGATTCCCTAAATTTTTTTTCCCCCCCTCACGATTTTCATTCTTCTCTTTACCTTTTTGCTCTATAAAAGAGATCTGTCTTCCAGTTCTTGGAAGGGTTGGAGAAAGGGAAAGAGGAGAAAGTATCACGTGTCTGTTAAAGCGACACATCTGTGATTTTTTTTAAATTCCTTTGTGTGATTCATCTCGGTATGAAATGATTGTAAGCACATGGCATAGCTATTTTGTCCTACTGTACCAAAACTTTATATAATTGTTAAGGATGTTATACAATTTATAAATTTAGTCACCGTTATAATAATATTTTTAATATACGAAACAAGTTAGTGTAAAAATTTTTTACGTAAACTGCTATTGTCATTATAATATTAACATTAACCTAAAATAGGCCTGTATTTGAGTCATTCTTTCACTTAAACCTGATTTTTCTTTGATAAACCCTTTTTTTTTTCTATGTTCAACGCTTCTAATAATCGATCGAGTATCGCATATTTACGCTAATTGAAGAAGGTAAGTCTTAGAAGGAAATGTACCAGTATTTGCGTGTGAACAATAAAAACTTTTAGGAAATAATATTATTTAATACACTTGGTCCAGACTTGACCTCCGATAAATAATTCACAGGAAATTTGGTCCATTGCAAATTAGACGCCTCAAACCATGCTACTTACGATTTAGGTGGTTTAACTAAATTTGACAGGATTTATTTTAGATAGTTTGATAGTATACTATTCATATGTAAATATTTTACTTCCAAACATTTTTTGTGAATATTTTTGCTATTTATTGTGTAGGGCCTACTTAATTAATAACAAATACATACGTAAAATGCTTAGTATTTTATTGAGGTTTAAATATTATTTTATTTTGTTATAATTATATTTATAATACTATTCATTCAATTTTTTTTAAATATGGAAACTCTGAATAAAAGTATCTTATTTCTCCTTTATACATTATATCATGTTAAATAATATATTAATTATTAATAAAGCGTGAACATTACATTTGGTAATATACCATTGCTGCTATTATAATTTATTCATAAAACAAATAATTATATTAATTTTTCAATTAATTGATTATAACTTACGCGACCATAAACATATATATTTTAGAGGAAAAGATTAAATAAAATATTTTTTCTATTGAACCAAACCCATAATGGGTTCTGAAAGATACCTCTCATACATAAGGTAAGCTACCATATAATAGTTGAAAATATATAATTAAATGGTATTACATATTATTTCTTTAAAACGGTTTGGATATTAATATTTTGTTAAAATACATTTCTCTCTTAATGAATAACATTTTATTTGTTTGAACTCTCAATAAATATAAATCATAAATCCAGCGGAAAAAAGTACACAAATGTCGTAGACTTTTATCATCGAGAATAAAAAAAAAGAGTTGACAGTTATGATAGCATACTTTCGTAAAAAGCATGAAAAATAAAAAAAGGTCGATGTTTCATACGTTGGGTTCAACTTTTCTTGAATAGCCCAAGCGAAAATGCGGGTTAAAAAAAATTCCTCGGTGCTGGAGTGGAAAAGCGAATGTATAGTCCTCTACAAAAATCACAAACCCGATATTATTTAACACTTTCACACTTACATTATAAGAACACATATTATTACCGAAGGATTAAATAACCAATCAATAGTTGCTAGGTAATGGTTATAGCTGCATCTATATATCATATTCTTTAAAAAGGAAAATGAAACCTTGACCCGGTCTAGATTCGATTCCCGTGTCTGGACATAATCTTTCAATTTAAGGAATAACATATTTGTCTGATACCTTATCCCTGTCGGTAGCGTGACTAATAATGATTAAAGTGTCAGGGCTCGATTCCTGACATGACCGAAAAATTTAACATTTGTGAAATGTGTGCTTACCCATAAAAAGCTATAAGTTAACGGTTGGGGACTGGATGCTGTTTCTGTTCTAGACTAAAGTTTATTTTAAGTCGTGTGCTGATATAATCACTTGGTTTGGAAGATGCACGTTAAAATACTACCTCAAATAAATTTAAAAAATAAAAAATAACACATTATTAGGTTTTAATGCTTTTAACATTAATTTGAAATAAAAAGTTCCACATTCGATGAATAAAGTACTCATGAGCCTGTACTCTAAATGTCAAGAACATTCTGTTCTGTTTTGCTGGGGATAAGAAAGTTGTTTGTGGCTGGAAACTTATTTGGGCAAGGTGAGGGTTGTATTTCCTTAAATCGTTTACCATTAATTCCTTCATGCTAATTTGAATACATATTTTCTGTAAATGAATAGTATAAGAAAAAAGGAGGAATGTCCAAAATGTTTATACGCAAATGATAAATCTATGACCTAGATAAATATATAATATGAATTCCGATTCTGCTAGACAATCATTGAGTTAATGCTGCCATCTGTTAGACAATCATTTAGTTAGTGCTGCCATCTGCTAGACAATATCAGACATTGCTAATGCACTTTAAATATGGTCAAAAGATGTCTCTGTTATATTTAAATTAATAAAAAATTGTATCCTGAGTTTCTTTGAGGTATCGATATAAAAGTTGTTGTACTGAAAAATGTGTGAAAATTTTGAACTTACCTTTTTTTTTACCCTTACCTTCAAATGATACCTTTTTTATTCCCACCCCATATGTTAGTCCCGAATGGGTAGTATGATGTGACCCACTTCATTGGCATAATAAATTGTCTAAGGTTTACTTTTCAAATAGACTGGTCTTTAAATGACATAGATATTGAGTATCGAATTTATTCAGATTTACTGAGGGTGGTTTTCCCTAAATTGTTTTACACTCTCCCTCCACGTAGGTTCACATACACTTAACCTAAATTCTACCTTCCTCACTCCTAAAACACTAGCGTAACTAGTAAACATGTGATCAAACCGAAAAGGTAGTAAGACGAAGTGACAAAAACAACAAATTTGATTCAGTTAATAAAATCGAATATCGTGAAAATACAAATTTAATCTAAAGATAATATTTACTTAGGTTATTCATACGTACATACATACAACATATAAAGTACATAAAATGCATACAATATATATAATACATAAATACAATGCATAATATACATAAAATGCAATACATATATACATACATATATACATACATACATTCATACATGCCTAATCAAACCGTTCTCTTACGGTGTAGGGACAAAATTGCGGATCTGGCTAAAATGAAACTTTGTACTTAATCCATCCTAACTAACTTTCTCCACACACCCCTATACTTGCATACACCTTTCACTTCAAAAGTATTCATACACTAAGTCATATATACTCTTTTATTCTTAAAACTCTTAATGTTTCTCTTTTTCACACATTGTCTACCACATTTAGCCACGTCTTACATAGCCTACCACTTCTTTCTAATCCACATCCTCTATCTTTATATATTTGCTTCGTCTCTTGTTCCACAATCATCCTCTCAACATGCCAAACAAATGTAAGAAACTTATTTCCCATTCACCTATTGGATTCCTTTCAAACCGCACTCCTTCAGCACTCATTCATTACTGACTCTGTCCATACGAGCTATTAATCAATAATAAACTATGTATTTTAATATCAAGGTTAGTGTATTGAATAAAGAAAAAATTTATTATGTACAGTACAAAGCCCTACAATAAAAGTATATTAATTATCTTTAAAAGACTGTATTACATAAGATAATAATAAACGTAGATGTTAGAGCAGCTAACTCTTTTTAATATTGTCTAGTTTTGTGGTGTTCATATAAATTCTAGCCATATAACTTAGAAACAAAATCCTTTACTGTACTACCCAAGTCCCTAGACCAGGTAGCCACCATAAAAACGTAAACATCAGAACACAATAGAGAAACTTTCGGCTACCAAACAAGGTTGGCAACATGTGCTAGCTATTGTTCAAAGTTCGCACATAAAATACACCTCAACACAAATACATGAACAACCGTAACTCCAAATGGAGGTAGGATGGAGAATAGTACTTTTCAAATCCATGTATTTTAATTAAACAGTTTCATATCATAGTGATAACTATATTTAGTATGAATAATAATAAATATAAATTACCACATATTTCAAAGGAAATTTTGAAACTTTGGACAAAATTATGGGAGTTATTTAATTTCAAAATATCACAATAATTGAAAGTATATAAAAATATATGTACAGAATGTTTCATTAATTATTAAACTTCACATTTACAGTTTATTTACTTTCAAATAGCTACACTTACATAAACCAAACATTACTGTAATGACTAAAAAAAGCTAATTATTCAACAAACTTAATGTTAATTAGAAATTAACCATTTATTTATGAGGGAAAAACCTAATATAAAAAGTGCAAATATTATTACATCATTTAATTAAAATAAAATAGATGGTATTGAATATGTAAATGCCTATATTACTAGTATATAATATTATTAATAACTTTATATCATTTGGAACATGAACGTTCTTTGCCATCTTAAAAGAGTACGTCGCCCATCCTGTCTTGAGCTAGTTTATCCAGTCCACCTCATTAACCCTATTCTATATTGAGCTAGTTTTATCCAGTCCACCTCACTACTCTCTATCCCTATGTTGAGATAGTTTTATCAGTCACCTCACTAGATTCCTATCCCTATATTGAGCTAGTTTTATCTTGAATTAGTTCTATTTAGTCCACCATATCACACCCTATTTCTATCTTGAGCTAGTTCTATCAAGTCCAACCCCATCACACCCTATTCTTTTCAGGTCCCTCTTATGTTATCCTCCCATCTTCTTCTGGATCTTCCCTCTGGTCTCTTCACATTTGTTTGTCAGTCAATACCTTGAACAAGGTCTGGAATCCACCATTTGCGGTGCATGTCCTACCCACCGTAATATACAAGACTTGATTATCCTAACAATGTAAAAGTAAGCAGATACAAATTAATATTTAATTTCTTGTGAATTTGAATGTAAATCCAAATTTGATTACAATTGGTCCTAATTCAAATTCAGTGTAGCACAAAGAAAACCTATTATGTTTAATCTAAATAAAGGTAGAGTAAAACATTTGCTGAAAGACTAATTCCGGTCATTTGTTATTTTTACATCTACCTAAGATTGTTCTCGATGTATGACACAAAGTGCAGTAGGTTTCCTGATAGCTCATTGGACGAAAACAGACACGTAAAACCAAAGGTCCCGAAAATTATTTCCTTCTCATATTATCATATCTCAGTATATATTATTTTAACTATTATTGAGAATGTCTGATAATTCAATAATTAATTTCAATACTTTTGGTCAAGAAGGACATTTTTACTGACGTGTAAATATAGGCGGAGTGGGGGGTTAATTTATTTTAGAAAACCTACCTACTTGTTGTTTTTTTAGCATCGTGTTCAAGCTGTATGCCTTTGTACTAATTACACTTGTATGTAGGGATTATGAAGTCTTAATTAAGAGGACGTGCAACCACATTCGCATGGAGGAGAGGAAACATTTAGTAAAAACCACTATCAGTGAACTCGACCAGGTTCGAACCTTAGCTGCCCCGTCTTCGGCAGTCTAGTATTTTGCGAGAGTAGCGACTCAGACCACGTGGCCACCGAAAGTAGCCTATAGTTACTACCATGTTACCTTTTCCATAGAAGAGATATGTGGGTGTTTTCCATTAATCTAATATATATATATATTAGTATATATATATATATATATTAATATATATATATATATATGGATGAAGGGGTGTTTAGTATCAACTTGACCAATGAAGGTATCACATTTTTTTTGTGATTTTTCAACGTGTTAAGCATTTAACTTTCCATCCTGTAAAGTAGATTGTGTATATTTTACAGTAATGTCAATGACGTCACTAACACCCATGTGACTTTGGTTAAACTGACCAAACCAGAACCTATATACTGGTAAAATATACACAAATCTCCACTTACAGGATGGAAAGTTAAATGCTTAACACGTTGAATAATCACAACAAAATTTGATACCCTTAATTGGCCAAGTTGATACTAAACACCCCTTAATCACTGCCCAATATTTATTTACTTACATACATAAGGTATATTTTGATGAATCTACACAACTCCAAACTAATGTGAGAATCGAACGATTGTCTTTTTCCAATGCTCAATAATAATGGATCTTTGCCGAGGCTCCTCCGTCATCAGGATGTCGTCAACTGTATTTGGGATATCCATCATTCTAATTAACGTAGTTCTTTGAGTGTTATTTTGATAATATTTGCTATATGCAAGGAGAATAAGATAGATTCAAAAGTCCCTATTGGCCGTGTACCATATGTTTTGTTCTTGAATGCAGTTGTCTGTCAATGTTATAGTCAGAATCTCAGAACTTTTCACCGAATCTATATCGTCGGGTCTGATTTCTTACTGACGTCATAGCTGTAGCTGGACTTGTAGCAGTCCTCGCCTTTTGCCACTCCACAGTGTATATAAAACACTTATAGCCTATTGCCTTTAACGTCACTGATCATCTCATTGAAGATATATATCATTTTAAATAGCATCTTACCTTTCTTGAAAAAACTCAACATAATAATAAATAAAAATACCGCATTCAGTAAGTAGTTCTCTATTTGTAATCAAACATTTAAGTATAGAAACTACTTTTATAGGAATATGTGAGTTCAAAACAACCAACGAAACTAAAATATGATTTCTCTTTGAATTTACTATTTATATTAATTCTGTGATTACTGTTTGGATTTGGCGATAAAATTATACAAATAAATAATTAATTCTACATTCAATAGTAGAAATTCATCATGATAACGTTTTTTAATTCAAAATAATTGAAAAACATCATATTTTTTTATTAATCAATAGCCTAAAAACCTTCACGGTAAAAAAACTACATGATATGAAATAAATTGCATCGTAATCGGTTAAGCTGTTCCAGAGCTCTTAGGAAACCGACATACAGACAGATACTTTGTTTTATAAGTAGTAGAGATGGCTCTGAAATGTACAACAAATTGTTTCAATCTAAATAAAATAACAAGAATCATGTTTTTTTAGAAAACATTTCAGCCTCAGCTATATATTATTATATGTTTTATTTTCAGATCCACGCCTTACAAACTTTTCAGTCTATATGCACATATATTAATTACGCTAGTGTGTTAGGAATGAGTAAGGTTAAATGAAGAGGAATTGTACCCAACTTTGCGTGGAGAGTGATTGTAAAAACCATTTTAGAGATACAGTACACTTGACCTAAATGTAATAGTATAGTCAGTAATATATTAAACAAATGTTCTTTATCACTCTTTAAAATCCCTTTATTTCAGCTCCAACCCAGCCAAGGTCGACTAATTTTTCTTGAGAGATAAAAATCCGTAGCACAACTTCCTTCGGAGGGGAAGTAAAGCTGATGTCGATTGTGGGCATGTAAGAAAAAAACAGGTATGTGATTATATTTTTATCGGCAATATTGGTAAGCGTTTTCACTCTCGCTCATAGAAATCCTCGTTTGCTGATATAATCAGTCGGTTCAGAAATTGCTCGTTAAATACCTCCAATAATAATAATAATATTATATATGTGGAGCTTAAGCTCATCGCAGCAGTATGACCTTAAGGCTTTCCTCTATCCTTGATCTAGAGCACTCCAACGTAACAGAGGCGTGCGAAGATGGCAAATCACGGTGACTGCAGGTGGTGGGGACTCGACTCATTGTTCTCACCACTGCCACCCCAACAACCCCTAATCTCTTCCCTCTTTCAGGCGTCCCTACCATCCCTCCCCTCTCCCCCTTTTCATTCCCCGTCTTCCTCCTGCCGTCAACCCCTCCTTCCCCTCTTCTGGTTGAGGTTTCCACACGCCTCCACCTTAGATTCAATTAGTGGAGAACTCAAAGGGTGATTCAGAGATGAGAGTAATAATAACAGTAATATTATGGTCTGCTCGAGTCAAGAACACCTTATCTACAATTCTAAGGTGGTCTTAGGGGAAAAAACACTCTGAAATATCTTGGTAAATGTGACATACTGATAGGAAATTTTATTTATCTTTTTAGCTATACAATATGTATTTTTAAATTAAAATTCTTCTATTCTTAAATAACTATTATCACGTCGAAAAGTTATTGAAGTTGACTAAATGAAATCCAAATTATAAGGTATATAGTTAAATATATTATATTAAGTTTCCGGTGAGAAGCACAGTATCTGATATGTATAAAACTTCCTAACATTGCACTCATGTATGCATATGGTAATTCTTCATCTGTAGCTTTTCATGGATACTATCAATACCTATGAAATGATATTAATAATTTAGTAAAATGGTATCAATGTCGATAGTAAATACCCATATATGGAATTTGTAAAATTGTTCAGTCCATTAGAATCTTAATTTACACACACACCTTTTTCTGTGGAAGGTATCAAACGTACTTTGACAGATTACGCTATGGGCCCATAATACAAGATGAGCCGTACTGGAGGAGGAATACTACCCTGAAAGAGAACAGACTTACCTTAATGGATATGCACTATGGCCGTATCTTTTAAGTTACACAATATTATAATCGGTTGATGCATGACATATCATGTAAACTTATGCAAGATTTATGAGCTTTAGTAAAGGATGTACTGAAGAGTCGCTCAGTCCCACTTTATAAAATAAAGGAACAATACATAGTGCTTTTGTTTGTTTTTTTAGTTTTTAAGATACTTAAAACCTAGCAGTACAGAACAAGACATATTGTAAAAGATCTCCCCAAACAGAGCTGCACATTTTTAAGTGACAGTGAAAAAAACCTTGGCCCATTTATTTATAAGAAGGTAAATTGTCATTGGGGACGCGATGAGGGTTAAAAGAGGCGCTCTCGGCAGACTTTGAGCAAAAACATTATTAGCGATTACACCAGAAAACAGAGCGAACGTGTAAACACTCACGCAGTCAAAGATTTGTATTTGAACTAGTCACTCCAACTCAGATTCAGATACTAATAATCATTACTTAATAACCAGAAATAAAGTGTACAATTTATTAATCTTAAATGTTAGTTTGCGATCTTTAATTCAAGTTATTCTTCATTTAAATTAGACCCAGTCTAATCGTTGGTAGGGAAAGTGAAACTACCTGGTGCCGAACACAATGTATTAAATATTTAAATCCAGCTATGGGATATAAAGTGACGCACGTAAATCCAGGGTGATCAGGCCGTGTGCTGACCTAGTTAGGATTCGAACAAAAGACGCTGGACGGATACGAACGCGTGCCGTTAAACTGTCAAGGTAAGCTTGCATAGTGTGTGAGTTACGACACACCTAAATCTATATTTTTAAAAAACCTCTAAACACAAGACTTCCACAAAACGTGTGTTTATGGAGTTACCGTCTTAATACTTGCTTTCCTTGCAATACAAACATGTTCTCGTACAGTTGGCAATCTCCTAGACAATGTAAATCTTCAACAACGCACCATAAATAACATTAATTCGAGAAGAACAGGACTTCCATCCAAGTAAATGTGGTCTTGAATATAAGTTTACCCTACGGTCTTGAAATACCGCACCGCAATGTTTACATTCTCATTAGAAGTCTTCAAAATCATTTCTTAGTCGCAGGATGGGGAAGTATTAATTACAGCTCTAATAATAGGTATATGAAATATCTTTATTTCTAAAACGTTGTGGTGTATACCGGTAGTGGAATGGTCTGACAACCTTTTCACAGTGAGAAACTTGTGACCATCACCAGTGACTGGTCTCAGGATAATTAAGTTTGAATCGCAGTATATTACACTGGGAAAATTCAGTGTCTTGCATGTCACATGTTACGGACAAGGTCACTGTGTCCGAGCTACACCACATGTTACGGACAAGGTCACTGTGTCCGAGCTACATCACATGTTACGGACAAGGTCACTGTGTCCAAGCTACAACACATGTTACGGACAAGGTCACTGTGTCCAAGCTACAACACATGTTACGGACAAGGTCACTGTGTCCAAGCTACATCACATGTTACGGACAAGGTCACTGTGTCCAAGCTACAACACATGTTACGGACAAGGTCACTGTGTCCAAGCTACAACACATGTTACGGACAAGGTCACTGTGTCCGAGCTACATCACATGTTACGGACAAGGTCACTGTGTCCAAGCTACACCACATGTTACGGACAAGGTCACTGTGTCCGAGCTACATCACATGTTACGGACAAGGTCACTGTGTCCAAGCTACAACACATGCTACAGACAAGGTCACTGTGTCCAAGCTACAACACATGCTACAGACAAGGTCACTGTATCCAAGCTACAACACATGTTACGGACAAGGTCACTGTATCCAAGCTACAACACATGTTATGGACAAGATCACTGTGTCCAAGCTACAACACATGTTACGGACAAGGTCACTGTATCCAAGCTACAACACATGTTACGGACAAGGTCACTGTATCCAAGCTACAACACATGTTACGGACAAGGTCACTGTGTTCAAGCTACAACACATGTTACGGACAAGGTCACTGTGTCCAAGCTACACCACATGTTACGGACAAGGTCACTGTGTCCAAGCTACAACACATGTTACGGACAAGGTCATTTTGTCCAGCTACAACACATGTTACGGACAAGGTCACTGTGTCCAAGCTACAACACATGTTACGGACAAGGTCACTGTTCCAAGCTACAACACATGTTACGGACAGAGGTCACTGTGTCCAAGCTACAACACATGTTACGGACAAGGTCACTGTGTCCAGCTACAACACATGTTACGGACAAGGTCACTGTGTCCAGCTACAACACATGTTACGGACAAGGTCACTGTGTCCAAGCTACATCACATGTTACGGACAAGGTCACTGTGTCCGAGCTACAACACATGTTACGGACAAGGTCACTGTGTCCAGCTACAACACATGTTACGGACAAGGTCACTGTGTCCAAGCTACAACACATGTTACGGACAAGGTCACTGTGTCCAAGCTACACCACATGTTACGGACAAGGTCACTGTGTCCAAGCTACACCACATGTTACGGACAAGGTCACTGTGTCCAGAGCTACAACACATGTTACGGACAAGGTCACTGTGTCCAGGCTACAACACATGTTACGGACAAGGTCACTGTGTCCAAGCTACACACATGTTACGGACAAGTCACTGTGTCCAAGCTACACACATGTTACGGACAAGGTCACTGTGTCCAAGCTACAACACATGTTACGGACAAGGTCACTGTGTCCAGCTACAACACATGTTACGGACACGGTCACTGTGTCCAAGCTACAACACATGTTACGGACAAGGTCACTGTGTCCAAGCTACACACATGTTACGGACAAGGTCACTGTGTCCAAGCTACACACATGTTACGGAACAAGGTCACTGTGTTCAAGCTACAACACATGTTACGGACAAGGTCATTGTGTCCAAGCTACAACACATGTTACGGACAAGGTCACTGTGTCCAAGCTACACCACATGTTACGGACAAGGTCACTGTGTCCAAGCTACATTACACATGTTACGGACAAGGTAATTGTGTCCGAGCTACAACATATGTTACGGACAAGGTCACTGTGTCCAAGCTACAACACATGTTACGGACAAGGTCACTGTGTCCAAGCTACATATACATGTTACGGACAAGGTCATTGTGTTCAAGCTACAACACATGTTACGGACAACGGTCACTGTGTCCAAGCTACATCACATGTTACGGACAAGGTCACTGTGTCCAGGCTACAACACATGTTACGGACAAGGTCATTGTGTTCAAGCTACAACACATGTTACGGACAAGGTCATTGTGTCCAGGCTACAACACATGTTACGGACAAGGTCACTGTGTCCAAGCTACACACATGTTACGGACAAGGTCACTGTGTCCAAGCTACATCACATGTTACGGACAAGGTCACTGTGTCCAAGCTACAACACATGTTACGGACAAGGTCACTGTGTCCAAGCTACATTACATGTTACGGACAGGTCACTGTGTCCAAGCACAGCACATGTACGGACAAGGTCACTGTGTCCAAGCTACAACACATGTTACGGACAAGGTCACTGTGTCCAAGCTACATTACATGTTACGGACAAGGTCACTGTGTCCAAGCTACATTACATGTCGACACGTCACTGTGTCCAAGCTACAACACATGTTACGGACAAGGCACTGTGTCCAAGCTACACACATGTTACGGACAAGGTCACTGTGTCCGAGCTACAACACATGTTACGGACAAGGTCACTGTGTTCGAGCTACAACACATGTTACGGACAAGGTCACTGTGTCCAGGCTACAAACATGTTACGACAAGGTCACTGTGTCCAGGCTACAACACATGTTACGGACAAGGTCATTGTGTTCAAGCTACAACACATGTTACGGACAAGGTCATTGTGTCCAGGCTACAACACATGTTACGGACAAGGTCACTGTGTCCAAGCTACAACACATGTTACGGACAAGGTCACTGTGTCCAGGCTACAACACATGTTACGGACAAGGTCATTGTGTTCAAGCTACAACACATGTTACGGACAAGGTCATTGTGTCCAGGCTACAACACATGTTACGGACAAGGTCACTGTGTCCAAGCTACAGCACATGTTACGGACAAGGTCACTGTGTCCAGGCTACAACACATGTTACGGACAAGGTCATTGTGTTCAAGCTACAACACATGTTCCGGACAAGGTCATTGTGTCCGAGCTACAACACATATTACGGACAAGGTCACTGTGTCCGAGCCAGTCACCGTTCGAGCTACATTAGTCTCAATAGGAGAGTTCACACCGGGACACTGGTGACGAATACTGTGTGGTTTAAACAGCTTGTAGCAAGCAGACGGTTTGTGATTTGACGTCAAGAAAACTGCTGTTCATTTCTTGCTCTAGCAATTATTTTATATTTGACTAACTATATTTTATAGGTGACATCCTGTCGTAGCCCTATATCGTCAAATAATGTGTTAGACAAACCTTTCTCCAGACTTTCATGTAGGAGGGGTTGTGCGTGTTGGGTTTTCTCCCATAATCCTCCTCCTCCTCCTGCTCCTCATTCAGTTTTGAGGCACTGTGTAGCAATAGTTCCTCAATGCTTAGTAAATTTGAAATAATAAAAGAAATATAGTAAAATTATACCTAGTAGGGTGACCTGGCGGTCTAGAGGTGAGAGGTTGGACTTTAGTGCTGGGGGGGGGGGGGGGGGCAGGGTTAAATCTTCGGTCCCGGCACGGATTTATCTGATTGCCCTGTACCATATTTACCCCTTTCTCTATTTAACCCAGGAAGTGTGCTGGAGGGTAGAAGTGATACAAGAGATAACATGGATAAATTTAATAATTGTAACAATAATATAAATTACATAGAGCTATACAATTTAGTAATCAAAGTTGCCAAACATAATTAAAAAAGGAATACTCAGCAAAACATGACCCAAAGGTCGCAAATTAAAGTTAAAGTTAAAGTTTTTGTTCATGAAATGAGATCCGACCCGCGGATACCAAGTTCCAAGGTTCAATTGTATGGATTCCCTGGATATACTAATATCTCGCATTAACTCTAACAGACAATTTTTATACAAGCTAAGAATTCATCACTCAACATTGAATATAGAGCTAAGTCCTAGCTAGCTATACAATAAGAGTTTGAGACATGTCAGTAACTTTCAAAGACAGTTAATTATAACTCAATCAGAGTATTAGTTTGTATATTATCTCAAAACTGGGTTCGAACAGACTGTACATCCAACTTTATATAAAACAAGACTAATGTTATAAACTATACAATATTCGCTTGCGAACATTCTCCTTTTGACCAAAGCTAAGGTTGGATAACCTATACACTCTATAACTTCCCAAGTAACCAAACAATTTACTTTGAGCAAGCAAATTCCTCACTCTCTGCATTAAATTTAAAAAGATAGTGGGCAAGATCCACAGCCTACAAACATTCTATTTATTTCTCAATAGTGCCGGCTAAAGCTAAGTTTAAACAACCTATATCATATAACAATATCCTAATATATTTTATAAGTTATATTACTGTAAACAGCGTCTGAGAGACGAAAACCCTACACATTTAATATAAACATAAAAGACCATGAACATTTAATTTTAATTATGGAGCCACGCTCCCAATATAAAGATCAAAGATACAACGTACCAAAAACCTAATATTCAAAACACAATAAAGGTGCTCAATAGCAGTTTCAACTTAACATGCGCTAACAAAGGAAATGGAGTAAAACCATGTTTAATATTAAATATTAAAGCACCAAAAGCAATCAGATTTATCGTTGCCTACAATAACATTTATTTACAACTTTGTTGAATGTACCCCAAGTTAAGGTAAGAGAGCTTGCGCCTAGAGCGCGCTGACAAAACCTAAAGTTAATTTAAAGCAACCCGTGGATATACCACTTAGAAACCCATCATCAATAACTTAAATTAAATTCCTGAAAGTAAAGTCCAAAAGGTAATTTAGAAAAAGGTTCCCCCCCCATAATATAGTCCAAACGGAATTTTGAATAGTAACCAAAGGGTCTCCGAAGAGACGTAATTCGACGCCCTCACCTTGGCAAAGCCAGTGGAATAGTTAGTGAGGAGTTGAACCAGACAGCCTATTTTATACAATTCCAGGCGTCGATATTGCCTCATAGAGGGGGAATCCAAGGGGAAGGGGAAAAAAAACGAAAGGAGGCGAGCAACGCCCTAGGTGGGAAAAAGGGGAAGCTCTGGGAAATTATAGATAGCGCTAATAACCTTTATTTTAAGGGAACCGGAACTGCTCGAATCAAGCCAGTGACTATCTTCTTTGTGGGCGGGGCCATAATCCGAGTTAAACTGAAGACACTTGCCCCACTTTTAGTGCTTGTCGGGATTTTCTCGGGAACGTGTGTGTGTGTGACTAGTCGTCGATTGGGACCGTTCAACAGGCAGTTGGTGAGTACAGGCCCATATTACTCCGTGTAGGATTGTTTGTAATCGTCCATGTTTGTGACACCATCACAGCCCAAACCCTTCCTTCACCTCTGACAAGACGTGTATTAACCACAACTTGTGAATGTGTGGAATGCTATGCCTCCACCGTGGTTCGGATCCCATGTTAAACTGTAGGTCCTCCATTTCATCTCACAGTCACCCTACCATCACACATTAGCGTAAGTGCGTACAACCCAAACGGGTAGTAAGATGCGGTGCTAATAATAATAATAATAATAATAATAATAATAATAATAATAATAATAATAGTATACCTAGTATTTTGGCAATTAAGTATCGGGACACCTGTGTCTTGGTGTGAACATACCCTAAGACGCCACTTCTGTTTCAGATTGGCTTTCAGATGGATAGGAGAGGAAGGGCTTGCTTAGGGTGTATTTAGAAGACATAATAATAATAATAATAGTAATATATTTAGTTCCCGCTTTGGTTACTGCGTGGTCTAACGCGCTACTCTCACAAAAGTCTATACCTTCGTTGTAGTGGATATCGAGATTCAAATCTCCGCGCGGGTTAGCTGAGGGTGGGTTTTTCCAAAATGGTCTTCTACTTTCCCCCAACGCAAATTCTGGTACATTTCCTATAAATCTGAGCTTCCTCATCCCTAATACCACTAGCGTGATCAGCACATGAGCGTATAAACTTATCGTATGCTGTGATATATACATATATACGTAGTTTTTGAGTGAACAAATAATTTGAAAAACATCTGCTGTAAACAGAATGTGTCCAAGAAAAGATCATCTGTAAGAGAGCACAGTAGCGCATGAAATATATAAAACCGTATGGAAATAAAATATAACTGAGATTTTTTTTATTGCCCCTGGGGAAAAGACCGCCATATGACGAGAGAAATATATCAAAACGTCTAACCTTGTTTGTCAAGATGTTCTTTGAAACTGCGTTCGAGTTGACACGAACGAAGTATAGGAACATATTTTAAATAATGTATTAAAGTAACATTTTTTCTCCCCACCGTATCTCATTTCCAATCAGAAATACACTCAATTTAATTACGTTAATAATCTAGGGATGAGGTAGGTGGGATTTAGATTAAATGTACCCACAGCAGAGTGGAAGGAGAGTGTGAAACTTTTTAAGTAAAACTCGCTCAGTACTCCCTTTTGCATGGCTGTATCTAGTAGGGGGAAGAGGTGGGGGTTGCAAAAAGGGCTGCGTGGTGAAATAATATTCAGAACGCAGGAAAAAGAAAGGGATATATATTTTTACTTTCTCTCTATCTTACAGGTAGAGAAAGTATTGTGATCGTCAAAAAAATCGAACTCGAGATTTTGATGAATTTTGACGTTTCATGACTTCCTGAATCCGAAAAAGTGGTTTTTGAATTTCCGTCTGTCTGTCTGTCTGTCTGTCTGTCTGTCTGTCTGTCTGTCTGTCTGTCTGTCTGTCTGTCTGTCTGTCTGTACCTCCAACTAGAGCCTAAACTATTTTACCGATTGAGTTGAAACTTGATATCTAGGGTTTTCATAGGGTTGCCCCGAGGGGTTTTTGGAATTGGATATCTACCCCTAAAATTAAGGGTAGTTTACTGAAGGGCAAAAAGAGAAAAAGTCGATTTTCTCAAAATCGGCTCTAACGATTTTGATTAAATTTCATTTATGAACATAAATAAATATTACAAACAAAATGGCTACTCTCAATATTTCGGCAAAATCGTTTTAAGGGCTCCGGTCTGATGCGTAAATTAACATTTTTTATAATAGCTCCGAAACTATTTGAGATATGAAATTACTTAGCATTACAAATATGTATATATATTTATAATACAAATATTTTATTCAAAACTTATTTTTATAAAATCAATAACTTTCAATATATACGCAATTATATATATATATTTAACTTTTTGGGCATTAAAGCTTAAGTATTGCGACCGTAAGAAAAACTAACCTGAAATGTTGATGGATGTCGACGTCTCATGACCCCCCGAACCCTTAAAAATAGTCTTTGCAATGCCGTCTGTCTGTGTGTCTATTAAAACTTAAAATTAAGGGTAGTTTACTGAATGGCAAAAAGAGAAAAAGTCGATTTTCTCAAAATCGGCTCTAACGATTTTGATTAAATTTCATTTATAAACATTAATAAATATTACAAACAAAATGGCTAACCTCAATATTTCGGCAAAATGGCTTTAAGGGCTCCGGTCTGATGCGTAAATTAACATTTTTTTAAATAGCTCCGAAACTATTTGAGATATGAAATTACTTAGCATTACAAATATGTATATATATTTATAATACAGATATTTTAGCCGAAACATATTTTTATAAAATCAATAACTTTCAATATATACGCAATTATATGAATTTTTTTAACTTTTTGGACATTAAAGTTTAAGTATTGCGACCGTAAAAAAAAAACTAACTTGAAATGTTGATGGATGTCGACGTCTCATGACCCCCCGAACCCTAAAAAATAGTCTTTGCAATGCCGTCTGTCTCTGTGTCTATAAAAACTTAAAATTAAGGGTAGTTTACTGAATGGCGAAAAGAGAAAAAATTGGTTTTCTCAAAATCTGCTCAAACGATTTTGATCAAAATTCGTATCTAGGTGTTGATTAAGATTATAAATAAACTGGCTATTTTCATTTTCCTATAAAAATGAATTTTAGGGTACATTACAGAAGCGTTAATTTCCGTATCTCCACAACTATTGGAGAAACTAAACAAATTATCATTGCAAAATTGTAGGACTATTAGAAATAAAAAACTTTTATTTGACATATATTTTTATAAAAGCAGCAGTTTCTGAGATATTTGCAGATATATTAATACAATTTTGTGAGCTTTAGTTGTAAACATATACTACTTAATTCTTAACGCAATAATTCTCCAATGCCATAGAGTAATTAAATATAAGTAAGTATCTAAAAAAAGTATGTTATTTTTCCTTAAATCTCTTAGGAGAAATGTTTGCATAGCAATGATCTATCTCCATTTTAGACTCAATAGTCAATATTTACATTTTTTATTGGTCAAAATGTATAAATGAATAATTAAATATCAATGCGATGACTTGAAGATCTGCAACACCTTTTAAAATGTTAAAATTTTAACCAGAAATCGAAATTTTAATACGAAGTGTTGACCCTTGTGGAAGACATTAAACTGTTTGAAATGCTCTTAGGTGGACAAAGATGCGCCTCTTTTCTCATTGATTCTATATCTTTGTATATTATTTTATGCGTGTTCTTATGTGGAGTGGTGATGATACAATGTACATTATTCCGTTCAGAAATCTTACGAGTTTATAGAAAGAGAGAGAAAGTCTGTGCGGTGCGCCGTACCATTTATTTTGTTTGATAGAAAATAAATGAAGCGTAAGAAAATACTTCAGAGATGTTACTTTCTTTAAGATAACTTAGGTCAAAGGCAGTTAGGCTTGCTGAGACTTATTCAAAAAATCTTTGTAAAGCTGGACTTTGAACTAAAAGTTGGAAGCTTTGATCATAACGCTCTGAGCCTGGATAGTAATTTGAATAACGTATTTCCTCCTAAGGCTCAAATAAAATTCATTTTTCAAATGTGGACTGGAAGTTGTCTGCCTACCTGAACATTTAAACAGACCCAAATTTTTTTTTTTCCACCCTTACAGTGACTGTTGCATTAAACGAATAAAGTTTCAGCAAATTAAAATATGATTAAAACCTTCTTGCGGAATACTATGAGACAGGAACGTCCCTCAAACCTAAAGATAATGAACCATGAACACAAAGAGTCACCAAAAATTCGTATGATGAGGTCATTAAATAATTTTCAGCCAAGAAAGCTCGCAAGATGAAGTTCTAGACTAAGAGTAATTTTGCAATTACGTTTATACATTTCTTATCATTATTTTATTTAATAGTTTTGAGCTCAATCCATAAATAATACTTTCACTTAAAAAACATATTTTATTCTTATTTTTCCAATTCCAAACAAACATCAATGGTAACCCAAATTCAAACACACAAAATTTGTTAAATGCACAAGACAAAATGTTTAAAGAATGGCCATCTGGCCAAAGGGGTGTAGGTGTGTGCCAATTTAAGGTTCTTCGCCTCCAAAGAATATTTCTAGTAAACGCTCTTGCTTTCGGTAATATAACCATAACCTTCCCGTAAGTGAAAAATCAGTAAACATAACCTGATATATATAATATATGATATCTAACTGATATATATAATATATGCATTTAAGGGGCTCATCAAAATAAACACTTAACTACTTTAAGATCTCACTGGATATTAAAAAGACAACATCATTAACTTGTCAGTCGCTCTGACCACTCATCCACTGGGATGAAAGTAAATTTCTATTTAAGGTGTGATTTAGACAGAAAGAAACATTTTGACAGATGTAAAATCTAATAAACCAGATGAACTTTAAAATATAGTACGTTCTCCCCCTAATATGGGCAACTTAATATTAAAAGCAAATAATTATTTCTTAGAAAAACTTGTGATTATAAAAACACCTATAATATTCAAACGTTTCATGTTACAGTCCAATTTTCATAAGAAGGGCCTTCCTTATCTGACAGCTATAAAAGTAACCAAATTTACTTTCACCTCTTAATGTGTCAAGTTATGTGATCTACAGCTGTCACTTTTATATACTCACCAGTAAACCCGTACGAAACTTTCTCACATTCAACCCTCCCCTCACCCCCCCAAAAATTATTTTATCTTTTGTTGGGTTGTTGAAATTAAATACTCAATGAAGGGTATACACAAAATAGCAAAGAGAGTTTATTAAAATGTGAACGTATTTACAATTAACAATAACTCTTTGTATACAATATTTGATGTCAGAATGCAATCAACTTGAATTTTCTGTTTGTCATTTTAGGTAATTGATTCAAAAATATTGTTAGATTTAGTGACTCTTGAAAAGACTACATAGAGTTGTCCATGCGTAAATACAGCATTAGGCAAGTACAGTCCAGGGCTTTGAAGCGTCTGTCCCTGAGACATATTAATAGTCATTGAAACGGCAGCAGAAATAATATATAGGTTTATCTTTTAACTTACATTTTAAACAAACAATGTGTTTTAAGCATAGACTGAGCATGCTAAGTCAGAAGTCGGTAAAAAAATCCTATCCACTGATACCTTATTCATCGCTGTAGGCCTTGTATTAGTTGAGAAAAAAGGATGTTGACAACAGAAATAATATATAAATATTTTCAGTAATTAAAAATAACACTAATAATATTCTAAGCCCCCGTAGGTGTTAGAATTGCCTCTGGGTCGTCCCTCTTGAAATGGACTGTAAAAATGATGATAGGGAGATCGGGCTCGAATCCGGGTCAATTTATTCTGAATGTGTTTTTTCTAGATTAATTTTCACTCTCCTTCCATGAAAATTTGGGTACACTTCCTTTAAAACCTACCTTCCTCGTACTTACTTTATAAACCTATATTATGTTTGCCTGTAAACCGATTGGGAAGTAGACGCCCTATTAAAAATGTTTATAAAATTTAATCAATAATGGCCAGAAAGAAATGTTTGCGTTTGAAGGGTACAGGGAAAAAAAATTGGTAGAAAGTTAAATTTTGACAGAAATTAAATTAGTTCTTCCATCTGTTAGAAGATCATGAGATATTTCTAATTAACTTAATATCATGGTTAAAAGCCGTATCTGTCATATTTATATTAATTAAAAAAAGTATTTGCTGTGGTACCTATAGAGTTTGTGTAGTATTAATTCTCCTCCCACCCCCTTTTTATCTGTACTCTTCATTTGTTAAATGTATCTTCCTACGAAAATTGAACTGTAGAATACAACATAAAACCAAAGAACAGGTCAACTATTTATATGAAAACACCCATTCTAATATGTGTATGGAAGTAGTTACTGAAGCAGGAGAGAAGCGAAATATCCTAGCTAGAAAGGCAACAGAATCTAAAAAAAACACGGATCCTTTATACTACCAACCGGGTAACCTTTTTGGGTATCACTGGACAAAATGTTTGCCGTACATCCGGAGCCCCGGAAAGCCAAATCCACGGGAACACGTAGTCTACACTTTAGACCCCGTCTGATAACAGACCACATCAAAGAAGCTTTTAGATTCCCCAACTCTAAAGAGTGTGTAAGGGGGTGGGTGGTGGGAAGGACTAGGGTTAGCGGTGTAAACGAGAGAGGAGTACTTGTATAAGGGGTTACCATTAACAAACGGAAAGCAGGACCTTCCATGGTACAGCATTAAAAATGGAACGAGAAAGGATAAGGTAACTTCATACATTTAGTGTGCGTTTCAAAACCAAATTTATCTCACTATTTATTTTAGAAAATAAAATTAATATCTTGTCTCTATTTAAATAACTATCAAGGAGTAAGATAAAGTAACATATTTTAGATTGATTTTATAGTATATTATGATGATTAAAAGAGAGGCCTTTTTTTTAGAAATTACTAAAGTTATTTGTCGTCTACAAGAGAATATTTTCTTAATATAGCACCAAATATTACTACCCGTTCGGGTTATACGCTGATATACTAATTACGCTGATGATATTAGGGATTAGGAAAGTTATATTTTAAAAAGTGTACCATCATTGGCGTGGAGGGAGATTGGAGAACAATTTGAAAAAAATCAGCCTTCGCATACCCAGCAGAGATTTAAACCTCAATCTCCCGTCATTACGTGAGTAATGCCTTAGATCATGCGGCCACTGAGGTGTGTTGAGAAACTATTACAATATTAATAGTGTTATTATAGGCCTATATGTAAATATATTGGTTATGAAAAGTAACAGTCATAGGTCCTATGACTCTAAGTTTGAATTTATTAAAACTGTTTAAGTAACTTTTATAAATGTCAAAAAAGTGTTTTTCCTTCCAAATCAAATTTTAAACTCAAACCTACGCCCAACCTGGTGAGTGAGTTGTCAGAGAGAGACTAACATATATATTATGCTCTGTTTTAAATATCAAATGAGATCAAAAAGAAGTTGAGGGTTTATATTGATGAGCCACTTATAGTTCGTTTTATTGGATAAGTTTTATTCCCCTGGGTTAGTCGGTTTTCAATACAAGTTCTGGTAGAGTTTTGTATTAGTAAAAAGTGTATAAGAAGACTTTGATTTAAAAACTACGTCATCAAATAATCTTCCCATGGTTATGTTTGTGTAAATAAAACTTTTTTATATATATTTTTAAGAATACATGCTAAATAATATATAATATTATTATACTCCAATCAAATTGAATATTATTTGTAGATGCACACACTAAAAGTCTCGTAATATTATACTTATTTTTTAAATATGCTTAAAAAAAGAACCATTATCTAGATTGTATAGGCAACCTTTCTAACGGCTATTAATTGATGTGTAGCTGGAAAACATGTTGGAAATTATTTGACACTTTAGTCAGGGTAACGATTTATTTATAGATATGTTAGTTGAGTTTGTAGCTGAGGGACAAAACTGATAAAATTCTACATTTGGGTCATTGTAGTATTTGGAGCAGAAATTTAGACTCATAGGACGATGGAAAATATATACTTGTAGAGCTTTTAAATGTAGTGCTGGAGAGGACTTGAGAATATCAGTTGGATAGACAGTGTGACAAATTAAGAAGTCCTAAGAAAAGTTGTTGAAGAGAACCATTTTGAATGTGATTCTTCGATACACAGCAAAATGGATCGGACACATCCTTGGGAGGAACCGTCTTCTACACGAAGTTATAGAAGGAAAGGTTAAAGGAAAGAGGAGCATAGGGAGAAGGAGGATTCAAATATTGGATGACATGAAAGAAAGAAGAAAATTCTGGGAGCTGAAGGAGGAATCAGAGGACAGGGTGCATTGGCGGTCTAAGTTCAGTGTCAAAATTAATGGACCTGTCATAAGAAAGAAAACCTAATAATAATAAATAATAATAATAATAATAATAATGTGTCTGAGTTACATCAATATGTAGCTCAGTTTGTGGAAAGACTGTCCAGTACTAATGCAGTACTATTAGTACATCCTTTACGTGGAGGCTGTTTCCAGGTCACAATGAGTTGCTTGAGGGGATGATGGTAGTGAGTATGACGGGTTGAAGCCAGTGAAGATCTTAACCTAGTTTAAGCCTAATTAACCAAATCCTGGTGACCATGGGGATCATCTCGTTACATAGAAAGATTATCCAACACCAGCATAGAATCAAACCTTTGCACCTTAGGTCAACAGCCATGAGATCTTACCATTATATCACGAGGCTGATTAAATCAGGGGAATAAATTAATATAGCAATACATAAGGTTGTATAGCCCGAACGGGTAGTAAGACGCGGTGCTAATAATAACAATACATAAAGTTATCAAATATTCTGCGTATAGCACAAACGGGTAATAAAATGTGGTGCTAATAATAATAATAGTAATAATAATATAATAATAATAATCATAATAATAAAATGCTCATTTTCTAGGCATAAAAGACCTACTTACACTATCTTTATTTAAGACAATACATATAATATTGTTATTATTAGCACCGAGTCTTACTACCCGTTCGTATTGTACACACGCTAATGAATAATGGTAGGACCCGCCTCGGTGGCGTAGTTGGCTAACGCGCAAGTCGTGTTGAGCTCAACCCGAGGACGGGGAGATCGAGGTTCGAATCTCGGTCGGGTGAACTGGGGTGGTTTTTCCTAAATGGTTTTCCACTCTCCATCCACGCAAATGCGGGTTCACTTCTTCTGAATTTAACCTTCCAATTCCTAATACATTAGAGTAATTAGTATTAAGCGTAAACCCGAACGGGTAGTAAGACTCGGTGCTAAATAAATAAATAAAATAAAATAAATAATAATGGTAGGGTGATTATGAGATGAAATGGAGGACCTAGAGTTTAACGTGGGATCCGAACCACGGTGGAGGCCTGGGCATTCCACACATTCACAAGTTGTGATTAATACACGTCTTGTCAGAGGATGAAGGAAGGGTTTGGCAATCAGATAAATCTGTGCCGGGACCGAGGATTGATCCCCGGACCCCCAGTGCAGAAGTCTGACACCTTACCCCCTAGACCGCCAGGTCACCTCAATACATCTAATAATATTTACACAACGCTATGGACTATACATTTTTTAATGGAAAATAATGTTAAATACGTATACAAAATAGTAAATAGCATTCCTCACCATTCACTTAATCAAACAAGGTTCTCTCATACACGTATCAGACCACTTTGAACACTTATCAAGGGGTAAGAGGATGATCATATTTTTTTTCAGCACCCTGTCTTACCACCCGTTCGGGTAATACGTTTATGTAGACCTACTAATTCCGCTAATGGGTATAGTGATTAAGAAGGTTTTTTAAGAGTAAGCTACCTGGTTTTTTTTGTTAGTGGAATGTAGAAAACCATTTTGGAAAAACCACCCTTAGTACACCTGACAAAGCTTCCAACCTTAAACTCCCCATCATCGGCAGTCTAGTCTAATGTGGGCGTAGTGGGTAAAAAATGGTAAAATTTAAATTACTACACATTAGCATAATAACAGGCAAAAAGAAATACATTTTAGTGCATGATCAACTATCTACAACTATGCATTAAATAATCACTCTGTGATTGTTTAGTGTGCAACAAATTTACCTTACACTTTCACCCAAAAATCACTAAACTGATTGAGCTGAAATCTTGCATGAGCATAGCTCAGACGTTCAGTTAACATATAGATTAATTAAATTACCTAAACAGTTTAACTTTAAATACCAACACCCCCCCCCCCCCTTTTCACAATACCTTTCACCCCCATGCGTATTTCCTGAATCACTAGGGCTGAGAAACTACCCTTTTTGTTGGGGGTTCCCCAAAGGTACTATACTTCAAATCAATCCCAACCCCAACCACCTCCGACAGTCCGATGGTCAAATATCCCTAACTGAAAATCCCACCATATCGATTGAGCTGAAATTTCTAATACGCATAACTCATGACTCTAAGTTACCTTATTGGCTAATTATTAAAATTAATTACACCACTTAACCTAAAACATCAGCCCCACTCCCTATCCTTTCTAACACCTTCATGAGTATCTCCGGAACGGCTGGGGCTAGAGAATAAACCTTTGGTTGGGTTTGGGGAGGGGGGGGGGTTGACTCGAACACCTTTACTCTCTTCACAGCCTCCATACGTATCTATGAAACCACTGGGGAAAGAGGGTCACCTAAATCTAAAAATATACTTTCAATATTTAACACCCATAAACATTTATATCCATTTATAAGCCAATAAACTGATACATACTAATAAATACTAACACACAACACTAAAGTAACCTAATGAACCACTAGTAATGTGCTATTCAATACACGTGAGTGATCACAAGATGTAGTCCAAGATGAAAGCGCATGTTTTTACATGCAAACCACCGATTGTCAGGCTACGTAATATGACTTGCATCTAACCTCAACCTGCTCCCTCCCTCTTCCCTCTTCAACCACCATCCACCCAACCACATACACACACACACACACACACACAATCTCAACCCCCCCAACCTACCCATTCCTTCCTAGACAAGATAAAGCTTTCATTGTTTAGTCGATACGACAGACTATTCTCGCTACTAGTTGTTGCCGCACTTCACACACACACCGCGCTTACACGGGATGGTCCAGAAACTTTAGAGTGTCCTCAGAAGTGGTAATGAACGTTTAAAGTTCGTTAGTAATCAAACTACTGTATAATTTATTTGATTGAAAATTCAGTTACCATTCGAATAGGAACGTAACTTCTCCTCTCCGCTAGCGCAGTAAACTATTATTTGGTACCAGGAAGATACTTTGAAACCCGCTTTGGTAGGCCACAGGATCTAACGCACTACTCTCATATTAGACTGAACTGCCTAAGACGTGGAGATCAGGGTTAGATCCCAGTCGGGTGCACTGAAGGTGATTCTTCCTAAATGGTTTTTCATTCTCACTCCACTTAAATGCGGGTGCACTTCCGATAAATTAAACCAGCCAACTTAATAATAAATTAATGTTACTAGTACTTAGGCGTATAAACCGAACGGATAGTAAGAGGAGGTGCTAAAAAAAAAGCTACTCTAAACGTAGAGTCTCGTAATTATGTCTACGAGATGTGATAAGGTTATTTAAAATTGGAGCTCTGTTTCTCAATGGCATCTTTTTATTTTTTATTTTTTTAGCACAGCGTCTTACTACCCGTTCGGGTTATAAACCTATATACTAACTACACTATTGGTTTAGGGAATAGGAAGATTTAATTTTGATGAAGTACACCCGAATTTGCTTGGAAGGAGAGTGGAAAAACCTTTTAGGGAAAACCACCCTCAGTGCACTCGACCAGGATCTAACCCTGATTTACCCGTCTTAGGAAGTCTAGTCTAACATGAGAGTAGCGCGTTAGACCACGTGACCACCGAAACGGTTTTATTTTACTAATTAATCTCTGAGAGTATGATCATAGACATACTGCTTTAGACTGATTCGTAAGAATTTTTGGGACGGATCCACTATTTTATAAATCCTCGTCTGACAGCATAGCTTAGTTGGTTGCGTGTCTTTATACTGAGTTAATTGTCCAGGGTTCGATTCTTGGCATGCCCTAGAAAATTTATCATAGGAGAAATGAGGGTGCCTTCTTTCACAGTGATGAATTAAGGGCCGGGGGGCTTGGTGTTGTATCTGTTCTATTTCTAGTTTAGTTTATAAGTTGAGTGATGATATAATTATTCGATCCAGAAAGTGAACGTTAAATATCCCAAATAGATATAAACGTAACTATAAATCCTAATCTTAGTTTTACCTTCGAGTCACGACTGTAGATTTCGGATTTGAATTTAAAAAAAGAAATATCAATAGAAGAAAAAATATACATATTGACTAATGACTTTTTTTAAATATAAATATATAGCTAAATGTAAACATTTTACTGTAGCGCATGGTTCTGATGTAATGTATGTGATAATGAATTACACACTAAACAATCCTATACTATCACTATTCTCAATATAAAATGTCAGTATATTATAAATTATTGGCATTGCTTGTGTTAAACAAAGATGTTTTGAATGTAAGATTACCTTAGAAATACTTAAAAATTTGGATACCTTTGAAATTATTTGGGAGAATTTTTAGTTCAATTTAGTTGATTGGTAATTATTTTGTATGATTGAAGATTATTTTGCTAATACATGTAATTATTCTGGATATTCATAATGGTGGATTGAAATTTAATTTTTATTATTTAAACATGTGTTTGTTTGCACACGAGCACAATTTAGCTCGTGAAATACTTACATTGTACTTTACAGGTGATAGCATCTCTGATAACAAACCGACTTTACTAGAAGTGATTCTAGAATTATAAAAGTATCTCAAAACCACGAAAGTTAAAAAAACAACAATAGGACAGGAATAGAATTCAAACAAAGTTAGTTCAATACTTGTAACACCCTTACATTCCAAATGTATGGCTCATGTAGAGCATCAACTGTTTCCAAAGCCACCATTGCTATCTCATCATGCATAGCGACCACAACACAGCCGTGCTGCCATCTGTCGACGCGGTGGATTGCGGTCCCATTGAATTCAACGTCTGCGCGCTTCTATTAACATTTTTTATTTTGTATAAATAAACCTTGTATTGATATCAAATATTGCTCACTGGTATACAAAATATATACATATTAAGTCATAGTAATCCTAAAGCTAAAATAATGAGTCAAACTTCATCCCGCTAAAATAACGGTTCGATGAGCACCCAATAATACCACTAGTAATAATAATATTGTAACCGATGTGTTGGATTTACGTTTGAATGAATGTTGTTCGATCATTGGGGGAAAAGGGGGGGGTGGTGGTAGGGGGTAAGAGTAGGGGAAGGGGGTTGTTTCATTTCGCCGCAAATTTTATGCCAGGATTGGTTAAATGCAGCTGGTGCGTGATTAGAGACTCAAATTGTTATAAAATGACGTTGAATTATGTTTAACAAGAGTTTGAATAGTAATCTGTTGGTTCTTTTTTTTTTTTAGGATTGGTTTATATATTTGTTTAATAAATCCACGAATGAGTATTGATTTCTGTGTATTACTTTTTTAACAATATGTCTTACTACCCGTTTGGGTTATACGCTTACTTACTGATCACGCTAATGGTCTTAGGGATTAGGAAGGTTATATTGATAAAAAGCGTGGCTGCATTTGAGTGAAGGAAGAGTGGAAAACCACATTGTAAAACAATCCTCAGTACACCTTAATGAGATTCGAAGCTCAATCTCCCCATCATCGGTAATCTATTTCACTGTTAGAGTAGTGCTTTAGGCCACGTGGCCACCAAAGCGGGTGAATTATATCTTTAATTTTCAGTCAAGCGAAATATTTATACATTAAAAATAACGTAATAGTGCTACCGCAAACAGTTTTAAGAAATATAAAATATATTTTTGGAAAACCTTTAGTGTAGAATATTTTTCACTGACTTATTTACAGTCAGTTTGTAAAAATAATATTGTAATATAAATTAATTTTGTGATATTTTTGGCCAACCCTAAACTCAAATATTATATATTTAACGTTAAATGAATATATGCTACAAACAATTATTGCCAAGACCACTCTACAGATTATTTTATTTTCCAATTTAGTTTTTTTGAAAGTTATATTAGTATAAGAAGCTATTAGTTCAGAGATACATTTCTTTCCTTAGAAAATACGATTCTAAGTATTGTCTTAAAATGTAACCATTGAATATTTAATTTACTTATTTTGTATTTATTTTTTAGTAATTTTTAATTGTGTACTAATATCTAAACCTATATTAAAAATAACAATCACGTGTAACCTTTGTTCTTAGATGTTGAGATGAAATGTAATTTTAATTGTTATCTTTAAATGCAAACTTTTTTAATAATTAATAATAATAATAATATCTTTTAACTTAGACGAAGTTAGGCCAGCACCTTTTCTTACACGAAACACACTTAATAATCAATATTATGGAGCCTACATTTTTATTTATAGGCTAAAAACTAATGAATAATATTTGTATAAATATTTTTCCCACATACATGATTGTAAATTCATGAGTAATTTATAGCTAAATTAAGGAGAGAGAGAGAGAGAAGATAAAAAACAAAAATAAACGTTAAGGTAGCAAATAATTTTAAAATTAATCTATGATATTTACATTCCGTTTAAAAATAATGTACTTTATTCTCAAGTTCTAGTTAACTGAAGTTATATTTTGAATTAATAATTTTAACATGTATTAGATGAACCTATCACATTAAAAGTATGGAACTAAACCAAATATATCCTATAATATATAATTACATGTTTTTATATTTAGTTTTCTCTTAAATTTTGTAAAATCTTTGGTATTATAATATTTTAGACAAATAATTAGACCTGTAATATTATAAATAGGCCGTCCTTAAAAATGAGCTTAAACTAATATTTGAATGTAAGCTATCAGTCGAGTTGATTGATTTAAATCGGGTAGGTCTGTGTTTTTTTAATCTAACTCACGCACCTAAGCGCTATATGGTGATTAACTATCTTTTATACAAGCTAATGTGGGTACATTTTCTCAAATTCCTTTCCTCATATCAATAAAATTAATTATCTCAAAAATAATATTTTTTAAAATATATTAATCAAAGAACAACTGTTAATAATCGTGGCGTAACAATTAATAACTATCAATACATCTAGGTAAAATAGTCGTAATAGACAGCTTCCTTGCATGCTTTATTCACTGGGATTTTAGAAAACACTAGAGACTAATCAGTGGCTGTATTTCTGGGTATATTCAGAGATATATCGAATCGTTTTCCCATTTAACATGGCAGAGAGATCCAGCCGTGGTACTCAAAAATACACTCAGAGATACAGCACCAAACGTTTCGAGATCTTTGTGCAAATATAAAACTTGTTAATCCTTTATAGAAACATATAAACCTTTTATCTGTGACATCTAGAAACACGTATTCGTTTGTTAAGGTGAGAATGTAGAGAGCTTGAATTAAGGGCAGTGGTCTTCACGTTTTTACGGAAAAAGTTATTTTGACCAAAATAAATAAAAATATCAATCCAGTATTTACATAGAATTTAGTTTTACTAAAAATATTGTGATATCTACCGTGGTTAAATATGTGTCAAGGTTGTCCTGGAGTTTAATTATAACTTTTTTCTATTCATTTAAACAGTTTTTTTATCGAATGCTGCTATGCTCATGACAGATATTCAACAACTGTTGATATCACTATGTGAAGAGAATCAAACTATGTTTCTACTGAAGATATTTTTTATTTTTATAAATACTGCTAAAACACTGTCCTTAGTTTATGTTCCTTACCCTCTTATCTTAACGGTGATTATATAAAAATTATAGTATGTTCTTGGGGGAAGAAGTTGCGAATGACCGATCAAAATTTTGCCTTCCCTTATGTTCGGTTACTTTTTTCTTTTATTTTTTAGGGTGAGACAGGTAATATACTGTAGCGAGCCAGTCATCCAGTATACCAACTTCCCTCCTCTACCAAAACCATCCCCTCCTCACACGTAGAACTTGTCTCAACTGCTGAGGAAACTCGCAAAGTAGTCGAAACGTTACAACCGAACCGAGAAGGGGGTCATGAATCTCAACGGCACAGGTCGCGACTTTCAGCGCTGGTTTACGAGGTCACCGTGGATGTATGGGGATGACAAGGGGGTGAAAGGGTGTGTCTAAGGGGGTGATCTTCTCTACTCTCTAGCGGCTGGGGTAGAAGAGAGGTTAGGATCCCCTTCCTACCCCCCCTTTCCTACCACACCTGAGGCTTCGATATATTTCAAAACACGCGCTTTGGTCGTAAGGGGATAACGGAATAGATCGTGGGAATTCCCTTGATGATAACGGTGACGTCACTGACAGAATTTGTCCCAGTTTGCGCTATCTTTAATGCTGCAGCTAACCACTTAAAACACAATTTTTTTTATAGTTCCTATTTTATTTTGATATCTTAAAGAAAATATTCCTTACGTCTAAAATAAAATTCTTTAGAGATATTTCACAATATTTTCATTTTTATACAAACAACAATCTAATGAGCTGTTCTTTGCGTGGGATATTTTTGATAATACGTACCTAGTGTTAGCCAAAATAATCGTTCTCTCCCCCAACAAACGTCATTACCTACCGGTTGTCTTCTCTACAAGATTACAATGGTGGATTTACTTAAAGATATATATTTTCATCTTGTTAAACATGCTGATAAATTTTAGCCTATAGTTTTCAATTATATTAGATATAAAATATAATAAAATAAGCACTTAAAAAATATTATCTACTAAATAATCGACTTTGTGTTCTTGGAATAAAGAGCTTGCTCAAGACCCGATATTCGTGGGTTCAAACCCAGCCGTGGTTGACAGATATATGATGAAAATTCGTAGCACAATTTACTTCGTAGGGGAAGTAAAGCCGTTGTTCCCATGTCAATTGTGGCATATAAAAGAACCCTTGAAGATATGTGAAAATACATTTCCCGGAAGAATTGATAGGCCCTTTCGCTCTCACTCATAGAAATTCTCTTGTGTTCATATAATAATTCGGTTCAGAAATTGAACGTTAAATATATCGAATAAATGAAACAGTGAAAACTAACCAAACGTAGCGAGTTTATGTTTTATCTTGATAATTTGGCGTTTTTCTCTCTGTTTGTTCCAAGAAAACTTTCAAAATCATGGACCAATTTTATCAAAATTTAGCAGGTATAGTATTTTTAACATATGCTAATCAACCTATATACATATATACTATCTTTCAATATGGTGCCTTCGTTTTAATATGGTGGCCACTAAAACCATTTTACATTAATAGCTACCACTCAAGTGATTTTAATTTAAAATGGTAAACCAACGATTGAGAACCTGGAGCATTACTTTTTAATTTTGACACATATTGTGAAACTTACATCTTAAACCGCGTGAACAACTATAATTATATATGATTATAATGTAATAGTCAATAAAGTGTTCACTTTTTTCCTGTCTAACTACTATTATTATTATTAGCACCGCGTCTTACTACCCGTTCGGGTTATACGCACTTACGCTAATGTGTAATGGTAGGGTGATTGTGAGATGAAATGGAGGACCTAAAGTTTAACATGACCACCAGGTCACCCGTCTAACTACTGTTCACAGAACTACTAGTGAGACTGTAGTAACGATAATAATATATAGGGAGGTCCACTGTTCACAGAACTACTAGTAAGACTGTAGTAACGATAATAACATGGAGGAAGGTCTACTGTTCACAGAACTACTAGTAAGACTGTAGTAACGATAATAACATGGAGGGAGGTCTACTGTTCACAGAACTACTAGTAAGACTGTAGTAACGATAATAACATGGAGGGAGGTCTACTGTTCACAGAACTACTAGTAAGACTGTAGTAACGATAATAACATGGAGGGAGGTCTACTGTTCACAGAACTACTAGTAAGACTGTAGTAACGATAAAAACATGGACAGAACTACTAGTAAGACTGTAGTAACGATAATAACATGGATATAGTAAGGTCTACTGTTCACAGATATGCAAGTAATACTGTAGTAACGAGAATAATAGGAATTGAGCGTTGTATATAGTCCATATTACATTATTTTCAAACAAATTATCTTATAAACTAAAGTTTAACTATTGTTCCTAACCAAATCAAAACCATTTCAATGATAATTATATTGTACTTTAAATACTTATATTTTTATACTTAATCCATTTATAACGCTATAAAATAATACACAAAAACTATTAATAAGTTAACCGTCTCATACATCTTCAAAAATAAAAAGAAGATATGTGAGTATATGACTGAGCTCAGAGATGAAAGATAAAACTACTTACATACCTTTTGTACATTTCATACAGCTTTACCTAGATAATTAAACAATGCTTCATAAATATATGATGCGACACAGACTCCCGGTCCACGTCATAAAATATACATAAGGCTTTACTCTGGTGTATAATTTTACCAACACAACAGTTAAGTTGCCTGAAAATAGGAGCTCCTACGATATTTATTACTTTTCATGCTTACGTGGAAAAAAAAAAGTTTGAAAAGGTTTGGGAGTAGGTGGAAGATATTATGTGACAACGGGTTTAAAAAACAAAAAAATCCAGCTATATCACCCCATGCTATGTCGCATCTATGAAATTTTCAATCTTGTTTTGTTTTCCTTCATAAGCTTTAGTTGCATAAGTAATCTTCCATGATGAATACTACCAATTAATTAAGAAAGGTAATTAATTTTCATTAAAAATATTTCAGTTTATAATTAAATTTTTAATATATAATTATAAAAATATATATAGTTTTTAGTATTAGATGTATTTTTATAATGTGATATTCAAAATAGTAACACAGTTTCTTTAGAATGCCGTTGAACACATTTCTAATTTTATGGTAAGGGTATTTGAATGTGTATTATTAACATTTCTATTTAAAAAAATAAATATGGTGCTGGAAATAATACTCACTTACTTACTCTATGAAATTAAGAATTTGAAAGTAAATTTCCTCAATCACAAAAGTACGTCACCTTTATCTTGAGCTAGTTATATTCAGTTTACCTCACTATACTTTATCCTTATCTTAAAATAGTTATATCCAATCTACCTCATTACACCCTATTTCTATCTTGAACTAGCTCTATCCAGTCCACCTCATTACACCTTACCTCTTTCATATTCATTCTAATGTTATCCTCCCATCTATGTTTAGGCCTTTCCAATTGTTTCCTCCCATCGAGTTGTCCAGAATACACCCTGATTACAAATATATAATCTCTTAATCGTCATGCATACTAGAGGAATAAAGGATAAATTGTACACATATCCATCGACAAACTAAGAAATTATAAATACTATAAATGAAAAGGAAACAATTGTGCAGGTGAGTACACGAAGAAAAGAATACTGGATGGGTCACGTGATGAGAAGATATGGCTTATTAAGTGATGTCATAGAAGGCAAGGTGGAAAAGGAAACGGGTCCAGGTAAATTACGAATCCAATTTATTGACGACCTCAAACAAGAAAAGAAGATGAAGTTTCAATATATTTAAAAGTAAGCTTGATCACTCAATTTAGACAAGATAAAGTATTAGTCGAAAGACAGAACAAATAATAGTGATAATTATAAAAATAATATTAATAATAGTAGATAAACATATTTATGACATACTTTCATCAACCACGAAGTTTCTGTTGTACACCAATTAATATTTTTACCAATTATTTAAATTTGTTTGGAAAAATTTATAATACTTTCATAACCTTCTATATTAAAGTATTATAATTTTCAATATAGACATAAATTGGTCAGATATTTATAATTAAATTTGATTTATGGATATGTATTCAAGAAAACTAATATTGGAAATAAATGTTTATACACAAACATAGCCAAAAACCTGATTTATCCCCAATGAAATGCTATCTTTTACCGACAAATGTTTGCAGGAATGAGAATAGCAAAAAAAAAAAAAAAAGTAGGATCGTTACAAAATCTCGTCCCATAACTTGCAGAATCTCAAACTAGCATGTTTTGTTTCATCCCAGAGGGATATCGTAAAACTTATCCAATCATCTCCTCTCTATTTTATGGAGGATACCTCTTTACGCCTCCTATGCTCAACTACGAGAAAAAAAAGGAGTAGATCCATGTTTATCGCCAATCACTCGCTTTTTTAGACATTTTACACAAGTCTCCGACGTGTTGGGTGAAATAATGTTGAGGAATGTTTCAAACACTCGACAACATTCTCACAAACCCATTCTACTCATGAACAAAACAAGGTTTAAGCTCAATCTAATAATGTATTTTTTTAACACCACGTCTTACTACGCATTCAAGGTGTACTCCTATGTACTAATTACGCTAGTGGTTTTAGGTATCAGGGAGGCTTTAATTATAGGAATTGTACACATATTTAGTGGGAAACCAGTTTGTAAAAATCATCCTCAGTACCCCCGAACGAGATTCAAACCCCAATCTCCCCGTCATCGGCAGTCTAGTCTACTGCGAGAGTCGTGCATTGGTTCACGAGGTCACCGAAACTGGTCACAATATAGTAAAATTAGTGTTTATGGTTAAAAAAAACCGCTTCGGTGGTGTAGTTAGCTAACGTGCTGGTTTCGTGTTGAGCTAGACTGCCGATGACAGGAAGATCAAGGTTCAAATCTCACTCGGGTGAACTGGGGGTGGTTTTTCCTAAATGGTTTTCTACTCTCCCTCCACGCAAAAGTTGTTTCACTTCCTCCATATTCAACCTTCCCAAATTCCTAGCCCATTGGCGTAATTAATACATAGGTGTACAAACCGAATGGGTTACGTAAGACGCGGTGATAAAAAAACTAACAAAATTAAAATGCAGATTTAAAAAAAAAGTAATATGAATATTTCTAATACATGATTTTACAAACTGATATAAAGTAAGAGTAGAATGAAGCTAATGAGTTTATTTTAGCACGGAGCTTAATTGTTAGTTTCTGGTATTAAATTGTTTTCTTTGTCCTTGTGCTCACTATAGAAATGTGAACATACCACCCCCGTCAAACTAACAGAAGCTTCCCAGCACATCTATCTATCCATTTGACCTGTTTGTGTCGTGTGCTGGCTCGCGAACAATTCACGGTACACGCCTACAGAATACAGCATTATACTATATGTTAGACGGGCGTGTTGTGCAAGTTGATTACAAGTATCACAGCAGGGGCTCTCAAGACAACACCAAACGTGGAACACAACAGACAAGATCTGAATATTGCAAATGTGAGAATGTGTATACTATCAGTGTTTGGCAAATTGGGGTCTACGTTCTACTTGAAGCCCTTTTTATGATTATGAATAACATTAAAACTGAAAAGTACAAAATCGATTTTATATTAAAACATACTTTTATTTTTTTTTAATTCGAAAAATCAAGTGCTAATAGTCGAGAGGCAGATTCGTGAAAACTAAAGTTCATTTAACTTGACATATATCTTTATCAATAGTTAAGAAAGACGTGGATAAAACTAAAACACAGTGAGAATAATATAAATATTATTTTTATATAAAACATGAAAAATAATTTATAAATTTCCTTACCACTAAATAATTAAACCTAAATTAAGTTTAACCATTCTGTATGGATATCTGGGTCAAACAATTTTTCATATTATTCAAATCAAGAAAAATATTTACATACTTTTTCAATAGGAACTAACAACAGGATGTATTTTATTTGGTGTCAAATAGTTTAGGGGCGTATTCCCAACCATCGAACATTAATAACACTCCAAATGACATAGATCTAGAAATATTTAATTTTTAAGGTAGGAGGAATTTATCGTTTAATATATAAGCAATCTACCAGCTTCAGTGGCCTCTTGGTCTAACGTGCTACTCACGCAGTAGACTAGACTGCCTATGACAGGAAGATTCAGGTTCAAATCTCGGTCGGGTGATTTAAAGGAGGTTTTTCAAAAAGTTGTTTTCCACTCTCCCTCCACACAAGTGTGGATACACTTCCTATTAATATAACCTTCCTAATCCCTAAAACCATTAGTGTAATTATTAAATAAGTGTATAATCAGAACGAGTAGTAAGACACGGTGATAAAAAACCATCCAACAACATAAATAAATAAAAATACAAAACAGACTATTTTATTTTAAAAAATCGTTCAAAATAATGTGATGCTTAGAATAGTCCTCTGACCCAGCGTTTCATGCATTGTCGTACTCGTTTGAATATAACTCTGATGCTATGTAATTTCTTACATCGGTTTACAATACAGTCTCTGAAAACCTCAATATCGAGCACAGGAATTATGTAAATAATGGACTTTAAATGTACCCAGTGGGCGACAACATATAGTCCACATTGGTGGACATTTTTTAAAATGCTAAGTCATACTACCCATTTATTTCATACATTTTATGAACAAATTACGCTGATGTTTTAGGTATAGACAAGGCTCAATTTAAAGAGAGAGTACTCCTATTTTTGTGAAGAAATCATTTAATAAGAAACGCCCTTAATCCATCTGACCGGGGTTTCAACCCCAATCTTCTCGTATATTGCGAGAGTGACACCTTAGACCAATAATCTCAAATTTAAATTTGTTGAAAATTGCGGCAAGTTACTGGCAAAGCTTTATATAATTTTTCTTGTTTAAATATATTCTATTCTTTTGTTTTTTCAGCTTTTATTACTACCAGTCTGGAATATGCATCTTTTAATCACGCTAGTAGATAAAGGAAGAGGAAAATTTATTTTAGAGTAAATGTATCCCTATTTGATTTGATGGAATGTAGGATTACCTATATTAAAAACCGCCATTTATACATTCATATGGAATTCGAAACCAGTCTTTCTTGACACTGGTAAACTAGACCATAATTATGAGAAGTTTAATCTGCGTATCCATTAATGTAACTCTATAGTAGCAATTTGATTTTATGTAGTATTTAAACAATTAATGTATTTTTTAATATTTAAAAACATATATTTTCTTTCATGTCTATGCTGTTTAGAAAAATACTCGAAACAGTATTTATTATTTTATTTAAATATAAATTCTTTCACAAACAAAAATATTTAAAGTGATAAGAAAACTCGAAACAGTGTTTATTAAATTATGTGAATATAAATAACTATCTCACAGTCAAAAATATTGAAAGTGATTAAAAAGTAACAGAGTTTTAATGCATACACACCAAAATTATTATTATTTTTGTGCGTATATGACTGAAGGCCGAATAATAATATGAACTAATTGCAGAAGATCAGGACGGGTATAAATTTTTAACGTCTGAATGTGGCCAGCGAGATTGTTAGCAATGCCTCAGATCACTGAAGTTATGTGGTTAAGTTTCGGTTTTAAAGGGAAAACTCACATTTTTATAAAGTAATATATTGAAATCTATCTAAACACCCACTTCGGTGACAGAATGGTCTAAGTAACTATTTTGGCAGTGGACTAGACTTCCGATGACGAGGAGTTAAAGGTTCGAATCTTGGTTGGGTGTACTACGGGTGGTTTTCCTAACCATGGTTCTCCACACTTCCTCCATGCAAAGGCGTATACACCTCCTCAAAATATAAACTTCTTCATCTCTAAAACCATTACCGTGATTAGTACATAGCGTATAACCCAAACGGGTAGTAAGACGCGGTGATAAATATAAATCTATCATCAAATAAATACCATACCTCAAACAATTTAGAAAAACAAGGGAATAAGAAAGACCTTACTCTTATATCACCCTAAAAGGACATGATGTTTCCCGTCAATATAAAAACTTAGAGACCTAAGAAGAAAACTATTTCTAGTCTTAAGACGATACCTTTTCCAACTTTCAGGACAAACTTTCACCCTCGTTTTCCACCCTCACCCCTCTTCTTCTTCTTCTTTCATCTACTATTTCTATTTTCCACTTCTCGTTTTCTTGTTTGGAGGCTACCAACTGTCAGGTTGTTTGAATATTTATGTCTCGTGAGAAGGTTTCAGATCCTTCCCTCCCCCCCCATTTCCCCACCACTATCCGTTCCCCTTCACTTCCAGAACGTTTCTATTTCTCCTCCATCGTGTGGTGTATCCGGTTTTTTTTCTTCTAAGTCAATTTCAAATTGAAACGTTTCTTCAGCTATCTGCATTGTACGGTCGTGCGCAAATATTGTTTCAATTTATTCTTTGATAAAGACAAATATTACTTTATAGTCTGGAAATAAAGGTCACGAGACAATTTATAATAAGTATTTTTGCAAAATATTTACTTTTGTTGAGCAGGCTACCGTAACGTTGCCTGATAGACGCATGGTCTAACGCGCTACCCTCACAATAGACTAGACGGCCGATGAAGGGGAGATAGTGGTTCGATACTGGTTAGGTGTACTGAGGGTGGTTTTTCCTAAATGGTTTCCCACTCTTTTTCTCCTCTCAAATGTAGTTACATTTCTTCTAAATTATACTCTTTTATCACAAGCATATTAGCAAATTAGTACATGGGAGTATTATCCGAACGGGTAGTAAGACAGGTTTTAAAAAAGTACGCTCTTTATATTATATATAACTCTCGTACACATAATAAGTTTTGCCATAATTTTCTTACTTTTTGGCGGAAAAGGGAAACAAAGTCTATATATATATATATTTATATTTATATATATATATATATATGTTGATTTTTCATCCCGACAAATGTATTTGCTTACATGTTGATTTTATTCTCCTGAGATGAAAAAAGCTTTTTTGAAAAATTGGTCTATAAAAATATCAACCCATCACCAGCTATACACTGATTAAAAAAAGTAAATGGGGGATGGGGGGGCATCGTCACAATTATTATTAGGGGGCTACGTAAATTGGGTCCCAAGAATTGTGTCCCCTTTCACCAATACGTATACGGATACGTTAAATGGCTCCCAATATTTTGAAACGGAAAGGTAAAATAGGTCCGCGTTTTATACCAGAGACGGGCAAATTTTTAAAATCATTTTTTGGACTTCCCTTTTTTTTTTTAATCCAGAAGAAGTCGAAGACTGTTTCATCAAAGACTTAATGTCAGTTATACCCACAGAGAAGAAAGTTCTATTATTTACTGACTACGTATTCGATACCTACATTTCACCAGTTGAAATATTTCCTCCCAATATTTGGTCTGAATTCGTAGAAACAACAAATCTCACTACCAACAGTTGCGAATCACTTAATTCAGGATTGGATGTCTCATTTTATAGCAAACACTCTAATATTTATAATTTTATTGGAATCTTGAAAGACATTGGATCTAATGTGTACGTTTTATCAAGAAGTACAGTGAATAAAAAGAAGCATGCCATGAATAAGGAGCAATTTCTGAGACAAAAAATGGCTTATTACAAGATTGAAGAAATCACAAGATCTGCTTTTATTAAAACAATGTGTTTAAACACTGTACCATTTGATGATAGGGGAATTCTCTCATGCAGTAAGAGCTGTCAATATTTAAAGTGCTTAGAAGGAAATAAAACAAACTTTTGGGGCAATATTCTGCCAACCTCCACGCGGTGTCTCATGGGTAGCGCTAATAGTCTGACGGAAAAAGGAACCCATTTTACCTACACCCCTTTTCTAACTGGAACTCATCTTACCTATACATTTTTTTCTCCAACCGGGACCAAATTTGACATAATTTGGGCAGATGGGACCCAATTTACCAACCCCGATTATTAGAGAATTAAACGTGTCCGCAAATGCGGATTCACTTCCTTTAAAGTCAACCTTCCCAATTCCTATCCACTAGCGTAATTAGTACTTAAGCGTATAACCCGAACGGATAGTAAAAGATGATACTAAATAAATAAATAAATAAATAAATCTCTTGAAGGCCATAATGGTATCAAGCAGCCCCGTAAAACAAGGGGAAAGAGACATTTGCTGTGTTGAGGTCAACCAGCATGGAAGTTAATTGATTTGTCAAATTCACGTTTTCACAGTCATGAAATATATATGTGAGTATTACGCACGTTCAGCTTTTATCATAAATTATATCAAGACAATTATTTAACAATACTATGATAATTGTTCTAATGAGGTATGGATGAGAAAGGAAGCATTCTAAAAGTAATCTACATGAAATTAATTAGAAGAACTGTGGAAAAGAATTTAGGAAAAATCACCCTCAACAGAGCCTCGATCTATCAGTTATCAACAAGTTAGTCCAGCACGAGGGTGACGCCTTAGACTATCTGCACTGAAGCGGATATATATAATAATAATAATCTTATTACAAGAATGGGTAGAATAAGTACAGTACCTACCTAGTACCCAAATACAATAATGATCCAGGGTACGGTTATATTTACCACACACGTTTCAATAACAATCAAGTCTTAGATTGAGCTCAACTGGATCCAAACACGGGAAGCCCAGTGAGAATACGTCTCATGTTGTTTTACCATTTGTACTAATAACAGGTTATGAATTTTACTTTATTATAATTTCAAAACGTTCGCTTAGCAATAATACACACCTCACTTATATATACATATATATACACACCATATACATGATATATACACATACGATTACATACATCATACATACATATATATCATACATATCATACACATATACATCATAAACATACATACATACATATCATGCATACATACATATATACATACATACATCCATACATATCATACATACATACACACATACATACATACATACGCATACATAAAACTACATACATACATATATACATACATACCGCCATACATACATACATAATACCATCATACATACAACCGCACATAATACATACATACCACATAATACATACATAGATACTATACATACGCACATATACATAATACATACATACATACTAATACATACATACATACATCATACATATCAAAATCCGTTCCCTTAAAGCGTAGGCAAGAAGCTGTACATATAACTCAAAAAACAACAGCTCCGTACTTAATCAATCCTCACTAACTTACTCCACACCTACCTATCTTTGCATACCTTACATGTATATATATATATATGAATATAGTCTATATTAATTGCGCTAGTGTGGTAAGAATGATACAAGTTGATTAAATACATAAATATTTATGTGAGAAGGAATGAGAAACCATTTTGTGAAAAAAACATTCTCAGTGCACCCGACAGGGATTAGAAACCCAACCTCCCCCTCCTCCAACATTGTAAATTCTGTCTACTGTAGAAGTGACGCCTCAGGCCACGAGACCACCGAATTGGGTTCCACTCTCATAGACCCGATATCTGGTAAACAGGTGGAACTTTTACCAAAGTGAGTGGATAGCTCAGTGGTTAGAGCATTGGCGTACTAAGCCAGAGGTCCCGGGTTCAATTCCCTTGTCCAGGTGTCATTTTTCAATTTTCAGAAAGTGAGAAAGGTTAAATGTTTGTTAGAGGTTTGATGTTTCAACAAGTATACCTCGTTCTTTATCACTGCCATATCTGTTTCCTCTTTTCATGCTGATGATTCAGAAAATCTTATAATTTTAATTTTCAATCGTCACTTATCTTCCATTGACACCAGTAATCAGCAGACAAGAAGACGTCAGACTTGTCTTGTCTACTTGGTGATGAGATGGTAGAATTTATAAAAAAAGTCAAAGTTCACTGAAGAATATTTTTCTCCATCCTCCATACACATGAATGTGGGTGCACTTCCACTAAATTCTACGTTTCTCATCGTCACCAAGTAGATTTAAATGAATTCAAAAAACTACTAAAAAGGATTTGTAAAAAGCGGTAAAATGAACACACATTATATGTATTAATGTATGATCACAATATTTTATTTTTTAAATAAATATATAATCCCACTCTCTTTAATTAGGTCACTAATTTTGAAACAATAATTTAAATGTAGTTTTTACATAAAAATGAACATTCAAAATAGATGATAGTTATATTAACAATTCTTTAGAGTATTGTGGACATTCATTAATACAAATTAATTTTTTAATTCGAATTTGATTTTCTTTTAAAACATTAATATTATAAATTCAAAGCCTTGTATACCCACCTCGGTGGCCACATGGTCTAATGCGTTACTCTCGTAATAGACTAGACTGCCAATGACGGAGAGATAGAAGTTCGAATCTCGGTCGGGTGTACTGAGGGTAGTTTTTCTAAATTGGTTTTCCACTTTCCCTCCAAGTTCATTCATGTGAACTTCTTCTAAATATAGCCTTTCCAATAACTGAAACCATTAATGTAATTATTACATAAACGTATAACCCGAATGGGTTGTTAGACTCGGTGTTTAAAAATGTATTTATACACATCTGTAAAGTTTACCATCGCAAATTCCGTCTTAGATATAAATAAATATTTTCTGGAGGAATTTATTTACATCTCAAATAAAGTTATGTTATATATATTTCAATATCAAGAAAATTTTTCTTCCATCTGTGGTTTCAAACGCAGTCCTACTTGATGTATTCACCCTTTATATAATAGCAAGTAGAATAAGTCCAAGAGATGTGGACTCATTCAGATCCATTAGCGATATTGATTCCAATTCGAAACGAATGTTTACTCAAATTTATCAAAACCCACTTGCCTCCTCTTATGAAGTAGTTTACAGAAAAATATAGACACGATATTTTTATATTCGGCCTTTTCTTTCCAATACTGTGCATAACAGGAGAATAAAACTCAATGCAACATTTGATAAAAGATTAATACTTCTAATTATTTTTCCTAGGTATATCATACTTAATACCTTGAAATCCTCGAGTTTTATTGATATAAAAGAAATTAATAATCGATATTAATATTACAATTCATGACTATCCGTAATGACCATAGTGGCATTAGATAGAAAAACTTTTTTAAAGGAAAAGAAAAAGTTGTCATTAAATTCCAGCACACACTTGAGAGATTTCAAGAAATTTTGAGGTCACCATGTGAAAAAAATTAAATTCTATGTTTGTATTGAAAGCATTATTTTATTTAGTTTGGCCAACAAAATGTTTTGCCATAAAAACGCCAAAGCACTGACTTTTTCTCACATACTCTTCCATCCCACTTTAAATGCTGAGGAATATAAAATACACACAATAGGTTTCTAATGTTCTAGCCATCTTGGATGGATCAAGCATGACATTTTTACTATAGTTTTTTTAAATTTTTATTTCATATTTTTTTGGCAAAATACATTACAGTACGGTTAATTTTAGTCTTAAACCCCAAAAGTGTTAGTGTTTGGAATTTAATGATACCAAATTCTTCATCAATAACAAGAGGTATTCTGCAGAAACTATCAATCATATGAATTATATAGTTTTAGATAAGATGTACTAACATTTTTGGGTGAGGAAGTGGTACACTCTCTTGTTAATATCATCTTTAAGTTGACCCAAGACGGGACTCAAACCAAGTTTGACATCTAGGCCACGCGTCCATTGATGTAAACTCTAGTATTATTAATATGTATAAAACATATATACGTATTGTTAAACACCATGTTTTACTAGCCGTTTGGGTTATTCGCCTATGTATTAACTATGCTGATGGTCTTAGGGTTTAGAAATATTATATTTATAGGTAGTATTCCCGCAGGGAGTGTGGAAAACAATTTTCTAAGAACCACCATCAGTACACCCAACTGAGTTTCGAACCTTGATCTTCCCGTTATCTGCAAGCTAGTTCACAGTGAGTTTTAGCGCATTAGACAATGCAGTCACCGAAGAGGGTAAAATATTTGTCGATTGTGCAGTAAAAACAGGAGTTGATTAGTTAGTAGATTAACAAAGGCTATCGATTTCTATAAAAGTGTGTTTCCATTGTAAAGTAGAGGATCGAGCTAATTAACCTTGTATTTTACAAGAACTATTGTATTGGAAACAGATCAGCTATATTTACAAAATAAAGATCTAGAAACTTTGGCCGATTGAGAATTTCAGATTACTCTTTTTGCCCACTAGAGCTAAGATGAATTTTATCTAAAGTTAGGAGTGTGGACGTAATTAGATTAGTGATTCTTGAACTAAAAATATTATAAGATCTTATCTCTGGATGGATATTGTGTTGTTAAACCAAAATAATCATATTAACCTATAAATATATATAATATGGAAAATGTTCTTCCAATGCGTATTAGTTCACGTTTGAATTATACGGATATGTACAATAATTAAGATAATGGCATAGAGATTAGGAAGTTAGACTGTATAGGAAATGTACCTGCATTTGCTTAGAGAGAGTGAAAACATTCAGGAAAAGACAATCAGGATTCAAATCTTGATAAATTTTGTCATCAGCATTTTTCCTAGAAATAAATTAACACTTTGGACTATGCGATAAACAGATTCGGGCAGAGAAAATGTTATATATTATTTTTACATCACCCTGAATTTTTATTAGTATTTAGGTGAGAGTGTTGGTTACGTGAAAAAAAGTTAAGTGTTTTTGCACTTTTCTTAAAACTATTTTTTGGTCAATAGAAATTAAACATTGCTCCAGTAGAAAAATATAGTTTAGTTTTATTCATATTGTGATAGCAACACTTTATGAATATTTGTCAAAGGGTGTCCTGGAATTCAATGGGAACCTTTTCTCTTCATTTAAAAAGTTTCTCATATAATGCTGATATGCTCATGACAGATATTAAACAAATGTTTATATTACCATGTGAAGTACATAAAACTCAATGTTTCTTCTGAAGCAATATTTTATTATTGCTAAAGAAGTTTTGCTATAAAAACTACAAAAACAATGCCCTTCCCTCCTATACCTTAAACTCACACCTTAATATTACTATTTGCAAAACATAGACTTCTGTTTGGTTTAATTAAGGCTCATTTTCAAAATAGTAGGCTTTATATTACCCACACATTTTTATCTAGCTTAACCCATTGTATATAGTATTACATACCTACCCCTAAAAAATTTACTCTGAGAAATAAGAAGGCTTGGAAACTATTAAATTTAAACACTTTAATGTATCTCCAAGGACTAATCTTGGGGTTATATATTATTACTTAAGCAAACTGTGGTTTTATTACAAGTCTGGGATATCCTTGTATTTAATATAAAATGCTAGTGTTAGTTAAAGTATAATTTAAAGAAAATATACCCACATTTGCTTTGAGGGAAAGTATTAAGAAAATCAAGAACAAAATTACAACTCATTACATTTATCTGAATTTCAAACCCCTACCAAAATTTCGCCAACTAACTAGTTAATACTATAACCCGCTTCGGAGGCCGCATGAACTAACGTGCTAACCTCGCTCTAGACTAGACTTACAATAACGGGGAGATTAAGGTTCGAATCTCGTTAGGGTGAACAGAGGGTGTTTTTTTAAAAAATGTTTTTCCAGACTACCTTAATGCAAATGGGGATGAGCTTCCCTTAAATATAATAGTACTAATCCCAAAAATTACTAGCGTATAACGTAAACGGGTAGTAAGACGTAGTGATAAGGAATATATTTAATACCATAACAGCGCTTTATTTTACACACTTATTCACTTGTGAGAATTTTAAAATAAAATATAAACATATTACATAAACCTGAGGCCTCTCTAAACCAAAACAAAGGATTCACACCAAACTCCATTAACCAATAATAATATCTCTCGTCAAAAGCGATTCTTAAAAAAACTCAGCCTGGACGTCGTTCACTACTATTTAAGCGCACCTGTTAAAATTGATGCATCACGTGGTTAGGGGGTGTTGAGGTTGTGAAGTGCGAAAGGGGCTCTTGGATGTTTAAACTGCTTACGAAGCACATGCTGTACACTTAATCCGGACTATATTCCATTTGAAATGTGGGCGATTGAAGGGGAGGGGGGGGGGAAGTTTTAGTATGTTGGAAGGAGTAGTTCGTGGTATTAACGTAGTAACGTATTAGACCATCCATCCAACCCCTCCATCTGTCCATCTATCTGTTTGTCTGATGGGGCGACAAATGCGCCATGGGATGAGGCTAATGGACTATGGGGGGTACTTAAGTAATCCTAAACAGATTGTGTTTAGAGGCTTGTTTGTGTGTCAAAATATATCCAGTAGTTTATGCTTAAGTGGTTTTAGTGCGTGGAAGGATATTTATGAAACTTTTACAATTGTGATCATTTATTTTAGAAGGTGTTTTAACATGAACCTTTTGAACAAAGGACTATACAAGATGAAGACATAAATATTGAATTTACTTGTGAAGCAACACAAAAGATCAAAATAACAAAGAGCTGTAAGATATATATATATATATCATATATTAACACAAACACACACAAAGAATGCCAAGCTAGTTTTTTATAAATAAAGTCTGTTCAGCGTAGGAATTGTTTTCTGAAAGGCCTTTTTCCCTACCAGAAATCTATTATATAGTAGGATTTTGGTAGAAAAAAAAAACCTTTCTGAGAGTAATTCCTACCTTGAAAGGAGTATACACACACATATATATACATACATACATACATAAATACATAAATACATACATACATACATATATACATATACATATATACATATATACATATATACATATATACATATATATATACATATATATATATATATATATATATACATATATACATATATATACATATATACATACATACATATTCATGCCATTCCCTTACGGGATAGGCAAGAAACTGTACATATAGCTCAAAAAACAACTCCGTACCAAATTCATCTTCACTAACTTTCTCCACACTTCCTTATCCTTGCATTCTCCCTTCCCTTCAACAAAATCCACATACTGAGTCATACATATTATTTTAATCTTAAAGCTTAATAGTTTCCCATTTTCACACATTCTTATACAACATTTAACCACGTCTTATATGGCCTACCCATTCCTTTTGATCCACACACTATACCTTCATATATTTGCTTTGTCACTCAATCTACACTCATCCTCTCAACATGCCCAAACCAACGTAATAAGCTTCTTTCACATTTACCTAATGGATCCCCTCTCAAACTGCACTCTTTCCCCACTCATTCATTACTGACTCTGTCCATAAGAGTTTTCCCACATACAGTTTTTTTAAACGTACTATACCAACTAGAAATAAGTTGGAACACAAAATTAAAAATTATAATTTATTTAGACAGTTGTTAATAGCAACCTAAATGGGAACGGGAAATAAAAGGTCACAATTTCATTTTTAGAGATAAATGTTGGTCACATTTATCAATATATATTTGAATTGGTCTATTAAAAATAAAATACTGTTCGTTAGCTAAATTTTTGGGTTGAATGTACTTAACTTTATTTAATTTGTCTAGATACTTTTATATAATTATTTACGTTAGTTGGTGAGATTGTCGACGCTAGTACTACCGGTTTCTAAAGAATGGTCTTTAGCTGTACATTTGGAAACAGAATCACACCATGACTTAAATTCCATTGGGTATTAATACAAACCTTGTTATTTAAATAAACATTTTATTTGATATAGACGATTTTCCACCTGGGTTTCGTTTGGCTTCAATATTAATTTTTATTTTTATTTTAAAATTGTAGTTTTTTCTATTATAAACAACCATGTATTGTACCTAGGCGAAAAGTCCTATACTTAAGATAAAAGTTGCATTTAGCTTTCTATGGTACTTAATTGGCCATGTTATTTTTTTTTACTGTGCCATAATCTTTTTCTTTTATCATTTTGTAATATCTTCCCTGTTATTTTAATTTTAAGCAATTTTTTTTTTTTTTTACATTTTGACTAAATTTCATAATATAAATTTATATACCTTTACATAATATTGTGTCTATATATTGTTTGGCTATCTTTTATTATTTTTAAGAACTCAATTTCAACAGTTGCTGAATTTTAAAATGTAATTCTAAATATTATTTCTTATACGTGACTGGACGTTTTTATTTAATATTGGTGTTTTAAATTCCCTAGCTTGGAAACTAGCAATAATTTTAATTATAACTATAATAATTTAATGTAAAATCAATATTTGTTTTCATTTAATAAAACTAACTTGTCTGATACGCTTAGTATAATGCAATAAAATAGTTTATTGTTCCATATCTAGGCCGTATTTAAATGTTCATTTGCATTACGCAACTTTCTCTAATCCCCAGATTTATCTCCTCATCCCTAACCCCTAGATTACGCCACTAGTAGGGATAGCCCTTCCATTGTATTAGCAAGTAAACAAACTAGTCGGTTTTAATATACAAGTTTAACCGTTTGTATAGTATCTCGAATAATTAAATACTCATCATAAAATTATATTAAAGCGTATTACCTGATTAGGTAGTAAAACCATGTGTTAAAAATATATATAAATTATATTAGTTATCAATTGGTATTCTAAATATATAAAAAATAATTCTATTATCTTGCACAAGTTATGACAAACAACTATTTTTAGGTAATATTCTAAAATAACTTACTACGTGCTATATTTGAAAGTACTGTAAACTAGAAATTTGAATAGATTTTATGGCTATAGCCAAGGTATACTTAGGGCTTTCCATTAACTACTTAACGCTAATTTTGTTTTGATTTTTTGATCCCATAATACCCTATTTACATACATAATCTTGTCACACATTTTAACAAATTCCTGCCCCCCCCCTTTTTTTTTATAATACTACGTCACAATATTACCCCTCACTATTATAATAGTATTTTTAATTTTTAAATCTATTCATCCCTTTTATTGAAACGTGTTCGTACGTGTTTACCAAGCTCGATGAGTCGATTGTTATTTGTTTAAACTTGCGCGCAGTCGGGCTTATTAACATAAAATTATTGCTTGGTTGTAATGTGATGTCAAGCATTATCTGACTCACGCTTGGTCACGCCGAGCTCAATCTCCCACATCCCCCATCTCCTCTATATATGTACCTAGTTTAGCCTCCTACCATCGATGAGAATAGTAAATAAACTTACTTATAATTTTTGTATTAATATTGGCAAACATATATCAATGTTTTTTAGACTTTGAAAAACAAAACGCAAGAAAAATTTGCCCAGATACAGTTAAGAAATAATACACTCAGAAAATATTCCGTTTTATATATTTCAAGTTAATGTTAAATTTTGTTGAAAAACTTCAGACAAAACATTTAAGAGGCGGATTTATACACACAGGGCACTGACTATAATTTAAGTAAAAAAGATTTATGTAATAGAAACAGAGGACAAGTAACTTTAATAAATATTTTATCGAGTAGAATTTCAGAATCAAGTAATTGTTTGTAAATGTAAACATTTTAATGAAGTACTTAAACTATATACTTTAACTTTAAATCATTATTATGATTGAAGATAATGTAAAATAACTTAAAAGTTGTATTTAAATAAATAAAACATCCTGTTTATAATATGTTAAAGGCAACAAAAAATAACTAAACCCCAGTTATAGTCTCTATATTTTATGGAATAATTTTTTAGCAAAAATGCTGTAGGAGGAATAATTTTGAAATACTAGCATCAGTGAGCACGCAAAATAAAAATCAATATCACCTAATCTGGCTCTCCAGTATCGGAGATGTTGGGATTCAAATCGTGGTAGGGTTTACGGAGTACTATTATACTAATTTTTTTTTTTACTAACCTTCCCATCAAATTTGAGTTCACTTCCTTTGTGTTCTACCTTACTCGTTCTTACCCCATTATTGAAGTTAAATTTATATATCCAGGAAGAGTAGAAAGACTTGGTGAAAAAAAGACACGAGGTTATCCAAGAAAATATTTAATTAGCGGCTGTTAGTACAATCTTCATCTAAAGTAACAACACCAGATGTACGCACACACATGGCGAACCTATTTTAGGATGTGGTTTTACTATCATCCATTGCTACACCCAAACAATAAAAAAAAAAAAATAACGATCACGCAAACCAAATACGAGACATATGATGCGTAATTGTTCTCCTCTCGTCAGCTTGGTCAATATTATCTTTGCACGCACACACGCACACACTCACACACAAGAACTGTCCAACTTCAATCATTGATCATTTTCAACTCACTCAGTATTTCTATTTATCAAATACCAATTTCTATTTCTATTAACTAGTTCTCTATCAGGGTATGTAGAGTACATGCGAGCTTTTGTCGCTATTGACAAGGTAAATAAGTTAAAACGTTAGTAGCACGGATAAACTGTTAATTAACAACACTGAAGGAGATACTAAGATAAATTTGCTTTTGAGGAACTAGAATTCATTCGATAATTTAACAATTACATGACCCGCTTTGGTGGTAGGATGGTTTAAGGCATCACTCTCGCAACATACGAGGATATCAGGGTTCAAATTCATGTTGATTGTTGATAGCTTATTCTTTCCTAAGTAGTGTTCACATCATACCTTCGCGCAAACGTAGATACACTTACTCTAAACTCTACCCTCCTCATTGTTAACAAATTAGATTAATTACTACCCATGCGTACATCCTGAAAGGGCAGTGAGACGTGATGAAAAAAGAAATCACAAAGGAAATAAATATTTATAATTTTATTTCACTTAAAATATGATCTTAAATGAAGTTCACAACATACAGAACAACTAATTAGACTGTAATAACGATAATAGCATAGAAGAAGTGGGGTATACTGTTCACAGAACTAATAATATTGCAATCTTATACGTTTTAGACCACATGGACACCAGGCTGGGTGTGTTGTTAATTAGTTAATTGGTTTAAAATTGGTGTGCCTAAAATGTGTTTATTTGTTCTACTCTGTTTATGTTTATGTTCCTGAAGGTGTTATATTACTATTGCGGATTCATTATGTTTTATTAAAATATAATACAACGTGGATAAACCAGCCTAAGCCCAAGTGGGGAAGAGTTCAGTTTAAGGTTTTAACTTCCTTATTTGGTCATTCTTTATGACTTGAATAAGTGACCATTTATTAATGATTTTAACTCGTTATATTGCCCAGAGATCAGAAAATATTATTGATTCCAATGTAGTTGTATTTTTACTATCTGTCTGTGATGAATTAAGTTAAATCGCCAGTAGGTATTATGCCAATCTACGAAAATATGAGGTTCAATATTAAAACTAAAAGTAGAAGACTCGTAATATTAATACTACTCCTACTTTGCGTCTACATACCTGTTTGCATTTTACGTACAATAAACTGATGACATCATATAAGAAAAAAATCTTAAATACCGATAAATGTAGCAGCATTTAGAAGGAGATAAGAATATAAATCACACAGTTTGAGACATATTTCTATGTAAATACGGATCAAGCTCATAAACTTGTTCCTCAGGTTCTAAGATAATTAGGCTCTTTCATCTGTTAATAATGATATTCATTTTAATTTCCTTTTTTATAATGCTGGCCAACAGTCCCAAGACTTATGATCGTCCATCTCTGAAAAGCACACAAGTATCCGACATGTAATCATAAATACATAAGAAAATAAAAAATAAACGATAATATAGAGATAGGTAATGATATATACAAATAAATAGTTACTAAAAGATTATAATAAAATAACTTAACAAAGAGTAAAAGGGAAATTTAATATGCATTGATATAATTAAAAAAAAAATTGTAAGCAGAATAATGTCAATTTGAATACTAGAGGTAGAACATATACAGGATAAATTAACTATAGGAGAGTTCCTTAAATTTTTCTCAAGGTTTGACCTTTTTTGTGATACGAATCGATTTCAACAGATTTAAAACTAGCGCTGTCGATATAATGGCCTACAGGGCTAACATTCTAAGACTTAATTAACTTAATTTAGCACCGCGTCTTACTACCCGTTCGGGTTGTACGCCTAAGTACTAATTACGCTAATGGATTAGGAATTGGGAAGGTTGAATAGAGGAAGTGAACCCGCATTTGCGTGGAGGGAGAGTGGAAAACCATTTAGGAAAAACCACTCCCAGTTCACCCGACCGAGATTCGAACCTCGATCTCCCCGTTCTCGGCAGTCGGGCTCAACACGACTAGCGCGTTAGCCAACTACGCCACCGAGGCGGGTAACATTCTAAGAGTTATTTAGAGAAATTAAATTTGGATGAAGAGAGGAATGAGAAGGGACATTTATAGATATATGATAAAGGGCAAATTTACAAGAAATTTTGCTATAGAAAATAATATTAGATAAAATAAAAATAACTGTAAAATTAACATATGCAAATAATTTCAGCTATACTCTATAATAAAAAATAATAAAATTTAATAATTATATATTTTTATAATAATAAATATATAAAAATTCAAATTACAATAATAAATTATTATTTTAAGTTTATTTATATATAATAAAGTATATAATAATATTTACTGCTCACCATATTATATTAAAGTGATAATTTATGTATAAAAATACATTATGGTTATTATTATTATTATTATTATTATTGTTATTATTATCATCATCATAACAACAACAAGAATTAGACAACTAGCTCAAATAATTTTTAATGACATTTTATTTTGGAACAATCCTTTTTGTTTAAAATTTTGTGTAGAGCAGGCCTCTTAAAGGAAATTAAGTTATTCCTAAACGTAGCTAAAGAGAGATGAAATAACAGTTTTAATCCCGTCTTTGAAAAGGGTGCTGAAGGAAGGACCTGTGGGATGAGGGAGGGTTGGGAGGGGGTGGGGGTGGTACAAGAGTCCTAAGGGATTAATTTATCATTCAGTGGTGGATGTCCTTTTAGAACCAAGAGTTAAAAGGAATGTAAATTGAAATTGTTTTTTTGAGTTATTGAAGTCAACTTAAGTATTTCCATCCCGTTTCTGTTGCCCACACTTCTATGTCATTTTGTGTCGGCCTTTATTGAATGAACTTCTCTTTGATATTTTCTAAATCCACTACAAAGAGAAAGTAATGAAACCTTTCATGCATTGTAATTAAACAATTTCACTCTCTTATTGCATTTGTTTCCATGGATTAATCGGTTGAAAGAAAACTCAAGTACATTCCTAAACATTAGATAGTATTTATTATTTAAGTTTTTACGTAGCTAAATTTTCAAGGGGACAAACATAATCGTTTATTTCCTCCTTCAAATTGCATTTAATATTTCTCCTCAAATTGCATTAAATGATAAACCAAAAAAACTAAGCACATTACGCATCTCCATAAAAATATATATATTTATAGCTCAGAAACTACTGGTTTTATAAAAATGTATTTCAAAAAAATGTATTTTAATTCTTTAAAGAACTACAACTTTACAGCGAGAAGTTATTTATCATCTGAAATAGTTACGGAAATATTATCATAATTGGAAATTTATCTTTGTTTATGGTACCCTTAAAGTCATTTTAATGGTGAAATGAGAGTAGTGTTTTGTTTGGGGTGTTAAACAAGGCCTAGGTTCAAATTTAATCAAAATCGTTAAAAAGGATTTCTATGAAATCTATTTTTAATTTCTTCGCCCTTCTTAATTTTAGGGATTGATCACTAATTCCAAATATTATTCAGGTGGAATTTATAAGAACCCTAGGTATCAAGTTTTAACCCAATCGTTAAAATGGTTTCATCTCTATGCCAAGATATAGATACATTTAAATAATGGCGAAAACAACTAAATTTTCAGTTTCCTTTATCAAAATCTCTAGCAAGATTTTTTTGACGATCACAAAACTTCACTCTCTGAATAATAGAGAGTTCCTAAATACAAAATCTTAAACTACTTACTCCTGAAGAGTATTAAATCAAATGGTAATGATGTTCTATACACTACAATCATTCAAATATGAATTGATTCTCTTTGTATAGTCTAGACTCCTTTTAGAGAGAAGTTCTGTGATCGTAGAAAAAAAATTATCTCAATATTTTGATGAATGTTAACGTTTTATGATCATCTGAAACTGAAAATCTGTCTTTTTGCGATGCTATCTGTCGGTCTGTGTGTGTTTCCCGGCCTAGAACAAAAACAGCTATTCAAATCGGGTAAGGAGTTTTTGGAATTAGTTAAGTAGCCTTAAAATTTAAGGGTAAGGTTACAGAAGGACAGAAATAGACACAATTTTCAATGGAAATGACTTTAAGGGGACTTTACACTAGCGTAAATTTCCGATAATATATCAACAACTATTTCAGATAAGAAATAGCTTTTCGTTTTAAAGTTGTAGTACTATTAAAAATACAAATTTATTTCTTGAAACATATTTTTATAGCACCAATAGTTTCTGATTTATAATCAAATATAATATAGCTTACATATATATTTTTATGGAGATGAAGAGTGGGAAACTGATTTTTATACTCTTTGGTGGACAGAGAAGATAATTTATTCTCAATGTTTCTGTAACAGTGTTTATTACATTTATGTATATGGTTAAGTGTTTCTGCAACATTGTTTATTATTTCATAAAAATCTTATATTTTTTTTGTAAATGTCTCTATTTTTTTAAATAAAATAAAGTCTGCGTGGTGCACCATACCTTTTTTTTTATCAAGGTAGGTAAAAATAAAATTTAGAGGTGTAGAGATTGAAAATAAAAATATTTGAAGCGATCAATCCGGCAATCGAGTCATGACAGAGCTCTGGCGAGTGTGAAATAGATTCCAGCTGACAGAACACACACACACACCACACACATACACATACACACACACAATGCACAAAAAATCACCGTCCTGCTGTTATGACTCAATCAAATCTGTCAAAAGAGCGAGAATTCACCGAAACTTTTTTTTTATGTGTCTCCAATCATGTGTGGTGGGTAAATAATAGAGAGAAAGTCAGTAAGGGAATATCTGATGTAGGAGAATTGAATGTACTAAATTAAATTTACATTTCCAGGCTTGCATTCATTCTTTGATCATTCTAATATTAACACGACGATTGTTTATCTTTCAAAAATGTGATGATATGAAAGTAGAGTACCTATTATTCGCCATTTATTAACACTTACCTGCCAATAATAAGAGCTACTATATCGATATTATCCACTTCCAGTTTTTGATACACGCGGACAAGACGTCAAGATTCTCTTAAAACAAGTTTGATGGTGATGAGAAAGATGAGACTCAAATCCCAGCTGAGTGTATTTTGGATATTTTTACTTAAAGGGTTTTATACTGTCTTCACGTGGATGATGGTACATGTTATCTTAATTATAACCTTCTCATTTAGTGAAACACACTGATGAGTAGTAAGACGTTGTGTCAAAAGTAAAGCTTTCACACTAAAATAAAAGCGACATTGTTGTGGTAAAATGGGTTTACGTGTGACTCTCATATTATACTTAATTCAAGTGACGGGAGATTGAGTTTCGATTCTTGGTTGGGTGAATTAAAACCCGTTTTTAAAAATTTGTTTCGAACTCTCCCTTAACGCCAATGTGGGTACATCTTCTCTCAATTATATCTTTTTTATATCTACCATTTAGTGTACGTAATATGTAAGTGAATAATCCAAACCAGGGATGTCCAATTAGCACCCACCTCAGTGGAGTAGTTAGCTAACGCGATAGTTTAGTGTTGAGCTAGACTGCCAAGGACGGGTAGATCGAGGTTAGAATCTCACTCTAGTGAACTGGGGGCGGTTTTCCACTCTTCCTCCACACAAATGCGGATTCACTCCCTCTATATTCAACCTTCCCAATTCCTAACCCATTAGCATAATTAGTACTTAAGCGTATAACCCAAACGGGTAGTAAGATTCGGTGCTAATTATCATTATTATTACTGCCACGTGTGGCCCTAAGAATATATTTTGTGGCTCGTGATGGATTAGAAAATTATTAAAATAAATATAGCGTAATACAGGATTTCCTTAAACATGATCAGAGTTAAATTGTGTAAAATTTATTATATGTATTATTGGTCGTAATGTACTGCATATTAATTTTATAATACTTTTAATGTTATATATTCGTTACTAGTCTCTTGACCTATCATATAACATTCGTCTGTTTAATTTATACAAATTTAATATATCGTAGACTGGAATTTTCCGTTTAAAAAATCAACTAAAATAAATGGTACGGTAACAGAAAAGACATTCTCTTACTTTTATCTTAAATATACATTTAATAGAAATGCGTAAACTTAGTGAAGTGAAATAATAGGTATATACATTGTTTTTTAAATACTACTCCAAAGATCATAAATGAAATAATATATACTGTTACTTACTCTATGGCATTATGAATAGGGACACAGTTACAGAGAAATTGGGAAAAGAAAAAAATTGTTGGTTCACCAAAAGCATAAGAATTAATATAATTTTCAAAAACCTGAATTAAAAAGTATATGTACTTGCTTATATCTCAGAAATTATTAGTTTTATGAAAATATATTTCAATAAAATATATTTATACTTTAATAGTACTAGCGAATTTACAATGATAAGTTAATTTGTTTTCAAATAATTGAGGAGAAATATGAAAATTGGAAAATTTCCCCATGTAAAGTACCCTCAAAGTAATTTTCATGAGAGAAAATGAGAACTGCCATCTTGTTTATAATGATAAGCCGTGTTTAGATATAAAATGTAATCAAAATTGTTAGAGTTAATAATGAAATAATATTTTTTATTCTCTCTGCCATTAATTTTAGGGCTCTAATTCCAAAAACCCTCGGGGGGAACTTTTGAAAGCTTCAATACCATTTTAGCCAATTAGGTACAATAGTTTTGGCTCCAGCCCAAGGAACAGACAGACAGACACCATTGCTAAAACCACATTTTTTATTTCAGGGGGTCATGTAACGTCAACATTTATCAAAATCTCGAGTTTGGTTTTTCAGACAATCGCAATACTTCTTTCTCCGAGATGTCGAGAGAAAGTAAAAATACCGAGACTCAAATTACTCTATTTAGAGTAAGGGGTGGACTTTTAAACTTTCATTTGAGAGGAACAGGATTGAAGAGGTAGTAGCTAATTTTTGGAACATTTGTTTTACAGCCCAACCACCCCCGTAAAGTTCGGGTAGGTTTGGGTGGCTGGTGTGGTGGGAAGGGGCTGAAAGGGTAGTATTGTGTAATTTTACTACCCCTTGTTGGAATGAAGCATTCCGAGTGTAGTTTGACCAGTTAATTGTGAGAGTGCTCTCAAGTGTTATTGGACGAAGTCTGGGTGAGAAGAGATGAGGGGTGGGGGGGGGGTTTGATGGTTTGGCGGGTGAGCGTAAAGAAGGGTAAGAGAGGGGTAAAACATATTACACGCTGTCTTGCCTCTTGTTTACAACACCTTTAAACATCAAGGGGTGAAAAACACAAACGTACAAGGCTTAAAATACATTTTCTGTACTTTCGAATAGAGCACATGGAAAATAAATGCTACAGAACTCCGCACGGACTTTCTCGCTCTATTTGTAAAAATGGAGATATTTACTCAAAACTCGTATAAGTATGAAACAAAATAATATACACTAGCAACTCAAGCATTAAATTGCACTATATTTATGTAAAAAATTTGAGTCCCTGTTTTAAATTTCATGATTTTATTTTTAGAGAATTAATGTCCTCATTTGTATGTTTGGACTGATAAAAAAGATCAATATTGGGTCCAAAAGGGTCAACCCTTTGTATTAAAATTTCAAATTCCGGTTAAAATTTTCGATATTTTATTAGGTGTAGCACATCTCATGTCATCGAATTGCTATTAAATTCCTCATTTATAAATTTTGACAATAATGGATGTAAATATTGACTATGAGTACTAAAAATGGAGATATATCATTTGTACAAACATTTCATATAAGAGGTTTAAGGAAAAATGACAATTTTTTGAGAAACTTATATTTAATACTCTATGGCATTGGAGAATTATTGCGATTAAATTTAAGTAGTATATATTTACAACTTAAGCTCACAAAATTGTATTAATATATTTGCCAATATTTCAGAAATTGTTGATTTTATAAAAATATATTTCATATAAAAGTTTTTTATTTTTAACAGTACTACAATCTTGCAATGATAAGTATATTTAGTATCGCAAATAATTGCGGACATACGGAAATGTCAGGTTCTGCAATGTACCACTGAAAGTCATTTTCATGGGAAAATGAAAATAGCCATTTTATTTATAATCTTAATCAAGCCTAGATACGAATTTTAATCAAAACGATTTTTCCTTTTCACCCTTTATTAAATTACTCTAATTTTAAGTTTAAACAGACACACAGACAGACAGAATGCAAAGACCACTTTTTAGGTTTCGGGGGTCATGAGACGTCGACATCATCAACGTTTCTGGTTAAAAAATTTTTTTACGCTTGCAATACTTTACCGTTTGTGTTTCGAAAAGTTAAAAAATAAAATATTGCATATAGCTTGAAAGTTATTGGTTGTTATAAAAATATACTTCGAATAAAAAATTTGTATTATAAATAGATATACATATTTGTCATGATAAATAATTTCTAATCTCAAATATTTTCGGAGTTATGATAAAAAATGATAATTTAAGTATCTGACTGGAGCCCTTAAACTCCTTTTGCCGAAATATTGAGAGTAGCCATTTTGTTAGAATACTTATAAATGTTTATAAATTAAATCTAATCAAACTCGTTAGAGCCGATTTTGAGAAATCTACTTTATCTTTTTACCCTTCAGTAAACTAACCTAAATTTAGGATTAGATATCCAATTCCAAAAACTCTTCGGGTCAACCCTATGAAAACCCTAGATACCAAGTTTTAACCCGATCAGTAACATAGTTTAAGTTCTAGTTGGAGGTAAGACAGACAGACAGACAGAAGACAGACGGAAATTAATTTTTTTGATATCACAATACTTTTCTACCTATAAGATAGCGAGAAAGTAAAAAAAATACTATAAAGTTTTGATTACTTTTTTTAGCACTGCGTTTTACTACCTGCTTGGTTATACCCTATTTACAAATTACATTAATGTGTCAAGGATTAAGAAGGTTTAGTTTAGATCAAGTGCACCCGCATTTACATGACGGGAGATTGGGGAAACCATTTAGGAAAAAAACTCCTCAGTGCAACCGACCGGGATCAAACCCTGATCTTCCCGTCTTTGATGATCCAGTCTAACAGTAGATTAACCCGTAAGACCATGCGGCCACAGGAGTGGGCTGGTTCTGATCTTCTGTTATCGAGAAAATCTGAGTTTGAAATTTCAGCCACTTGTATTTGTGAGTGATTTAAAAAAAAAGTTTTCTCACTTTTTCTTTGGGAATATATGGGTACATTTCCTCTAATTTCCACATTCCTCATCCATACACCGATTAGTGTAAATATTGGTATAGTCCGTGTGAAAAGTAAGAGGCGAGACACAGTCAAAAATAATAAGAGCTAGCATCCACATCGGTGGCTAAATAGTCTAAGACAGTGTCTCTCAACCAGGGTGGCACCATCCCTCAGGTTGCATTTTTTGGTTTTCAGAGGGACGGAAGATTATAAGGAGGAAGTAGGGAGGCGTTTAGTTTTATATGAATAATAAATCAATAATATATATATTAGTAAAATGTATTGTACATTTAGAAACAGGCAGCCATTAATTAGAAGTGTGGACAGATTTAGAAATGTTGACAGGTTATAAACATATTAATTTTTCTTGTAACTTTTTATTTATAGAACTTGTGTGACTTGACTTTTAACTTTCTATTTTCCTGAGTATTTATATTCTCACTACATGGTCTTGGTGGAAAATAATCATAATTTTTCTAACCTATTTATACATATTCATAATAATTAACTAGTTTATAATAATTAAATATGAATATACAATGTAACATTCACTTGTTTAAGTCTACCTATAATATTTTTATTTGAGGTTATTAACCGTTCATCTTCTAAACTGGATGATTATATCAGCATATGAGAAATTCTATGAACGAGAGTGAAAAGGCCTACAAATTTTTCTGGGTAAGGTATTTTCACATACCTTCCAGGTTCTTTTGCATGCCACAATCAACATGAGATCGACGATTTTACTTCCTCTCAGAAAGATGATGTGATACTGATTTGTATCGCTCAAGAAAATTCCTTTGATCTTGGTTGGGTTTGAACCCACGAACACAATATTGCATATTACATTAACTTTGAAGGGAGGGGTGGAGAGGGGAGTTGGGAAGGGGCAGTATCCAGCAACCAACTATCAGAAATGGGTGGCTATGCTAAAAAAAAAAGTTTGGGAACCACCAAGTTTCACTCTCTTAATAAGCTTGACTCTCTATGACGTGGAGGTCGAGGTTTGATACCCTGTTGTGTGTACTCAAGCTAGTTTTATCTAAATGGTTTTCTACTCTACTGCCACGAAAATTCAGCTACACTTCCTATGAATTAAACCTTACTCATACTTACTCCATTAATTTAAATAATATATTATATATGCAAACCGGACGGGTAGTAAGACACGGTGCACAAACGAAAAAAAAGGTCCTCTTCTAAATGTTTCAAACGAGACTAACCATAATAAGAGGGAAATTATACTGAAAAAAAAATAAAGGATGAAAATAAAAAAATAAAAGTAAAGGGCCAATTACCCACTGGTCCTTGTCCTGTCAACCACTTAAAACTCGCTGTAATTCACGGGACACCCCCTTTTATCACCACGTTTTCCTCATTTTCTTTCTACCCCTACCCTTAAATCTGTCAGCAGCCCCTTCTATCCTCGTTTTAACACCCCTTAGACACTAATTCTACATGAGGGGCAATACAGCCACGATGGATTTAACATGAGGGGCTTTTCACCAGCTTTCAGGGCGGCGTAATGAAAAATAAAACAGGAATGAAGTGCACGCTTAGAAATTTTTTTTAGTTTAGTACACTGGTAAGAAATAAATACGTTTCATACTCATAGTTTCGATAAAATTATCCACTATTGGTTTTTATTTCACAGACGAGAAGTGGATCTACTATAATTAGAGAGGGTAGGGGTCAGAGCTATTTGATACGTCATAAGTATTCAGAAATATTAAGCTATTTAATAAGTGATGAATTAAATAGCTAAGCTATTAAAACTCTTAGTTATTGTTGTAGCCGCATCTAAATATTATATTCTTTTTTTAAATTGATAAAATTAAACCTGAACACATTTTAAATGAATATATCAATGCTCTTATTACTGAGCGGTATCCATGTGTCGTCATTTTTCAATTTAAAATGAATAATATATTTAGATGTGGCAATAGCCTCGACTAAAAAAATATAACTTAGATATTTAATCATGTAATGCACATCCGTACAAATTGTCATTGTACTATTGGTGGCGAAGAGTCAATCACCGTGTCGAAGGTGGCTACGTCATCAGACAGCTCGTTATCGTCATAGTTGATCACACATACGTAGCTGACGTATTTCCACACGTTCATAATAAATTCCGCCCTAAAAAATATGAGTTAAGAATGATCCTGGACTCGGTATGAATCATGTATAGCTCAAAGTTCCAAGGTTCGATTTTCATATCCAGGTTTCATTTTTTCAATTTAAAAATAATATTTAAAAATTTGTTATTTCTGAGGTTATTTCTTTCTTAGCACCGCGTCTTAATACCCGTTCAGGTTATACGCGTAAGTACTTATTAAACTATTTATGAAAAGTCACCCTTCCTGGTTTTGACCCCTGATATTCCCGTATTCGGCAGTTTAGTCTAAAATGAGAGTAGCGCGTTATATTATGTGGCCACCGAAGAGGTTCTGTGGTTATTTAATTTCAGTTAATATAATATGTATATTTATCAGTTTCGCGTTGGATAAAAGATAGCCTTATCAATAAAATTAAACCAACTCCTAAGATTTTTGGTCTATCTTGAAAAAAAAAAGTCAATAGAAATGCCCGTTTCACTTATGTGACGAGGTTGAAGTTAAGGCCCTTTCATCAGGTATAACACACGCGCTATCACACGAGGTGAAGCGTTGCTCGTTTCGTCCCTTCTAACCCCACTTCCCAACGACCGAAAATATTGGAGGGGAGGGGGGGGGAGGATTTTTTCTTCAAGTGGTCCTCTACTCTCCCTCCAGTTTCCTTCACTTGTATGGAAGACTCTCTCTATAGTTCCCATACACAGATAATTGGACCACTCGACACAGCTTTCAACAGCGAGAGAAAAGAGAAGAATGCATGGTTGGAAAGGTAGATTGACGGAATTGAGATAGAGAAGGGTGGGGAGTAGAAACAGATAGGAGAGAAAATACGTGGGGTTTTTTTTCTACCCTTATAAAAATTTTATTTTTACCACTTTTATTTTTATGGCATAAGAATAAATATTATATATGTTTTGGTCAATATTAATATATATTTATTTTAATAGATTAATATTTATTTATATGTGTATTTGTTTAAAAATATAGTGATATATTTAATTCATTCATTAGTTTTCAATTTTATTTTATTGTTTGTTTATGGTATGAAATAATTAATTATATAAAGTATATACAACTACTTATGGATGGATACTTAGAAAACCAAAATCTAGAGTATTTATGTATGTGGGAATGAATGAATTTATGCATACACTTATGTATGTGTGATGTATGTACCTAAATTATTCATATATATAATATATAGTCAAAATTTATTACATATATATATTTAGGGCCTATATTTAGTCCAACATTATTAAAATCGATAAAATGTTTGCTTTTTAAACGTTTTAGTAAAATTTGGGCAGTTTTGTGGTTTACGAAGGAAAAAAATACTTATATTTGTAAATTAATATTTTATTAACTATTTACAAGGGTGACCTGGTGGTCTAGGGTAAGGTGTCAGACTTCTGTGCTAGGGGTTCGGGTTTCAATCCTCGGTCCCGGCACATATTTATCTGATTGCCAAACCCTTCCTTCACCTCTGACCAGACGTGTATTGATCACAACTTGTGAATGTGAGGAATGCCAGGCCTCCACTGTGTTTCGGATTCCACGTTAAACTGTAGGTCCTCCATTTAATCTCACAATCACCATACCATTGCACATTAGCGTAAGTGCGTATAACCCGAACGGGTAGTAAGACGCTGTGCTAATAATAATAATAAACTATTTACAATAGTGTTGTTTGTATTTTTATAAATATTCTATTATTATCAGCTTTTTAATTAAATGATTAAATGTCAATCCATTAATGGCTACAAATATTATTCTAAATTCGTTCCATATTTATTTATAGTGCAATATTAACTCCACTTGTAAGAATTTTAATGTGTACTTTATGTGTATATGTTGGATGTGGCTAGCTAGGTGTTTTTTTCCCGATTTGTATCCAATAATTCTAATTTAACCATGATATATATATATATTACATACACATTTAGTTTTGTTTATTGTTCTGTTCATTTTTTAAAAATGTATTTGAAAATTATGTAACATTATTTTTTACTAGTATATAAGAACAACCTTTTAATAAATTATTAATCTCAATACTCCAATCATCCAAACATTTGTTATCGAAGAACACACTTCGCGACAACCTTACACAGGTACTGTGAGCTGGTATTATTTACGAAAAAGCGCCGGTGTATTTTTGAGATTAATCTATAAATAATAAGTCTCACGTGTAAACTAAGCTTGAAACCTTAATATTTATTAGCTAAAACAAATGATACAATGATAAGATGATTAGGACCATGGTCCTGAAGCTAGCTAGATGTCTGGCCTTGGACTCTGACCAAGAATAATTTTTTACACATGTCTTTTTAACATTATGCCGTCAAAAAAAAATTGGAATATTTACTTAAGATTCCCTTTCTTCTTCCTATATCAGTAAGATAAATTTAAAAAAAAATGGTACAGTGTAACGCAGAGATTTTCTCTCTCTTTATTCTTAAAATAGATACATTTTTAAAAAACTTGAATTAATTTGCTAAACAAAATAATATAAACTTTTTGCATCAAGAATCCACCAAAGAGCTTTAATTTAATAGTATACACTGTTACAGAAACTTTGAGAATTGAGGAGTATATCTGTCCAGCAAAGAGCATAACAACCAATTTCATATTTCTAAGTACTCCATAAATAATACATATATATATGTTTATTTATAGCTCAGAAATTACTGGGTTAGAAAAATTATTTTTCAAACACAATAGCTTTAAATTTAATAAAACTACAACTTATCAATATAAATTATTTCGTATTTAAAAAAGTTGGAGAGATATAATCAGAGTTGGAGATTTATGCATATTTATACTACCCTCAAAATTGTTTTCATGGTAAAATGAAAATGGACATTTTGTTTGTAATGTTAAACAATGTCTAGATACAAAAAATTATCAAAATAGAGCAAATTTTGAGAAAATTTATTTTGTTTCTTTTTGTACTTCAGTAAACTACCCTTAATTTTAAGGCAAGATATCTAATTTCAAAAATTCCTCGGAGGATTTTTACAAAAACCTTAGTTATCAAGTCCTAGCGTGATCAATATAACGAATTGTGTTCTAGTCAGAGACAGGCAGACAGGCGGCAACGTAAAAACAACTTTTTGAGTTTTAGGGGTCATGAAATGATATTTATCAAAATATAGAATTTAATTTTTCTTAGATCACAATATTTCTCTCTCCAAGATGTCGAGGGCAGTAATAATATTAGTAATAATACAATCATAATAATTATAGCTATTTTAAAATACTTTCCTTGTAAACTAAATTTTCATCAACTTCCGAAAATATGTCAATAAATATAATAGAATATTAATGAGTCACTTGTCACAGGTAAATTAATATTGAATATTAATGGTAGTATAACAAGATTAATATTTCAAATATACATGACTTATTAAAGCAATTTAAATTGATTTTGACGTTAGCAGGCTCCGAATAATAAATGATTCATCGCAGACTTCGAATCACGTTTTAAGGCAGCTACAGATTAACGATTTTTCGTGATTTTCTATTTAGAAGGCTGAAAAATATATTATCATTAGATGAAGTGTTTCCTCTTCTTGACAGGAGAAACAATTTCCATGCACAATAACATCTAGCAAATAATTGTAGTTTTCTATAGATTTCTTAATCAGAGGTTTCAACAACATATATCGTGCAAATATATATTTCAACAATATTTTTTTTATCACCACGTCTTACTATCTGTTCAGATTACACGCATATATGATAGTTACTATAATAGGGTAGAGATTAGTAATGACGCAATTTAGAGTTTATCTACCCGCATTCGCATGAAAGGAGAGTAGGAAACTTTATAAGTAAAACCACCATCAGTAGACCCAACCGTGACTCGAACCCCAATCTCTCTATCATCAGTAGGTCAATTTAACATGAGATTGAAGCCTTAGACCAATTGGTCACTGAAGAAGGCTTTCTGCTATATTGACAAAAAAAGTTTACTATAAGCTAAAATTTTAAACTCTGAATCTTTAATTTTTAGTCAATAGAAGAAAAACCTTAAATTATATATTATTATCAACACTTATTTTGATTTTATTTTATAATTTGTTTCGCCAAATTTTATAACCCGTCTGAGCTATCAGTACTGAAGGAGTAGAGAAAAAATAGTTAGACTTTAAAAGAAATATACTCGCATCTGGATGAAGTAAGAATAGGAAACTATTTAAGAAAACAACCCTAGACTAGCTCTCAAGGTATACTAGATGGCCGAAGATGGAGAGATCAGGGTTTGATCCCGGTCGGGAGCACAGAGAGTGGTTTTCCTAAATGGTTTTCCACTCTCACTTCACGCAAAGATGGCTGCACTTATTCTAAATTAAGCCCTTTCTATCATTTGAAAAATATGCCAGATTAATTTTATGTGTTAGCCCGAGTCACCACATACTTAGTGGTTTTATTGTGTGATATATATTTTCTTATTGAAAAATTGTCACTACTTAAAATATATTATCTCTCCAAAGAAAAACATATATTTATTTATCAGAAATAATATATATTGTAGCTAGGCGGACAATTATATATAAATGTTAGGATTTGTTGGGAAATGTGTGAAATTGTTTGATAAGACTCCGGTATAAAGTTGAACTGATAGCCTCGTATTTATTGTTAACAACTGTTATCCCGTAGACAGCTGCTGATAGTAGTTATTCAACAGTTTAACTCTCAGACCATAAGTCAGAAAATCAATAATTGTATATTAATTATAAAATATGTAAATTAGAAATAATAAATTATTTTAATTATTTTCACTCTAAATTCAATTAAATTTTGACTTAAGAATGCCTGACACAACTTTGAACAAATGTATTTAAATTTTCATTTATATATTAGAAAACCCATATATATGACCAAGTGGAATAAGGCGCTACCATCAACTATACCTATCTTGGGGAGGTTAGTCTTCCAACAGGATGTACCAATGGAGGGCGGGGTTATTAAATAGCTTATAATACAGGCCTACTTCCATGCAACTTTGGGCACATTTCTTTTAAAGTATATCTTCTTCATTCCTACCCATCAGTGTAAATATGAGAATAAATATGTATAGCTAAAAAATTGTTAAGAAAGATTAAAAAAATATTAAATACTGATATTTGATATTAATGTTGTATAAACGTGAGTAATAATAAGTATAAGTAGAAGTATAATTATTTTAACTATATTAGAAAAAACTCACTTTCTCTTTTAAGTAGTAGTTATATATTTGCATAAAATAACGTATAAGAAAACACCAATGAAATAAAAATAGTATCCCCAGATCTAAATATTCTAAATGGACTCTATGGCAATAATAAATGGTTACATATCATTAGTAATCCCACCATTTTTCGTAATCCAGGAAATATACTGGGGAATGATAAGTAATTTATTTGAAGCTAAAGCTACACCGAATCATTAATTTGAGGTGAATAACAATGTGGTGTTTCGGTATATTTAATTGTCCACGTACTCAGCATCAAATAGAGATATTTAGTAGGGTAAAATATCAATAATTTGTTGGGCAGGGATAAAAAAAACACCTCAAACGCTTTTGAAGCACAAATTAGCGGGTAAACGATGTACTATTATATAGTTATCTTTCCTATAGGATTGAATTCCTGCCATATAGTGGAACTAAATTCATAAATTTGGAATTATTTGATATAAACGTCTATACCCGGTAATATTATCTATTTAAAATACAAATTCTTGATTCTGGGAATTCCCAGTAAGTAAAGGCCGATTAGAATCTCTTATTGAAAAGTTCAGTTACTTCAAAAGTCAGATTTATTTTAGAATATTACAACTGAAATTTACAAAAATGTATCAGCTTAGATATATTTAAAACATTTTATTTAATATAACAAAATTTCATCCGATTGTTGAACTAATAAATAGTTAAAGAAAATAGAAAACCAAAAGTATTTTATTATTTCTTTCCCCATCATATCTTACAACCAGTTTGGGTTAGCTGGATGTGTTACCATAATCTAGAGATAAGAGGAAGCTAGAATGCATTGGAAGTGTATAAGCATTTAAATGAGGGGAAATTAGAAAACATTTTAGAAAATAGAACTCATAATATAACCAGCTAAGTCTTGAACCTAAAATCACTGTTCTCACAAAAACAAACCAGATGCAGATGATCCCTCGACGCATATGTCTACCAATACGTATTTTTTTAAATAATAATGTGGTATTGTCCTATTAAATTTTGAGCAAAACCCATTAAACCACTTTAAATACGTGGTCAGGGACACACTGACAAACATAAATGGGACAGAACTAATTATAAAATCCAGTTTTGTTTGTTTCATGTTCACATAAAAAGTAAGGATTCATCACTTTATTGAGATCAATTTCCTACACAATCACAATAATCCTTCTTGAAATAATAAATTTAAAAAGTAATATTAAAATATAATGTTAGTATAAGAATGAAAAATACTATGAAGATATTTACTTTTTCACTGTTGTCGAATGAAGCTGAAAAAGAAACTTTGATATGCTTTCTAATTTGGTAATATTATATCTAGATTTCTGGTTAGTCAGCCTTGATGTCATGTTTTTTAGAACCACTTCTTACTACCCATTCAGGCTATATGCTTATGTACTAAATACTCTAATTGGTTAGGGATGAGGCAGGTGGAATTTAGAGTAATTTTACCCACATTTGCGTGGAGAGGAAATGGAAAATTAATTTAGAAAAAACATCAACACACCTTACCACGATTTAAATTCCGATCTTCCTGTCATCGGCAGTCTAATCTAACATGATATTAACGCCTCAGACCATGTGGACACCAAATAAGGTGATGATTGGTTATTTATCTTGGTATTAAGCTTACTTATAATAAACACATCCAGTAATGTTTGTTAGTTCCAAAATAGATTGTAGTTTACAAATTATTAAAAAAAATTTACATCTGTTATGGTTTGAGTTTTTAAGCCAACACTTAACCTACGCAATGAAATGGTAAAAACATACTTTTATCATTGAACACGAATCTATGACGATTCCAACAAAACATTGAACCCCCAACCCTCCCCCATAAATACACCATTGATCATGATCATTCATGAAGATAAGCTGATCTCACGTGTCAGATTGTAATACCAACACTAAACAGGGACTGTCACGAAAGGGAGTGTGAGAAAGGATTAGTTTTATTACACCCCCTCCACCATTGTAAAATGACATGAATGTGAACTATTGCCAACAATTTTACCACCATTGATCAATAGTAATTTGGGGGATATTGGCTGAAAGAACCAATTTTGGGAATAAGGGCTTGTACACAGGAGACCTTGAATCTCATTCAAGGCTAGTTAATAGCTCTTTCACACGTGGACACATTTGTGGTGCAATCATCCTACACACTATTTCTTTTTTCAACATACTTTTTTCTCAACTAATATAAAGCCAACAGATATGAATAAGGTATAAGTGTGTAATGTATCGAAAATTACTATAAAAATTTTTTATTCAAACAGTAAAACAATCCCTCAGGATGGCGGAAATCTATCATAGCTAGTTCTAATATGGTTCTTCATATTTGGCAGAGATAGGCCTACAGTGATATCAGCGGACTCCCTGCTCGACGATACCTGAATGTCCCCAGCGAACCAAGTACATCGGCCGTGGTGGACAACACGAGCTAATTTCTAATTCACGAACCTGTGGATGAATAAATGAGAGAGGCATGTGTTGAGGAGAGGCCAGCTGTTCGGCGAGCGCGCAGAGTCCGGTGGCACAGTATGGAACCACCCCTTCCACCTTTTATGTACTTGGAATAGTAAGGGCCAATTCATCCAAACCCATTGGTATAAATACGAGCTTGTTATTGGTTCACGTTACCTATATTGTATTCACCAATCGTCAGAGACACTGTTACTAGAGACAATCTTGACATCGTTGAGAAGACAGCGATGGTTGAGATGTCAGAATACTCTCCTCGTTGCAGATCGAACTATGGAGCCTAGCATGAGTATCGAGATACATAATTGATTATGTCACTGAGCTATTAAGGCATATTTTCTATTAATGGAACTGTAGGATATTTCATGTAAAACGTACTTAAGACTATATTTTTTGCAGGTAGCTCCTATCTGTTTTCCCATGCCCTTATGGCATAGTTTATTTTGTTGAGCTATGAGCTTTTTATACTATGTCCATAGGATATAGAATATGTGTGTCAGTTGTTCTGACTTTTGACTATGCCCACAGGAATAGTTTATTATATTGCGCCATGCGCTCACTCATTCTACGTCTATTAGACTAGGTCACAAATATTGGGGTCATAAACAGACGTTTTAGACTGTTTGGCCATGATGCGGCTATAGAATAGCGTAGGATAAAATAATGGAAGTTGCCAGGTTATCTTTTGCTTTGTTTCACGACCTAACTGGGTCTTCTTTTTTTATTTTTTCCACACCTGTCATGTAGGTGTCTAAGTCTGTACTTATTTGAGGTCGCAACCTGTGTGGATGGGTTGTTCGTTCTCAGTAGTGGCTCTCGGGTTAAGTAATTATGTACGGCCCGCTTGAGGTGCCTATAAAATTAATCATGTTGATCTCATTAATGAGCAATGTTATTGTCCCCATTGCAGGCTATTTTAAAGTTTCATACTATTGATTGCACTTTATTGAAAGGTCTGGCCATAGTATTAATTGCTTCTAGATGCCTGTTGATTAACCACTGACTAGGTTTAAAGGATCGGTTTCTCATCAAGGAATATTTTCACTCTAATTTCTAACTCTTCGAGGAGTTAGCTCTCGCTAGCTAGCTGGGCTAAGGTTGTTATCTAACCTGGTAGCTCCTTAAAACGAAGACTAAGATTATGAGGGTTTATCTTGTTATTAAATGTTATGTAATGTTGAAGTAAGCCAGAATGGAATAAGAATAGACAGGTTATTCTTGTTGACACTGTCTCTAATTTCAAATAATGAGTGTCATTTTCTATTGCCCTATTGGAGTATTAGCTGTGGTCCTGTTTTAACGAGTTACGAATTCTAGTGTTTACACCAATGACCTAGAGTGCAGGTTTTAAGGTGATTCCCAGGTGCTTACCACATGTTATTGAGGTGCTTCTCACCAATAATTATCAATATAACTATTCATACTCAATATAAATTATCTAATTACAGTTCAATGGATGGTTTGAATATTTACAACCTATATTTCTATGTACTTTCTTTTGTCTGTTTCTTATTAATAAACTTCTTTGCTATCTAATGTATACACTCCGCTGAGTATTTAATATCAACAACCCAAAAAAAGACTAAATCTTTATTTTTGTGTGTGGGAGGAGGGGGGGCAAGATTGAAGTGCGAAAGTTTCGAAGTGGGTTTACTGGTAATATGTTATTAGTAAGAATTTTTGGGTAAGGCATCTAAGATAACTCCTTGGAGCCAAAGAATATTATTTCCACTTGATCTGTCCACTTCGTTTACCCTGCAAGTTAGCAAGCTTACCTTGTCTGCTTACACCATAATATAGCTTGCAAGATGAAGATGTTTTTATTTATTTTTCTAGCACCAATCTTACTACGCGTTCTGATTATACGCTTATATACTATTTATGCTAATGGTTTTAGGGGTTGTTTGTTTATATTTATAGGATATGGTACCAATTAGGTGGAGATAGAGTCAAAGGCCAGCTTGAAAAATTTAGCCACAGTATACGTGACTGAGATTCGAAACCTCAATCTCCCCATCATTGGCAGACTTGTCTACTGTGAGAGTAGCGCGTTGGCCATGTGGCCATCGAAGTGGGTAAGATGAGGTTATAGTGTAATGAGTAAGTCTGCTACCTTTCGGATAAACAAAGTGTGCATAGAGCAGCTCTTAGTCATATTCTTACATATTTGTTAATGGAAATTATCAATACATTTGATTATTAAATGTAATGCTAATGATTTGATATGTGTATTTAATTAGTGAGCTTTCCTACGAAAAATAATACCCAAAAGTCATAAAAATAAATTAAGCCCTATTGTTAAATATTCTTCTCATAGCTATAATTATTTGCGGCATTGACACATTTTGCATCTAAGCTTATTTGTACATGCTGGAGGACTCATTTGGAAGAAGTTACTAGTTCTGTATCTGTCTGAGAGACAGAACACCTTTCAATAACAAATTACTTGATTACAACATTATTATTTTAAATATATTATGTTTGAAATGTTATTACTTCAAATCTTTGTCTCTATAGAATAATTAAATTTTGAAACTTTGAGAATAATTGAACATAGACCAAATCTTTAAAAAATCACAACAACAACAAGTTTACACAAAAGCCAACTTTGAGTTTCAGTTTATATTTTAGGGAGGTAATATTTGAAAGCAATGTTTCTTACATATGGAATCAAAAGAAACTCACAGTCATTTTATATACACCCATCTTCGAAAGCATGTAATAAATTATATGGGAAGGAAGGCAGGCTACTTCGCCACTTACAACGATTCGTGACTAAAAAATGGGCTGTTTTCGACTCTTCACTGCAGTTTCATTAGATGGCGTGGTTTGCGACGGTCACCTGGAACTGCTTGTTCGCACGGAGACCGGGCGTGGCCAATGGACGTGAGTCACGCTATGTGTGAATGCGCCTTAAGGCATCCAGCCCTGTGAATGTAAGATAAATCCTATTTGCTCTGTTAATATTCTAACATCTCCCATCAATTTATAATTTTGTGATTATTTGAATCTTGTTTACTTAGACCTACAATTTAATGGTTATATAAGCCTAGGTATTAGAGCCTTGCATGTAATTTATTTTTAACGTTTTTACAAGATGGTACACTTATAGAAAAAGCCAACCTCACCAGTGGCGTGTTGTAGAAACTTCCAGGGTGAACAAAGATTGATCAAATGGTACTCATTATATTATTTTCTCCCATACTACTGTTTTTGCACCGCCTCCTACCACCCATTTGGGCTAGACACTTATGTCCTAATAACACTACTGTGTTGGGATCAGAAACTATTTTGAAAAAAAACCAGCCTCATTAGAACTTCAATCTCCCTGTCATCGTTTTTCAAGTTTAAAGCAATAATTTACTTGTTTCGTTGGTTATAACTAAGTTTCTTTCTACCAGATGGTAAGGGAAGCACTAGACGGTAGAAGGGTTGAGTGTATGTCCAGCTCCAGATGGATGGGGAGCCTTCGTGTCGCGGACTGATAACACTATTGCAAATGCATTTAATAATCACCCAAATTGCAAACATCATTCAATTTTACATACTTAAGCGTAAAAAAAAAGGAAGACCATATATTTGGGGGAATCCTAGATACTAGACTTCACAACAACAAGGCATAGCAAGCCTCACTGCCTTTGTGAAACGATGTTTCACATTGAAGTGAATTAACAAACAAACAAACAAAAAATATAGTTCCATTGTATTGGGTGAAACGTTACATAACACCGACAAACTCGTGGGGTGACAGATATAGGGGTTAGGACGGTAAGAGGGGTGCTAAAAAACAAAATTTTGTTATATGTTCCTCATTGTACTTGGTAGATTTTTATTTGTAGTGTCAACATTTTTTTTTTTTTCACACACATAATATACCAACTCACACTTTCCTTTCAAAGTGACCAATATTTCAAAATGGAGAGGTAGATATGGTTGGGTTTGGGGAAGGGGTAGGATATGGGCGGAAAGTGGATGGGGGCTAGGGTAGAAAAAAGCATTACCATTACGGGACCCCGACAACGCTTTCATTCATCGCTGAGCACTTCCATATTTGCAGCATATAGAAAAAAATAATACTGTTCTCGCCATTTTACTAACTTCCTTCCTGTAACATACATTCATTCTCATTTTATATTATGTACATTTAGATGTGGAAGGAGGAAACATACATATGTTTCTATGTAATAAATATGTAGGGAAAAATTCTGACATAGTTAATCAACAACAACAACAAAAAAATAAAGAAAGAAAGTAGGTCAACACAACATATATTTATTTTCTGACCACAGTGAGTTTAACTACTGGCCTATGGTAAATTGTTATTGTAGTCGTTACAATGGAAAATGCATGCAATATATATAATTTTGTTTTTTCGAAAAGAATAAAAGTAAAAGAGAAAATAATATACTGTTGTAATTTTTTTTATTTTTTTTTCAAACTGGCGCGGTGGATACACCTATTGTGGGACTCGCTCTGTCAAAATGGTTTCTAGGACATTTATTTCAGATCGGAATGGTTCCGGAAAGTACTATAGATATAGCTTGAAGGGGTTTACATCGATATTTTCATGAGTTCTTGATTCAACCGCTTCGCCCATTCTCTCGAAATATATATTTATTTTTTCCGTTGTTGTTTGTTTAACGAACTGTTTTATCCTCACAGCTTGAAAACCTTTTGGCCTACAACTTTCGTAGGTCTATTGATTTCTATTTTAATTTTGTTTTATTTGTTTTCATCAAGTTGAATGAACATATTCAGAAGAATTGAGGTGGAGTCAGAAAAAAACAACTTGATAGCTATATATATTTTCTTAACTATTTTCATATTTCATTTTTCTTGGAACACCAAGTCTTACTACCCATTGGGGTTATACGCTTAAGAATTAATTACGCTAGTGGTTTTAGGGATTATGAAGGTAGTATTTAGAGGAGTTGTACCAATATTAGCGTGGAGGAAGAATGGAAAATAATTTTAGAAATAGCACACTCAGTACACTCAACAGAGATTTGAACCCCTCCTAATAATCGGCAGTCTAATCTATGGCAAGAGTTGTGCGTTTGACCACGGGAACACCCAAGTTAGCCATTTCATTTAATTAATATGATTATATTTGTATGGATTGAAAAATACACCTGGATACATTATTGAACCAAAGACCTTTGGATAAGCCATTCAATGCTCTATCCCTGAGCTATTCAGGGATCTTCCAGGCTCAGGTTTTTTTAATCACCACGCCTTAATACCGGCTCAGGATATAACACTTTTGTACTAATTACACTTATTGGTAAGGAAATGTACCCGCATTTGCGTGGGTGGAGGGTGTGGAAACTATTTTAGGGAAAACCATCTTCAGTGTACCCGACCGGGATTGGCAGTCTAGTCAAATACGGGATTGGCACCTTAGACCACGTGGCTACTGAATCAAGCCACAGAGTTATCTTTCACTTATATTCATATGTCCATGAGTACGGGACGATCTCGAAGGATCAGTTATTTGTGCTAATTCACAGGTCCTGGGTTAGATTCCCTTGTCCAGATGCTATTTTTCGATGTATTCTAATACTAGCTTTTTACCCTTCGCGGCTTCGCCCGCAATAATTGATATAATCTTTTAATTTATAACAAAACTGATTTGATCATAAATCCGATTTTATTTTTTTCAAATATTTATGCGTTTTTCTCATCTCTAGCCGTACATAATATTTCCGTATTATGTTATCTTTACTTTAACATTAGAATTATAATCACATTCGTATTTACTCGTAAAATTAGAACCACAATAGATCTCTTATCTCATATATCTCTTATATACGAAAAGTTTAAACATTTGTATTGTAAAATTAATGTACAATAAAAGGTTTGAAATAGTCCTATATGTTATTCCAGGACATACTCTATCTACGTACCAAATTTCATTCGAATCCGCTCAGCAGTTTTGGCATGATTGAGTAACAAACATCCAAACACACAAACTTTCGCATTTATAATATTAGTAGGATGATTCAGTTAGTTATAATCATCCATCCACCAAGCTTATACATTCATATTAATTCGTCATCATGAACAGCTTCCAGCCATTGTCTGGGTCTGTTTGGAACATAAGACTCTCCCCGGCCTCCTTGCCACCCATCACCTCTCTCCCCCCTCCTCGGTCCAATCCTCTCCTCTTTCCTCCACACTCCTCCTTACTCCCTTCAGCCATCTGTCCCTTGGTCCTCCTCTCTTCCTCCACCTTGTTCCAGTCCTCTCCTCTCTCCTCCACACTCCTCCTCACTCCCTTCAGTCATCTGTCCCTAGGTCTTCATCTCTTCCTCCACCTTGTTCCAGTCCTCTCCTCTCTCCTCTACACTCCTCCTTACTCCCTTCAGCCATCTGTCCCTTGGTCTTCCTCTCAACCTCCTACCTCCCACCTCCATATCCAACATTCTCCTGGTCATCCTTTCCCCCTCCATTCCTCTCACAAGGTTTTCAATGTTTTCAGCATGGTAGATTCTCCTTAATTATTTTCCCACTTAACTTCACGCAAATGCTGATATATTACCTTTATATCTCACATCCCTTAAACTCCCCCCCTCCTTAGGGTATATGTGGGTAATAATATGCGCGTAGTATGCACACAAAATAAGGCGCTTTGTTAGACATGTAAACTATGGTAGAATTTTTGTAGGACGAAACTTTTAGAAAATAAAAACACAATTGTTTTAAGTCCAAAAATTAATAGTATTTACTATGTCATCAGTATTATTCTATGACAGTATTGATAGCATCAATCAAAATTGGTAGTTGTAAATTATATTGCTTGACGTATGAATACGTGAAAGGAAATTCAGTAGCATTTCTAGCTGTTATACAAGGTTTTTATAAGGGCGTAGATAGTGCACTATTCTAGGGGGGTCTGAACTCCCTCCAACCCTGCCCTTTCTTTTAAACTTTTAATAGTTTTCAAATAGTATTTTGAGTTAGTAGGTATGTTGAGATAATGGGTGGGGGAAGGCAGTAAACCTACCTACATAAGCTAAAAACTCAACTTTTGACAGTTATTCCGTTATTTAAGCTGCTCTTTTCTTCGGGCGATTCCTCAAGTAGAATATAACAAGTGAGATTAGAAATGCTTGCCTGATTCTTTCGGACCCCACTTGGTTCATTCCAAGAAACGTCCTTTGTTTTCCAATAAAATATGAATGTATGAGGAAAGCAGTACAGTATTTTAAATGTTGACAGAGCTAATTTTACAATCGAAATATTTACAGGGTGTATCTTGAAAGTGAATATTGAGATATTCATTGACTTATACTTGGTTGATGACATATACAATTAAAACTGCAGTAAAAGTAAAAAGCTTATACAATAGGTTTTATATGTATTTATGGATCCCCCTTCAACAAATTCCAGGGGGTCCAGTTTATCTCAGGGGGTTCCAGACCCCCCGGACTCCCACCTTTCTATTCCCCTTGGGTCTTTTCTATTAAATTTGGACTGTAGGCTGCTTTGTATTTTATTATTCAAACAGTATATAAGACATTTATTCTAATAATTAAGTTAATTACTAGCAAAGAAATATGAGTCGTAACTTTACTTTATGTTGTAGCGAGTTCTAAGAAGCTATTTTTTTCTATCATCTCGTGTACTGATTTTTTAAAAGGGAAATCAATTTTTTACCAGGGTGTTTAGAGAGCACAAAATTAAAAACTTACATCCCCCTCAACTGAAAGGTCGAAGAGATTTAAAAAAACAAAACTAATTGGCCTCTATATATTCCCAATGTCAGTTACATCTGGTCTGGTTGGCCAGAAAATCCAGGTTTGTTACCCAGTCGAGTCTAATTCAGTGATTTTTCCATTTGCGATTCATCATTGTAGTTTTCGGCTTTAAGATACACTAATTGTTTAAGGAGGATAAAAAGTAGAATTTAGTGGAAAGGTATCAGCATTTGAGGAGAAGGGAGTAGGAAAACAATTTTTTAAGTCTACTCCTATCATAGTGTCACTAATATTCTTATTTTAAACTGCCATTATTATCCCTAGGCTTTAATTAAAGTGTGGACCACTAATGTTTTAAATTTACAAATTTACAAATGGATATAAATTGCACCAAATTTTAACTAATATAAAAATAAACGTATCACAATAAATCTAAGATACATTAATAAAACAAAGGTGAAACTATACAATATAAATCTTGTAGTAAACGTGCAACTATGGAAGCTATGAAATGATCAATATTCTTAACTAGGTCAATTCACAGAAAGTAAAAATAAATCTCTAATCTTAAAATGGAACAAATGAACGTGTAAAATAGTTATTTTAGAAATGTACAGTACATGAATAAATCCAGGATATATTTTGTAAATAAATATAAACCATTATAAAATAATTATATAATTTTAATGGTAATCTAGGAGATAAATTTCAAAATGTAAACTTTATAAACATGGTCTAATAGTTTAGCACTTCTAAGAACTGAACTCAATAAAAATAAACAGGTTTTTTTAAATGGTCTATATTAGAAGTAAACTTACAGAAACACTAACATTTTAACGGCTTCCTTAAATTCCCATTTCCCATGAAGTGAAGCAGTCAAAGTTTTTTTTATATTTGATCACACTTTAAACAAGCTATTAAAAGTCGTTATTAACGAGTATCATAAAAATGGATTAAAAGATATGAAACGCTGCCGATTTGTGTTTACCGTTGCCACCTTCCAAACTTTAATACTTTTTAAGGAAAATATAAATGCAACAATTTGATGCTTATATCCGACACCTTATCTCAGTTGGTAGCGTATTTTTATCTACTGTGATACGGTACTGAGTTCGATTCCCGGCATGGTTGAAAAATGTATCAGTGGTTAAATGTGTATTTACCCTTTCACAGTGATGAATTAACGGCTGGGGACTGGATTTTGTGCCTGTACTAGTCTTAAGTTGGATTATAAGACATATGATGCTACGACAGGCCTAGCAAACTGGTAGTGTAGAATATATAGCTTGAATAAAAAACTGACCCAGGCCACAGGCTGGAAACAGTAATGAATGTAAAGAAAAGAACCATTTTGATGCTCTTATTGATTTTTATGCATAAATATATATTATCTAAAAGCTATTTTAAAGCATATTCTATGTTTCTTTTATAACCAGCTTATTATATTAAACTATAATATGTTAGTTTGCAACGTAAATATTTGCAGCCTGGCTAATTAAACATTACTATATGTAGTGTCTTTGACTGTTGTAGAATCCATAACCATTGGGTTAAAAATATTAAAATTTTTATACTGATGGGAAAGACTTAACGCCTTTTCTAAAAAGATAAAATCCATGGCACAACTTCCTTTGGAGGGGAAATAAAGGTGTCAGTCTCATGTCAATTGTGGACAGGTAGAATTACTCTAGAAGGAATGTGAAAATACCTTTCCCGAGAAAATTGGTAGACTATTTCTCTCTCGCTCATAGAAATTCTCGTGTGCTGATATTATCAGTCGGTTTAGAAAGTGCACGTTAAATACACAAAATATATAAATTATACATATTTGGTGAATTCTATATTCTCATGTCCAACCGAAAATTTATTAACTTTTTACTAATGAAAACGGGTGTGTTGGTATCTTAGTGGAAATGCGCGGGTGTGTTGGTATCTTAGTGGAAATGCGCGGGTGTGTTGGTAGCTTAGTGGAAATGCGCGGGTGTGTTGGTAGCTTAGTGGAAATGCGCGGGTGTGTTGGTAGCTTAGTGGAAATGCGCGGGTGTGTTGGTAGCTTAGTGGAAATGCGCACGTATTGTAGTTAAGTGATGGGATTTCCACGGATATAAAGGATTTGTGAGCATTCTCAATGCACCCAGCCGAGATCTTAACCTGAATATTCCATCATCAACAATTTATTATATCGCAAGATTAACGCCTTATACCTTGTGACTATTAGTGCAATGTAGGTGATAGATAGTCCTTTCCAATTTTTGTATTCTTGCGATAAAATTATACATGAACGGATACAACCATTTTTCATATCAGAATTTGTATTTTTTATTTCTATGATTCTTTTTTTTTTTTGCAATAGCATTATAAAAGGAAACATTATTTATATTCAAAGAACACCCAAGACGTAAGGAAAAAAAATCCAACAAAAAACAAATAGTTCTTAAAATAAGTGATTCTCTTTTCTTTGAACAAATCACAAGCGTTAAAAGCTTAAAACAGGGGGTTGGGAGGAGGTAAAGAGAAGAGGGTTTGGGGGGAGGGTGAGGAAGGGGGCCTGGGTAGTAGAATAACATCTTTATTCGGTGTGAAGCCAATGTGGCATTTTCTCTCCAGCACTTCCGTACGTAAAAAAAAAAGAAAAAAGCTGGGGTGGGGGTCATGAATTTTAATGAAGTTTGCCCAGAGAGAAAAGGTTTTTTTTCCCTTCTCCTTGCTCTCCAAAACTCTCTCTCTCTCTCCTCTTGTGTTATTATTTGCACTAAGACGGACCTGAACGTCACAAAGTCTGAGAACGAAAAGTTTTCTAAACTTTCACCCTTAAGTTAGAATCCTCCAAGTGGGAGACAGATGTGTCAACATGGCGCTGTCAAAATTACAAGCAATTTTCAGTGAGGAGAGGGTGGGGACGAAAAAAAGTATAAATTATTTGTAGGCGATTAAACATTGCATTAAACTTACCTGCGGATGGTATAATCTTTGAGAACTTCTTTTGATTCGAGTTTCGGTGCATATTATTATTATTATTTTTTATATTATATAATTCTTCTGTACGTGTGTATGTCACTGAACTCCTCCTAAACGGCTGGACCGATTTTGATGAAATTTTTTGTGTGTGTTTGAGTGGGTCCGTGGATGGTTTAGATTCACAATTGGACCCGGTAGGTGGCGCTGTGATCGGGTTCTAGGAATTTTTTTATTTTTAGAGAATTTTTTTTGGGGAGGATTTTTTTTTAGATTTTTTGCATATCAGAACATGTAACCTCAAAATTTCACCCCCCAAACCCCCCCAATATTTATAATAATGAATATAATATTAATAATTGACCGTTAAAAAAATCATAAATTCATCAATAATTGACCGTTAAAACCTTCTGAAAAGTTCATGAATAATTGAACTTCTGAGAATAATTCATAGTTATGTTTATTTTTCGATACAGCTGATATTTGTGGAGTTGTGGGCGAAATGCCAAAAATGAAAAGATGTTTTACTTTGTATGTTGTCTTGACAAACACTGAATTTGTAATATTTGTGTTACTCACTAATTGAAGTTCATTGTGAATTTGTAACTGTGATGATCACATAGTATTTGTTTTATTATCAAAATCAATTATGCCACCCAAACGAAAAGCCAACGTTCGGGCAGGACAACGTCTGTCGGGTCCGCTAGTATTAAATAAAGTCGATTCACCATTAGATTGGTGTTTACAGCTAGCAAAAACTAGAAGATATACTATCATGTATCGATTCATCAAACCAATATCTGGCCTCAAGGTGTAGTAACCTGGCTATGATTCAAGAGATGCTGGGTTCCATCATCAGCTAGTACCTTAGGTAATTTTTCCCGAAAAGGGAATCACCTCAACGGTCACCAGGGTTAGGTTTGTTAGGATTAAATTATTCCACGCCTCATACCTACTATCACCATCATCTCATCTCTTCAGGACACGGAAAGAGCCTCCACGGAAAGAATGTACTATTATACATTCGGGTGTCCCCTGGGCAACGGTACATTAGTTCTGACTAATCTTTCCACTACTGGATACAGATTGATGTAACTCAGACGCTCAGTATGATTACAGAACCATACGATCTGCAAGATCATATGTTGAGCTACTATCACTTTTGGTAGACAAAACTTTCACAACAGAACCCTTTAAATAAATATATTTTTCCCCTTTCAACCATTTTTACATTATGCATGCCCCTAACGAAACACAAACTTATGAAAATAACCGTTCGGATGTTTCATTTTTGTGGAAATGGCGTCTGTAGTAAACTTAAAAATGGTTTGTGATAGATAGTTTAAAGGGCGGCGTTCTCTTTACAAATTAAGATGGCAAGCCAGATGAAAGGAAGACCATTGATGACCTCGTACAAAAGTTTACGTGTATTTGTTTATGAGATATAAACGTTTTATTTTGAAACTAGTATTTTGTACAGTTCTTTCTTAAAGATATAAAAACACAATTATTTATTTTGGTGAACTTTATAAGAAGATAAGAGTGTGACTAATGTATTTTTAATTTATTATTTCATAAACTATAACAACTCTTGTTGGCACAAACCACGAAACAAAAAAAATAGTTTTATCAATGTATTCTTTTTCAAATAATTAAGGATAAAGCCGATTACAAGAATAATCTTAAGAAGTATTATTATAATCGTAGGTGACCTGCTAATCTAGGGGTAAGGTGTAAGACATCTGTGTTGGGGGTCCGGGTTTTAATCCTCGTTCCCGACAAGACTTCTCTGATCGCCAAACCCTTCCTTCACCTCTGACAAGACGTGTATCAATCACAACTTGTGAATGTGTGGAATGCCAGGCCTCCACCGTGGTTCGGATCCCAGTTAAACTGTAGGTCCTCCATTTCATCTTACAATCGCTCTACCATTACACATTAGCGTAAGTGGTACAAACCGTACGGTAGTAAGACGTGGTGCTAATAATAATATTATATTTAGCAACGCGTCTTACTACCCGTTCTGGTTATACGCTTAAGTACTAATTACGCTAATGGATTAGGAATGGGGAGGTTGAATTTAGAGGAAGTGAACCCGCATTTGGCGTGGAAGGAGAGTGGAAAACCATTTAGGAGAAACAACACCCCCAGTTCAACCCGTCCCTCGGCGGTAGAGCTCAACACGACTGGCGCGCTAGCCAACTACGCCACCGAGGTGGGTCTAATAATAATAAAAATAATAGTAAATAATAATATTAATACGAGAGTGACCTGAAGAAGTTAATTTAGATTTAAACTGCGATATACCAACCTGTATACTCAATGTCCGGTTTATCTAATCAAGTTTTCCGAGACGAGGATGTTAGGGTTCAAATTCCGGCTAGGTATAATGATAAGGTTTTCCCCTAGATTTCCTCTTATGAGTTTTGTCTTACGCGAACCAAACCCATATAAGTAGTTAAAATGTGTGCGACCAGCTTGGTGGCTATGTAGCCTAACGCGCTAATCGTGTGTAGGACTAGACTGCCAAAGACGGGTTGGATGCACTGAAGGTGGTTTTCCTTAATTGTTTCCACTCACCCTCTCACACAAATGTGGATGCGTTTCCTTTAAAAATAAGCCTTTCCAGTACCTAAACCATTAATTTTATTAGTACACAGGCGTATAACCTGAACAGGTATAAAGACGCAGTGCTAAGAAAATAAGTGCGTGCTATCCAGACAAGAATTTAAATGTGATCGAAAAAGATTATTTTTGACTATATAAAATAAAAATGTCAGATTTACTTTTTTTTGGTGCTAGCTTACCGTCGTCTGTTTACTCAACCTAAACCAACTTCACGCAACGGGAGAAAGTTTTGAAATCACGCAATTTGACACCTTTGAGTTCTCATTTCCTTCCTTCCCTTTCCGAATGCACCCCACTTCGCTCAACCATCTCGCCTCCCCCCACTCCCCACCCCCAACCCATTATACTTCCCTCTCTTTTGACCTTCTCGCTTCTTTTCTACCTCGGAGATAGAATCTACAAGACTTGGGCAATGAACTCGAAATACTATTCAAATTCACAAGGTTTTAAGTTCTACAACGAAACTGTAATTTTCTTCTCTGCGTGTTACAAGGTTGGCTAAACTGCAAGTTTCCTCCAGAGTGGTACGGGTGGTAGCCAACTGATCACGTGACCGCTACCATGAACTTTTTGTTACTACTGCATTCACGCGCGGTTAAAAGAAATATACATTTAAGGAAAAGGTAAAATAAATGTGTTCTGAGGAAAATATGGAAATAGAAGAGCGAAGAAAATAAAAGGATAATCATACTTATTATATTTTATCTTACAATTTTTAATGTAAATATATAGGCCCCCTCCTCCCTAATAGAATTAGCATTGTCATCCACTGTCCAGGAGCAAATAGTAAAGTGAGTATTTATACATGTCATGAAAGATAAACTGACAAAATAGAGACAACTAGAATGAACAACTCATTTTATTAGTGTGTGAGTGCGCCAAAACTGCTTCGGTTGTCGCATGATATAAGGCGTCACTTTCGTGTTGTATTAGATTTCTGATGACGGGAGATCGAAGTTAAAAGTCCCGGTCGGATATACTGAGGTGTCATTTCCAAAATAGTTTTCCACACTCATTACACGTAAATGCGGGAACAACTTCCTTTAAAAATACAACCTTTTCATCTCTACTCATTAGTGTGATAATAAATTTTCGTATAACCTGAATAGGGGAATAAAAAAGGAAAAACAAGTGCTTCAAGCTAAGATGCAATTTAAAATTGCTTTAAAAATAATGTCATGTGCACCAAGTAGGTTACGTATTTATCTAGATATTCTAGTTAATTCTTTTTTATTTTTCCACTTAGCTTACATTCATCAGTTTCTAAATATTTCATAGTTTGAATTGGGACCTGTTTATATGTGATGTTGACTAACACCAGGAGAGAATTTTATTTGTATTTTTATAAAATTAATTTAGTTTATAATATTCATATACATTTCTTGACGGTTTTATAAATGACAAAGTAACCAAACAGTGACAGAATCAGCTTTAAAACAAAGTTTTGGCTTATGCATATATTTTAAAAATAATACAAACTTTGAAATGTCAGTGAGGGATTCTATACAGCAATACTATTTAATTAAACATAGACGTTTGCAAAAATATTATTAAAAATATTATCTGATTAATACTGTATTTCAAGAGACCAAATTGGATAGCCATGCTACCCACACGGGTGGACAGGAAGACTAGGTGTCAGGCTTATATAATATTATGATGGATAAATTTCAAAGCTATTATTTTTGTCGATTACGGTTATAGATGCATCTAGATATCATACCTTCTAAATTGAAAGATGACATCAGGACATGGGAATTGAACCCAAGACCTTCGGATTACTACGCCAACGCCCTGAACCCTGAGATATCCAGGAATCTTCCCGTTTTAATTGTCATTATTCACTCATATCTTAAGGCTGTTACGTGTGCAGGGCAATTTATGCGCTTGGAAATCACGCACTTTTGAATAAGTGGTTTAATATTTTTAAATATGGTTTTCACCCAAATGAAGGCGAAAGCTATCAACAGGTCCCCTATTATCTATAGATTTTAAATTTTAAGTTTAATTTTTTAATTCAACTACGCTTCATGCCAATATTTGTACTTCTGAGATTAAAGTAAAATGATGGAGACCTAGAAATAGCCATCCTCTATCAAATAAAGTAATGTTATGATAGAGTCATAACAGAAAATTTGAAGTAAATGCTTGTTTAAGGTTTTATATAAGTTACCAGACTTTTTTAAAAACTTTAAATTTAAAGTTTAAACTCTTTAACTGGTAAAAACTTAAGCCTACAGTTTGTTGAGAACTATTTTAAGAAATATCAAACCACTTTGTAAATAATCCAGAATTTCGAAACAGCTGCAAAGCTTTCAGTGCTCCCCATGTAACACCCCTAAGGCACAGTTATTGAACATTTGGCATCATAAAGCCCTTCTGAGTTGAAGGTGGCTGCTTTATCTGATGCCTCATGACCTTAAATGATCCCACATTTGTAGCTGACGATTTCTTCACGTCCACAGATTCTGCCTTAAAATATGAGTGAAGAAGGACCCTGGACATGTGACGATTCTGAATAGCTCAGTGGTTAGAGCCTTGATATAGTAAGCCAGAGGTCCCAGGTTCGACTAATGTGTTTAGGTGTCATTTATCAATTTTAGAAAATATCAGATGTTATGGTTTTCCTGTGACGGGTAAGTTGGAGTTAAAATAATAAACGGCTGTGTAGAGAACGGTATATTTCATCCGTCCATTAAGTGTATGTTACTTTTTTTTATAAATTTAACCTTCCACATCCCTACTCCTAATTGTGTACGGATATTAATATACAAGACCAGTAGTAAGACTTAATGAAAAACATAATATATACATATTTTCCTTTGAGGCTTTTATTTGAAAACTGGAAGCTCATGCTACCATAATCGTGGACATAAGTAGTACCATTAAATATATTCTTATTCTGTTTAATTAATGAATGTAAGGATAAGTTATACATTTATCCACAAGGAAGTATTAGTTAAAGGCTTTTGATAGCCTACTAAATAATAAATCAAATACAATATATTTCTAGAATACTCCATTTTAATGACATTATCTCAATGCTGGTCGTCGAAAATGTGCTTCTTGTAAAAAGCAGCCTCTACAGCTGGCCATGCTTTCATCTTGTTTCCGATGGAAAGATTATTTTTAAAATTTACAAGATACCTAGGATGATATTAATTTCCTTCTCGATGCATGTTTTTGGCAAGCACCTTAATATTTCAGATGTGATTAAACTCGGATGGATGGGAAAAGTAATGGTAATCAGAAAAATCCAAACTCATAATCGTTTATCTAGAAGATGCAGGAAGGGCTTCACGATAAATCTTATTTTGGGGATGTAAAAAATTTGCTACTTATGAACCAAATATATATGAGTAGTCTTTAATTCTAAAAGTACCCATACACGAGCATTCCCGACATAATGCCGGTAGTGTATTCAAGGCGTGTAATTCCGGGCGTGTCAGGAATAATTGTCTATAAACGTGCCCCGCCGAGATCTGCTAGACGCCGCAGTTTACTGATGTGATTTGTCCTGAGAAATTGTGAACATTTCAAAGGAAATTGCTTCATTGGTTTGTTGTAGGCATATGATAAATACGATAAAGATGACCGTAAAATAACCAGCAGACTTTATGGTAAAAATATTGTTTACAAATAAGACACAAATATTCCGACATTAATCTTTTGCGTGAACTTGAACTAAACTCCAAGGACGACTATAAAAAAATTGCGTACGAGCTCTGATTATTTTCAAAGACCTTTGACGCTAGTTGGTCCTTTAATAAACGAACAGGACACCGATAATACTTTTAACATAAATTCAACCTAGTTGACTTTGTTAGAACTATACTTGGTAGACGACATTTTCTAAACAGGAAATTAAGAGTCACATCAAGGAACCATGTGGTGTCTAATCTTTGACCAAGTGTTCTATGAATTTGTAGCTTCACTACGCATGCGCCCGTCAGTCCGGGATCGCAGCTGCCCGTACACGGTCAATTTTTGCGTGTCGTCACTCCTAAAATTCAAACAGGATTGATTGTTCATTTCTGGCAGGACGCGGAGTGTCAAGTCCGTAATTTTTGGCGTGAATCACGGTCAGTTTTGGAATCAACAACAGTTCAACTGACGCTTTGAAATATAAAATGAGACTTACATATAATTATACAAGAGTATTGACAAACTTAACCGAAATGTTGGACACCAGATATTCTGTTTTGATATAAAAACTGTAAAAAATACTGCCCTTAACTAATATTCCCTACTCTCTTACCTTCAGAGTATTAAGGTTGATACAACTTCCAAGTAGTACTATGAGTACTTAGGAATACTGATCATGTAGATGGAGACTAAGAAATGTACTTATTAAAGAAAAAAACCTACCCAGTTTCCTGATATTATATTCATCATCTCTTAGATAGGGGAATCAAATTTTGCTTAAGATTTTTATTGTGGTAAAAGAGGCAATTGCAAGAATAAAACTACTTAGTGAGTTAATTTGGCAGACAACACAAATCAAATAAGGGCCGGTCCTATGACTTCTGGATAAATATTAATCTGGCCGAGAGATATTTCTATCTGGCTGATAGGTTAAAAGTGCGTCTTATGACTGCCATATAGCTTTAACCTGCCAGATAAAATGTATATTTATCCATCTAATTTTTATCGGGAGGTATAAATAAGTACCTGATAACTTTTATCTGAAAGCTAAAATTGGCGCTGCAATAGTGATTAATTGTTTTTAATAAGGTTTCGCATATCAAAATCTGTTTTTAAATTAAAATCTTGGTTCACGTGTTTAGTATGCAAAGGCCCAGGCTCTAACTATATATAAAGTTATAAAATTTAATTCACGCTTCTATAAAAAATACTAACAAGCTATTTCTAGATTTATAATTATACAAGAAAAGTTATTTAAATGTGAGTAAAATAAATGGAATTTTATAAATTCTGTACCAAACTATTGACATTTTGGTAGACACCGAAATTTGTATTTGCAAGACAACTTAGCTTTCTGCGCCCTCGTGACGCCATCTGTTTCCTCGCAATCCTTTAGTCGCCATTATTTAACAAATGTTGAGCGTTGAAGCCACTGGCCAGGTTGTAGCGGTAACAACAGGGTTTATACGCATGCGCACACTAGTGAAAACAGTACCAACTTTGCGTTTTCTGCATTAAAATATATTTATCCTACAGATAGGTATCTGGCAGATAAATTCATTTCATAATACGCGTAAAATATTAAAGTGGTTGATAACGTTTATTTGGTTGCTAAGTGTAGCTTATAAGTTGGTCAATATAAAATTAACAAGCTACTTTAATCAATGACCACAAGGCCATATGACAATTAAGACTCGTAATTAACTTGCTCATTGTTGAAGTCTAAACTATTTTTTTTTCTGAATTTACAAGGAGTGGTGTTTGACCTAAATGATATTAAATAATGTTCTTACCATATTCTCTCTAAACTATTATAAGTACATTTCTATAAGAACAACATCAAATCATGTCAGATGATAAAATAATCTAGTTTATAATAGTAAAGTGACTCCAGTTAACTTTAAATTGTAGAAATATTTTCGAGGCAAATGTGTGTAGTTTTTCTCTTAAATTTTCCATCCTCCTTCTCTCCACCCCATAATTGTTATTAAGATGTGTATAATCCAGATGGGTAGTAAGACAGTGCGTGATAATTTATTTTAACCCTATTCCCTAAACGTCATTCATTAAACGGGACACGAAATTGTGTATCCATCCTCCCAGCCAATCAGTTCTTTCATTTAGCTCGGACTAGATATGAATCCTCTTTCTTAGGGGGAGGTCGATGAAATTACCCCACCCCCTCACTCCTATTTTACCCTGCACCTCAGATAATACCAAAAAGAACTGCAGTGTTGAACCCTTGAGAGCTATTTGTATTCTTCACAAGTATCCTCACTCAACTTTGTTACCTTAACTATTTTAAAATAATTGAGGGGAAGAGAATGAAGAGGGGCTAGGTGGAAGTTAACACGTGTGAAGGAAAGGGTTCAATATTTAAATGGAAGAAAGGGACTTTATGGAGTAATCCTTGTGGAAGGTGAAAGAAAATGAACTATGGGAAAGATAATGGGGGGTCCTTTAAAAAGGGGGTACCACAAACAAATGTATCAAGGTCCAATCTGTCAAATATTTATTATTAGATCTACATCAACCCCATTGTTTTCCAAAATATGCACAATATTTTTCCTTTAACATTTATTTTATTTATATTCTATAATAGTTCACTCTAATCATAGTCAAAGTTAGAATTTATCAGAGCCTTTAATGTTTCTTGGACATAATTATAAATAAAAAAACTTAATTAATCCTTCAATGCAAATACTTAATAGTTAATATTTATTTCCCAGACTTAATCATGGGGACTAAATTCAAAGATCACCTGGCCTAGTTTAAATGTGATGGGAAGGTAGTGTTTCAAATACCAGCGGGGTGATTATTTGTGAATAATCTTCCTCTCTCACTCTTCACAAGATACATTTCTTCTAAATTATTACTTACTCATTACTTTTCAATTAGTTTAATTAATGTATAGGCTATATTGAACTTAAAAAATCTATAGTTAATCCTTTATTTATCTCATCTTAAATAAGCTTTTATCTACAACGAGAAGGAACTTAAGACTCAAGGTTCCATCAAAATACTGAGGCTGACATATTTCACCATTATAAGACTTTATCTCTATGAAATATTAGAAGTCATTATGAATATATTTACAACCGAGGATCGAATTTTGATGATAAGTCATCTTTTTATTTGGCACATCTTAGACAGTGATAATGTGTTTATAAATTCTGTTCACTATGCCTTGGTTGTGAGCATGTTTTTTTTATAAGATATTCCTCGGTTTGTTTTCATCGTTTTGGATATTTAGGCCATACTCTTTTGGCTTGTGATATTTTTTAGGATTTTTGAGTCATTTGAAACCATTTATTTGAAATAAGTGTATTATTAGATAATTTTGATATTTAATATAATATATATAAATACTCAAATTCTAGAACAAAGGGTTCAAAAGAAGATGAAGAAACTGGGGTGTGGAGGAGGGTACACAACTTCTACTCATCACAAAACATTGCTAGGATAGTAAATCTTGTAGATTACGGTAGGCAGGGCTTTCAGCGTACCACGCTCAAGGTATTGACTGTCAAACCCAATAGTAAAATATATTTGGAAATCCCTAGACGCAGGTGGGTGGATAACATTAGAACGGACCTGAAAGAGATGGGGTGTAGTGAGGTGGACTGGATAACACTAGCTCAAGATAGGGTGTAATGAGGTGGACAGGATCGAGCGAGCTCACGATAAACAAAGGAGACGTACTTTTGTAAAGGCGGCAATAAAATTTCAAGTTCCTAATATCATATAGAGTAAACATGTATAATAACTCAAATATAAAAATTTATCATTACACAATTATTGAAATGATAAGTAAATTAAAACTCTGGGAATTTTTGTATCCTATTCGCTTGTTAGACTCTAAAATACACATTCCCGGTGAGAAACTGCAAATAAGTTGAAAAGGGTTGCGTGGAGATGGGGAAGATAATACTTGTGTAGAATAGATTTTCAAATCATTATTATATTTAGAAGGATACGAAAGTTTAGTTGAAAAAAATACATTTATTTAAATTGTTTTAGTTTCAATTTGTAAAGTGTGTGTTCTATTTAGTGATGTGAATTAATCAAAGGTTTTTGTTAATTTTAGTAATTATTTTTGTTGTTAATTTGAAGTAATTTTTGAGTATTTATAAGGTCATTTTAAATGTCATTTTTAGAACTATTGAAGTCCGTGGGCCTCTTAAAAGCCTTTCCTTTTTTTTTTTAGTAGTACCACATTATTGTCTAGATGTGGCGCAAACTAGTCTCATGTAGGTTGGCCTGGTTGTCTAGGGGTTGGTGTGAGGTTCTGTCAGGGTACAGCAAGGGTTGTAGGAAGGGGTGGATGGGGCTAAAGGTTATGTAGGCGAGGGTGACGAAATAGGGCGAAGGAGACTCTCTTACCGGTGAAGCTAACCATGAACTCAGGTGTATCTGACGGGTTTGAATATTAATGCTCCTGCTGCAGTACGTTCACCCTCTTCTTCCCAAAGCAACCCCCCCACCCCACACACACATTCATCCCTTTCTCAAGGGGTGGAGGGTAGAACTTCTAATTACTTGCTCTCCAAACCCCCTTTATTTTAAAATCCTTCCTTTTTCCCTTTTTATTCTTTTCATTTCTGGAGTAACTTTCACTTGTTGTAACACCTACTTTCCGTGTTCAACTTTAGGTATAGCCCATTCTAATAATTACTGGTTTTCCTGATAAAAGATGGCTCGCAAAGTTGTTTATCAGAGAAACTAATGGAAAATAAGAAGTCATATTTGTCCCAAAAAGTATTTATGTTGGTTATACATTGACAAATCTATGGAATATAGTGGGGTTAGCTTTCATTGAAACGTAGTGTTCTTTGCGATTTTATTCCCAGCTAAATTTTCCTGATTCACGCAATTTATTTTCTCTTACCTTCTCATTAGATTTGTTTGCAGCATCTGTAACAAATTTTCTCTTTGTAAGATAATACACAAATTTAGTTTAGTCTCATGCCTGTTTCAATATCTCATGGTATCAGATGTCACCCTTGCAATATACTAGAATGCTGATGACAGAAATATCAGGGTTCAAATCTTGATCTTGTGTACTGAAGGTTGTTTTCCCTTAATGGTTTTTCACCCGCCCTCCATGAAAATGTGGGATCACTTCCATTAAATGTAGCTTTCTTCATCCCCAATTCAAAATCGTAGTTAGGATATATGTGTATTACCTAAACATATATTAAGATAAGTTGCTTGGATAAGAAAGTTATATCGCCATTGTGGTAACCTTAGAACAATTTAAATTACGTCTATGAAAGTAATTCTTGGCCATAAGTTACTATATTATTTATATTAATTTATCAAACCTCCATCCAACCAATTAGCATATTTATTACAATAGTACATGTATTAGCTATAGTTTTGAACGATATATTATCATATTTCTATAGTGTGACAGTGGTAAACAACTGTATTAAAGAAAAACTTTTCACCACATTTATAAGGGACTCGAACCTTAACTCCTCTATTAAAAGGATTAGAGTGGTTAAATATTCCTAAGGTTTTAAAAGAATAAAGCATCAGTGTGAACTGTCAGCTAGACTACAGAACACACCCCTTTGCGTATGGATACACAAAATATAACATTGTAATAGTCATTTTTTGAAAATCTGGATAACGTCTTGCTTAAGGTAGCAATTTATTACATAAATGTATTTTATTTAGTTTGTAGACAAAGCTATATTATTAAATTAATATATTAGAACGTTACTTTATGAGAAATAAATATATCAGTTCATGACTTAATTTTAACTTTGTCCTAGAAAAACACACGGAAAATCCAGCCCCCTGACCTTTAATTCAAATTTATGGTAGAAGAAGTGTCAATCGGACTATAATTTATTATTTGTCCATGCCATGGATTTAATCCGGGACTCTAAGTTCAGTAGGCAGACATGTTTTTAATACTTAGATTAAAGTGTTGGAATTATAATTGTCATTATCAGTACAGAAAAAGGTTAGGTGAAAAATTAGTTGCTTGAAAGGTTTAAAGAAGAATTTTAGTTATTTTAAAGTGCCAATGATTAAGGAAACCAGTATAATAAATATATATAGTGCCTATCTTAGTTTGGAAATGGTACACTTTATCTAATTTGGTCCAAACCCAGCCTAGTGTGCGAACTGTTTCATAGAGCAGTTATCGATCAGGGCTCAAGGTCTACAGCACTTTCCGGTGATTGTTCCTGATATTCTTTAAGCGGCCACTTAATGGACTGAGAGAGAGAGAGAGAGAGAGAGAGAGAGAAAGCAGGGTACTGTAGTGAGGACAGAGCTGCTCCTAGTGTATGGAGGGTTGACTATATATCAGGAGAAATTGCTAGGTTCAATGGTGAGGACAAAGCTGATCCTAGTGTATGGAAGGTTGACTGTATATCAGGAGAAATAGCCAGGTTCATTGGTGAGGACAGAGTTGCTCCTAGTGCATGGAGGGTTGACTGTATATCAGGAGAAATAGCTAGGTTCAATGGTCAGGACAGAGCTGCTCCTAGTGTATGGAAGGTTGACTATATATCAGGAGAAATAGCCAGGTTCATTGGTGAGGACAGAGTTGCTCCTAGTGCATGGAGGGTTGACTATATATCAGGAGAAATAGCTAGGTTCAATGGTAAGGACAGAGCTACTCCTAGTGCATGGAGGGTTGACTGTATATCAGGAGTAATAGCTAGGTTCAATGGTGAGGACAAAGCTGCTCCTAGTGCATGGAGGGTTGACTGTATATCAGGAGAAATAGCCAGGTTCAATGGTGAGGACAGAGCTACTTCTAGTGTATGGAAGGTTGACTGTATATCAGGAGAAATAGCCAGGTTCAATGGTGAGGACAGAGCTACTCCTAGTGCATGGAGGGTTGACTGTATATCAGGAGAAATAGCTAGGTTCAATGGTGAGGACAGATCTGTTCCTAGTGTTTGGAGGGTTGACTGTGTATCAGGAGAAATAGCTAGGTTCAATGGTCAGGACAGAGCTGTTCCTATGCACATCAGGAGAAATAGCCAGGTTCTATGGTGAGGACAGAGCTACTCCTAGTGCATGGAGGGTTGACTGTATGTCAGGAGAAATAGCCAGGTTCAATGGTGAGGACAGGAGAGACTGCTTGTTTATATGTATATTTTTATGAAGACATGGCGGGCTTGCTTTATATGTAGAAAGCGCACTTTATATATGGCGCAAACGCTTCGGATATCAAATTGACTAAATCATCACTTTCGTAGTAAACCAAACAACTGATGACGGGGAGATCTAAACTAGAATCCCTGTCCATTTTACTAAATGGTATTAATATCTTCCTCCACGCAGATTAAGGTATCTTTACTCTCTCTTTCTATCTCATTCTCTCTCTCTTTCTCTCTCTCTCTATATATATATGTATATATAGATATAGAGATATATATGGCAATCTCTGTAGTAATTTAATAATAAAACTAATAAGTTTACTAAATGAAAATATTTAATGTTATTATTTTCCTAATCTCAAAGTCTTTTAAGAAGTAGTCTATATTAACTCATGTATCAAACGTATTACATATTTATTTTAAAAATATACATGGATTATGTTAGAAATTATTAGCCTCTTTGCATAAACGTATGTTCTTCTCTATCCTAATAATGCTCCTTCTATATCCTTATCATGCTTCCATTTGATAACAATCCGCTACCTCTCCATCATCACTTTCCTGGTATCCTTTCACCAATATCCTATGAACAACAAGGCTTAGGTTTAGGGGGTGGATGGCAAGAGGGACAAGGCTTAGGTTTAGAGGCGGATGGCAAGGGGGACGAGGCTTAGGTTTAGGGGGCGGATAGTAAGGAGGATATGGTATAGGTTTAGGATGAGGTAAAAGGCAACCCAAACATCTACCTTCACTCTTCATATTCTTATTTTGACCTGTAAAGCCTTTCCGGAAACCATATTCCATTACGTTTGGTCCACTAACATCCATCAGATTTTCTTTAAATAGGTGGAAAGAGGTTCTTCTATTGAAACCAACAATTTCATTATCTTCTTTCTTGGGCTCGTTCGTTAGTTGAGCTACAGATCTGCTCTGAAACATTATGATAAAAAAAGATTCAATGGAAATAATTTGAAAATGAAAAATCTTAAGATGTAATTTCACACAGGCACACTTCAATCCATTTTACTTAAATGCAATTAAAACATTGCTAAAATTTATTTCCTCCAAGCTACCCCCCTAAATTAACCCTTGGATATTTTTTTTACCCTTTCAATGAATGTAATAATATTGGAGATTGGCTCAAAATTACAAAACATTCGAAAATTGACCATTAGGTACTCGGATTAAACGTCAGGCTCCTCTGGTCTAGCTTAACTGTTTTAGGGAGGTCAGGATTCGAATTCCAGCTTGTTATAAGGATACTTATTTTCCCTAGATGGTTTCCTGCTTTCCTTTAAATTCAAATGAAGTTACATTTCCTCTGAATTATATCTTCCTTATATCCTGCCTGCTAGTGGGAGTAAAACGTGTGCAATCCGGACGGATAGTAAGACGCGCTGGGGAAATCAATTTCTATTTCATATGGCTCAAAACTCACCCCAATTTTTGTGAGTTTGAGACCATCAGTCTAAAGGGTCACTAACATAGTGGACTATACCGCCGATCATGGAGAGATTCGTATCCAAAGACCTGACGGTTGTATTGAGGCTGTTACTCTCTAGATATTTTTCAACTACACGTCCACGCAAATGGTGGTACAATTACTCAATATATAAGGCAATCTAAGGAATTATTTTAGTAAAATAGCTAATAAGTTGATTAAAATAAGAGATTTACTTTAATCACTATCCTAATTTTACATCAGTCGTTATTAACAGGTATCAAACGTATAGCTCTTATTCTTAAATATACTTTTTTAATGTTTATATCCGATATAACCTAAGATTGATATAAAAAAAATTGAATACAATTAATCCTTTTGGTGTAACGGCTGTTCCAGAATTCGCGCGCAAATGATGCCAGAAGTCTGTTAGGTTCTGTGTGCGAAGAATGCCACAGCTCTTTCCTCATTTTGATAAGGGTTTGCGAGAAAACTCTCCAAACCATTATTTATGAAGCGATTATTTTGATTTTTCTATCATTTTAATCCGTATGTTCTATTCTTTAATAATAATATATCAATACAGTTAAATTAAAATTATTTAATTTCTAATTTCTAAATTTAAATTTTTTTTTTCTAAACTAATGCTAATAAACATATTTTAAGATATTATAAATAAATTTAAATATTATTTTATTGTAGTGCATTTAGTTTTATACAGGAAAATAAAGTTTTGAATATACATGATTATAAATAGTAATTACAGAAATTACACATCTTCGCGTCATCGCATTGCTATTAATTTCCTTATTTATAATCCTTTTGACCAATAAAACCTATTGAGTATAAAATGGAGATAGATCATTGTTGTAAAAACATTTCTCTTAAGAGGTTTAAGGATAACAAACTTTTTGAGACTCTTACTTATATTTAATTACTCTATGGCTTTGGAGATTTATTTCGTTAAAACTTTAGTAGTATCTCTTTACAACTAAAACTCGCAAAATTGTATTAATATATTTGCAAATATTTCAGAGACTGTTGGTTTTATAAAAATATATTATGTATAAAAGTATTTTATTTTTAATAGTACTACAATTTTGCAATGATAAGTTATTTAGTATTTTAAATAGTAGACGTTATATGGAAATTTCAGCTTCTGTAAAGTAACCTAAAAGTCATTTTCATGGGAAAATGAAAATAGCCAGTTTATTTAGAATCTTAATCAACGCCTAGATACAAATTTTAATCAAAATCGTTAGAGCTGATTTTGAGAAGATTGATTTTTTCTCTTTACGCCCTTTATTAAACTACTCTTAATTTGGGGGTTAAAAAGACACACAGACAGACGGCATTGCAAAGGCTACTTTTAATATTTCGGGGGGTCATAAGACGTCGACATCCATCAACGTTTCAGATTAAAAAAATTTCTGTCGCAATACCTTACCTTTACTCTAGTTTTTGAAAAGTTTAAAAACATATATATTTGCGTATAGCTTGAAAGTTATTTGTTTCATAAAAATATATTTCAATCAAATATTTGTATTATAATTAGATTTACATATTTTTAGCGATAAGTAATTTAATATCTTAAATAGTTTAGGAGATAAGATAAAAAAAAAGAGAGTTTACGCATCAGACCGGAGCTCTTAAAGTTATTTTGCTGAAATATTGAGAGTAGCCATTTTGTTTGGAATAGCTATAAACGTTTGAAGTGAGATTTAATCAAAATTGTAAGAGCTTATTTTGAGAAAATTGTCTTTTTCTCTTTTTGCCCTTCAGTGAACTACCCTTAATTTTAGGGTTAGATATCCAATTCCAAAACTCCCTCTGGGCAGCGCTATGAAAACTTTAGGTACCAAGTTTTAGCTCGATCGGTCAAAAATTTTAGGCTATAGTCCAAAGTAGAGACAGTTAGACAGACAGATAGATGGACATTTAAAAAGCACTCTTTCGGATTCGGGGGGGTCATGAAAGGTCGAGAATCATCAAAAACTCGAGTTTGTACTACCTGTAAGATAGCGAGAAAGTAAGTACCTTGGAATCAAAATGTATCATATAGAAGAGGAAACTTAAAATAGTTTATTAAAAATTCAGACTCATTTTTTGTCCTGGTGCCAAAAGTAAATTTAATCTTTGATACTTGTTCAGAAGTAGATATCTGATGACGAGGGACCTCATTTTATCATCCATTTTTATAGTTAAAATATTATTGTCTGCAATATGACATGGACTAGAGAGCCCATTGCGTTCAGTTCAGATGCAAACATTTATCAAAGTAGCTTTGAATCTTCCAAAGCCCACTTTGGAGACCACAAGTCACTCACCTGTTCAACCAAACTTATGAAAACGAGGATATTGTGATTCAAATCCTTTTCGGATGTATTGAAGGTTTTTTTAAATTTTTTATTCATTTTCACTCCCCTCTCAATATATAGCCACAAAATAAGGTCAATTTTTTTTATAATTAATCCTTCCTCATCTCTAAAACATAAGGGTAATTAGTAAATATACATACTTATAAACCAGACGTGTAGTAGGACGCAATGCTATGTTGTTGTTTTTTTCACAATAATCAAGTAGAAAACGTCTCATTTTTCTACAACGTTAACCAGCGACATAACAGGTTTATGGGCTTCAATTTGCACCCTGTCTACATTTACAATAGCATAACTTAAGCTGCTGACCGGTTCTGGCAATAAGAAAGCAGCAAGCCTGTATTTCTTCTGTACGCACCCTAAAGTGATCATAGATACCTACCTCTATCCTGAACGGTTCGACGATCACCAACACGAACAAGAATCTCCAACAACCACGGATGGTCTTAGTTCCGTCAAATGTCGATAGCCGCTGTACCATTTTGGGGGTTTTTACACTTGGTAAACCCTTTTCGGAACTTTTCTTTAACCGATATTTTTGGACGGTGAATCGTGTGAGCTTTATCGTAATTAGTTGGATATAACTGCAAGTATTAAAAACTAAAACTTGTGTCTCCAAGCCCTCGGTGGCTCGAGTAATTATTTCGTTTCGAGAAGAGATAGTTAAAAGATATCCATTACTTAGTTTTAATATATGAATACATTTTATTACTAATCATGTTAAAATTAATGGTTGAACGGTGACTAGATACGAAATCAAATCTAAATGTTAAGAATGAGTTCCAAGAAAATGTATTTTATCTCTTTTTTTTCCTGCAGTAATTACCTTTAATTTTATTGTTAGATATAAAATTCAGAGAGCTACTTATATTATATAATTATTTTATCTATGAACTGAATTAACTATACATTTATTTAATGAATTTTAAAATGTATATGAAAAATACATGTAGGATGGTTGAAAATGAGTTTGGACATTTAATAAAACATGTCCAAGGTTTTACCTTGTAATTAATTATAATAATTTGAAAACACAAGCTTAATTAGAAAGTTCCGTTGTCTCTAAATAAATGGAATGTCAGGGTTGACACGTTCCAAATAGATTTTTAAGAAGGAATCATATATTCCCTTGTGATAAGTTTGTAAAATAATTGTCGCATGGAATATACATATTACCCATTTTGGTGGCCGCATGGTCAAATGCGTCTACTCCCCTAGTATACTATACTTCCGATGAAAGGGAGATTGAGATCTGGGTGGGTGTATTGAGGGTATATTTCCAAAATGGTTTTCCTCTATCCCTCCAGGCAAATGAGGGTACATATCCTCTAAATACTAATTCTCAAAACTATCATCGTAATAAGTACCTACATAAACGTATAGCACAAACGTGTAATAAGACGTGGTACTAAAAAAATTCATATTTACCAAAATTTTTTATCACTACCAGGCAATTCCATTATTTAGTCTCTATTTATTATTTAAATACACAAGTAAAATTATTATACTATTGTTTTTAAATTCAACTTGTGTGGTGGTATTCCTGAGGATGTTAAACTTTGTGACAAATCTACTGGATAATTGCATTTTGCCACTCAATATTACAGTCAACTACATTCACACTAAAGAAATAGCTGATGAATCAAATATATTAATGAAGGCAAACATCTCTCTAAGATGATGTTTTATTTTCAAGAAAAAAATATTTTCTTTCTATCAACGTATCCTTTCACACGATTTCATTTCCAGTACACCTTTTTTATTAAGGTAGTCATAGATTTATCTAAATAATTGATATGTAAATGAAAGCTCAAATTAAAATATAATGACGTTGAATTTTATCTGTGTAACTTTAATTTTCATAAGAATAATTTTTATATTTACTTATACTGATAAAATACAATAAACAAAGCTATTTAAATCGGTCAGTGAATTATAATCTGCGATTCTTTAGTGGATTTGAGATCGGAAATTATATTAAGTTTCTCCTTTCTTTGAAGTGCAAATAATTTCAACGAATTAAAATGACCGAATAAATAAATTACATATTATTATCATTTTTATCTTATATCAGTTTTGAAGTTTACAATTTTGTGCACCTTATGAGTGATTTCTCTAAAATTTCATCAAAGTTCAGCTTTCTAGCCATTGGGAGGTACTGAAAGTTTCTGAACTTATATAATTAATTAGTTATAAAAACATAATTAGACTTCTATTAATATTTATTTAACAATCCTTTTCCTAAAATTTTAGATATTTACTCATAACACGTAAAATATTTAAGACAAAATAATATACATTTAAAAAAAACCACCAAAGAGTATAAATGAAATTAATATTATACGTTGTAGAATTATATTGAGAAAAAAACAGCATCTATATTCACCAAAGGTCATAACATCATTAAATTTCTCAGGTTTAAATTTAACCCTTATTCTACCTTTATGCTTAGATTTACATAGATAATTCCAAAAAATCTCTGAGTACCTTATGAAAACTCTATATACCAAGTTTTAGCCAGATCAAAAAAATGTTTCGTCTCTAGTTCCAGTTACAGAAAGATACGGACTGTTCCGTAAAATAATAATCTCTGTGGCTATAAGCGTAAATATTCATCAAAATCTCAATCAAGATGTTCTTTAAAGATTAAAAATATTTTTTACACCCGAGGGGTGCGAAAATGTAATGATAATTATAAACGTCGATTAGAACTACGGAAATCATTATTGAGAGGAATAACCCCACACTTTAAATACATAGCTGGAGTAAGGAAGAGTAACTTAAGGTAAATGTGTTCATATCTGAATGTGATTAGAGAGTGGTAAACTATTCAAAATAATTGTGTAAATGTTTTGATAATATTAGAGTAAGAAGGTATTCCTTAATATCTATTTGTGAATGCTCTAACTAATCATTATATACTAATTATAAAGATCTTAACTTAAATACGTTCCAAGTTTGGTAGAGCAGAACCTACGTGTGATTCAATATATATATATTTATATATATATTTATATATATATATATATATTTATATATATATAAATAAATTTATATATAAATATATATAAATATATATATAAATATAAGTAAAATTAGGGAAATATTTGGTTCCAAAAGAGAGTAAAGATAATGGATTGTGGAGGAGGTTAAACAATGACACTTTGTACTAGTCATAATACATTATTATGGTAATAATATCTCGCAGCTATTGGGGACATGAACATTATTTATTCCTAGTATTAAGATTTATTAAACGGATTAATATTAATGAGACTTTCAATGGTGAGGACAGAGCTGATCCTAGTTTAAGGAGGGTTGACTGTATATCAGGAGAAATAGCTAGGTTCAATGGTGAGGACAGAGCTGCTCCTAGTGTATGGAGGGTTGACTGTATATCAGGAGAAATGTAGGTTAATGGTGAGGACAGAGCTGCTCTAGTTATGGAGGTGATGATATCGAAATACTAGTTAAATGTGAGGACAGGCTGCTCCTAGTGTATGGAGGTTATTGTATATCAGGAAAATAGCTAGGTTCATGGTGAGACAGAGCTGCTCTAGTGTATGGAGGGTTGATGTATATCAGGAGAATAGCTAGGTTCAATGGTGAGGACAGAGCTGCCCCTAGTTAGGGTATTGTATATCAGGAGAAATAGCAAGGTTAATAGTGAGGACAGAGCTCTCTAGTGTATGGAGGTTGACTGTATCAGGAATAGCTGGTTCATGGTGAGGACAGAGCTGATCCTAGTGTATGGAGGGTTGACTATATATCAGGAGAGAGAGGGTCAATGGTGAGGACAGGAGACTCTTTAGTTTATGACTATTTTTATGAAGTCATGGTGGGCTAGCTTTATTTTGAGCACACACACTTTTAAATAAGGCGCAAACGTTTCCGGAATCATATGTGCAAAATCATCAATTTCGTAGTAGACTAAACTTCCGATTACAGGGAAACTAGGGCTAGAAAACCAGTCGGTTGAAATAAATGAGTCTTTTCCTAAAAAGTTTTCAAAACTCTCTCTTCACACAAATTAAGGTGAACTTACTCTCTCTATGTTTATTTATATATAAATTTATATTTATATTTTTATATATATGTACCAATATAGTTGGTTATTTAATAATAAAACGAATAATTTAATTGAATCAAGAGATTTAATTTTATTATCCTGCTACTCTTACATTTTACTAACTAATGCATTAAACGTATTACATATATTTTTAAATATACTTTTTTATATTGAAATTAGTAGCTCCAGTGCACGAAAGTGTGCTCTTCCCCGTTGTCATAATGCTCCTTCTACATTATCATAATGCTCCTTCCACCTCATCCTCATTAGCTCCTTCCACTTCACCCTCATTAGCTCCTTCTTCATAATCAACCGCTACTTCTCCATCATCAATTCCTCCATCTCCAACATAATCTGCAGTATCTTCTGGAGGATGAGGTTCATGTTCAGGTTTAGGCTTAGGTCTCGGTTTAGGTCTAGGTCTAGGTCTAGGTCTAGGTATAGGTCTAAAGCGACGAGGACGGCGAGGACGGGGACGATGAGGTCTAGGTCTAGGGCGAGGATAAATCCAACCCAAACATTTAGGGCCAACCTCACTCTTCATACGCTTATTGGGACCCATACTGCCTCTCCGGAAACTATATTCTATTAAGCTTTGTCCCTCATCATCCATCTGCTTTTCTTTCATCGGGTGGGAGGAGGTTCTTCTCATAGAACCAACCAATCCATTATCTTCTTTCTCGTATTCATCCTTTAGTTGAGCTACAGACCTGCTCTGGAACATTATAATAAACAAAGCGCTAATGTATACATAATTTTAAAAATGAAATATATAAAAAGGCACTTTTATACAAGCACACTTCATTTAATTTTACTTACATGTAATACATATAAATTTCAGGTTAATTTTCTCCAAATCACTTTCCTCACTTAACGCTTATATAGATTATTTTAACTCTTTCAATGAATATAACAATATTTGAGACCGACTCAAAATGACGAAGCATTTGGAAATCGCCAACTAGCCATGCGGATTTAACGTCAGGCGCCACTAGTTATTTTGCCTGTGTTGGGAAGGTCAGTATTCAAATTCCAGCTGGATATAAAAGTAATTATTTTCCCTGGATAGTTTCCTACGTTCTCTCTATTCAAATGCGGTTACATTTCCCCTAAATTATGTAATACTAACTACCTACTAGGGGATTAAAACGTGCGTAATTCGTATGGGTAGAATAACGCGCTGAAAAAACTAAGTAAGAATATATTTATAAAAAATTTCCATTCCTGGTGTACAGAAACTCATCCCCATTTTGTGAATCTTGTCCTTCAGCAAATTTTAATTTGAGATCAAGGGTATAAAGGGTCACTAACGTATTGGACTATACCACCGATGACGGAGAAATCTGGATTCGAATACCGGTCGAGTGTAATAAGGTTGTTTATTTCCTAAATGATCTCTAACCCTTCGTTCACGCAAATTAAGCTGTACATGTTTAACATATATGGTCAGTGGCGATCTTAGGAGTATTTTAATAGTACATTTAATAAGTTGAACAAAGCAAGAGATTTACTTTGATTACTATCCTAATATTACATTCTTCTAATATATATTCGTTATTAACTAAAAATAAATTAACTAAGAAGAACATTTTGGGAGCCTAAGGAGGTGGCAAAGGACAAGTCATATTGGTGGTCTAACTTCACTAAAAAAAAAGGAATGGACCTGTCGTAAGACAGAGAATCAAATAATAAAAATAATAATAATATTAACTAAGGTATCAGACGTCTAAAATATGTTCTAAGATATACTTTTCTAATGTTTATTTCCGATATTGTTTAAGAACGATCTACAAACGATAGTTGAATAAAATTTAAATTAAGTGTAAAAAGTGGTTTGTTACCAAACGATATACACAAGAAAAAGGTATCATTATTTAATTTTGTGGAAATTTTCTTGTCATACAGTCCCTAACCAAGAATTTCCTTTTTGTTTTCATTTTAAAAATTTAACCATTTTTTCGTATGCCGTAAAATCACACATAACTGAAATGCCATGCTCTGACAAGTCACTCAATTTTATATCATGAGATATTTAACTTGACTGAGAGACTGTGGATTCTCAGGGTCGTGGTATGACCCACAATTCCAACTGGTCACTTAGTCCACGAAAGTATATTATCGTAAAATTGACGCCATTGGAAGATGCCTTTAGATAAATATGAATAATTCTAGTACACGTTTATATTAATAAGGAGATTATGAAGTGATTATTTTTATAAGCATGATATGTTGTTCAGTTTATAAGAAAATTATACCCTCAATAATTATGGGGTATGGGCAGATTATTCACTTCCAGGTCACCTTAATTTGTTTGAAAATAAATGAGAACTAAGACCAATATGATTAAAGTTTTTTTTATTTTCTTCTTGATATGATAAATATAATATTTCTTCAGAATATTCGTTTAATTTGATTCTATCCACACAGTAACATCGACAGTTCATGAATATCTGCCATAACCAAAGTGACATTAGTATATACATTTTCCTCATCATTTAAAATTTTCTCATGCTATGAAAATATTCAAGAAATGTTGAGGTAAGCTCGTGCCGTACCAACCAATGTAAAATTTAACAAGCAAAAAAAATCATTGAAAGATTTTTAAAATGATTTGATTGTAACCTTTGTTTATCATATAAATTAGCAAGCTTGCATTGAATTATTCCACAATGATGTAGCTTATAAGCTGGTGTCATAGTGTAATACGTCAAAATAAGTAATCTACCTTTCAGGATGAGCGAAGTGTACACTATATAGTAATTGTATAATTATATCAATCAAATTAAGTGTTGGTCTGTCATGATCATCTACCGCACAAATAGATCTGAAAGTTTTACAAAATCCCGTAGGGACCAACGAGTTCTCGTCTCCATTATCATAATGCTCCTTTGCCATCATCATCTGTTTCGTTCACATAATCATCTGTTCCTTCCTCCATAATTATATGTTCCTTCCTCCATAATTATATTCCTTCACCATAATCATCTGTTCCTTCTCTATAATATTCTTCATATTCTTCATAATCCGATTTTGCGTTTCCAATATGATTTTCATTGTCCTCTTCTACAGTATGGGGATTAGGTTTAGTTTTTGGCTTAGGTTTAAGCTTAGGCTTTGGTTTGGGTTTTTTATTATGTTTTGGTTAATATTTAGGTTTAGGTTTTGGTTTAGGTTTGTTTTAGGTTTATGTCTAGATCTAGGTGTTGGATAGGAAGAAGAAAAAACCAATATAAAGATTTAGACACAAACTCAATCTCATATAATTATTGTGAACCAAATTGCCTTTCCGAAAACCATATTCCATTATGTTTGGTAAATTATCAAATATCTGCTTTTTTTCATTAGGATAAAGGACGTTCTTCTCGAGAAACCCACTTGGTCACTATCTTCTTTTCTGTTTTATCCTTACTTGAGATAAAGACCTGCTCTGAAATAATACGATAAACAAAATTAATAGAAATACTTTGAATATTCTAAATTTAAGAGGTAATTTTAAAAGGCATACTACAATACTTTTATTTAAATGTAATATCAATTGAATTAATTTCTTCTAAGCTAACTTTCTTTACCTACCCTTAGATTAGACTACTTACAAATTTTGTGATGAATCTAATAATATAAGAGACTAACTCAAAATGACAAAACAAAGGGAAACTGCTAATTTTAAAAGTGAAATATAGTATTTCAACAAAATTATTACGTCTTCAAGACTAAAATTACTATAGCCCTAATATTCTAAAGTTACTTAAATTAATGAATCTCAGCAATTCATCCAGATGATTATCCTTAGTTAACAATGTGGTTAGAATGTCTTGTTAATAGTCTGAAGAATTGTTGCTTCTTTACATTGCTTATATAAAATTGAGAATAAATAATTGGTACCATACTAAACAAGCGTGTACACTATCTCATAATCTGTCTTAGAGCTTTGAATGACATTTAATATATATATTTCCAGAAACTATCCCTAGAGTAAGCTTTCTTCATAAAACAAACAATTCATCTTGTTAATCACAATAAGCAATATATTTATTTAAAAAATCATTCAAATATTTTAAACAAATCTTAAATTCTCAAAGTTTTATTAACTATTCCAAAAGTATTTGTAATTTGTATGTATAAATACATATTCTTCTCTATAATGAAAATCTATGCCCAAATACTCATTTTAAACACAATATTTCAGATTTATTGAAAAATCTCCAATTTTGTATAAGATGTCTCAAGTAAATTATCTTTATAGTAATTTAACTAGTTCATCGATTGTAATTTTGAACACATCATTTAAATAAGCCCCCAACACTAATTAATTTTGAACGAATTCATTAAAGTTTTTTCAAATAAATTCCAATTTTATAAAAATCAGAAGTCACTAAATTACTATAAAACTATTTATTTAAACTAATGCATGTTATTATTTGCAATGTACAAAACTAAACGGATATCAAATTTTAACCACTACTATAGCTATTTAAAAAGAATATTCAAACAAAAATAAATAGCACCAAGGAAGCTCCCCGTAAAATTTTTCCACCTACAAGCCATATTATGTTTTATGTCAAATACCCACGAGATATACAGATTAATTAATAACATTAAAACCATTTTAAAAATGTGAGTTTTTGAAAATTGGTACTAAGTGAACGTCTATAAATAAAATATTTTCATGAAAACAAATAGATACAATATTTTATATTCTAAATAACTTACCAGATGTGCTACTTACTTTGAATAAAATTGCTAGAAACATTTTCAGAACCTTGCAAATTTTTGAAAACCTGTTAATAATAAACTAACCATAAATTAATGTTCACCCCCAAAACAAGTATATGGCCTACTATGTCATTTTAATAATTTTCAAGATAACCATTGGAACTAAGTCTTAAACCATTTTTGAAATCATTAAATTTTTTGAAAAATCTTCCATTAATCCACCCATATTACAGAAAAAACAAGTATAGGGTTTTATTTTTAATATCACATATTTTCCAGATATTCAATTCAACTAAATCATAAGAGACATTTTCCAAATATTTCAAATGTTCAAAATTATTCAATTGGCAATCCACCCTTCAATAAATTTTTACCCGAAAATAAATTTACAGTGCTATTGGCTATGTCAAACAAATATTATATATACAATTTATACAAAATTGTAAAATCTATTTCCTAAAAATGTTGAATAGAAATAAATCAGTCAATAAACTACCCTTTTATGGCTAGGGTCAAAATCAAATCTAAATATCATGTTTGAATAAGATATACCCACATATTTTGTATTCGTGGCTCGTAACAGACAGACAAACATACAAACAGAGAATTTTAAAATCCAATATTTTAGATTTTGATACACATAAAATGTAAAGATTCATCACACCCGAGAGTGATATTTAGAACGGATACAATACATTCTCTTGATACGATAAATTAAAAAGCATAATACATAACATAAATTATGGCATATGTCAGCAGAACTGCTAATTCCAATAAATCTTTCGTTACCAGAAGAATCAATATTTTCAACTCAAAATTTCTTTGCCTTCACAAATCATATAATTCATATATTTTGGGGATATAAAACGCGAACATGTTTTTTAAATGTTTCCCCGGTAGTGTTGTGAAATTTCAAGTGCTGTGCAAAGTTTGATATAGTCATATATAAATAAATAAAAAAACTCTTCATCAGATGATCAACTGGATAGCTTAAGGATGTTAACTTCCTGTGTCTTAGTGTAATTCCAAATAGCATTTTCCGTACTAACGTATTTAATTTATAATTCAATGATTTAAAAAAAGAATTAACATTGAAACAAAAACCACACATTCTTAAATAACTCTAAGAATAGTCCTATATTGTCACAAAATTATTTATTTAAATCAATAGGTAGATTTTTGTACAAAATGTTAATAATTTAAATCGCTTTTACTTAATTAATATTTCATTTATTTACAATAATAGTGGGTAGAAATCTTCTTGACAGGATTTATATCAAACAGTAGACTTAGGAAGTATAATATTTATCTAGAATAGGAAACAAAAGAAAGAGTTTATTTTTAATTCCAAATAATTTATGTCCTGGTACCAAAAGTGAAATTAAGTGTTGATATCTGAAGAATGTAACTGATATCATAGAGAAAAAAACCAGAAACTTTGTTTACCCTACCTCTTTATATAAAGTATATTAACGTCTAAAATATGACATTACTTGAGAGCAATACTGCATTAGGTTAAGATGCAACCCATTTCGCCAAATAGCTTTGAATTCTCCAAAGCCCACTTCGGAGGCAGCATGGTATAAGACGTCACTCCTATGTTGGACCGGACGGCTGATACGAGGATATTGTGGTTTAAATCCCAGTCGAGTGTGCTGAGGTTGTTTTTTCTTAAATTGGTTTTTACACTCACCGCTACAACTCAACGCCAAATGAGGTAAACAATTTTTGTAAGTAATCCTTCTTTATCTCTAAAATATAAGGTAGCTAGTAAATATCCATAAGTATAAACTGGACGTGTAGTAGGACGGAAAACTATGTTCTTTTTCACAATAATTGAGTAGGCAATGTCTCATTTTTCTACAACGCTAACCAGTGAAGTCGAACAGGATTATAGGCTTCAATTTGCACCCTATGTACACCTACAACTAAGCAGAACTTCAGCTGCCGAACGGTCCAGTAATCAGAAAGCAGGAAGCCTGTATTCCTTATGTACGCGCCCTAAAGTGATCGTGGACACCTACCTCGACCCTTACCGCTTCGACGAGCGCAACCAGGAGAAAGAATCTCAAACAACTACGGATTGTCCTATTTCCTACAGTGTCGATCGCCGATGTACCATCTTGTCGTTCTTGACAGGCTCTAACGTTTTTTGGAACTCTTCTTAAACCGATATTTTTGGACGGACATCGTTCGAGCTTTATCGTAATTAGTTGGATGTTATTGCAAGCATTAAAAACAAAACATGCGTTTGAAGTTCTTGGAGTCTCAAGTAATTGTTACGTTCCGAGAATAAATACTTAAAAAGCACTTTCTTATTTAATTCCTAATTAAATTTGATTATTACTCAATTAAATTAATAGTTAAACAGTGACAAGGATACGAAATTTAATCTAAATTATTAGAGCTATTCCTAGGAAAATATATTTTATCTCTTATCGTCCTTCAGAAATTACGTTTAATTTTATTGTTGGATATTAAATTCAGAAAACTCTTGTGGTAATCTTTAAAAATATTAGATTATAATTTATGCACAACCAATAAAATAGTTTTGGCTCAAGGCCGAGATACAATACATACTACATACATTAAGACGACATCATGAAAGCCATTTTTAGTTACAGGAGTTCATGAAATGTTGAATCTATCAAAATCTCAATTTAATTTTTTTTACGATCACAATATCTCTCACTCCAAGGATAGAAAGTAAACCATAAAACTCCAAATATAATCCCACTCTGAGCATTTTCTAAATTTAAGATGTTTATGGCGAATTCTCAGTGAGTAAGCTTTAAGGGTTTTAAATTAAAATAATATCTAGGCTTGCCTACTTCAAATGATTACAATTTGATCAACCTAACAAAGCCATAACTTCCCAATTGTTAAGTGCATATAGTATTAGGCATTTGTGTTTAGAGGATTAGGTTTCATTGTAAGAGTGTAAAAGTGAGAGTGAGCCTAATTACCATATTGTATTTGTTTAGTGACTTATAAAATATATATAAAAATTCTTGTAAATATTGGCCATGGCTGAAAAGAGGTTCGGGCAATTAGTCAACCATTCCAAGACTTGACTAGTAATTAATTATAGATATTTGAAAAACACCAATTTTACATAGGAACTGCCACCATCCCTAAAAATTAATATAGGGTTTGCCACTGTCCCACACATTACAAATCGTTTTTCAGAAAGAAACAAAACTCTCTTGTGATATTCTTTTAAATAATTGTTGCATGGATTATACATGTTTACCAAAAATTTTTTCATCACTATTAGACAATTCTATCATATAGGTTTTGTTTATTACTTAAATACACAAGGAACATTATATATTATTTTAAATTGATTGTGGGTGGTGTTCCTGAGGGCGTTAAACTGTTAAAAAATACTATTTGAAAAGTTGTCTTTTCCCGTTCATCTTTAAAGTCGACTAAGATCACACCAATAACGCAATGTACCTCTCATCATAAAGTTCCTTGATATCTCCTTATTAATTTATTTAGCCATTCCCCAGAAAATATAGAATGATTATTAAAATAAAGTTATAAATTTAGGCTAAGCCTATTTCTAAACTTTTCGTCAACTACCAAACAATGTGAAAATATTTGCCCTGGGCCTTAAATGATATTTTATTTCAAGCTGTAGTTTTTTCAGTTTTTTCATCAATCAATTGAATTAGTCACCAACGGAAGATACTGTAAATTTTCCGTATATTATTTTTTCTACCCTATAATTTAAACTCCTTTACATCTGGAAGTATTTAATACTTGTCTGGAATATTGATGTCCTATGAATGTGCTTAAGAATCGATACACATTACTTGAACTGCAAAACCTTTATCCAACATAGGAAACGATTATTCATCAGTCTATTCTGCAACAAATGGTAGAATACATCTATTACATGGTTTGGAGTAGTTGTGAACTAAACAAATTTTAGAATTTTTGCCTCTGATGACGGTTTTATAGTTCAATTTCATCTTAAATAGTATTTTTGACCAACATTTAAAGTAATATACGTTCCTCTGCAAAGTTTTATTTCCTTGTTCATGTCAGGCATTAATCAGATGATTTCTGCAAGGTGATGTGGAGGCTTCCCCTTTATGTCTTGTAGAATCAACCTATATATTTTACACTTTGGAGAGTCAAATTTTCAAAATCAAACATAAAAGAAGAGACCAGTGAGAAGACTTAAACGCATATTGGAGTATAAAATTAGAATTGACTTAAAATAAATCAAGTGTTATGAGGTGGACTGGATAGAACGAGCTCAAGGTAGAGGGATAGCTCGTGTACGTTTGTAAGTGCGAAAATGTATATATTTAAAAATGAGAATTTTCCCCACCAAGTTGTTGAAATGATAAGATAATAGAGTACAATGAACTTTGCATCCTCTTTAATTGAATGGCTGTAAAATATATATATATATTCCTGGTGAGACACTGCAACTAACTGGAGAGGGTTACTTTGGGAGAGGATATCTATTACTTCAGAAGAAGATATTCTTAAATATTATTATATTTGGAAGGATGCAAGAACTTTTTTGTTTAAGGCAACGTATATGTGTATATTTTTTGTTTTCATTTTTTAATATTGGTGTTAAACCTAGTCTTGTGTATTCCTAAATAGTTTTTGTTCATATTTTAGGTATTATTTGTTTTATATTTGAAGAAAATTTTGATCATTCTTAGGTCATTTTATTTGTAGTTTTTTAGAATAATCATGGTCCGAGAACAGTTAAAAGCCATTTTGTTGAAGTTATATCAAACTATTGGATAGACTTGTCGCAACGAATTCTGACGGGGACCAATCTCGTGTGGGTTGACTTGACTGTCTCAGAGAGGTGGAGGAGCTATAGAATGTGTGGGTGAAGCTAACAAAGTAGGTATAAAGGGATTCTTTTAGCAGAAAAGACAACATTGAGCTCAGATTAGTTTGAAAGGGTTTGAGTATGAATGCTCCTGAAGCAGAATATTCACCCTTACCTTCCATATCACCCCTCTTCATCCATTACTTGAGGGAAAGGGTATAGATTCTATAAGGTCTTACCAGCTTTATCCTTAAGCCCCTCCATTTTAAAAATCACATTCTAATTTTCTTATTTTCATTCCTTGGTTAGGTTTCATTTGGGCGTAACATCTAGGTTTTTTCTTTTAACATTTATGTAGTGTCCATTCTAATAATAATTTTATATAGTCGTAAAATATTGACTCGCATTTAAAATAACATTTTATTGCCAGGTTTATCAAATGAAATATCCAGCCCACAAAATATTATATCTAACACTCACAAATCAGTGAAATTTATAGAGTTTAATTTTAATCGAAATCTATTTGTCCTTTGCAGTTTAATTCCTTGATAAATTTTCTTTATTTCATTGATTTATTTTCTCTTTCTTTATTTAACATTATATTCATGTACAGATATTTATAACAAAAAATGAACTTGTAATCATATTGTCAAAGTGTTAAAATATTAAAATATTAAAATTATATCCATGAAAGCCATCTTCGGCTAAAAATAAAAATCATGTAAATTGGTTTAATATTTTTAGTTTCTTAACCATCCGTCCAGTTAATCTATATATTTAATATAATCTTGAAGTTAATTGCTATATTTAATTTTAGTCCATATATTCTCAAATTTGAATCGAGTGAGAGCGGGAAAATTAAAGAACAAAACATATAGAAGTCCTCGCGGATCAAGCAATTGTTACGTTCCGAGAAGATGTACTTAAAAAAACTCTTTCTTGGTTTTAATCTACAGTTAAAATTTCATTATTAATCATATTCATTTAATTCTTAGCCGTGACGATACATGAAATTTAATTTAAATTGTTAGAGTGAATTCAAAAATAAAATATTTGATCTCTTTTTTTTTGTCCTTGAGTAATTACTATGAATTTTACTGTCGGATGTAAAATGGAAAGAGATCAGTGACCTATACGCCATTGGGAGTATAGCATGATAATGGACCTGAAAGAGATAGAATGTAGTTAGTTGGATTGGATAGAACTAGCTCAAGTTAAGGATTTGGTGTAATGAGGTGGACTGGATACAACTATCTTAAGATAGGAATAGGGTGTAATGAGGTGGACTGGATACAACTAGCTCAAGATAAGGATAAGGTGCAATAAGTTGGATTGGATAGAACTAGCTCAAGGTAGGTATATGATGTAATGAGGTGGAATGGATAAAACTAGCTCAAGTGGGTAAGGGTGTAATGAGATGGACTGGATAGCACTAGATCAAGTTAGTGAAGGTGTAATGAGTTGAAATGGATAGAATTAGCTCAAAATAAGGATAGATGAGAATATTTTAAGTGCGGCAGTGAAGTTTCAAGTTCTTAATAACCATAGAGTAAGTTTATACTCAAACGCAAGTTATTACTCCACCCACTTGTTGAAATGATTAGATAATGCAGACAATGAACTTTGTACCCTCTTCACTGTTTTGGTTGTAAAATACACATCCCTAGAGATACACTGCGACAAATTTAGAGTGGGTTACGTTGAGAGGGACTAGCTATTACTTCTGAAGCAGACATTATAAATCATTATTATTTTTAGAAGTATGCGAGTGTTTAGTTGATAAGGCATCGTATGTGTATATGTTTTTGTTTTCATTTATATCAGTTTAGATTTGTCCTGTGAATATAATAGTTTGTTATAATCTTATGTATATTTGTTTTAAAATTCAAGTGGATTTGATCACTTTTGGTCCTCTTGAAATATCATTTTTAGAATCAACAAATTTCACGGACCCGTTAAAAAGCCTTTTTGTTAGAACATTTTAGAAAACATTTTAAAAGAATGGTTGAACGTAAGGTGTGGTTAAAGTGAAAGTTAAGACTTAGATAAGTTGGACTAGAATATTATAAAATAAATTTATAAATTGCTATAAATTTGTTAGAGTTATATCCCACAGATTTGGCGCAGAACAGTGGTCGTGGATGGGTCTAGGGTGGGTGGGCCTGGTTTCTAGGGGTTGTGTGAGGTTTGTCAGGGTACAGCAAGGGTTGTAGGAAGGGGTGAAAGGGGCTATAGGTTATGTAGGCGAGGGTGACGAAATAGGGTGAAGGAGATCTCTCTTAGCGGTGACGCTAACCATGAACTCAGGTGTATCTGACGGGTTTGAATATTAATGCTCCTGCTGCAGTACGTTCACCCTCTTCTTCCCAAAGCAACCCCCTGCTATCCCTTTTTCTAGGGAGAGGGTAGAACTTCTAACAGGTATTAAATGCTTGCTTTTTAATCCCCTCAGTCTTTTTACATTTTTTAAATTATTTATTTTAATCCGTAGGCTAAGTTTAACTTGTCGTAAAAACTACATTTTGCAATCAACTTTATGAAGGGTCCATTTTAATAATAACTGTGGCTTCTCATAAAAAATATGGCTAGCATATTTAAAAAAGAATAATTTTTTTTTTGCCAAAAAAATCAAGCACGAATTTATATCTGTCCAACAAAATATTTATGTGTTATCTAACACTCATAAATCAATGGAATTTTGAGAGGCTCATTATAATTTAAGCTCTGCAGATTTATTTTTTAGTTAAAAAACTTATAATTTCCTTAATCTTATTTTTTATGTACCAATAGATTTATGTAGAGTATATGTAGAAAAATATTATTTGTAGTCATTTTGTCATAATGAAATTTTAAAAATATTTTAATTTTTAATTAACCTATGGAAGTTATCTTGGGCAAAAGTAAAAACATTTTAATAAGTTTAATTTATCTTATATTTGACCCTCCTTATTTTAAATACGCCTATTTAATACAATAGTAATGTAGATTGTAAATACTACAGTGCTAGACGATGAATATTGACATTTTGATGTAGTTAAAATTGGAAACTTAAGAACAAAATATCTCACTAAAAATTAATAGGGACGCGAACATGTATTTCTGTACTAAGCTAATTTTAGGGGTTTAATATTATTGAAGTTTAATTAAAAATAGAGAACTTCTGCAAAACTTATATTTAAGCAACAGAACAAACCCTTTGGTGTATCTAAGTGTAAAAGTGGCCTCATGTATTTTTGAAACGTTCATAATTTCTTCAAACGCCCTTCAAAGTCTAACACAAAAAACAAAGCTCCTAAAATACATAATATATTTATTTTAGTTTATGGTCATATTATATTTAGTTAATTTAATTAAAATATTTAAATGTTTTACTGAACAAATAATTTATCAGTACATGGATTACAAACCTAGTCCTAGAAAAAAAAACACAAAAAATTCCAGTCCCCTTGTCATTAATTCCTCTTTCTGGTAGACAAAACATAATCTGACCAATGATTAATTTTTTGTCTATGTTATGAATTAAATTCGGAGCTGTTAGTTCAGCAGGCAGACATGCTACAGACTTAATTAAAGTAGCCAAATTATATAGGTCATTATCAATCCAGTTCAAGTTAATTATCTTCTTTCTTATTTACATTAATTGCAAGGTGAAAGTTTAAGAAAAGGTGACATACTAGTTGCATGAAAGGTTTATAGAATAATTTTATTTATTTTAAAGTAATAACGATTAGGTTAACCGATAGAGTTAAAATGTATAGAGCCTATCTTAATTTGAAACAGGTAAACTTTATCTTATTTGGTGCAAGCCCAGCCTAGCATGGGAACTGTTTCATAGAGTAGTTATCGATCAGGGCTCAAGGTTGCAGCACTCTCCTTTGGGTGTTCCTGATGTTCGACAAGCGGGCACTTGATGGACTTAGAGAGTGAGAGGTTCAGTGGTGAGGACAGAGCTGTTCCTAGTGTATGGAGGGTTGACTATATATCAGGAGAGAGAGGTTCAGTGGTGAGGACAGAGCTGTTCCTAGTGTATGGAGGGTTGACTATATATCAGGAGAGAGAGGTTCAGTGGTGAGGACAGAGCTGTTCCTAGTGTATGAAGGGTTGTCTATATATCAGGATAGAGAGGTTCAATGGTGAGGACAGAGCTGTTCCTAGTGTATTGAGGGTTGACTGTATATCAGGATAGAGAGGTTCAATGGTGAGGACAGAGCTGTTCCTAGTGTATGAAGGGTTGACTATATATCATGATAGAGAGGTTCAATGGTGAGGACAGAGCTGTTCCTAGTGTATGAAGGGTCGAATATATATCAGGAGAGAGAGAGGTTCAGTGGTGAGGACAGAGCTGTTCCTAGTGTATTGAGGGTTGACTGTATATCAGGAGAAATAGCTAGGTTCAATGGTGAGGACAAAGCTGTTCCTAGTGTATGAAGGGTTGACTATATATCAGGAGAGAGAGGTTCAGTGGTGAGGACAGAGCTGTTCCTAGTGTATGAAGGGTTGACTATATATCATGATAGAGAGGTTCAATGGTGAGGACAGAGCTGTTCCTAGTGTATGAAGGGTTGACTATATATCAGGAGAGAGAGGTTCAGTGGTGAGGACAGAGCTGTTCCTAGTGTATGAAGGGTCGAATATATATCAGGAGAGAGAGGTTCAGTGGTGAGGACAGAGCTGTTCCTAGTGTATGAAGGATTGACTATATATCATGATAGAGAGGTTCAATGGTGAGGACAGAGCTGTTCCTAGTGTATGGAGGTCGAATATATATCAGGAGAGAGAGGTTCAGTGGTGAGGACAGAGCTGTTCCTAGTGTATTGAGGGTTGACTGTATATCAGGATAGAGAGGTTCAATGGTGAGGGCAGAGCTGTTCCTAGTGTATGAAGGGTTGACTATATATCAGGAGAGAGAGGTTCAGTGGTGAGGACAGAGCTGTTCCTAGTGTATGAAGGGTTGACTATATATCATGATAGAGAGGTTCAGTGGTGAGGACAGAGCTGTTCCTAGTGTATGAAGGGTTGACTATATATCATGATAGAGAGGTTCAATGGTGAGGACAGAGCTGTTCCTAGTGTATGAAGGGTTGACTATATATCAGGAGAGAGAGGTTCAGTGGTGAGGACAGAGCTGTTCCTAGTGTATGAAGGGTCGAATATATATCAGGAGAGAGAGGTTCAGTGGTGAGGACAGAGCTGTTCCTAGTGTATGAAGGATTGACTATATATCATGATAGAGAGGTTCAATGGTGAGGACAGAGCTGTTCCTAGTGTATGGAGGTTGACTATATATCAGGATAGAGAGGTTCAATGGTGAGGACAGAGCTGTTCCTAGTGTATGGAGGGTCGAATATATATCAGGAGAGAGAGGTTCAGTGGTGAGGACAGAGCTGTTCCTAGTGTATTGAGGGTTGACTGTATATCAGGATAGAGAGGTTCAATGGTGAGGACAGAGCTGTTCCTAGTGTATGAAGGGTTGACTATATATCATGATAGAGAGGTTCAATGGTGAGGACAGAGCTGTTCCTAGTGTATGAAGGGTTGACTATATATCATGATAGAGAGGTTCAATGGTGAGGACAGAGCTGTTCCTAGTGTATGAAGGGTTGACTATATATCATGATAGAGAGGTTCAGTGGTGAGGACAGAGCTGTTCCTAGTGTATGAAGGGTTGACTATATATCATGATAGAGAGGTTCAGTGGTGAGGACAGAGCTGTTCCTAGTGTATGGAGGGTCGAATATATATCAGGAGAGAGAGGTTCAGTGGTGAGGACAGAGCTGTTCCTAGTGTATTGAGGGTTGACTGTATATCAGGATAGAGAGGTTCAATGGTGAGGACAGAGCTGTTCCTAGTGTATGGAGGGTCGAATATATATCAGGAGAGAGAGGTTCAGTGGTGAGGACAGAGCTGTTCCTAGTGTATGAAGGGCTGACTATATATCAGGATAGAGAGGTTCAATGGTGAGGACAGAGCTGTTCCTAGTGTATGGAGGGTTGACTATATATCAGGAGAGAGAGGTCCAATGGTGAGGACAGAGCTGTTCCTAGTGTATTGAGGGTTGACTGTATATCAGGATAGAGAGGTTCAATGGTGAGGACAGAGCTGTTCCTAGTGTATGAAGGGTTGACTATATATCATGATAGAGAGGTTCAGTGGTGAGGACAGAGCTGTTCCTAGTGTATGGAGGGTCGAATATATATCAGGAGAGAGAGGTTCAGTGGTGAGGACAGAGCTGTTCCTAGTGTATTGAGGGTTGACTGTATATCAGGATAGAGAGGTTCAATGGTGAGGACAGAGCTGTTCCTAGTGTATGGAGGGTTGACTATATATCAGGATAGAGAGGTTCAGTGGTGAGGACAGAGCTGTTCCTAGTGTATGGAGGGTCGAATATATATCAGGAGAGAGAGGTTCAGTGATGAGGACAGAGCTGTTCCTAGTGTATTGAGGGTTGACTGTATATCAGGATAGAGAGGTTCAATGGTGAGGACAGAGCTGTTCCTAGTGTATGGAGGGTTGACTATATATCAGGATAGAGAGGTTCAGTGGTGAGGACAGAGCTGTTCCTAGTGTATGAATGGTTGACTATATATCATGATAGAGAGGTTCAGTGGTGAGGACAGAGCTGTTCCTAGTGTATGGAGGGTCGAATATATATCAGGAGAGAGAGGTTCAGTGGTGAGGACAGAGCTGTTCCTAGTGTATTGAGGGTTGACTGTATACAGGATAGAGAGGTTCAATGGTGAGGACAGAGCTGTTCCTAGTGTATGGAGGGTCGAATATATATCAGGAGAGAGAGGTTCAGTGGTGAGGACAGAGCTGTTCCTAGTGTATGAAGGGCTGACTATATATCAGGATAGAGAGGTTCAATGGTGAGGACAGAGCTGTTCCTAGTGTATGGAGGGTTGACTATATATCAGGAGAGAGGTCCAATGGTGAGGTCATAGCTGCTACTAATGTAAGGAGGGAAGACAGGAGTCTCTCTAACATTATGCCTTTTTTTTATGTAAGTCTGGTGTGTTTGGTATGTATTGAGTATACACACTTGTATATAGGGATCACCCCAATCGGTGATCCAATAGTGTAAAGCATCTCTCAGTGTAATTCAGATCACTGATAAGGCTATATCATTGTTAGAATCCCATTCTGGCGAATTGAGATTATTGTTCCTGAATGTTATTTTACCCTCTCTCCACACCAAGTTAGGGTACACTTACTTAATGCATGTATTTATTGATATATATATATATATTTATTGATATATATCTATATATATATAAATGTATGGAAATCTAGTAAATTAATTTATTAAAAGATCGAACAAGTTTGTTAAATATAAACATTTACTTTTATTACTGTTCTACTTACATTCTTTTAATAGGGTAGCAATTTGAATTATTAAGTTATGTGTTATAGATGTATTACATATATTTACTTTAATATATTTTCTTGTGTTTATTTCCAATATAGTCTAAGGAAAACCTATAAAGAAGACTGAAATAGGACGAATTATATCGAAAAAAAAATATGTTCCGCTACCCGATGAGTTATACAAACCCAACGTTTAGTATTTTTATTTTGTGGCCACATTATTTATTATCCAATTCCTAGCACAAAATCACCGTTTTCTCATCTTTTCTTTAAATCTTCGCCTATTTCTTATGTCATCATTCCTCTCACACCGCTGATACATCACGCTCCACTAACATCTACATTAAAACATGGATTATAAAGTGCTGTTTGTTTTCTATTGACATGATATGTCGCTACATTCTAAGAAAAGTTTACCTACAATCACATGTGGAATATAGGGGGGGAAACTATTCACATCCAAGTCCCCCCTTTTAGTTGTAACGGAAATGAAAAAGTATTAAGACAATTTTATTTGTAAATTTTAGAACTTTTTTTACATAATAAATAAAACATCTCTTATATAAATGCTTTTGTTTTGATTTTCTACCAATAGTAATCTCAATATTTCTTTAATATTTGCACATAAACAAAAAGTGACATTTGAAGATAAACTTCTCTCATTTTTAGAAACTTTCTCATTAAATGTTGTTATAACAATGACAAAATAATAAATAAACTTTTGAGGCTATCATGTAGAGATAATTGTGTTCACTTACAACCCACCTTAAGGTTACCTTTCGTTAAACAAAAAATGCCAAACATGACAATAGGGAAAAGTTGTTGGAAAATGGCCCCGACCAATTTCGATCACATTTTTCTAATTTAATAATTTCATTGTACCCTTCATTTTCCTTGAAATATAGCAGTCTTACTCTGGTATTATTACTTTATGCTTAAGCTAATAAGTTAGTTTCACAGTGTAATCCTTTAATGACCTTAAGGTTTATTCTGCTACCTTTCAGGATGAACGTATTATAGAGCGGAGATTCTTAGCCGAGTGGGTCACGGCGAAAATTTTAATTTTTTTGGGGAGGGGGGGCCCTCTAAAAATTATTTAAAATGTTATTTGCTTATTACTGTAGTCAATTATCTTATATTTTACCTTTTGGAAGAAGGAATTCGATGATCATAAGCATGTAATCATCGTAGATTCTCAATTATCCGGGGTAGTTGAGGGGAGGGGAAGCACGGACAATTGAAATCACGGATAGTACAGATAATCCCCATCTCTTTACCCTCGCCATTCAAACAATTTGTTGCCCTTTGTTTATATTTATTCACGCGGAAAGAGATTTTCCGCAGTGATAAATATTAAAACGAGTCCACTCCTGCATGCGGATAGCATTAAATAAGGTATTCGAAACAAGAATAGACAAATTAGTGGAAAGTATTGAACGGCGGAGATCCTAATAAATACATTTAGGTAAGTTAATTTATAGGTTTTTTCTATTTGTTTCTTATTATAATCAGTAAATACACCACTATTTTAAAATAATATTAATGGTTAATATGTTAGTAAAAACTAGAGGTAGAGGGGTGCCGAAAATATTTTAGGATATTTAGGGGACCACGAGTAATAAACGGTTAAGAACGACTATTGTGTAGTAGGTAGTGATTTATATCAGGGGTCTCCAAGATTTATACCATGCGGGCCACATAATATATTTAATATATTTTTGTGGGCCAAAGTAACGTTTATCTGTTCTTCAAGTAACATTATTTTTTCCCTGAATGCCTTGAAATGCGCGAAAATATCACAAAAATAATTTGTTTCAACATGCAAATTTAGATTAAAGTCATATGGATGGTCACGTCTGTAAAAAAAAAAAATGCCACTTTCCAAAGCCAGTCAGTGTTTTATAAAAGTGATAGCATCTGATTCTTCTCCGGAGGAAATTAGTAAATTTATATGTAATACATTATTTTTATAATAATTAGTCAATATAATTATTTATTTTTAAAATTAGGTAAGAGCTTTCGTGGATTTGTTTTTATAACGCTTTGCCAGGATACTTGGAACTACCTAAAGATCGTCACAAGCCGTTCTGTTGTCGGTATAAGGAATGGCGTCTGCGGTTGAAAATGAGGGTTTACTATTCCGACAGCACTCTGGCTTGTTGTCATGGGGAGGGGGCGGAGGGGAAGCACTGGACTTGTCAAATAAAGTGAGTGGTTAAGAAATAACGAAGAGAAACCATTATTAATTTAATTTTTGATAAAATCTTGGAACAGGCAGGATATAATCTTGTGGCGGGCCGGATGCGGCCCACGGGCCGTAGTTGGGAGACCCCTTTTCTATTAATACAGTGAGGAGTTTGTTTGTGTCAATAAGCGTGGAGCGATATCTACCATAAACAGAGCTCTAAAAACGAACACATGCACCTAAAAAACAGGGACATTAAAAATATTTACTAAGTATTTTTTAAATTTATAAAAAAAAACCTGTTTGGAAGTGAGATAATATTAATAAAAGGGTGAGTTTATTTGTCTGTCATGAGAATTTCGTCATATCTAGAGCCATCAAAGGTTTGGAAACTAAAAAAAAAAAATATTAGTAGCCCGTTTGTACGAACATTTGCTCTTCTCCGTCACAAGATTATGATCAAACTTCATCATCTTCTGCTCCCTCTTAATCGTCGTGTACCCATTCTCAATAATAATTTCTTTCCTCTTCTCCTTCACCATCTTCTCCTTCCTCTTCTTCTTCGCCTTTTTCTTCTCCTTCTCCCTCTTCTTCTCCATCTCCTCTTCTTCTCCATCTCCCTCTTCTTCTCCATCTCCCTCTTCTTCTCCTTCTCCCTCTTCTTCTCCTTCTCCCTTCTCTCTCCTCCTTCTCCCTCTTCTTCTCCTCCTTCTCCCTCTTCTTCTCCTCCTTCTCCCTCTTCTTCTCCTCCTTCTCCCTCTTCTTCTCCTCCTTCTCCCTCTTCTTCTCCTCCTTCTCCCTCTTCTCCCTCTTCTTCTCCTCCTTCTCCCTCTTCTCTTCCTTCTCCTTCTTCTTCCTCCTTCTTCTCCTTCTCCTTCTCCTCTCCTCTTCTCCTTCTCCCTCTTCTTCTCCTTCTCCCTCTTCTTCTCCCTCTTCCTCTTCTTCTCCCTCTTCTCTTCTCTCCCTCTTCCTCTTCTTCTCCCTCTTCCTCTTCTCTCTTCTTCCTCTCTTCTTCTTCATCACCATCTTCTCCATCATAATCCTCCTCTTCAGGTTTAGGTTTAGGAGGAAAGAACCAATCCAAGCACCTGGACTCAGCCTGACTTCTAAAGTACTTATTGTGACCCATGTTGCCCCTCCTGAAACCATACTCCACTATGCTTGGCCCGTCACCCTCCATCTTCCTTTCTTTCACCGGGTGGGAGGAAGTTCTTCTGATGAAACTGACTTCGTCACTATCTTCTTTCTCGGACTCATCCGTTAGTTGAGCTACAGACCTGCTCTGGAACATTATGATAAAACAAAGAACTAATCGAAATATCTTATAATAAAGAAAATATAAGTATGTGGGTTAACTCTTTGACATTTTTTAACCACAATCTTTCTTACTTCGAGTGATAAATATATCATTAGATATGGTTAATGGGTTGGAATGTTTAGGTAAACTTTTAATTAGCGATAATGATGTTATCTAATGAGGTGGTCCGGATTGAACTAGTTCAAGATAGAGATAAGATCTGATTAGGTTGCCTGTATGGAACTAGTTCAAAGGTAAAGCGATAGGTGGCGTACTTATGTTAGTGCAGCAATGCACGTGTTCGAGTTCCTCCAATTGGTTGGGTTCGGGGAGAGGAGGGATCTCACTTTGGCTGTGGGGAGGCGGAAAGTAAGAGGGGGGTTTAGTTCCCTCAAGACACCTGAAGGAATGGATTATAACTATAGTTGGTTAATTTCTACATATACTTATGGCTCTTAACCAACCTAACTTAACCTAACCTTTCATGCTTTAACGAATTTCGCTCTTATATAATTTTGTAATTTACTATGCGAAGATCCTCTTCTTATTATTGAGGTACTTAACGTTCACTTTCCAAAACAACTGATTATATTAATGTGCGAATTATGAGCTGATTTAAATATAAAACAGACACAACATCTGTCCCATAGCCATTAATTTATCACTGTTTAAGAGGAAACCCACATATCACAAAATGAATAATATTGAAGCCAAGTAAAGAATCGAACACGGGATCCTTATATTAGTAAATATATATGCTAACGACTGAGCTAAGTTATCATACTTATGCCTTATGGGTGAGAACGTCAATTTAGACGTATATTTAACCTAAGCAAATTAGTGATTACTATTATTAAATTATATTTACATTTTTATTCCAGATTATTTGAGTATAAACAGTCGCTTAAAACAATTTTTTCCCAAATTTCCGACATAGCCTTGCGGCAGTGAAATTATATTTCTTTAAATCTTGTTTATATCAATAGCATAAACCATACAGAATTGTATTTTTCCAAGCCCAGCGCGCTCACAGCGCACACCCAACTGGAAAATTTTGCAAAAAATATCAACTTTTTTTGATTTAAGAGAATTACATTAGTTCATCATTACCAACTAAGGTAACTAAACCCGCCTAAGTGCTAATGCACTAGTTTCGTGTTGAGCTGGACTGCCGATGACAGGAGTTTGAGGTTAGAATCTCAATTGGTTGAACTGGGGGTCCTTAATGGTTTTCCACTCTCCCTCCACGCAAATGTGGATTCATATCCTCTAAAATTCAACCTTCACAATTCTTAGCCCATTAACGTAATTAGTACTTAAGCGAAACCGACGTGGTGCTAAAAAGCACTAAGGTAATGTGTTAAAAGTGTAACCCTGCCATTAAAGTGGCTTTTCTTTGACTGGAGAGGCTCGGGTTCAAATCTTGGCTACGTGCACTAGAGGTTTATGATTTTCCTGGACGGGATTTATCACTGTGATTTAATAACCCCTTCATCCCACTATTGGTGATTTTTTCTTCTAAATTAACCTTTTTAATCCCTACTACTTAAGTTAAGCCATTAAAAACGTAACAGTTTTTTTAAATTAAAATAAACATAGACAAATAGCTCTGATTATTTTAATTTTAATTTTTCCCAAATTGAATATATTACCACTTATTTCTAAATTCCTCATTCCCGCTCTATTTGACAGTTTAAAATTATTTAAACCCGGATGAATGATTAAAACCATTGACCTGTTTATATCCCAAATAAAATAATTCACTAAAATACCCGCTTCGTCAAGGTCGGTTTCGAGTCCCAGCCAGGGTGGATTACCATAGTGTTTCCCTATTCTTTTTTCACAATTACATTTATTTCAGGCCTTCATTAATTAATTTTACCCTTATGGGTTCGATTTGAGGGAGGAAGAATTTTAAACAAAATGTATCGGCATTTACGTAAGTGAGAGTGGGGAAACAATGCTTCATTAACAAACTCATTAGAAATTTCATACTGGGAAGAGGTTAGCGTCTAGTCTGCGTGCCCACAGATGTGGAAATTTTATAAATAAATTCACAGTTCTCCCTCTATGCAAATTCTCTTTTTTTTAGCACCGCATCTTACTACCCTTTCGGTTATAGGCCTAGATGCTGTGCTAATTACACTAATGGGTTAGGAATTAGAAAGTTATATTTAGAGGAGATGCCACCACATTTGCGGGAGGAGGGTGGAAAACCATTTAGGAAAACCACCCTAAAGCACTCGATCGTGATCGACTCTGATCTCCCTCTTCGGCAGTCTAGTCCAACAAGAGATTAGCGCGTTATACCATCGGCCACCGATACGAGGGTACGTGAACTGTTTCTATAAATTATGCTTCCTTATCTTGTTTTAATAAATTAACTTATTTACTCTAGGCATTAGGTACTCGAGATTCATTCCCCACATACAAAAGTGGGCTAACTCTCATTACACCCTATCTCTTTCATGTTCATACTAATATTATTCTCTCATCTGGTCTCGTCTTAGTAAAGCGGTTTAAATATACGGATAGGTCGTAAGGATCGTAATACCTAGTACATAAACAAACACTACAAGACGATCTATTGTGTGGCGTGGACACAATTTGTGTATGATTGGTCAAATGGGGACGAGTAGAGGATAACAAATCACAGGTTAAACTTTTTTAAATTCTTGAATCCGTCTATGTGGCCACATGGTCAAAAGCATTAAGCTTCGGCAATAGACCAGGCTGCCGTTAGAGCTTTCCGCTCTCTTTTCTCGCAAATGTAGGTACGGTTTCGACTAAATTCAAGTCCCTTCACCCAAACACATTAGTATATAATTAGTACTAATGTGTATAACACTAACGGGACTTAAGGCTCAGTGATATACAATCTCTGCTTACCCTGTAAATACGAACACCCCCCGCTACTGATAGGAAATCTGCTCTATACTAAGAAAAGACCTGCACCTACTAACCTAAAGGTTCTTATAGAAAGGAATCATACTACCTGCTGTCTCTATCAACAGGACCAATAATTGGTGATGCAGTTCCCTCTTGTACTTACCACCAAGACGCAGATTAATGCCTAAACCTTCCAGTTTCATTAATTAATGTAACAGAATGTTTAGTCCATCGCCTGATGACGAGACTTACTTCGTGACAATTTTGTCCCGAATTCAAATAAAACACAGTAAATCAACAATTACATAAATGTCGGAAGAACTAAATGTAAATTTCAATCAACTTTTGGTGCCGAAAACACTAGTTGACCAACACAAACCTTAACTTCTTATAATTTAAATAATATAAATCTTAAATTATAAATAAAAATACTATCTTATTTTCACAAATTACAAATAATTTCACAGTAAGAATTTACAAATTTATTATTTTTGAAGACTCAAATTAAGTTTAAAATATTTGTTTGGTTTGGTATAGTACATATTTAAAATTGTTTATTGTGACTTACAAGACTATGTGTTTGTTTTTATAAGAAAAATTTCCTTAAGGGTCGTTAACTGAACACGTGTTTTGAAAAAAAAATCCGAATTTACAACACAAAAAAGGGAAATTTGTGTAAATGTGTCCGTTCGTACCTTTAAAATGTCTTAAATAATAATTTAGTAGGCACTGTCATATTTTTCAGCTTTAACCACAGTGACGTCAAACAGGATTATATGCTTCCACTTGAACCTACAATAGCAGAAATTTAGCTGCTGATCGGTTCCGGCAATCAGAAAGCAGGAAGCCTGTACCTTCTGTTCACACCCCTTAAGTGATCGTGGACACCTACCTCAACCCTTACCGCTCTGACGAGCGCAACTAGCACCAAGAAGCTCAAACAAATTAGAATTGTCTTATTTCCGTCACATGTCGATATCCGCTGTACCATCTTGTCGTTCTTGACACCTGCTAACCCTTTTTGGAACTCTTCTAAAATTGATATTTTGGAAAGAAGAATAGGGTGAGCCTTATCAAATAAGTGGATGTTATTACCAACATTAAAAATATAAAACATGCCTTTAAGAAAGCTTCGGCCGCTTAAGTCATCGTTTTTTCTGAGAATCGATACTGAAAATAACACACTCTTAGGTTTAATCTCTAATTATTAAATATTTAATTAACTATCAAACTTAAAAATAACAATAAAGCTTGTCATGTTTTTATTAATAGTGTAGTAATAATATTTATATACTCGTACTTAAACTTATAGGTTACAATAGAATATCATTCTGATTTCTTTTTAAATGGTTTAATAGATATCTTTAATTAATGGACCATCACAAATAAATTTATATTATGAAGGAGCAATGGATACAAATATTTGAGGGCAAGCCAATATATAGCAGGCATTATTTGGGTAGATATATATCAAATATTTTACAAAAATTCCTATTTTTACATATTTTTCATTTTCTTTTGGGCGTCAATTATTTTGTAACTGTTGTAATCAATAGAACGGTTTTAAATCTGATCAACGAATTGACGAAGCATTTAGTTTCAATTAGTTATGTAGTGTGACTACTCCAGGAATATAGACTTATTTGACACATGAATTTTTAATAGGCTATTTACAAACCAATATAATTATAATAAAAAGGACGTAAGTAGTTCATCATCATTAACACAGCTTCCATCCACTAGCTGGGTCCATTTGGAGCATAAACCTCTCAGTAATTGTATGGGTGACGTAAGCAACTATCATAAGTAATCCAAAAATACAAGACAAACTTCAAATAAGAATTTATTTTTCAACGGACTGCAGTGAGCCCGTGGGCCAATGCTAACCCGTGGACCACCGGTTAGGAAACACTGTTCTAACTGACGTCTAAATAAGTGGCTTTATTTCTCTCTTATGCAAGAAAAAAATTACTACACACTCTACACTTCTTCCGTGCCGTCACCATGTAGAACATTCTAAACTGCATGAAAAAATAATGATTTTTTTACAGAAAGTAGAAACCCAAGTCAACCCAAGTCAACTCTCATATGAAAATTAACGCATGCGGACAAGATTTTCTCCACCATGGAGCCTCACCATCTGTAGAGAAAGCATTAAAGTAGCACTATCCTAAAGTCTCATTTTCATCGAGGAGCCTTATCTTACAGCAAGAAAAGTTACTAAATATACTTTCACGTATTCATCCGTCAGATCATGTCACCTTTGATATGTTAATATCTATAAAATAACACCATAAAATTAGTAAAATGTTATTAATCTTGGCCACATCCAAAATATGTTTGTATTCTCTAAAAAATTATTATAATTAGACGGTACCATAAACTTTCAAAAGTAATATGCATATGTTGTCAATGTTTAAAAAGTGTGGAGGCTTTAGAAGGGGCTTGAATGTGGGTTCTAGTAACAGAAATGTTTCGTCTTGAACTCTAACACACTACAAACTCCGTAGATTCATCCATAATGAACCATATGCACTAATCTACAGACGCTTTATTTGCGTGTAAATTTTATACAAGAGTTAAAACCTGTACTAAAACCATTTTAATAGGTCTATAAGTAAAGTCATATGATCTACAGCAGTTACTTTTGATAAATAATATCAACACCTATAACATTATTAAAATAATGTGGTAAACTGATGGATTAAACAAACAAGATGTTATGGTTGTTAAGTACGATTATAACCGCAGCTAAATATAATATTATTTAAATTTAAAAAAATTCATCCTGGACACGGGAATTGAATCTGGAACCTTTAGTTTAGTAAATCAATTCTCTTACATCTAGACTACCCATGAGTCATCCAAAGCACAGGGCTATTCGTCACTCATAGATTAAGGCAGAACATGTAATGGACTGTCTTAAAATATGAAAGAATAATGGCCCTGGGCCACAGACAAATAATATATCCAGACATTCAACTTCAAGGTTAAAATTGTTGCACTCCTTTTGGCTGCTTGAGTTATTCAACACTAGGATCGCTGCGGTGAGTACTATCATCACCCAGCAGTGACACTAGCGCAGCCCAGTGTTAAAGTAATCAAGCTGGCAAAAGGATCTCAGTGAAACCTCCGTAAGGTTGAGAGTCTGTTTCTTACTTGTTTGTGGCATGGGTACGAGACGACTCCTGGATAGCTCAGTAGTAAGTGAAACGGCGTACTAATCAAAAGGTTCCGGGTTTGATACAAGTGTTCAAGTTTCATATTTAAATTTAACGAATAAAATTTAGTAAATTGTTTTAATGTTGACAGTAAGAAGAAAGTGTTGGTGTTTCAGAAGAAACATAAAATAAACAGTTTACCATCTTATTTTCCATAGGCTGTTCTCGAAAAGTCCACACAATCAAAACTTGTACACTTTACTTACAAACGTTTGTTGGGAGCCAAAAAGTGACCAACATATAATCAGCGTTTACACTGAAAAAATGAATAATGTGCAACTACGGAAATGCATAGTGGAAACTAGGGATACATGAAACTTAGGACGGCCACCTAGCTTACGATTACATTCCTAATCTTGAGACAATGTCTTCTGTACTGATCATGTAATTTCCAGTTAGGGATGAACGGCCGGTTCATGACCCGGAGTTCATCCAGGGACAGAACGACTAACTAGCAGCACAGTTGTGTCCGGTACTTCATCAGAGGATGTTGTCAAACTTAAGACAAGTTTTAGATACAAATGTTTATAAAATTGAGTGGAATTAATTAATAATCCCAAGTGTCAATATTATATTATATAATCCACACTTTTAATTTCCCCGGAAACATCCCCTTTTCTTCGAAAATATAATAAAATAAAGTGTTATTTGATTCAGTGAGCACAAAGATCTAGATGTTAATATCTGAATAGGGTATATAGTGAAGTTGACTGGATAAAGAAATCTCAAAATATGGATAGGGTGTAACAAGCACGAATTTGGAAATTGTTAAAGGGGGGGGCCACAGATATATTGAATGAAAAATCAATTCCGTACGCTAGTAAGATTTATTTTCCTTAAAACGCGTACTTCTTGATAATTGCCTTGCCCGTTGCCCACTGCCAACCCCTACCCTCCAGCAACCTAGCAATAAGATGGAAAATAAAAATGTCATTGATCTCATAACCTCATTGGTCATCGCCACAACCATCATCCTCCACTTCCATTAGTCTAAAAACACAAAACAACAAACAATTAGTTTAACAGCATAGAACTTGCTCATGATAGGTAATAATAGGGTATAGTGAAGTTGAGTGGATAGAACTATCTCAAGATATGGATAGGGTGCTATGAGTCTGACAGGGTAGAACTCACTCAAGATAGGGATAGGGTGTAATAAGGTGGACTAGATGGAACTAGCTCAATATAGGGATATGGGTTAGTAAAATGGACTAGATATATCTAGGTATGGATAGGGATAGGGTGTAATTTGGAGGACTGGATAGAATTAGCTCAAGGTAGGGATAGGGTCTAATTAGGTGGACTGGATGGAACTATTTCAAGATAGGGATAGGGTGTAATAAGGTAGATTGGATATAACTATCTCAAGATATGGTGTAATGAGGTGGACTGGATAGATCTAGCTCAAGATAGGTGTAGGGTGTATTGAGGTTAACTGGATAGAACTATCTTAGGTAAATAATGGGTGGTGTGTTTTTTATAAAGGGTGGCAATGAATTCTCTAATTCCTAATTTCATAGAGTAAATAAGTATTCAGTAAACTTACGCTATGGATAGGAATTAAATAATGAAATTTACACATATAAAGGCTTGAATAAACATTTGTTCGTTAAAATATGCTATATAGGTTTTAACTAAATACAATGATGATGATGATCATAACTATTATTGTAATAGTAGTAATAATAATAAAAATAATAATAATAAAACATTAATATATATTATTAATTATTAATAATGATACATAGTAATAATTATTATTATTTTTATACATACATATATGTATATATATCAGGTGTATGTTGTCGTGTCATAAGCTCAGGTGTTTTAGAGTTAGTCTCAACAGGGCTATTTACCTAAGTGGGGTCAAATTACCACGGTCTTCACAACATGGCAGGCAATCGCTCAAAAATTAATGGACAGGCTTGTGTGTGCTCTTCGCAACACCGCGGTTGTTTGGCACAGGGCGCCACTGCAGGCCATTTTACGCGTGTGTGGGATGGGGAAAAAATATTTGGATCATGAACAGTACTATATGGTTATAAATTTAAAGATTATATTAAGTTAAAAAACATTTTTTAAATATGGTTATTTATTTATCCACTCCACCAATTTAATAAATTAGACCTACTTCATAACATTAATCATATTTACTTATTTTCTAAAATATTTTATTATTTGAATTTCCATCATTTGAGCTATAACTAAACTAGCTTCGGATGGCCGCAATATCTAAAGTATTATAATATTTAGCACCGCGTCTTACTACCCGTTCGGGTTATACGCTTAAAGTATTATACTAATGTTAAACTTGATTAGTGATAACGGAGACATCATGGTTCGATCCTGGTTGGGTGTAACGGTTTTTTCCTGAAATAGTTATCACAATCTATCCACGTTAATTCGTGTATATTTCATCTGAATTCAACCTTCTTTATCCCTTGCTCATTGGATTAGTTATCACATAAGCGTATAACCAATATGGGTGGTAAAATGAAGCGCCAAAAAAATCTTACTAAATTTAAATCTAATTTGATTCCTTAAAGTATGATATAAACTCTTAGAAATACAAATAAAATGACACGAAAAATTTTGGGGTTTATTAGAATCCAAATAGATTAATAATACCTATTTTTAGCTTAAAAACCGAGAAGAGAAAACAAACAAAATAAATATATAATATTAAATAACCATCCATGACCTGGTAACATATATCAGCTGACCGGTGCTTAAGAAAGATATATGATCTAATGGGATATGTATCCGCGGAGCTCGAGTTTGTCGACCATATATGGTCTTTCTAATGAACCTAGTACTGCACCCAAGAGGCCTTGGTTATTGAGAATAATGATGCTCCTACATAGCTTGGAGACCTAATTAGTGCTTACAGCACTAATGATCTAGCAGTTCTAAAAAAAATACTACATTTCTATTAAAGCTTTCAATCCTCGAAATGTTAGCTTTTTATCAAAACATCACCAGATATTATTCTAAAAACTAATTTTCTAAAATCTCATTTTTAAATATCATAACTACAGTAATAATTATGATATGGACGGAGTAAATATGTAATATCCTCATAAGTTACTTACTTTGTAATTTTACGGCGACCTGGTGGTTTAGAGATAAGGTGTCAGACTTCTGTGCTGGGGGTCCGGGGTTCAATCCTCGGTCCCGGCACAGATCTATATGATTGCCAAACCCTTCCTTCACCTCTGACAAGACGTATATTAATAACAACTTGTGAATGTGTGGAATGCCAGGCCTCCATCGTGGTTCAGACTACACGTTAAAACGTAGGTCCTCCATTTCATTTCACAATCACCCTGCCATTACACATTAGCTTAAGTGCGTATAACCCTAACGGGTAGTAAGATGCGGTAATGATGGTAATCTGATACACCTATGTACTTGAAAGTGCATTGCTGCATTTACAAAAGTACGCCACCTATTCCTATCTTGAGCCAGCTGTGTCTAGTATACATCCCTATCCTGATATATTTCTATCCAAAACACCTCATTAAACCCAATCCATATTTTGAGCTAGTTTTACTCCTATTAATAGTCCACATAATATTCTGTGAAATGAATTAAAATCATATAAAATTCAAATTAGATTTTTATATCGTCTTTGTGTCTAATAACATTACAGAGTGAAACATAGAAATTATAGGAACCACACATTTATAATAAAATACTTAAATTCACCTTTTCTAAACGTGCATAAATTCTATGGTTTTCCAGGTAACTCGACGAGGTAGCTAGATAATTCACAATGAAAGCACATTTATCACAGACCACTCTAGAGTAAATTGACATATACATTCTAGACCCTAAAAATTATGATTATTTTATCGATTAAAAAAATTACTCCCGTCAGAATGTGATGAAATTTTAATTAAATTTTCCTATGTAGATATATGAAAATTTTTATTGAATTTTTTTGGTACATTTTGGCTAGTTTTAAATATTGACAATATAATTTGATTTTTCTGGCTCTTGGTATGTTTGTATAAGCAATATATAGTGATTATTGTAAACAACAAAATAATGGACACTCAACCGCTAATCAAAGAACCCTAGTTTGATTCCTACTCTGATAACTAGGCTATTTTAAGAATGTACGGTATGACGTATCTGAGTTCGTCCCCTAATCAAATTGTACTCAACATTTTCTGTAAGGTTTAAGTTAATTTTCCTAACATCTATTAAGGATAATTAAAGTGGATTTTTTGAGTCAACTACGTACATCCGCACTCGACTTAACCGTCCCTGTGGTGTAGTGCTCATTGAACCTGGCTACGAACCTAGGGATCCCAGGTTCAATTTCCGGCTGGTAACTTAGGTATTTTTCCCAAAAGGGGAATTACCCCAACGCTCTCCAGGATTTGATTAGTTTGCCTTAATTTAGGTTTAAGTGTTTCCATTGGTTCCACACCCTCATACTCACCATCACCATCACCATCACCTCATCAAGACATGGAAAGAGCCTCCACAGAAAGGATGTACGATTAGTACATTCAGATATCCCCTGGACAACGGTACATTAGTACGGACGAATCATTCCAATACTGGGCTAAGAATGCTGCAGCCCAGACGCGCAAAATTAGAACATGACTTAAAAAAACTAAAATAATTATATACATAATACCCCACCCCAATAACTCAGTTGTCAACATTAATCACTATGAAAAAGAATACACTCCCCATCTTCATAATCACTATCATCACATCATATCATTGCGGGTACGACATTTAGACAACCTCCTATGGTTTACTCTGGCAAAGCTATTTGTCACCAGGGTGGCTAATATTCTACACATAAGGTGACCGGACTTGGATATCATGTCCCTCCCGGTAACATATGATATAAGATTTTTAAAAAAATTTGATACTATTTCATGAGACTTAAAATATTCTTAATTTCTGAAACATACAAATTTCCTTCAGTTGCGCCCATACGGGGCACAGGGACTATAAACTTTTGTGAGCTTCTGATAAACTCCAAACAGGTACTCAAATTAATACTGTGCACTTTCAGTACGTCGTAGTCCATTCAACCATGAATGTGAGAATGTCACCAATCACTTAGTCAACATTTTGTGTTGATGCGTTGAATGACAAACATCAATTATCTTGAAGCTATCGTTCCTCAGAGCATGAGTTCAACGTATTGTAAGCTTGGCTTAAGAGATGGAAAAAAGGGGGTGAGTTAGGGTAATATGGACTCAAAGGTGTCTTAACCATGACTGCCATCAGCGGTAATGATACGGGACTCGAGGTTATAACCAAATCGGTTAAGGGATAACGTACGCTAAGCAACGAACAAATGGATTAACATCCCGGGTGGGTGCATCATCGGAACGCTGTTCAGACATCGTGTCGCGATGCAGATCAGGGGAGAGGTCCACCGCCCTTGACACATTAATTAGTTGATCGTGCGTGGAAGGTTTAAGGTATCTTATATGGACACCTTCCTCAATGAACCTTCTGGGAAATTTAGGGCCACGTCTGGTATGTAGACTATTATCCGACGATGCCTAAGGATAGGTACTGGACCTCTCTTAGAAGTTTTGGCTGCTATGTTCTTAAACAAGGAAAAAGGTTATAGCTCCTCTCACATCTAGCAACAAGACGTTGTGGTTGGATCTACATAATCTATTCAGTGAAGATAAGAGTTATGCTCTTGAGAATACACTCACTGTGGTATGCTCCTGGGATGCTGTCTGGGAGTATCAGTAGTTTGGCCAATTATGGCAAAGAAATAAAAGAGGACAGATTACACTGATGCTCAATATTAAAAGCTGTTACTTGTTAGAAATCAGAAACAAATGGTACAAAATAACTAAATAAGAGTGGGTAGTATTTTGCACGTTAGGCTTAAGTCTATTCATGTTAACATGCATGAGAGTAAGTAGAGAAATTTGACTCTTAAATAGAGCATTCCAAGAAAACTGAAGAGTATTGCCTTCAGAACACCCAAATGATAAGAAGTAAAAGAAGGGCAAAACCTATTGCACAAAGACATGGGTAAAACCTGAGATACTATCGTGATCTTGATTTGGGAGGGTTCCTTTTAAAGTATTTAGCTTTGATGGAAGAACAGCTGGATTGATTATCCCGATAAGCAGTTATGTGAGGGATTATAGAAATGTATGTTTTCCGCCTCATTTTGAATTGTTAATAATGTTGAGCCGACCCAAAACACAATCGGAGTTCTCCGAGATGTTAGACTTTTGTTAAGATTCCACCACGTCGTTAACTTTATGAAAATATCATGTGGCGCTATTATATTAAATAATATTTTTTTAAATAAATAAAAAAAAATTATTAGGTTTCAAATAATTCTTTAGCCCAATTTTTTTTAAATGATGCTTTCAACGTTCCAATTAAATAATGGCAACGCATCTCTGCTCAATTTAGCGTTGATGACAGACTGACGTTTAGGTCACAGCGACCAACACGTCTTTATGTCACCGGCCTTAGCCTACAATTCGATTTGTTGGTAAGTATCTTTTCAATATAATTACAGTAAATAGATGGTCAAATTTATAATATACAAGTTATATTATAACATAAATATTTAATTTTTGCATTTTCAGAAAATATTAAGAATATTATACAGATTAACGAGCAAATTTGAAAAAAACATAGACAGTTTATAATAACATATTTGTGATCTTGTTATGTTAAGTAAAGCACCATTTGTTTGTATGTATATGACTTTATGTGTTGGTATAATCTCTTATACAATATACAGTATATATATTTAAAGAAAAAATTATATTATATACTTGGTAAATCATATTTTTATAAATAACAAAAGATATTTTTTTAAATGTTGCCTATTATTTTGCGCCAACACATTTTTTAAATATTATTTTGCACCTAGCCCTCCCAGACTTATTAATATTTAGACAAAATAGTTGGAAACAAATGTTGAGACATCAATTTTTGTTTAGTAGCTTAGGGAAAACCCTCTTTAACATTATGTCCTGCAATAATTTCTATAGTACGTACAAAATAGGAATGGAAATTATTTTAAATATTAATATAAAAACAAGGCTTCATAGGCTTAGGCTACAGACATACCTAAGGATAGACGATATATCCAGACTAACATTTCTTAAAAAAATCTAGGTTTTTTTATAATGGGTCACTATATAAGATAAAATCAATTGTAAGATAATCCACACCACCGTGGTATTAAAACTTCACATGTGAGACAATCATGTAGATTGATGTTTTATTTTCTGTTCATTCTCTCGACTATAAAATTTCATCAAATTCACAAATATTGTCATAGTAATAATGATGAAATAAATTATTACACTTGAGAGATAATTTAAATTTCTTTGTTTTAAGGTCAAGCAAGTAAAACTAACGAACAAAAGTAGCTTTATTGTATTACCAGCTATGTTTGTCATATTAGAGGTTTGGGGTTTTAATTATGGACACACTAATTTTAAAGTAACCTGTTATTAGAATTTTCTCAACTTTACATAATGTATTGGGAATAATTTGATTTTAAAATTTAGTTTACATTACACTATTAGAACAGGTTCAGTGAGAGTATAATGCCCTAAACCCATTGGCTATTGTTGTTGGTCACTGTGTTTTATATATATATAAAATTTGATAAGCCCGTTTCCGGTAATATAAATTACGAGGAAGTAACTGAAGAGATTTTGACAAACGACCATTCGTTTTAATGGTTAGGAGTCTTGGATGTCTGTAAAAATAATAGTTTACCACTAAAACCCGATCTTCACATATAATTTTCAGTTTTTCATTATTTGTTTAATTACCATTTAAACCGTTATTTGCTGCATAGCTGTAAATCTCTAAATAAAATATATCTCTTTGGCTAAAGAATAATAACTCAATCTTTATTTGTTGGTCCGAACACATCACAATTTTCTTTTGGATGAATATTTCTCTCTGGATGCTGGTCGTAACACATCTAGATTGAGATTCATAATTTAGGGAAACATTAATTTTGTAATGTTAATTATCATTTAAATAAATAATACTGAGCATAATTCGTAAATTAAAAGGTTAAGTTGTTAAGCTCGTGAACATATTGTTTACGTTTTGTTTCGCGCCTGATAAAATGATGTTTAAATATTGTCTTGGTATATATTTTAACTGATAAAATGATCTTGAATAATGTTTTAAAATAGCCATTTTTAGCTAAGTATGAGATTTGGTGCTCATTTTTTCAAATAATGAGTTTTGATGTTCATTTTAGCAAATAGTAACACAATACAAATACATAAGCTAAGCTATGTTTTCATTTTACATCTTAATTTTGAGGATATGATATTTAAAAGAGTAATGTTTTGTGTACCCCATATATATTTCACATTCTTACAAATACATTTAAGTTCACATGTTGGTACTTAATTTTGAAGGAATGATATTTCAAAGAACCGTAATGTTTTGTGTATCACATCTATGTTTTCACATTCTCTCTTTCTATCTGACACTCTCTCTCTCACTCTCTCTCCCCTAATACACACTCTATAACACATTTTTTAATGTAATATTCTTTCGGGTGACCTGGTGGTTTAGGGGTAAGGTGTCAGACTTCTGTGCTGAAGGTTCGGGGTTCAATCCTCGGTCCCGGCACAGATTTATCTGATTGCCAAATCCTTCCTTCACCTCTGACAAGATGTGTATTAATCACAACTTGTGAATGTGAGGAATGCCAGGCCTCCACCGTGGTTCGGATCCCACGTTAAACTGTAGGTCCTCCATTTCATCTCACAATCACCCTACCATTACACATTAGCTTAAGTGCGTATAACCCGAACGGGCAGTAAGACGCGGTGTTAATAATAATAATAATAATAATAATATTCTTTCATTCTCTCTCTCACACTCCATCCCTCTTTATCATACACTCTCTGCCCCCACATATACCATCTGTCAAACAATTTCACTCACATTATCATTATTATAGTTTCTCTCTTAAGCTTTCTCTCTCAATCAATCTCTCTTTTTCTAACGCCCTTCATCCCTCAAACGCTCTCTCTCTCTCTCTCTAGAAGGTTCTATCTCTTTAATACCCGCTCTCAAACTTTTCTCTATCAAACTCCTTCTCTTTCAAATTCTCTCTAAAGCACTCTCACTCTCTATCTCAAACTCTCTCACTCTCTATTAAAGTTTCTTTCTCAAATTTTCTAAATTACGCACACTCACTCTCTCTATTTTAATCCCTATTATCACTATCACAAATTTACTCCCTTTCAAACTCACTCTCTCTCTCTCGAATTCAATCTCTTTTAAACTGACTTTGTCTCAAACCCACTCTCTCAATTTCTCTTTCAAACTCTCTCAAACGATCTCTTTCCTAAACTCTCTAACTCTCTCTCTCACTCTAATGTTATTTCTATAAACTAATCTCTCTCTCTAACTCTCTCTCACACGCCCTTACAATTTCTTTCTCTTTCACACAATATCCCTCCCAAAATTATACACTCTCTCCCTCTCACACATACACACACACACAAACTCACATTCTCACACACTTTATCACGCATTCTCCCTCATATATTTTCTTTCTCTCTCATATACACTTTCTCACACACACACACACACACACACACACACTATCTCACACACTCTCACACACTCTCTCTCCCCCATTCTCGTCCACACACTCTCTCCCACACTCTCACCCACACACTCTCTCACACACTCTCTCACTTTATCTCATACACAATTATAGTAAATAATAGTAAATAAAATATCTCTGGTTACAAATAATACCTCAACTTTTACTTTAATGGTGTAGTACAATAAATATAAAGGTCACTGCACTTATGTGTATAGTTATTAAACAAACCGATGATATAAGGTTAAAAAAAAGTTTTTTGATTTTTATCCTTCATATTCTTTATATTTAAATATTTTCCTCTGCTTTTTTGTATAAATTGATTAAACCTTTTCCAATTATTGAAATTGCATGAAAATTACTGAACCGATTTTGACAAACGACCGCTCATTTTTAAGGTTAGTGGTTCAAGATGTCACCAAAAGTAGTAGTTTCCAATGAAAACGTTATTTTAAAAATGAGTTTTCAGCGTTTCATGCTTTGTTTACATCTCCATGGAAATCCTGATTTGTGTTTAATTTAATATAAGCAAATAAAATGTTTAGTTTTTTTTGTAAAAAATACTAACAGTGAATGTATAGAGAGCTGGGAGAGGGGTCATTTTAAGGTTCTCTTCGTGGCGTGAAGGGGGAGAATATAAGTGTTGATTCAAATTAGACACCGAAAGATAAATATCAAAATTTTGAATAGTAAAGTTTAATTAGAAAGTCAAGTGAAACTTATTATATATAATATATATCGTTTCAAAATAAAAAGTTTAAAATACAATTTAGTGAAAAAATCTGCAACCATCACTGCAACGATCCCTTGGCTATTTTATAATTCAGTAAGTTTAATTGACTAAGGAATTGTTAAAAAAAAATTACTACTTTAAATACAATTTTTGACACATCTATTGACATCTGTAAAAATGTATTCTGAAATATTGTGTGAAGTTTTTAGACAATCTAAAAAATAAAAATATTTCTAGAGTTATTTGATTAAAAATAAAACATTTGTAACTATTTATTTGAGAGTGTTACAAAAATGTTATCTATTACCACAACATTCTATGGCGAGGTGGTTTATTAAATTCATTATGATGATAATATCTTTTTCATTCCTTTATAGACATTTTAATGTTGTAATGTAAAAATGTTCCTTGCATGGTATCCAATGCGAGTTTATTGTTATGTTGAAATTAGAAGACTGGTCGGTACCACAACATTTGTAATAATATTTTGAGCATTATAAAATTGTTTTGAATATCTAAACACTAAATATTAACATAATTATTCAGTAGGAATAGGTTTAGTGTAAACTTCATTTTGAATTTATAATATACTATTTTATTAAAATTACCGAACCAGAGCTTACTTAAATAGTATTTTACTAATACACATTAAATAACTATTATTGTAATTATCAAATTTGTATATATGACTACTAAATATAAATACTGTTTGTGCCACAGATTGATAAAAATGTTATAATAATCCATTTTAATAATATTTTAACGGTTTATTTAGTGAAATTTCATTAAATAATAGAACAATATTTATGAAAGCTTCTATCTTAATGACATGCTTTAAGTCATTCCCTTTAAAGAATACATGGATTGAAAAAACCCTCACGAATAATATGGAATATATCACTAGGCTATTTAAATTCGGTTTCATCGACCTACATGTATCAAAAAACTAACACACGTTTACTGTAAACTATTTACAAATTTATACTTAGGCTTATTAAATGTTTGTATTTTATCATTAATTAAAATGAACTTTAAAAACAATGAAAATTTTATTTCAGTTATTTTTTTTTCCAAACACATTAAAAAGAGCCCCGTAGTTAAATATTTACTTACAGATTTTTAATTGCATGCTTATAACCCATTAAATTATTATTATTGGATATTGTTTTTGGGTAAGCCTATTATTCAAATCTTTTACTTAATTAAATGTGTTTATAAAATACTACAAAAGTCAAAGCTATATAAAGGGGTTGTAATAAACAATTTAAAAATATTTAACAAATGGAGAGTAAAAAATTTTTTTTTATAAACTTACTGCAATAAAAAATATAACATTTAAAAATGATTTATATATATTTCTTACAAATAATACGTAGTACTTAAATGTTTAAGCATAGTTATCAAATGATCAAATACATTTATGTCATAGATATTACAATTAACATTTTTATCAATATTTTTTTAATTAATAAAAATATAGAATTACAATCAATGAGTTGTTAAAATCCTTTCCGAGATAGAATACAGCGTTAAATCACTCACTCACCGGTGATATCAGCGGCACCTCTCGCCGACAGGATGACCAGCCACATTAACGGCAGAGCATGACGTTGTTGCCCCATCTGTCAGACTTAAGACGACCACCGTAGATACCAGACAAAAGAGAGAGACGGAAGGAACAACAAGTTCTCTTCAGTAGCGCGCGGACCGGAGACGCGAGTGCGAGAAGAACGACGGAGGTTGCGAGATCTTCTGGACCGAGAGGAAGTTCATGTCATGGCGCGTGCCGCATCACGACTGAGGCTGCTGTGTTGTGCGCCCGGCGATCTCTCCTCCCCATACACATACACATACACAAATATACGTGCAGGATCAAACGGAGGGACAGAATATAACGAGAGCCAAGGGGGGAAAAAAAACCTTCGCCAGGACTGAGCATGCGCTGGTTTCCCGCGTGGCAACCCTATTCCCTGTGGAACATGTTTACAACAGAGGCTGGATGTGATCTCGTGATCTCCCTTCTCCAGCTCTATACCTTTCTTTCTAGTCACATCATGCAGTTTATATATATATATTTATTTATTTATATATTATTATATATTTATTTTATATATAATATAACTATAAAGCTACATGGCTGACTCACTCACTAATTCATTCACTGACATTAAAGTTTACCTACTTCCAGATGAGCTAGAAACTTGAAATTTGGCAAACTTATAGCTTTTAGCCTTTAACCGACGGTAAAATTCTAAAAATTAAAAAAAAAATTCAAAATGGTGGAGCAACTTTAAAGTCAGTGCGGACCTTTCTTTGGAGGTTTCTTGTGGCTAGATGGTAAGACATATCAAAAAAACGGATTGCACCAGCAGCTACGGATATGGTGAGCTCCACCGGTTTTTGTCGTATCTCCATCGGTTATACCTTAGATAGAGCTAGCTTTTTTTTTAATTTTAGGTAAATCTAACATATTTTTACACAATTTTTTTTTAAATTTTTTGACACACTATGGGACAGCTAGGATAATAAAATTTGGTAGCCACATCCAATTTCCATAAGCAAACCGAATTTGATGATTCTATAAGCATGTAGAAACTAAAATAATGTGTGAAAAATATAATAAAATACGGGTAACTTTAAGTTGTTACGTTCAAAACAACGCTGGAATTACATTAGTTTACATCCACTTAGAAAGAAAACTCACTCGGGGTTTGAGGGCGGAGCCCCAACGAGCAAAGCGAGTGTATATATATGTATATATGTATATTTATGTATATATATGTTTTTAAAATAAAATAATTATATATGTGTAATTTTATATATATATACATATATGTATATCACTATATTATATTTTAGGAACGATATACATATTATAAGTAAGTATAAATTTTAATTGTTTGTTAATATACTATACTTATGACTATTTATATATGTTATTATATATATTAATGATATTATGAAGGTTATAAGTTATTTATATATACAGAAGTAAGTAAATTCTTTGTATATAGAAGTACGTAAATACTTTATCTTCACAATTATGTAAATACGCTATACATAATATGTAACAGAATGTTTTTATATAGTCCTATATACCTGAGAACATAATATATTAACGAATGAATTATACAGTATATATATAGGTCAACCATATATGCACGTAAGACATGTGATATACAAATATATGGGTACATATTATATATGTTAATGGCAAAGTGTGTAATCCAGGGATTCTATAAAATGCATAGATTTTCTATATAATTCCTAAGTGGTTATAGCAAAGTATGAAATAAATTAGTTTTGCTATTGTATTTCATACTTTTCTTAGGAAATGTATAGAATAACCAATCATTATATATTACCGAGAACAATAGCTAGCCTAACCTAACCTAGTCTTACCTTACCTAACTACCCTATTCTAAAATAACCTAACCTGACCAACTTAAATCATAGGAATTATGCGAACCTGCAAGAAAATGGCGCGAGACTTACATAGAACTGCATAAAAGAATTGATAACATATTCCGGGACTTCAAAAAGATAAAGAACTTGAAAATAAATATGAAATATAATAGAAAAACTCGTTTATTTCATACTTTGCCAAAACCACTCTGGCATTATATAGAAAGTCTAGGCATTTTATAGAACGCCTGGATTTCACACAATGCCATGACATATATATATGTATATGTATATATATATAGGGCGTAGTTATATTTTATCTATATATAAGCAGGTGGGTGAATTTATAATTGTATATAGGTATGATATATGTTAATGTTCGTAGATGCTTTACACCACATTTATACAGTATTTAAATTATTTAAAAGTAGAACTGCATAAGTATGCTTTATATATATGTACAAATATTTACCCAAACTATTTTTGTTCTTAGTACTATCCAATCTAGATCGTTAGAATCTTTTTATCAATTATAAAAGTTACTGAAATCATTTTCATGTATGTATACTTCAATTCTAAAAAAATAAATAAAATATCAACATATATAAAATAATATTATTAAAGTAAAATTATTTATGTTGACCTCAAAGATAAAATAGGTTGTATAAAGTGTACATTTGCTAAAAGTTATTACGTAACAAGATTCCAATGTAGAACTAAGTCGATATAATTCACCACGAAGTTGTGTGTGCCAAATTTTAGATATGATTATGTAAAATTGATACCAGGTGAGCTAAATTGTAGAACAATAGGTAAAGCTGTGTGCAAGGGGGGTTAAGTGTGAATGTGAATGGGGGAGGAGAAAACGGGAGGATAAAGGCGGATTAATTGAATGATTACGTAAAATAAATTCTTGCACTAGTTTTAAAGCTGTATCCTAGCATGGGAATTATTAATGAAAATTAAATATACATATTGATTTAACCCATTTACAATGTAAATAGTAATCTAGACAGTGTCTTTGCAGTCTGAAGAATTAGACTAGCATTGTAGTTGGTTTTCGTTGATGGGCAGATAGAGGCTAGAATATATGTTTTTATGAGAAGTAGTTTTCAACATGAATTATTTTTATTGTTTAGAGGCCCGTCGACACAGCGAGGTCATTATGGAATTCAACATGAAGTTGTGGGTTTGTTTATTTAATCTCCTTCATAAAAATATGGGTACATTTCTTCTAAGATACCTTTTAAATCCTGATCCTTTGGCTTACGAAATGTTAGAATTTCTAGTTGTCATCCCATTTAGGTCTTGTTTCAATTATTATATAGCTTACATAAACGTATAACATAGTAAATATTAATTATTACAAACTAAATTGAGCAATTTAAAATGTTAATTATATATTTTTTAAAGCTGCACATTTTAAGAAGAGTAACGTTTCCTACAAAAAATAACAATTGCATGGATCTAAACATATAACAATTAATTATATTTTATTGGCCTATCGAATGGCACTTAATAAGTTTCAATACTAGTTTTTAATGTAGGCCTATTTAATTTAAATTAACTAACGTTATTAATAACGGATAGAAATAAATATGTTATAGCTTTCACAATGAAAAGAAAATCACTGCTCACTTACTTATTCAATGGCATCAGGAACTCAAAAGTTAATGGTCAAACTTACAAAAGTATCTCGAGCTAGTTCCATCGAGTGCCCTCATTAAAGCCTATTCACACCCTATCTCTTTTAGGTTCATTCTAATGGTATCCTCCTATCGGCATCTATGTCTTCCCGATAGTTTGTCCCCATTGGGTTTGCCAATCAGTATCCTGGACAAGGTTCTAGAGTCTCCCATTCACCCTGCATGTGCTTCCCACCATAATCACAGATAACACCTGAGAGTAATGCTAATGGAAAAATAGGAACACTTTTCATACTGTTAAAAAGAGGATAGCACCACTGCAACCACTAGGCAAACAGAAGAAGATTCACGTTACTGTCACCAGGCAAAGAAGAATACACTTCAAATTGCTGTCACCAAGCAAAGAGGAAAACACTTCAAATTGCTGTCACCAGGCAAAGAAGAACTCACATTACACTTCTTTCATCAGGCAAATAGGAAAATACTTAATACTGTTGTTACCAGGCAAAGAGGAAATCATTTCAAATTGCTGTCACCAAACAACGAGGAAAACCCCTCATATTGCTGTCACCAAGTAAAAAGGAACTCACATTACATTTCTTTCACTACGCAAATAGGAAAATACTTTACACTCTTGCTACCAAGCAAATAGAAAAACACTTCACACTGCTATCACAAAGCAAAGAGGAAAACACCTTAAATTGCTGTCACCAAACAACGAGGAAAACACCTCATATTGCTGTCACCAAACAACGAGGAAAACACCTCATATTGCTGTCACCAAACAACGAGGGAAACACCTCATATTGCTGTCACCAAACAACGAGGAAAACACCTCAAATTGCTGTCACCAAACAACGAGGAAAACACCTCATATTGCTGTCACCAAACAACGAGGAAAACACCTCAAATTGCTGTCACCAAACAACGAGGAAAACACCTCATATTGCTGTCACCAAACAACGAGGGAAACACCTCATATTGCTGTCACCAAACAACGAGGAAAACACCTCATATTGCTGTCACCAAACAACGAGGAAAACACCTCAAATTGCTGTCACCAAACAACGAGGAAAACACCTCATATTGCTGTCACCAAACAACGAGGAAAACACCTCATATTGCTATCACAAACAAAGAGGAAAACACCTTAAATTGCTGTCGCCAAACAACGAGGAAAACACCTCATATTGTTGTCACCAAACAACGAGGAAAACACCTCATATTGCTGTCACCAAACAATGAGGAAAACACCTCATATTGCTGTCACCAAGCAAAAAGGAACTTACACTACATTTATTTCACTAGGAAAATAGGAAAATACTTCACACTTTTGTCACTAAGCAAAGAGGAAAACACTACAAATTTCTGTCACCAAATGAAGAGGAAAACACTTCAAATTGCTGTCACCATGAAAAGAGGGAAACCCTTTAAATTGCAGTCACCAGGCAAAGACGAACTCACATTACATTCTTTCTTCAGTCAAATAGGAAAAAACTCCTATATACTTTACATTTCCTCCTTCAGACAAAGAAGTAAGTTTAGTGGTTACCTCTTAAAGAAAAATAATCGTCAACACCAAACTCGCTAAAACTTTTTTTTAAAGGGCGGATTGATGTATATAATTTCAAAGATATGGGTAAGGTACCAAAACAGGGAAAATATTGGAAAGTAAATTTAAACAGTATTTTATTTATATTTCTCAAAGTAAATATACAAAAAAAAATTTTAAGACTTATTATAGTCACAGTAAATTATTTATTTAAACATGATCCTCATAATGAATTTTAGTAAATAGTAACCAGATTAATTATAGCTCGTTTGAGTTAGGTTTTTTTTTCAAACGAATGAATAAATATACTGCCAAATGATTTTATATGTTTAAATGAAAGAACGCTTGCCTCTTTCATCACAGAGTTTCTGCATCATAGACATCCAAATTGAAATATAAAAATGTTCACAATTAGTTTCAAGCCAACCAATAACATTACGGTAGTAGCATGACGTCATTATCTTAAATTTGTCAGGCGTTACATAAAACCTGATGAATGATCCATCAAAGAAAATATCACAACGCCTTGTTTTCGTCGAACAAACACAATTCACTCAAAGAGAAGTTAGAAATACATGTATAACACCCATATAATTAACGTGATGTACCTCTTGAAAGTTTCACTCTTTTATTGGTGATAAAAAAAAAAGAAGATAAATTAATTACTATCAAGTTGTCGCCATGGGCGTTATTGACAAGCCAATTACCGACAGTAAAAATTGCCAATTACTGAACTAGTGTCGCTTTGTTCCATGGTCTCCGATCGCTGTGAACTGTGAAATCCTGTTGACGCACCCTGACTGACACACAGAGTAGCCCCCTTAACCCTCCACCCCTCTTTCCCACACTTCTACGATCCCTTTTTTCCTCTCCCACAACAAAATGTTAACAATGTTACTCTCTGGAATCCTCTACGTCCTCTTCAAAAGAGATTCAAAAACAAACAAATATCTGCGCGATGGCATGGGACGAGTTTTGGACATACACGGTTAACGTAGGTTTCTGTTTTAGAAATTTATTTCAAATATAGAGGCTTAACATACAATTAAACGGGTTTGGATGAAAAGGAACTGTGGGAAGAATATTATTTATACTACACCTTTCAATAAGGTAGGTCCTCACCTTACGCGGTTAATTCATTAAGAATATTTTCAAACCATTTTAAAAATCGCGTAGTTCAAATAGTGCTTATATACGATGTAATTGTCTTTATATATATGTATATATATACTATAATATGACCCTTTCAAATAATAAGGTTTAGTTTATAAAAATAAACAAGTAAAATGGTGATGACACATTTAGTTGGGTGTAATTTTACTAGTAACGCCATCTATGATAATTAATGTGACGGTTGATAGATGGTGCTGCTAGTCGTATATATAAGTACCACAACCGCGTAACTAGAACCTGTTTAAGTCGAATATTTAGGCTACTGTAATTGATTTTACTTACGTACGCCATTGATTCGATTATTTTATTAGTGGTTTAAATCATATTTAGGTGTTCCTACAAATATAGTTTCGGGAACTTATGTTTATAGTTTCTCATTTGTTGATAAAAATTGCTTTCTTGAGGAACGAGCTATTATGAGTGCCTGTGAGACCAAATAAGGTCATCATTGAGGCCTATCTAGTGGGCTCAATGTCTGAACACATGTCAACAGTTATTGAGTAATTTTCATGAACATAGCGGCATTTGATGACAAACTTTTTAAATGATGAGAAAATGTTGTCATTAAATTCCAGGACACTCTTGACAGATTTTCAACAATTGTTGATATCACCGTTTGAAGAAAATTAAACTCTATGTTTATACTAGAACAATTTTTTTTTTATTTTGACCAAAAAAGATTTCGATATAAAAACTGCAAAAACACTGGTTTTATCTCGCGTTTCCTGCATCCCCAAATTAAGTGTTTTAGTTTTAACACCGAATCTTACTAACCGGTCAGATAATTTAAAATTTTACCAAATACTTTAAATGCGTTGAGGATTAGAACGTTTGAAGTTATAGAAATGTAACCACATTTGGGTTAAGGAATATTGTTGGGCAATTTAGGAAAAATTGCCCTCACTACACCCGATCAGATTTTGAGCACCTATCACTCCATCATCAGTAGTCCAGTTTGTTGCGAGATTAATGCCTTAGACTATGCAGCCACCAAGGTGGGTTTATTGTTCTAGTCTGGTTTGGTTTTATGGTAACGAGGAGCTTGTGGCTAGAATAACGATGGATTGTACAGGATGTGTCTTATACTTAAATGTTTCCTACTCCCTATACACGAAAATGATGGTACCTCTTATCTAAATTTTACCTTCATCATCCTTAGGCTATTTTTTATCCAGCCCCCCGTCTTACTACCCGTTCGGATTATACGCTAGGTAATAATCACTCTTATCGGTTAGGGATGAGGAAGTTTGAATCTAGACGAAGTGAACCCGCACTTGCGTGAAGGAAGAGTTGATAACCATCTAGGAAAAACCACCCCAGTTCACCAGACCAAGATTCGAACCTTTATCTCCACATCCTCAGCAGTCTAGCTCACACGAAACAAGCGCGTTAGCTTACTACTCCACCGAGGTGGGTTTAGGCTAATAATTTAATTAAAATACCTATGGGGTAAAAAAGTTTTCTTGGAAGCAAACGTTAAGTTCGCCTATTGAAAAGCCTTTAGATATAATTAAATTATACTATATTTAAATTATACTATTTTACTATTTTATTATTTTATATTTATTTTATTTTTTATTTATTTTTATTTATTTTATTTTTATTTATTTTTTATATATTTTTTTTTATTTTATATTGTTTTATATTTACTATTTTAAAAAGGGACATTTTGGTGAACAAATTCTTTATTACTAGACAATGGCTGTAAATAATTAAAAATTGGTAATGTCTTAACCAATAAAATAAAATAGTAATACCACTGGAATTATAAGCTCATATTTCTATTGAATTATAGATATATTTCTTTAAAATTTAAATAAACATATCTGTTAAATAGGACTTTATATATTAGCTTTTATATAACCAAGAGGTATAGAATATTATAAAAGCTCTTTCAATACCAGAGCTTATATGAATATCAATTTTATACTATTAATAGATTATGTCCATTCATTCTTTTATTTTTTTCCATTCATAACCTCCCCCCCTACCCCCCTCAAAAAAAGTAGAAAAATATAAATCAGAGAGGATACGAACAGACACTTCATTTGTGCGAGAATGGAAAAAGGCACCCCTCTCACCAACCACCCTTATTATTTTTTTTATCTCCTCTTTGGCCTTTTGTTTCAAACCAAGCGGAAATTTTTCTTTCCTCCATAAAACCCTATTAAACGTCCTCTTTCTATGACTTACAACCTCTGCAACCTCCGTCCCATCTTTCTCACCTCCCGATAACAGGAATTCAAATAGAAGTTGGGTTAAAATATTCATATTCCTGACACCAGGTGACTTCATTCCTATGTAAAATATGATTGCTGTGGAGAACCCTATTCTTTATATTTCATCCTATTAAATTACTTACCAATTTTTTTTTTACTCTCTCTTTCTTTCTTTTTTTAAAGGGCTGGTGACAACAGGTACTAAATATTATTACTATCTTACAATAGAGATATATTTCATAAGTTATTGTATTAAACGCTTCGACTTTTAAGCCTTCATTTATTTACTCCTTTCTATTATCATCGCACTGTTTCCTTCAAAGTAAAATTTTTACATAATAAATCTGTATTAAGTATGATTGATGCATCTATAAGCTAAAGTCATTAATTTAATTTATAATAGAATACTTAATTTTTTTTTTAACAGTGGAAATTAGATTTAAAATGACATTATTTATGGGAAAGGCATTGTTTTACAATGTTATAAGATATATTTTGATTAAAGTTTTATTATTTGAAAGCCTCTTTATTATATGAGATTTAAATACTCAAGGAATGAATTAATTAAATAATCAAAGTTTATTGTATTTTATAAGTTTACACATTTCTTAAATTACTAATTAATACCTAACGCTTTTATTAAAAATTTACTTTGGAGCAAACAAATTTTTTTTCTGATTTTAGGGGAGGAAACATAATTGACAAAAAAATATTGCTCTAGTAGATATATTTAGTCTAAGCCCCTACACATAATAGAATATTTATCGTGAACATTACTAGCATTTTATAATAAGCATTTTAAATGAAGGGAAACAAATCCTGTTAAAATTTACCATCTACATGAGAAATATTAAAGAACTGTTGATATATCTATAAAACTAAAAGTATCTATTGAAGCAATATTTTATACATTATGGCCTGAATAGTTTTTTATTCTAAAAACATAAAAAAGCAATCCTACTTGAATTTTATATCTCATCATCCTAATTCTAATAAATTGGTTTACATTATTATATATTTAACAGCATTATCATGAGATAAAGTTAGGATACAATATTAGTTGTCAACTTCATGAGCTTTGGGAGTGGATAGGGGATGTAAACGTATCACAACCAAGAACAAAATTGGAGCAGTGAGAAGATCAGTTTTGAGTTTCGTGGGTCAGATAATATGAGTAGGGAACAACGGTATTAAAAAGATTAACAGACTCACGTTTAGGCTGGCTCTGACTGGTAAATAAATTTATTTGCTGGGTTAAAAATACAGTTTACAATTTATAGAGGTGTTTTTTTAATGAAAATTTTGTGAGGTATAGTCGATTACATAAAAAAAGATTTTACAGTAAAGATTAATAATTAAATTTTATACATTCTTTGTGGTCAATTAACATATCTATAGTTAGTAATATCCAAGGGCTCTTGATTTAAGTGAGATTTTAAAACCTCTTACACTAGCTAATAATTCTTAATTAAGTTTAAATGGTTTCAGTGAGTATATAACCATTAGTGTCACATATAAGAAGTTTTAAATTGTAATTTGTTTTTCTGTGTGGGCTGTCAACCAAACTCATCCTACCTCTAAAATTCTTATTTAAAATTTCAGCAGGAAATAGAACACATATTTCCTTAGTCTCTAATTGAGGGTGTACCAATGATTTTGTTTACAAATCACATCCAAAATTATTTTGGTTTATATTTTAGTTTAAATTCATGTTTCAAACAAATCTTTGAAAGGCTTATATTCTTTGAATTTAAAAATAACATCTGAATATAGGAATCAAACCCGGGACCTTTTAATATTACAGGTCCTGTATTCGATCACCGTGTCCAGGTATCATTTTTATATTTAAAGAATATGATAGTTAATTTCTGCTATAAACGTAAGTAGTAACTATAATTATATATCTATGACTAATTAATTATTCTAAACGTTGTAACTAATATCTAATTTGAGTTTTGTAAAGATAATAGCAATTTAAAAAAAAATATAATTCAGAAGAAATATCAGAAAATTACAGCCATAGGTTTTAATCGAAATCTTTAAATACGTAACATGATATCTATATCTGCAAAATACAGCTTTTACCGTGATGAATAGAGTAATTTTGTATCCTAGCACATACAGAAGGTATTCATTTTTAATGGGTATACGTACAGTATATAAATGTTATTTTTCCTAACACGTGCAAGAAAATGTAAAAGAATGAATTTGGATCAGTTGCCATTAGCCATATCAGATCCAAAACCCACATTCGGACATGCAACATTAAAAGTACGATACACAAACCTGTGAGTAGTCTTGAACATATAAGTTTTTTAATCAATAGAATGTTGTTATAAGTGATAGAAAAACTGGTTTGAGTAAATGAAATAACTTTAAGTTTTGTAATATGTTGAAATTTAACCAATAATTGCATTGTTCTTTATAAATATGGGTAAGACTTTGATTTTATTCACAAATGGATATTTGGAGCACCTTTTAGAAAATAGAATTATATTCTAATTTCGCTCTCATCAATAAGATGCTTTCATATTATTAGTTTAATTATATAGATATTGAAAGACTATCAAAATTGACAGCAATATATATCATAACTTGATGTACGAATACAAGATACTAGATCTAGTAGAATTTCCTACATCTCCGATATCCGTAAAATAAACTGTGGTATAAATATTAATGAGTAATTCTTAGCTTAAGATACTACAATATTACTACTCACTCTATGGCATCAGGAACTCAAAAGTTAATGGCCGCACTTACAAATTAAGCAACCTATACCCATCATGAGCTAGTTCTATCCAGTACACCTCATTACATCTTACCCCTATAATGAGATAGTTCTATCCAGTCCACTTCATTACACCCTACCCCTATCTTGAGCTAGTTCTATCCAGTCTACCTCATTACACCCTACCCTAATCTTGAGATAGTTCTATCTAGTCCACCACATTATACCCTATCCCTCTTGAGCTAGTTCTATTCAGTCCACCTTATTACATACTACACTTATCTTGAGCTAGTTCTATCCAGTCTACCTCATTACACCCTACCCTAATCTTGAGCTATTTCTATCCAGTCCACCACATATACCCATCCCCTTGACTAGTTCTATCCAGTCCACCTTATTACATCCTACACTTATCTTGAGCTAGTTCTATCCAGTCCACCTCATTACAACCTACCCTAATCTTGAGCTAGTTCTATCCAATCCACCTCATTACACCCTACCCTAATTTTAAGCTAGTTCTATCCAGTTCACCTCATTACACCCTGTCTCTTTCAGGTACATTTTAATGCTATCTTCCCATCTGCGTCCAGGTCTTACCAATGGTGTCTTCCCATTGGGTTTCCCAGTCACTTTTATGAACAAGTTATTTATTTCTTACATTCGTGCTGTATGACCTGCCCACCGTTATCTACGAGACTTTTGATATCCTGACAATATCTTGTGTCGAGTACAGGCTATGTAACTCATCATTGTGTAATCTCTTCCAATCACCAGTATCCTCATTCCTTTTTGGAACCACTATTTTCCTAAGTGCATTGTTATCGAACAGCCAACTTTTGTTTTTTTTGTCATGTAAGGAGAAGACCACGTTTCACACTCATATAGAACAACCGGTAAAACTACTTTTTTTGTAGGCTTAGTTTTAAATTTCCTGAAAGAAGGTGAGTTGTCAAAAAATTTACTGACCAAATAGTATCATTAAAATACTATAAGGTCATAATTTTTTTAGACCGATATGCTACAAATATAACTCAAAACTTTTCTTTTTCCATGTCTCTTAAGTGTTATAGGTATGTAAAAAGTGGTTAATAGATGTCATTTGTCCAGATATATCCTACCAATGATTGTATCAGAGTGTACCAAAACATGCTTCACGAAGTGAGGTCATCAACTGTCACAGTAAATAACAAACAATGGTGTTTTGAGGGGTGAAAGGATGGGTGTCAGGAGGGGGGGGGGTTAATGTGTGCATGACTCGTCAGAGAGAGCGTGGGTGAGTGTGTATGTGTGTGTAATGTTTGTTATGTGCCTTCAAAAGGGGGTGACTGGGTGCAGTCATGTGACAGTCAATCTGAAATAACTCTATTTCAAAACTGTGAACATCAATTAGAGGCAATCTACATAGTGACAACACTGTATTACTTGAACAAACTAAACCAAACTGTTTATACGCACGCGCAAGGACAAAAGACAATCGAGAAACGGGAAAAATGAACACGTGACAAGTTCTAGACCAGAGGTGGGCGTCGTATTTGTCAATGTAGTCACAAGTGTGGCCGAATGAGAGATTAAATTCGCTACACTATGCTAAAAATTGAGAAATTAAGTTGCTCAATCTAACATTTAAAACTCCACACAGTTTTTGAACCAGTCCAGGTAACTAGGTGACACCAGCTGGGTGCGGCCAACTGGGTGCTTGTGAACTGGGCACTGCTAAAACTGGGCACGAAGACAACTGGGCGCCAGTGTAAGAACGTAAAAAATTGTTATTTAATAAATATTAATTTTTAGAATTGTTTAAATAATTAATAACATAGGAAACTAAATTTGTGTATATTTAAAGTTGGACTACTTGATATTATAAAATTTTGAAATTTTTTATATCACAAAAAAACAATAGAAATTATAATTTTGCGTAAAATAAACCACGTAAAATATATCAATTAATATAACCTAAACTAACTTTTGCCAAGTTGTTTTCATTTTTTTTTAACTATAACAATATTTTTCTTTAAATAACCCTGGCACCCAGTCTTCCAAGTGCCCAGTTCGTAAGCGCCCAAAGGGGCCGCGCCCAGATGGCGGCACTTAGTTGTCCGGAATCACGTTTGAACAAGTTTATTCAAAACATATACTCAGATACAACTCATTCAAACGAAAATAATGAAAACTGTTCACATTGAAAATATAATACAATTTAATGATAAATTTACTCGCCTCGGTGGCGTAGTTGGCTAACGCGCCAGTCGTGTTGAGCCAGACCACCGAGGACGGGGAGATTGAGGTTCGAATCTCGGTCGGGTGAACTGGGGGTGGTTTTTCCTAAATGGTTTTCCACTCTCCCTCCACGCAAATGCGGGTTCACTTCCTCTAAATTTAACCTTCCCAATTCCTAATCCATTAGTGTAATTAGTACTTAAGCATATAACCCGAACGGGTAGTAAGACGTGGTGCTAAAATTAATTAATTAAATTAATTAATGATAAATTTGGCAATCCTTTTGTCTGAGAAACAGCAGAAATATTGGCTCAGTATTTTAACCCAATGCACCTGTGGAGTGCTTCCAATTAAATGCAGGGAATATAAAGTAACAACAAGCACACGCCATCAGAAAAAAAAAAGGTTATTTTTTTTTAATGAGAGAGCTGGCAAACTCTAATTCGCCGATTTTTTTACGGCCAATTCACTTTGTTTGACCCACATTGGTGGCCGCACGGTCTAGCGTGTGGTACTCTCACAGTAGTCTAGACTGCCGATCACGGGTAGATCCAGGTTAGAATATCAGTCGAGTGTAATGAAGGTGAGTTTAAAAAACTTGTTTTTCACTATCCTTTCATGCAAATGCTGTTACATATACTCTAAATATAACATACCTTATCCCTAACACATTTGAGTAATTAGTGCAAAAGCTTATAACACAAACTGGTAGTAAGATGTAGTGCTAAAAAAAAATCTTTTTTGACACTAGACCAAGATTATCTGCTTTCAATAGCCAATAAGTAACATGATAAAGTAGGTTCTTTGTAGGAATATATTTTATAGAAAATTAAACATATTATTTTCTGCCAACATTGATAATATTATACTACATAACTATTGTTATTTTATAGGTATTGACAATACCTATCAAAAGTAACAGCTGCTGTCCACATTACTTGACTCATGAACACGTGAAATCAGATCAAGTAATTATTCTACCTATCAGATAAGGTTCCTCCTATATAAATTGGACTGTAGTTAATTCCCATGATTTATGTCAGATTCTTTAAATACAGCATTTAAAATGGAGCCAAAACCTAACCTAACCGTCATACCTAGGTGAAAAAAAGCTTAAAACAAATCTAATGCATGTTGAAATCACAGTATTTAATTGATAGTTCAGGCGTTTTGTGGGTTTTTTTTAAATCTACAGATCAATAACTTTCTTTTTTTTTAGAAACCTCAATAACTTGAATATTTTGAGAATTTGCTAACATATAATACACTCAGCTATATTGATTATATATTGTTAATAAAACAAATCGATGTTTGTAAACTAAAGTTTAAAAACTATTTTTAATTAATTTATTTGATAATATACAAATATTAAGACAGTTTCTATTGGTTAAGATGATAAAGTAATAAAATTGGCTGAGCAAACTTTTACAAAATACTAAATTTGCCAAATTTATTCATCCAAATGGATTGTTTCAAGATACATATTAATATATTTAAATACTAGTGTGAGAAAACAACTCTAGATGCACTTAATTGAATGAAAGTTCAATCTATAAAATGCCGTGTGGTCATTTATTGTAATTAACTAGAATATTCCAAATGTAAAAACATTACTTCATATAAATCTCCAGAAATGTTCATTTCTAGTTAGCTTTATGGAAGCTTAGGTTTAAAATGACATATCTCAATATACTATTACAAATAATAATTATACGTAACTATCTATTTATGTGAAATAAATCAATCCTAACATTAAATTTGTTTGTTCAGAAACCATCACATCAAATATTGATTTTAAAAATGTGTAAATATAATCAATATTAAAAAATGTAATTTAAGAATGTTTCATACAAGTATCACTAATATATCAAGTAAATTAATAATATAAAGATTTAGCTTGTAGAGAGAAAGAAAATGACCCAAAAATTTAAATTAAAAGTAAGTAGAATTTTAAAAAATAATCTCTTCATCTGATTGTTTTAAATAAAGACTTATTTTTATATTGCTTGCATCGATTTGGCTTATCGCTAACAGAAAATTTAGGTTTAAATCTCACCGGATTTACTATGGGGGTGTTTCATAAATTAATTCCAACTTCACCTCCATGGAAAGGCAAGCACGTTTCCTCTAGATTCTACCTTTTCGTAACTAATTTATTGGTTTAACCTTAAAAGAATGCAAGCTGCCATAAATAATATGATGTTATAGCAGATAATTTTTATTTTATATTTCAGGATGTCGCATACAATATATTTTTTAATTTTTTAAATGTTTAATTTGGTCACCAACCAAATTAAAGATGGCAAAAAAAATAATTATAAATTTGATTTTAAATGTTTCAAGACTTTTGTCTCAATATTAATATATGTGGCTTGATTAATTTTATAATTAATGCAAACATACCATGCAATTATAATCATCCTTGACTGGTAAATTCACAAACAATATTTTTTTTTTAAATCAATGATGACAATAGCGGACGTTTTCAATTAGAAAAATATAATTAAACACAACCGTAATTATAATAATTGATTGTATGTCTGGATTAATGTCAATACATCATGAAGAATGCAACTCACGTATTAAATTTAATTAAATCATACACCAGTTATTACAAACCATGATGAGTTTTCACATCATCACAAAATAATAACCGAATGAATTGGTTGGGAAATCATGATTATGGGTGGTAAACTTTTATTATTTGCGAGCTTTTGGGGTCAATAGCCTTCTGTTTCAATATATAGATAGTCTGAATATAATGTTAGAGACCCTTAAATATACACACATAAATACTTTCTTAAGTTAGGCTCACGGTTCCACTTGGTCATTTTTCAAGGAATATGGCTAGAAATTTGTCAAAGTGAAAATATGAATGAGTGCATATTATTTAGTCATAGAATTTATTTTTATATAATATCTGTGAAACAAAGTATTTATTCGTTAATTTTGAACGGGTTGTATTTTTTTTTATCAATTTAACATTTTAAAGAAAATAATAATAATTTTTTTCTTATTAAAGGCCTATCTATATATAAATATCATTAAATAAAGGCTAAAGATATACAATCAATTTCCAAAAGCCATTTTTCAAAAATAAATTGACCGGTAATGAGAGGCATGCAATAATTGGCTGTAATGACAGTTTTACTTTGAAAACCTAGTTTTAGTGCCGATCACATAAACCATCAAAAGCTTTTTCAATATTTTCCTCAGAGGAATAACTTTAAAGTCACATTAAATTGTGAATACCGCTTTTAAAATATTTGAGAATATAGGTTAGAATAAGTGTATATTATTTTTCTCAAACTAATATGTATAAAAGAGGAAAAATCATAAATACATCTACAAAACATATTTGATAGTTTCGATAATTTATTTTTTACAGTAAGAACAATTATATATACCTATATATTAAATAATATATAGCAAAATTTAAATATTTATGTATATTATAATTATTTTAAACAATTTCAAAGTCTTAATAACTCAATATAAACATTTTATTTGTGCTACTGGAGTATGTATGAGGAAAGTAAGACTTAGAGAAAATGTAGCTTCTTTTATAAATTGTTTTTAAATAAACCCTTGACCTGAGCACCAACCCTTAAACCACGAGCAAATCCGACTTTATGGGACTGATAAATACACTTTGGTGGTCGAATGCTATCGCAACAGACTGTATTGATGATGAGGGGAAGATCTCGATTGAATTTTGGTTGGGTTTACTGAGGGTGCTTATTCCCCTAAGTGTTTGTCCATTCTCCTTTCGTGCAAGTACTGGTACACTTTCTCCAAATGCAACCTTCATCCCCAACATACTAAAGTAATTAGTGCATTTATGTATAACATCAACAGGGGACTAGGGCGCAGTGATAAAACAAAAAATATATTTTAAAACAGATATTAGACTGGAATTTAGTTAGCGCTATCACCGATGATTAAATTATATTATTAAGGGGGGTGGAAGGGGACGCGAGAAAAAACCAGAGTTTTTACAGTTTTTATGGCAAAACATTATTTTTTGCCAAAAGTAAATAAAATATTGCTCCAATACCAATATTGAATTTAATTTTCTTCAAATGGTGACATCAATATTTCTCGAATATCCGTGAAGGGTGTTCTAGAATTAAATGACAACATTTTATCTTCATTTAAAAAAGTTTGTTTGATAATTCCGCCATGCTCATGACAGATATTCAACGATTGGTTACATCACCATGTGGATAAAGAAAATTAAGCTCTATTTTTGTAGTGTAGTAATATTTTATTAATTTTGGCCAAAAAAATGTTCTGCCATAAAAGCTGACCTTTCTCCAGTCCCCTTCCATCCCACCTTAAATTTAATGGAATCCACACTATTTAGAACTTAATTATTTCTCCAGTTTATTTTGACTAATTCTTAATATCGACATATTTCAGCATTATAGAAAAGCCAGCCTTGAGCATGTCAAGTGCGCTAGCCGGGTCTTTGACTGTGGTATCGTGCTGTGTTCAATTTAAATTCAATTTACTATCTTATTTTAAGGGAACGGGCGGGGGTTGAAGGGGGGAGGGTCTGATGTGGGCGTGTCGCAGAGGCGCCGTAAGACACACGAGCGTCTAGTATGGCTCCCCCGAAGACGGACGTGAAACTTGGACCTCTTGCCGGGCGAGAACTTCCGTTGCTCTTTCTTGGCACGCCACTGAACCGCCCTCGGACCTCTTAACCCTTTAGTAGAGTACTGAGTTTGATTTAATACTGATTAATATATTTTATTTACGGCTCAAATAGTATGTATTATATTAAATTTATATTATGTGTATCTATTTGCTTGACGTATACATTATATAACAGATATATTATTATATAAAACATATATACATAATTTTATTAAATACAATTATATTATTATTATTCTATATAAATAATTTTATATTTATTAAATTTAATAATATATTATATTTAAATTTGTATGGTGTATATTATATACATTTTTATAATGTATGTTTTAAATATGATATGTTTTTATAATTTAAATTACGGTGTATACATTTTTATATTAATGTTTTAAAATTATAGTTTTATATAATTTAAACATATAAAAAGATGTATATATAGTATAGTATGCTAGTTTTAATGTAAATTAATTTTTTGATTTGTAACTTTAGAGAAAATCTTAATATTTTTAATTGTATTGTCGACCTTGCTAAAACGAATCATTCTCTTCAGCTTTCGAATTAATCTAAAGTATCAATCTCGCAATAAAATATAATAACGACGACGAAGAGATTGGGATTAAAATCACGGTCGGATTAAGAGTCTAGTTTTACCTAGAAGGTTTTTTAGCTCTCCCTACACATAAATGCAGATACATTCATATAAATTCAAACCTTTCTCATCCTTGACATATCAGCCTAATTATTCCATATGGTTTGGATATATATGAAGTGTATCTGCATTTATATGTAGGGAGACATAAAAGCCTTCTTGGTAAAACTATATATATAAAATATATATATATATATATATTATATGCACTCAAAGAGTTTTATCAGTTAGTTAATCCCTGTTATGGGATTTGGGCTTAACAGATTGTTAAAATCTAATTAATATATCACCCTTCTTGTGAACAGTTGCTATCCAAGTTATTTTAGTATATGAATCAGCCTCCATCAGATTAAATCTCTCTTATTATCAACTTGATTGTATATTAAAATTAAAGTTAAAGTTAATGATCTTCTATTTTATATTTCCAAATTAATTTTGTTTGAGGGAAATGGATCTAATGTGGACTTAGAACATATTATGTTAATTCTATTTTTATTTACTAGATATAAAGCGTCAGTTCACTTATGAATTTTTCATAACAATATACCTGAGTATGTATATAAACCTTCTTCATTCCCGTTTTATATTAATTCACCTGACTCCAGATAAAATTAAAAACAGGACCAGCTTGCCTTTATGTGTTCCAAACTTTCTTTAATTTGGTTGATCTTTTTTGGTCGTAACATTTTTTATCTCGCCTCTTTTAGATGTCTATATAGTAAATATTTACTTATTTATTGAAATAATTTCTTTTAGAGCGGGGAAAACAAGATTTCCTTTTAAGAATTGGATTACTATCATACGTGATTAATTTTAAGTAGCATTTTTTTTAGGATGGATCATATATGACAGTCACAGAATTTACTAAAACTATTTATATAATCATATATCAAGTCATGAGATATGAAGCTAGTATATAATTAATATAAAATATATATAACCTATAAAACAACATTAATATGATAAAAATATATCAACTATGACTGCAAATAACACGTTTGTAATTTTGATAAATGTACTTCTTATCCAAATTCTATTATGACTAGGGACCCGCCTCGGTGGCGTAGTTGGCTAACGCGCGTCGACCACCGTGGAGGGGAGATCGAGGTTCGAATCTCGGTTGGGTGAACTGGGGTGGTATTTCCCTAAATGGTTTTCCACTTTTCCTCCACGCAAATGCGGGTTCACTTCCTCTATATTCAACCCTTCCAATTCCTAATCCATTTGAGTAATTAGTACATAAGCGTATAACCCGAATGGGTAGTAAGACGTGGTGCTAATATATATTTATTATTTTATTATTATTATTATATTATTATTATGACTAGAACGGTTAGAGCTGTTTCACACGAGGCAACTATCGCCTCTCAACTATCTCCTGTCAACTATAGCTCTGTTGATTACATAGAGGTAAGGTTGGCTAAGCAACTGAGTTGCCCTCCAGTCAACAGTCGATCATAAGTTGCCCAATATTGGCATTTGTAGAATAGTTGCCCGTCGGGACAACTTCGCCCACCAGTTGACTGCTTGGTGTGTCTATATGGTGTCATTCCTACGGGGGAAAAAAATCGTAGGCCAGTACCTCATGGCAACTCCTTTGTGAATTTAATTAGTGGTATGGGGTTTTCTGGTTAGGTTGGTACTGATTTTCATGCTACAAAGCTTTAGTTGACCAGCGATTGTTGTTAGTCGATAGTTGCTTCGTGTACAAAGGCTCAGCAATAGTTGACTCATGTGAAATATAAGGAACCATGTTTCAATTTAGGATCTTGCTGATGTAGTTATTTTTTAGTTGAAAACGAGTTGATCCATTGAACAAAGCTATAATTCTCTTGGTAAGAGAGCGGGTGTGAAGTATAAGTTTGATTTAGCTTAGAAGGATTCACTGTGGTGATTTTAACAGTGCGATAGCGATAAATCTAACCCTCAGGAACTTTAGAGCACAGTTTATATTGTGTTGTTGGAATTAATCGTGCAAATTAAATTTTATACATACTATACACGTAACACATTATAATGGACTGGAAATAGAATGTAATTAGGTGGACTGAATAGAACTATCTCAGGATTGGGATAGGGTGTGATGAAGCCAACTGGATGTAGTTACCTCAAGATAGGGATAGAGTGTGGTGAGGTGGACTAGATAGAATAGCTCAAGACAGGGGAAGGGTGTAGTGAGGTGGACTGGACAGAACTATCTCAGATAGGGATAGGGTATAATGAGTTGGACTGAATAGAACTAGCTCAAGATTAGGATAGGGTGTAATGAAGTGGAATGGTTAGAACTAGCTCAAGATAGGAAAAGATGAATTAAGTGCGGCAATTATCTTTTGAGCTCTTATATCATAGGGTGTCATTGACCATATTAAGTTTGCTATAATGTAAACTTCACACGTATTATATTGTAATAGGAGTAGTTCTATCGAAAGCAATTTTTCCGGTAATTTACATAAATATTAATAGTTATTTATTGAAAATTTAATGACAAAAATATTATAAGTTTAAATATTATATGCGATATTTTCTAATTAGTTGCATATAATGTAAAAAAAGTCTCAGTTTTCCATAAGAATAGTAATGATAAGTTCATTTTGATTCTTACATTTTATAACTTTAATTTTTGAATAAATATATCTAAAGTAAAAATCTAACTATTTCTGTACACAGTCATGTTGATTAATCTATACGCGTAGCAAACTCTTTTGTTCATATTGATTAAACTAAAAAACCTTTATCCAAGGTAATTCATAATAACCATCAAATATTTCAATTAATCTAGAACCAACCATACAAATATTTATCAATTTAATTCTTTGGTATTTATTAATGCAACCCTTTAATATTTATATTCATATTTACAAGAATAGATCAATTAATTGTGATAACTAAATACCTCATATTTGAATATAACTAAAAGTGTGTAAACTTTTGAATGATTATCGATAGTAAATTAAGTTAAATTAATTAATATAGTTTTATAAGCTGGAAGAGATTGGTGGATTGAATTAGATTAAGTTACTTTCTTTGAGACTCCCAAAATAATTTAACAAAACTATAAAGAAAAATCACTAAGCAATAATCCCTTATGAATAGTTTTATATTCATATATGGCTTAGGTGGAACCATTTTTTCTCTATTTAGAAAATTGTTGGACAATTTTTAACTAATAGTATTAAAGAATCAAATAGCCAAAGATATTATCTATGCTTTTTATTGAGGACTACTCCATCTAGATATAATATTCTGAAAATTGCAAAATGACATCGGGACATGGGAATCGAACCCGGGAACTTTGGCCTGGCACGCCAATGCTCTAATCACCAAGCTGTCCAGGAATCGCCCCGTGCACCGGGTCATTCTTCACTCATATTTTTATGCAGAATCTATGATGGACGTCCAGAAATCGTCGGCTACAAATGTGTGATAGTACAATTGGCAGCATTAATCCAACTACCGAGTCGAAGGTGTCTGCGTTATCTGATAGCTCGTGATTTTATTAAAATCACATATTTGTAGCCGAAGGTCTTCCCACGTCCATCATAGACTCTGCCTAGAATATAAGTGAAAAATTACCCTTAGCACGGGATGATTCCTGTATAGCTCAGTGACTATAGCATTGACGTACTAAGCCAAAGGTACCGGGTTCGATTCCCGTGTCCAGATGTCATTTTTCAATTTGAAGAATAATAATATTAAAGTTTTTACATATATTTATATATATATATACACATTACTGTATATTTGATAAATTAAATCAAACCTTATTTTTATTTAAAGTGACAAACATTTGTTAAATAACTAAGACAATAATCCTTAAGACACTCATTCTTATAAAATAATAATATCATAAATAAGGTGATTATAAGCTTGTTAATTCAAGTGATTATTTACTTAATATTTATTATAATATCTTCTATTTTTTTAAATTATTTACATTTTTAGTGTTTATTATTACTAGCCCACAATTATATTGTCATATCTCCTCTATACGTTATTTTACAATTACTTTGGTTTTCTTCAGATTTAAAGATGATGTAATATAAATAATATCATCGAAATATGTCGTCTTAGAAAACTAAGCTAATTTATCAAATAAGTAGAAGGGAATAAAAAGAAAGAAGATATAATTATGAAATAATTACTAAACCAAATTTCCTAGTTATGTTGTTGAATGCTTGTAGCTACTTATTTCAACGTTGTTTGAGTGTCATTAATTAGTTACAATGTTTTGTAGAAAGCTCACACAGAACATGCGTTCACTTACAACCAGTCACGCAGACATACACACTAGTAACCCCAGTTCTAATTAACACAAATTGAATAGCATATTCATTGACAAGCATTCACAATTAATATCGGTTTAGCAACGCTTTGTACACTCCGTTTATCCTAAAAGGTAGTTTTCTTACCTTGATTAAATTATAATATGTTGTGGCTTATACGATAAGGTAGTAGTGTTTTCAGTCAAGATAAGACTGCTACCATTCAGGGTTAACGGAATTTAGATAAATAGTTCGAGTTTATTTTACACGATAAAGATTAAGTTTGGATCTGATTTGACTGATATCTGAAGGTTATTTAGTATTTTATGAGGAAAATTTCATCCATCTACTTTTAAGGACATTACAAATTAAGAAGATTTAATACTTATATATTTTATTATATGTGATAATAGTGTCAAACCAACTATTGTGATTATTACCTGCTTAATTGTTACCAAAACTAAACGTATAAAGCTGTATTGATAGTCTTACAACATCTAATTTTTAAGTTATAAGCCTATTGCTTACATTCAACTAATTTCTGTTTTAAAAAATACAGGGATCACATATATTTAATTTCATTTGATATCAAGGCCAGAAATCTCACATATCCCAAGCTTTAACTCTATCTCTATCGATGGTTTCCATTGTACGATATAGTGTGTGCTTGTTGAATTGCATTACATGACGAGTTTTTATCAAATTATTACTGTCACGCTTAAAACGTAATTTCTTGAAAAAACCAGAAATTCTCAAACCGATGTTTAACAACGTCAACCTCTCTATAAAGAATACTAGGGCCGAGATGACCAACCAAAACAACCATATAGCGAAAGCTCCTTGGAGATGAGACATTTGCAACACTTTCGGACCGTCACCGGTTTTATCGTCAGCCTTTTGAGCACCTGCGTATTTAATCGAAGAGTCCCTAAGATCGCACCACCACTTACTTATCAGTCCAGATTCCAGCACGCCTGTGATGAGTTTGTTGAACCTCGGGAGAAGGACACTGCCCTTTCTCAAGATCATGTAGACGTCAACCGATATTATCTCCTCTTCTAGATTGTAAAGGAGAGGACGTCCGTTACGCATGTACTTTGTATAAGTCAGATACTCTGTCCCAAACTTGCCGGAGACGAATGCAATATTTTCATCTTTCTCGAATTCATCCACGCATCTATCTAAGCACGGCTCGTGTCTCTTGAGGGCCTCCAAATATCTGGGTTCACCACTAGCTTTAAAGATACCAACCATACGGGGTGATAGCTTAATTTTCAGGCCCGAATATAATATGTCCTCGAACGAAACCAATTTAGGTTCGTAGAATTTGTGTGTCAGGACACTGATGAGTGAGGACTGGTACGCAGTGTTGATCTCAAGACAGTAGAAGACCCACATAAGGTAAAACAGCCTCAGGGGCGTCGTTAGAGGTTTCTTCGCAACAGACTCTCCAAGCAATGTGGAGATTACGTTCAAGATGACGGTTCCGAGTTTACTAAAAGTGTTGTTTTCTCTAACGAAATAGGACACTTGGTTTTTTTCACGATAAAACTTTATGTTGGCAAGAGACCAAATTGAGGCAACACCCAATAAGTTAGCGGTGAGGACACACAACCACACTTCCGAAGTGAAAATTATCCTAAGACTTTGCCACTTGGGTATCTGCTTCCTGGCGGGTACGAACCACAGGCCCGTTTCTTTCAAGTAAGGTCTAGTGGAATCTAGATATTTCAGTTTATCTTCGGGGAAAATAAAGTTAGTCAGTGCAACGTCGGAGGTTTGGTTGATCAATTCGATAGGTTTATTTTTTTTCGTGCTTGTTCTGTACACAATCGTAAAGTTCGTTCTCAAAGCAATGTTTCTTAGCAGCCGGATTTCTAAGCCATCTGAAAATATACTTCGAGAGGGGGCCATTTCATCCCATCTCATTTCAGTCCCTATTATCGCTGAAGCATTACCATCTTCAGGATGCATCACGAATGGAGGATGAGCTAGGACCGACACAGTTACAGGGCAGCCGTGTAGGTTCCTTAGGTCCAGGCTAGGAAATATTCTCCCTTGTGTCTGTAAGTAGCCACCAGAACCTTTCTTTATCCAAGTGTTAACGATCACTACTTTAGCTATAGTTCTATTGCATGATGCTAAAACATCTTTGATGGTCCAGCTGTAGATATCAAACAAAGGGACTTCAACATTTACTCCTGCTTGGTTACTCCTTTTATTATATTTATTAGACAGGTGAGCAACTATAACCACCACGTTTGGAATGTTGGACTTCAATAATTTCCTCACAATATCCAAAGTACTTGCATTCTCTTGTTGTTTGTTTTGACTGGAGCTTGTGATGCTCACGATAATCCATTTTGCCAGAGGATTCCATGAAGAACTATTTCTGGAAGCGACAATATTAGCATCGAGCTGCTTTATTTGTCTACTGATTTCGTGGTTTAATATCATAATATAGCTCCTGGCCCTCTCTGGCATACTAATCATACTGTTATTTTCTGATTTAAGTTTAGATACGTGTATCACTTTCACAGGCCAAATAGTGGAAGAATAATGGGCTGCAAGAATGTTTCCATCCACTTTTTTATATTCTTCTTCATAGAGGACATTATCTATATTGTTTGTAAATCCTTTTTGAGATTCGTTGTATCTATTATTTTTAGAGCATGGAGGGATACAAATATCATTATCACCAGGAATTATTACTACCAGTAACCTATTTGGCGTAAAGGATCTTTTAGCAACTGCAAAAACACAGTTTTCTATATCAGAGTTGGTAGTACCAGACACTAAGTATAGATGCGTGAAGTTATTCCAAATTATAACAATGAAAGTTATAAAGGTAGACCTCATGTTATCTGAGTTTGCTGAAAAAAAAAACACATTGAGTGTGCATTATTTTGCTAAACTCATAAAATACACATTATAAGAACACATGTTGTTTCGAAACTCACTAGTTAGTTGTAATCTTGTATTTTGAAAATAGCATAATATTAATTTTGTGGTTAGCATATTGTTTATGAACCATTCTATAACATTATTGTTAAGTTGAGTTTAAAATTGAAAGACAGTCGCAAGTGAAAACATTATATATATATATATATATACAAATATAATAGTATACATGTATATAAATATATATAAAAATTTAAATACATATATATTTATATTTGTTGTGCACATAAATCAAAATTTTAATATTCAAACAATAAAATAGCTAAAATATTAAGTATTTTTGAATATTTATGGTAATATATATTTTTTGAACTAAGATACTCGCCATTTTATATAAATGATAATCAATATAGGCTTATAGTATATATGACTCTATTATAATATTTCAATATCGTGCACTTAAATCAATAATTGAATACTTACTAATTAGGACAAATACAACTATCCTTGAAACATTAGGTACTAATAACATCACCAAATATTAAAATGGGTTGCACCTTTGTTAATGTAAAAATAAACTTTTCTATGCAATCATTTTAGTTTAAGTACTAAGCTAACTATCTAACACGCAAAAATCCCACATGTGCTGTGAAGGTTCAGTGCAAATAATCCACCACTAATGTGGTTTACGTTATGGTGTTCATATAAAAACTAATAGTAAAGTTATCTCAAATCAATACCCATTAGCAGTACACGAAACTGCACTGTAACAGGTTCGCTCTTATTTTTCCCCCCTATAAAAACACTACCGTGAGCATAATGATACAAACAGATGATTAAAATGCACGTAAAATATACTTAGAAGTAGAAATGTCAGTAGTATTAACACGAAGCAACATTTTTCTAAGTAGGCTAATAGCAGTAATAGTTAACATGACAATCCTGTGTGTATGTATGAAAGAGTGTGCTTTTTATACAATGGGCCTTGAATGAATATATATCTGCTTTGATGGATACGCAGATTAAGTTGGGAATCTTTTCTAGTCTGTTTTAAAAGGAGTTCAGTATTATCACCTTGATGACCTATTCAATGACATAAAAGATTCTAAAAAAATCTTTGGGTAAGTTTAAAAAAAATGACCTAAATATATGAACAAATAATCATGATAAATACACATGACTAAATCAAACGCATGCCTTACAAAGTAAATAGAAAAATAAACTTTCAAATAAAAGCTTTTAACAAATAACCCTTGCATTCTACTAAATATAATCTTTATTTACAAATGTTTGCTTCAGAAATCCCAGCTACCCTATATCAACGCAGCCCTCTTTAGTCTAGTAGCAATTTCATCAAGAATGTGTGTTTTACAACAAAACAAGAAAGGAGGTTACAAAATTGATTACCTACATTATCTTTAACTTCTTATACCAAAAACTGTGTGTTAACAAAATATACACATTTGTAAGATATCAATAATATTTAAAGATATATTTGTTCAACATGAATGCCTTAAACTCTCTCAAAAAGGCGTATAATTGACTCAAAAATTCCTAAAAATTACTCTAATAGGACACAAATCAAGAAAATATGACCTAGAATCCCAAATTAACATAAAATGACTAAAAAATACTCTATAAATATTTCCACAACTAGGAGATCTAAAACAAAGTTTATGTACTCATGATCAGTGTATGTGATGAGCCAATAAAATGATGACATGTCATAAAAATCTGTACCCAGGTTATCACCATAAACAATATTATGTATTTTAATTAATTCTTAATTTTGAAGAACAATATCTTAGGATTAATTGTATAGGTAAACTCTACAATTTGGAATATAATGTCTGAAGTAATAAATTTATATGTATTTACGTGGATAACTCCACCTTCACTAAAAAACTCTTCTAATGATTTTAATGGTGCTAACTGTCTAAATTCTTTCTTATTTGATAGATAGGCACATCTTTTTACTATTGGCTTGAATATTTACTTAAATGGTAAATCTTAAACATTCATGATTTATAAATAAACCTTGACTTGGTATATGTTTTCTGTTATATGTGTCAGTCGCAATATTTCCTATATAATGTATTTAAATCCAACAGCACAACTCTTTTTAACGATTGGAGATAAACTATGGGAGTATACTTATAAATTTCGTACTAGAAATATTTAAATATCTCTGACATATATATTATATAATTATATTTTTTATTTAAAATAAAATTAAGTTTTTAAATGTATTTTTATGTAAAAAAAAATTGATGTCCAGATAATTTAAGTATGGAGTGTTAATATAGGAATGTTTTAAAAGGGTGGAGAATTTGGGTTTAATTTGAATAGTGGCTAATGAGAAAAATGTACCAATGTTGGTATGAAAAATGCTGAATTTTTTTTAAATTACTTAATTTTTTAATTTTATGTTTGCAATAATTTAAAACAGCCTAATTTATATATATATATGATATATTTAACACTATTAAAAAAATCTCATATGTTACTAAAATTTACCACAAAAATATATATTATGCAGACTTATTTTATACAAGTATCAAGGTTTGTTAGCACTGACCTCGCCTCAATGGTGATGGTGAGATTGGGAAGTAAGGGATTGTTTAATCTGAAATATTTATCTACTTTTCCCTCTGCATTAATGCGGTCAAACTTTCTCTAAAATTCTAAAACTCTCATTATTTTCATCAGTAGCACTGGCAGGTCATGCAGCGTGAATGGGAGTATCTAGAACCACGTTCAAGGTATTGAATGGCAAACCCAATGGGGAAAAGACCACAAGGAAGACCCATACGTGAATAGGAGGATAACATTTGGATGGACTTGAGAGAGATAGGGTGTAATGAGATAGACTGGATAGAATTAGCTCAAGATAGGGATAGGTGGCATACTTTTCTTAGTGCGGTACTGAACTTCCGAGTGCCTAGTGCCATAGAGTAAGTATGTCTGCACTGGTAGTTAATAAAACTCTGTACTAAAAAATTACACTTCTCAATCATACTTATTTTTATTTTTTTATTTGAGTTATTTAAGTTCACTTCTGAACCGACTGATTATATCAGTTCATTGAGTTTCTATGATGAGAGGAAAGTTCTACAAATTGTATCAAAAAGTATTTTCACATACCTACATGTATCTTACATCCCATAGGGCCAACGGCTTTACTTCCACTCTTTAGAAAATACAAATACATTGTTTACGGTCAAAATTTAGAAAATATTATTATATATTTGAGGAATTTGTGGGCTATGGAAATGTTTTTGGGAAGTATCTACTGTCATCAGAGAAATATGACTAAAATAAGAGTTGTGGTACAAGGAGTAATAACAGTGGGATGCACGGTCATGCTATGTGATATCAAGAAAGGATACCAAGAATAGGTGTAGTTGAACTTGAGTAAAAACTGATGGTGGACTAGTAAGGAGCTGAAAGGAGAAGATAACAGAAAGTATGAGAGTGAGAGCAGATGAATGGACGATTTATGTGAGGAAAAATGGAGGAAGGACAGGGGTAGATGGAAGCATCCGACCCGACCACTAAGATTATAGTATTAGTGTTATTTAACAGTTGTGGATATCATCCATACAAAGTGACCAACACAGAACCAATAGTTTGACGTATGAATACATGATAGTATTTTTTTAGTACCATGTATTACTACCCGTCCGGGCTACACGCTGTTGTACTAATTACGCTAATGATTTTTAGGGAATAGTTAGGCTAAATTAGGAGGAAGTGTGCCCTCATTTACGTATATAAAGTGTTGACAGCCATTTTGGAAAAACCAACCCTCAGTACACACGACCGAGATTCGTACCTCAATCTTTTAGTCATTGGTAGTCTAGTCCACTGTGAGATTAGCGCGTTATTCCACGTGGCCATTGAAGTAGGTAACTTGATTAAAGATTAAGTAAAAGTAATATTTTTCAAATAAGGTCATTTCTAAGTAAAGTGGACTGTAGACTGTAGATTACCTAAAAGAATGAAAGAACGTTGTTCAGCACTAAAGACGAAAGTTAAAATACTCTAAAACTGTTGGCTTTGCCTAGGAGTAGTATATTCGTATACTGTTTCATTATAAAATATATATGTGCTGGTATAAATGGTTACGATCATAGTTTGGACTGAATGAAAACAATAAGCACAAAATTTTTGTGTTCCTGAAACTACTTTTTTAAAGAGTGGAGAGAACATAGAGTTGGCAGTACTGAAATATCTGTAAATGTGATTCTAATCTTGTACGCTCTTAATAGGAAAACCAATCGAAATCACATTAAAGGGACACCATGGCAAAATGATTTCTGAACCTTAAATTATATAGATAGTTTTTTTTAAAGCAATGTTCTATCAAGTTTGAAAGTAAACATCAATAATTATGAAAAATGTGGTTAGCAATAATTAGCACAGTCCGTACTATTTGATTTGTTTGAAAAGAATTAAAAGGGCCCATTTTGAAGTCCAAATACTGTAATTGTGTTAAATAGAAAAGCACGAATTTAAAAATCATACATGCCTTCAAATGTAAATTAAACCTCTAAATATATTATTTTATTAGATGATTTTAGCGTGCCTTTTCTGAAATAACCACATACGACTTACAAGCCAGCTTGATTTTAGCCTAATTTTTTTTCAGTGCCACGTCTTACTACCCTTTTGGGTTATTGCGCTTATGTACTAATTACACTTTGGGACTAGTAGGGTTATATGAATAGGAAGTGTACCCACATTTGCGTGGAGGGAGAATATACAACCATTCTGGAAAAATCTCCCTCAGTACACCCAACCGGGATTTGAACCTCGATCTCACAGTAATCGGCGATCAAGTTCACTGAGGGAGTAGCTTAGACTATGTGACCATCGAATTAATTTGAACCTAAATCAATCAAGTGTAATGGGAGAACCTCTATGTAACCAAATATTAAATATTGACTATCGTACCTGATAATATTATATAAGGGAATATTATAATATTATAAGATCAAAGGGTTGCGATGGTTTAAAGATAACATTTGTGGTTAAACCCTGGAAAAGTTGGGAAACCACTGCTCTAGATTGCGATTATAATTCGTGTTTCGAGACAATGAATCTGTTTTTTTTATGCCACACATTAATTACTAGAACATAAAACATTCTTACAGTTCATAAATAGATGTAATTTACATTTTAAATCTTTATAACTTTTTATTTAGCACTGAGGGTATCGAATGATTTCCTTTTTCTAGTTTGGTTTTCCTGAACTCTCGAAGGTGGCTACGTGTTTTGGTTCGACCCAGAGCAGTTTGCATGCGTTGTCGGCTAGAATTGTATGCGGGGTAGTGGAGAATAAGGGGTGGAATTGTATGAAGGGGGGTGGTGAGTAAAGGGTGGAATTGGAGTGGGATGTATATCGGATAGCAGTCAGATGTTACCGCTTGATTTTTTTATTTTTATTTTTTCTGGCTAGCATCCAGCTGATTCTCCGGTTATGAAAGTCAATATTTCCCACGAACAAACACACGGCTAGGTTTGTAGAAGACGACATCTGTCGGTGAAATTGGACTTCGGTGGTCGGTAAATTGAGTCTTATTTTTTGTTTCTTTTTTTAAAAATAAGTTATCAATCTTGTGTCAGATTTATCATGCAAGTTTGTTGTTGTGTGATATTATTAAAACACGTTCCATTATAATTTTTTTTAAGTAATGTGTATTTTAACGATACTGATACTCTTTTGTATGTTTACATGGCATCCTACTACCCGTCCAGTACATCCGCTTAGAAAGTGATTATTTTACACCGCTCTACATCCATAGGCAACTCGTGCTAAGGTTCATATTTCTTCATTTTTAATACTAAAAAAAATACGTTTTATAAAAACTAAATAAAATATTGCTTCAGTTAATATGTTTTTTTAATTTCGACTCACTAACTTTAATGGATGGATGCTATAATGCATGGATCAGGTTTCGAATCCGAGTCGGGTGTCCTGAGGCTTTTTTTTTTTTACAAAATGTCTTTACACTCTCTCTCTTTACGCAAATACGGGTACACTTTTTCTAAGTTTCAACTTTACTCATCTATAATCCATAAGCATAACTAGTCTTTAGGTGTATATAACCCTAACGGTTAGTAAAACGTGTTAAAAATAAATCAATATAGAGTAATATTAACAGTTTTTGAACATCTTTCATGGCTAATACGTAATTTAACAATAACTTTTTCTCTTTATTTAAAAAAACTGTCTTGTTAATTGCTAATATGCTAATGACAAATATTTAAATACTTTTGGGATTAAAGTATGAAGACAGTTAATAGAAACGGAACCATTGGCATTGGCCAAAAGACTATTTTGGTCACAAAATCTTAAAAAATAAATACCTTAACTCGATTTAATTTCAATCCCAGCTTAACACTTATGATTTAAGGATGAAAAAGTTAGAATTCAGAGCATAGTTGCCATAGTTGCGTGGGGTTGGATGGTGAAAAATAAATTATAAAAATTCAACTCAGTACACTTTCCCGTGCTTTAAACCCTAACTTTTTTATTTTTCATCAGCATACCAGACCAGACGATGTTAACACCTTAGATAAATGCATGGGATTTTAATTTCTGGTGCAATTGTAAACTACTCCCAGTTGAGTCCAAGTCGTTAATGCTTTGAAAATTTTCTAATCAAGTGCAAACCAATATTTTGGTTTCCTTCTCGAAACAAAGAATCTCGGGATTCTTTTTTCATTAATTTTAATTCACTTTCTGAACCGACTGATTATATTTACACATGACATATAAGCTATCGTAAAACTAGAACATGCACAACATCCATCCCCCTACCGTTAATTCATCACTGTGAAAGTGGCAGCCCACATTTCACCAATGTTACATTTTTCAACCATGCCGGGAATCAAACCCAGGACTCTTAGCACAGCATAAAGACACGCTACTGGTTGAGCTAATATTTTGGACTATCTCGAGGATAGATTGGTCTGAGAAATATATTTAACGTCCTCATTTAATTTTGGAGCCACTTATTGTAGAATCATTTACCACCAACTTAGTAACTGAACATCGTGACGAATTATATAATACATGATAAAGCTGTTGAACTAAGCTTTGGCCTAAATTATTGTGAGGTGTATAGTTTAAATAATAATCCTGATGTTTCACATAGATCAATTAAATGGTAAGTCAAAGACTTAATAGAACATACACTTTATTTTAGATAATAAGTTAGTAACTAAACCTTCAATTAAAAATATCTTATTTTTTTCCAGTACGAGCTATAAGCATTAATAATAATCATGCCAATGTGGCAGGTAGTTATAGCAATATAAATTACGTATGATGTCCTTTTGTTTGCGTAGAAGAAGATTGGGAAACCCTTAAGAAAAAATGTATTAGTTTACTTGGTAGGGATTTTAGCCCCAACGGTCAACACGTCACAAAATATGAGTTTGACATTGAGTCCGCTTGTCACTGGTGGGGGATTTAACAAATATTGATGAGAGAAAATAAAAAAGAAGCTTTCACAATGAAGCCAGTTAAATTAAAACAGATACATGCTAGATATCCCGTTTCAAGCTTTGCGTGGTAATGAACCCGATTGAGTGTAATAAAATTGATATTATTTGTTTCGAATATTCATTTTAGACAATAAACGAAATTACCAATAGATCTATTTTTTCTATATGAGTGACAGCTTAATGCAACAAGTTTTACGGTAAATTTGATTACGTTTCATTTATCCTAAAATACGTTCAATTGTCAACAATACTGAAAGCCAATATTAGAGAGAGATTTTTAAAATAAATGTCTTATTTAAGAAAATGTAACTCTGTTGTGTAACAAGTTAGTAGAATATTTTTTTTTTACAAACCGTCTCAATATCCGTTGTACATACACATATTAACTACAACTAAGATTTTAGGGACGAGGAAGGTAGACTTAAACAGTAATCATACCAACATTTACTTAATTAGTCTATAGCATTTGAAACTCGAGAGGATTGCCGCAGTTAGAAAAGTACGCGAGCTTTCCCTATCTTGAATTCTATACAGTCCACTTCATTACACCCTATCCCTATATTTAGCTTGTTCTATCCATTCTAACTCATTACACCCTATCCTATCTATATTGAGCTAATTCTATCCAGTTCACTACATTTAACCCTATCCCTATCTTTAGCTTGTTTTATCCATTCCACCTCACTATACCTTATTTATCTTGAGCTAATTCTATTCAGTCCACCTCATTACACCCTATCCCCTTCTTTAGCTTGTTCTATCCAGTCCACCTCATTACACCATATTCCTATCTTCAGCTATTTATATCCAGTCCACCTCACTACACCCTATTCCTACCTTAGCTTGTTATATCCAGTCCATTTCATTACACGCTATCCCTATCTTGAGCTAGTTCTATCCAGTCCACCTCATTACAAGCTATCCCTATCTTGAGCTAGTTCTATCCAGTCCACCTCATTACAAGCTATCCCTATCTTGAGCTAGTTCTATCCAGTCCACCTCATTACCCCCAATTCTTCAGGTTCATTCTAATGTCATTCTCTCATCTATGTTTAGGTCTTCCTAATGGTATCCTCTAATTGGGTTTGCCAGTCAATACCCTAAACAAGGTTCTAGTTTCCACTAGTCGCACTGCATGTCCTGCCCACCGTAAATAGTGATATTTGACAACCCAGTCATGTTTGATGATGAGTACAGGGGGTTTATTCTATCATTATGTAGCCTCCTTACCTATACATTATCTTAATCCCGTTTGTTTCAAATATTTAATCAACACTTTGTTTATAAATATCTTTAAATTTATTCTCGATATGAAAGGTGTGATACCATGTTTCACAACTATTGTAGCCTCCTTTTATATTAAAGGATAAGAGGAAACGTACACACAAATAAACAAAGGGAAAACAGAGAAAAGTGCCAGGATTTCAGAAAACAATAAAATGAGGACTATATTTATTGTGGTCAGATAAGGACAAACTAAAGATTATCTCAAATGTCACTAATTGTAGGTGGTAATCCTCATGGATTAATACGCTGAATATTAGTGTTCATTATGACCAAAAGGTTCGTAGCAAACTATTTTCCTTTCAGGATGAAAATTTGACTGTAGTTGTCAGATAAGACTCTTTATATTAAAATTGACTATGTTAGTGATTCTTTTTGAAGAATGATCTTGTAAATTTTTAGGTTTAAAAATATAATAATATACATTGAATTATATTGTTATATTTCAAAAACTTTAAATACAAAGACCGTTAGTTTTCATTCAATGAGCCTGATTACTTTAGGACTGACAGTAGGGTGAAAGAAAATCCTAGTTTTTCTATATAATGAATTTAATAAACATAAATGATAATATCAATTAGTCTTACTACATTTTGTAGAGTTCAAATAAATAGTTGAAATAATTTGATGTTATTTTTTAACTAATGGTGGTAGAAAAAAAAGGTATCTTAAGTCGTAAAAATTATATTCATTGGACTTGGAAAAAAAAATCAACTTTTTATGTCATGGCGGCTAAAACAACTCGTCTTTTGTTTCGGTTCTACTCGGTCCATAGTTGGAGAGAAAAGGTAGAGAGAGAGAGAGAGGAAAATAGGTGGGCACCTCATACTCTGACCGCAATAATGCTGTATCCAAGAGATAGCCAACGAACTGACGGATAGACAGACGGACACAGAGAAGTAAGCTTTTGGAAGGTTCGCCAAGCCAGTAGTTTGGGTAGTAGCTTATACGACTCCCGACTACCATGAGTTGAAGCTGAGATAACTTCAATTGGGCACCAGATAAAGGCTACCACGTTTCGTTCAGTTACCCCTCCGACCCCCCCTCACCCTCCACAACGGTCAGCTCTGTAGATCCTTCATTGTTTGCGAGACATAGGCGTACGGAACGAGACCCCAGTGTGGTTTCTATCGTATCATTTCTATACACACACACACACACACACACACACACACTCATCCATGAGCTTTCTCCAATGTGACGTCATTTCAGGGTTGCTTTAAAGGATTATAATGACCTTTCAAATACCACTGTAACCGTAGAGAAAAAAATATATATATTTGGATAGTAAAATATTTCCACCCAAAAAGTTATTTCACTCTTTTTCGAGTTCATCTACAACAAAATTGAAGATCTGTTGTCATAGATATATGTAAATTATGATCAGTTCCTTAAATACATGAGCGTAAATCGTTTCAAAACCCAAGTCTAGGCGTCTCTTCATTCATATAATGCTAGAAGAAGTTACTAATTATATTTAAAGTTACTTGGAATAGAGCACTAGGCTAAATCATGGTTTAAATTAGGAGGGATAGCCAGCACACTTACCTTGGTGTTACTGGAGTAGAAATTTTTTATATAGAACACTAAAAAACTCACAAACATATTTTTAAGGATAAGATTTCACTGTCACAGGCATCTTCATCAGGTCAAATGAGTAGAATGATACTATTGATTGAACTGCAAGGTTGACTGTTCACAGCTGACTTTTTTCAGTTATGATATCATTGTATAGATGGCAGCACTATGAATAAATAAATAGATAGAAAAACTAAAAACTATGTTATGTACTGTAATATAACTGTGATATTGAATGTAATAATAAGTTTTCTGGTAAGAAGGAGAGGAATTACATAAGGTTGAGGTTAGGTACTTGTTTGGATTTGATGATATTATATTGATAGACCTGTTCCCATATCCTTAGTTGTGAAGGGTTGCATGTTTATTTTATTCAGGTATTTGTCTACCTTGGTTGTGTAACAATGATTAAAGTCCAGATTATGGGTTTTGGCATATAATGCTACAGGCTTATCTTTATTTTTCATTTTTTTGTCATGTCGATAACCATTCACTCTCTTTCTTAGTGTTTCTGTTGTGAGATCAATGTATTTTTCTTGGCACTGGTTGCGTTCCAGTTGGTAGATGAGGTTTTCAGAATTACAAGTTTTGCAGGGGTTGTGGTTAAAGGGAAATGAATCTGATATTTGTCTATGGTCTGGCAGTTTGGGTTTTATATATCATCATATCAATATATTATCAAATCCAGACTCTACTACTATTACTACTCGTTCAGGTTACTACTTATTTTCTTGCTATTTTACAGGTAGAGAAAGTATTGTGATCGTCAAAAAAATGAGCTCAAGATTTTGATGAATCTCGACGTTTCATGACCCCCCGAATCTGAAAAAGTGGTTTTTGAATTTCCGTCTGTCAGTCTGGCTGTCTGACTCTTGTACCTTCAACTAGAGCCTAAACTATTTTACCGATCGGGCTAAAACTTGGTATCTAGGGTTTATATAGGGTTGCACCAAGGTGTTTTTAGAATTGGATATCTTACCCTAAAATTAAGGGTAGTTCACAAATGGGCAAAAAGAGAAAAAGTTGATTTTCTCAAAATCGGCTATAACGATTTTGATTAAATTTCGTTTTCAAGCATTTATATATATTCCGAACAAAATGACTACCCTCAAAATTTCGGCAAAATGACTTTAAGGGCTCTGCTATGATGCATAAATTCTTATTTTTCATTATATCTCCGAAACTATTAGAGATATGAAACTACTTATCATTACAAATATGTATATCTATTTATAATACAAATATTTTAATCGAAGTATATTTTTATAAAGCTAACAACTTTCGAGCTCTACGCTAATATCTATATTTTTTAACTTTTCGAAAACAAAAAGTAAAGTATTGTGACCGTAAAAAATATCTAACCCGAAATGTTGATAGATGTCGACTTCTCATGACCCCTACCTAGAACCCGAAAAAGTGGTATTTGAAATACCGTTTGTTTGTGTGTCTATTTTAACTTAATATTAGGAGTAGTTTATTAAAGGGCGAAAAGAGAAAAAATCTATTTTCTTTAAATCAGATCTAAAGATTATGATTAAAATTCGTATATATGCGTTGATTAAGATTATAAATAAACTGTGTATTTTCATTTTCCCAATAAAATGATTTTAGGGTACTTTACTGAAGCGGAAATTTTCTTATCTCCGCAACAATTTGAGATACTAAATAATTTATCATTGCAAAATTGTTGTACTATTAAAAATAAAAAACTTTTATCTGAAATATATTTTTATAAAACCAACCGTTTCTGAGATATTGTCAAATATATTAATACAATTTTGTGAGCTTAAGTTGTAAAGAGAAATTACTTAAGTTTCAACAAACAATTCTCCAATGCCATAGAGTAATTAGTTATAAGTAGGTCTCTCAAATTTTTTTTTTATTTTTCCTTAACTTCTTAAGAGAAATGTTTGTACAACAACGATCTATCTTCATTTTACACTCAATAGTAAATATTTACATTTTTTACTGGTCAAAATTTATAAATGAGGAAATTAAGAGCAATGCGTTGGCATGAAGATATGCAGCACCTAATAAAATAATGAAAATTCTAAACGGAATTGAAATTTTAATAAAAAGTGTTGACCCTTGTGGACCCAATATTGATCCTTTTTATAGGTGCAAACATACAAATAAGGACATTAATTCTTTAAAAATAAAGTTATAAAATCTAAAACTGGGGCTCAAAAATTGTTTAAAATATATAATATAGTGCATTTTATGCTTATGTTTTCTAGTGTATATTATTTAGTTTCACATATATTACAAGTTTTGAGTAAATATTTCCATTTTTAAACAATAGAGTTAGAAAGTCAATTTATTTTAATCTATCCTCAGATTAAAAACTTATTTCTTTGGGGAGTTATGGAGTTGCAACAAAAATAATCTTGCTTGTAATGATCTTAAATGTTCTTTGATTAAATAACATATTATATTTTTATTATATTTAATCAAAATTCAACTAAATGTAATTTTTCAGATTCACCATTTATGACTTTGCATATTAATAACCATTCTTACAAATCAATAATAGAAAATAATAAACTATTATAATCCATGTTTATCATATATCTGAAATTGTGCCAATATTTTTCAATAAAGAAACAATTCTAACACTAAATATGAATTGGGGAAAAAAATTTAGATAAAGTTGACAAAATTGGTGTTTCTAATTGAAATCAGATAGCTGTATAACATGTTCATTAAGTTTAATAGACTGTTATACTTGAATTTAATTTCCGATTTCTATTTGGATGACTTCATGTTTTCCGGTTGGTATAACACTAGAGGGTAGGAGGTTAGGGGTTTGGGAAAGGTGAGATGGGGGCTGGCTGTTAAAGTCGAACAATATTGCTTGGTAAACGATCAAAGTAACTCAATATTGTACGAAGACGATGACAGAGAGGATCTTATTAAGACATAATTAAGTAGAGAGTGAAATATATTTAAATAGATGGGCTGGACTGGGTGTAGATACAAAACATTTGAAGTTATTTATTTCAACCCTAGTCGTGTTATTTAAAAAGGAAAATTAAACTTATTTTAATTTTTATTTT